>JAKIJQ010000003.1:1209360-2418720 GCA_023373905.1 Rhizoglyphus robini
AGCCAAAAGCTATTGCTAGCACCAATTTCTAAATACATAAGAATGTAACGAAAAAGCTTTCCCGTGGAATTAATTATATTGTTGTGCTCTTAATTAAGAGATTTTATTTTGAGTTTATTTTGTGAAAATGTTTTTATTGGTAAACGAATTAAGCATCGACTGGGAAAATGTCTTTACTTTTGTCATCAACGATCAGCAACTCTCAAACAAGATGCTGAAGCAAAAGAGACATGTCAAGAGAGAACCAAACAAGTATGATATGTTTATTTTTATTAAATTCAATTAATTTGTTTATTTTAGAATCAAACATTTTGTAAACTTGAAACTTTAACCTTGAGTAATATTCAACTGACAATTAACATGAGTTCGATGGCATTGAAGGCAATATTAAAAATGACTAATCAAATTATTTCATCTGTTTTGAAGCTCAGTTTCAAAAGGAAAATCAATTTTATTTCGATATCGATAGTGAACATTCTTAGGGCAAACGACATGTTTTTTTTGCAATGATCAATCGGACAGTAAATAATACAGTACAAGGCGTTTCGATGGAAAACGAGAATTTGTTAATTGCCTTCAAGGCCAAATGAACATAACCAACAATTCAAACTTGCATTTGACCGACGTTGTCTAATTATTTGTTCACCAGACAGAAGTATTACAATTACACTGCATTGCATTCGAATTGACTTGAATTCAACCTGGAACATTTATAATTGATAATCATTGTCTTTTTGAATGACATAATCGTCTCTTTTCCGTCAACGTTATTTCGCTAGTTTATGCAAGTCTTCTTTTACGCATGTCCCAATCTAATGGGTTGTGCAAATTCTAGTAAGTGTTCCTAGTTGATTCGATAATTTGTGTTAACTGATGTGTTTCTTTTTTTATTAGCTTAGCAAGATATTTTACCTGAAGAACCAGTTGATGATGAGGGAGATCAAGCCGCAGAGGAAATAACAGAAGGACAGGTCAGTGAAGGTGGTGCTGGACAAACCGAATTTGGAGCTAATGCCGATGGTGGTATCGATGTCGATGTTCGACCGCTAACTCTAAAACCGACACCGTGTCCAAATAGCTGTGCTAGTTAGCCGACTTGTTATCATTTGATGCCATAAATATTTGCATTATTCCTTTAGTCAACTATTCAATGAACAAACTAATCATTAACCGAAATGTCAAAAGTTAATTTGTTCGGTTACATTTGACATTTGAGTACACTTGGCGCTTTTTTGGTACCGTCTTTGCTTCAGTTTGATTACAATTGCAGCACGAAAATTGTGAACATTCAATTTGGATTAATCTTATTGCCCAATTTGTGCAAATTCGAATTGCAATCGTTACGTTCAACATCGTTCATTGTAGAACAAGTTTGAAGTACTCATTTGTATATAAAAGGACGCTTTCCTTCAATCATGCTGTATTGATGTGGAAGTGATTTTTACTTGAAGCCCAACCTTGTCTGTTTGTGCCACCTCTGTTTCTTGGCCACTTTGCAAGTCTACCTTGTCCGTCACTATGCCGATCTACACCCAAGGGATGGTCGATCAGATGAAGAAAGACGAAAAGGCTGAGCATGCCCGCAAAGAGGAAGAGAAGCGAAAACAAGAAGAGGAAGCCGCTCGACAAGCTGAAGTGAAACGCAAGCAAGAGGAAGCTGCAGCACTGGCCAAAGCTCAGAAGGAACAAGAGGAGAAGGCTCGACTGGCTGCTGAGGAAAAGGCTCACAAGGAAAGCGAACGACGAAAGGTGATGCGCCTCTTTCTGATGAACTACCACAAGACCAAGAGTGAGCCAACTCAGATGAACGACGAGGACTCTTTCAAGCTGAGATATGGCCTGGTGATTGCCCGTCGAGAGATTGCCTCCACCTACCAGAGCACTATCTACCCGGTCAAGCACGAAGCACCCGTGATGGCTTCCAAAACCAAACTCGGCGACACTGCCACCGAACAACTGGTGGTTAAGGTGACCATGTTGGACAAGTGCGCCACCGACTATCGCAAGCATCTCCTCCAAAGCAGTCTCAAGGCAATCAAGTTTTTCGGTTCCTCCGAGGCAGGCGATCGCTCTCTGCGTCATGCTTCGCTTGTTCGAATTTGGGACACGTTCGTTCTGCCCAAGAAGACCTACATCTTTATGGAGGAACTGCCACACACTACACTGGCCAGTGTCATCAAACACAAGACCACAATGGCCATTGCCGATGTGCACCGATCTGTTAAGCAGGTCACCGAAGCACTTGCCTTTCTTCACAAGAACGCCTTTGCCCACTTGAACGTTCGCTCGGACAACTTTGTGCTTGGCAGTGACAACCAGATCAAGATGGTCGGACTGAGTCGCCTCTTTATCTACTGGGACCCTGAGCTGGAGCAGCAGATTCGCCACAAGACCATCAAGGACCGAAACTACCGAGACCATTTCCCACCGGAGGTCTCCAAGGATGGCACCGACTTTGACCCCGTCCCGGTTGATGTATTTGGCCTGGCTGTGTTGCTCTACCAAATGTTGGTCAGGGACAAACCGTTCCGAAAGCAGCAACCGTTCAAAGGCACCGAGGACATGCGTTCAGTTTGGGACGAGCACTGCAAGGCCCATAAGGACAAGATGACGGCCATTCCTGCCATTTGTCTCGCTCTCTTGGAACTAATCTTAGCGCCATCCAAGCCCGAGGATCGTCTTTCTCTCAAGAAAGTCATGGAGCACGAATTCTTGCAGTCAAGCTTTTTGCAAACTGCCGAGGCAGCCAATGCTCTTCAGGCCTCGAACGAACCTCCGCCCAGCTCTCCGGCTCCTGAGGACCCATCCCGAACCACTTCGCCACTGCAAGTTGGAGAAGACGCCAAGGAATGAGCCTTTCTTCACACAAAACTGCTGGCCATTTGTGCCTATTATTAAAATTTTAAAATTCATTTCGATCTCTACTTTCGACAGCTTTTGTTCGCGCACTGACAGCAACAAGCAGTTATTATTATTATTATTATTATTAATTATTACAATTATCGCAACAACTATTTACCTCTCTGAGAGAGTCGCTTTTGACTGTCTTATTTCGCTCTCACAACTCCATCTGTCTCGCGAGGCACGATCGTGCACCTCATCCTCATCAACTTTCTTCCATCGTCATCATCGTCTTCATTTTAACGTCACAAGCTGTGCTTCCTTTGTGTGCTCCCACCCTACCTGTCATCCAACATGTATCTCAGCAGGAGAAGTCGACTATCTACCCCCGTTCAAGGATAGGTCTATTCAGCGAACCGAAGTATAAAGACGCAATAATTTGAACACAATTCGTAGTCCCTCAAACTTACAGTACACGTAAGTACACATAATTGCTATTGCGATTACAAGTCTCGCTCGAGTGGATCACAGCTTCAGGCTAGATGCGATCATTTAAGTCATTTTTAGTGTCATGATCAGTTGTCGCAATCCTTTGCGAACCAATCACCGATGGCAATCGATAACGAAAAGTAGCGTCATTGTCTCCTGACAGACATGTTTGTATGACCTGACATTTAATGGGAAAAGACTTTTTGATTAAATCACTGGTGCGCGCGCAAGTAAAGCAAACCAATTAATTGTTGTCTTAACCATTTTGATTACCGAGATATTTGATTATGATCAATATTATAATCTATAGATTGCATTTACGATCTCTCTCTCCCTTGATGTGTATTGATGTGTCTGTTTGTCTTGGCCTACTTTGAAGGTTACACTTGTTTTCGTTGTCAGACTATTGGTCGATTGTTCACTTCGATATAGCACGGTAACTCTGTTTGGTCAGTCTGAATTGCCACTTGATTGACACTTTCCCTTGGGCATTGCGATGGATTCATTTACTGTCCAGATTGGGAGAGTGCGCGTTCTAGACTGATTTGTGCATCACTGACAATGGTGGCAATCGATGCAGCAGTGGACACAGACGCATCAATCAACGCTTTATCTTAATACAAACCATGTGAATAGCAAACCTCTGTCATGATAAGTCTCATTTTGTGCCTTCATATCGTTTAAACGTTGTGTCCACCAATGGCTTCAACATTACCTAAGTGTTCCTCTATTGCACTCGGTTTTTGGTTGATAATTTTTTTCTTCTTTTGGCGCAATATTTCGCCATCGTTTTGCATTAAGTGTTGTTAATTAATGGCACAGTGTGCAGGCTCGGTCGTGTCGAGCTCGGTGCAGCACTTTATCTACTGGTAATAGAGTTGCCTGCTACACTTTGAACAGTGACATTGAATGTGAACAATGACAGTGTCCAATGGACACGCACAGATCGCCATCAACAGCAACGTGTGTTGCATCGAGCGAGGCATCGTTTTACATAATCGCAATCTCGATCCGTCCATCGAGATTATTTTAAATATCCCTCTTCTTACTGTTGTAGGGCAATGCGATTATCACAGTACGATGTATTCAGTCCGTCTAGTGAGTGCGAATGATTTATGGGAGGCAGTGTTCAAACTGAAGTTCTGTGCTCATTCATCTCACAGCGCTTCGTTCGAGCGCTGCTCTCCACTAGTGCACTTGCATGTGCCGAATCTGCCGATGCATAGACCTCGACTGGACCATCGGTATCATGCACAACCATTTTACTGCACTCGAGTGGAGACTGTAGTCACTTTGCACCACTTTCCACTTGTGCATTATGTGTGATTTATCTTGTTGTTAGTATCGCAACAAAGAATTATTCGCTTTTGCTACCTCAACAAGTTTCCACTGCTGTTGGCACTGATTTAGCAACTTATACTTTATTTGAATCTTTCCAATTTGCTCTCCCGTGTGGTGTATGTTCTTTTGCTCTACCTTGACCTTGTAATTCAATTGTTGGATTTGGACTAGTTTGCACTCGCTTTTAAAATGTTAACAGAATTTATTCATGGAATGCTTATCTCGTTGGTATTGGCGAATATTCAAATGGCCAACTTGTTTGTCATTTCAAATAGTGATTCAATCACCGATTGATTTATTGCCTCTCTTGCGCTCACACCGACCACTAATGACCTTTGTTGTGTGGTGCGGTCTCCATATATATTTACATGTCTGCTAACGAGTGCACTCTGGTGCTGACTGTGTCCTGTGGTGAGGAGTATATTACTGAGTTTTTCAAATGAATTACTTGTCACAGATGAATTAGCCATCACACAGACCGCCATCAACATCGATATCGAAGCATTGTTTAACATAATTGTAATCTCGATCCGTCCAACAAGATTATTTTAAATATTCCTCTTGTTACTGTTGTTAATTCTGTAATTAATGCTGTAATTAATTGATAATGCAAAACTGCCTAGTGAGTGCCAATTGAATTAGCATATTTACTTATATTTATTTATATACCTTCACTTTTGCTCGGTTTGCTCATTGAAAAATTAGCACTGTTCTTTGTCTTTATTTCTCGCACATCGATCGGTAATCACATGATGGATTCGTTTGAATTTAAGGTTTTGCCAAAGGTGGACTATTTTGATTGGACTAAATTTTTGTCTGCTTGGACGAAGCACATATCGTTCATGACTATTCCGATCAATTATAAAATAAGCCGAAGCAGAGCGTCTTTGTTCAAATGATGACTATGCAAGTTGGGTCTATATAATCTGCTTTGGAAGGGATGGAGTTGGCTGAAGAATGGTATTGCATTTCGCTAGTTTAATCAATTATAGATATCTGCTTATGTGATTTTACTATTTAATATTGCAGTCCAATCGACTCTATCAAGTCGATTAGGTTCCGTGATTGCATTTTAGCCACCATTTGCATTTGAGCTATTGCTAAACCGAGTTAATCGTCGAATGTGTCTTTTGTCAGTGTCCCCTTTGATGTCCATTAGCAGTCTTGCTGGTGACGGGTCACCCTGTCGGGATGTGTCCACTCATTTATTACGCTGTGTCAGTACATAACCCTCAGGCACCGTTCACCGAATCTATTTTGGTCACATGTTTTACCTTGACATTTATCACTCTCATCTGACCGCCATCATGTTACAATTGACGACTAATGTGCGCTCACTATGCAGTTCGTGTAAAGTGTCCGTGTGAGTAAAAGTATTTCGCTCCCTATTGAATAGGGCCTATGTCTCTGCTTTTAATTCAATCAAGTCAAGTGATTCAATCACTGATTGATTTATTTCCTCTCACACTCATATTTACTAGTGGCCACTACTCACAACGGCTTTTGGTGTCTTCGGTGCGGTATTATTGTCTCCATATATTTTCATGTACATTGTACATGTCTGGTAACGAGTGCACTCTGCTGCTGACGGTGTCCTGTGGTTGGCAGTTATATTCAATTGACTCACTTGTCACAAGTGTATTAGCCCATCGATGTAATGTGTCATTATGGTCGCATTGTGCATTGTGCCCGGTGTAATTAGGCAATGGTCAATCGGTCCAATTGGCAGGTACAGCAATGACTCACTAATTATTTCGGTAATTGACTTGACCTATGGCGAGGTCGCTTCTTCTGATAGATTACCGGTCAGATATATATCTATAGGTATGTGCCACGCGTTTTTGCATGCTTTACAAAGATTAATGTCAAATAATTGTATTTTTAAATTTTAGTTAGTTTGGCAGTTTCGTTCATTGTTGGACGATTCGTTGGTGTGACTCTCCTGGCAGGTGAAGATTATCTCGTTTGCCTGGAGCACAACATTGGCTGTGCCATTTTCATGGTGCTCAAAACATTTTGCTCGCTTTTTGGAGCTATCAAGTTTGGCCTGTTGCATATTTGGTGTCAGTTTCAGGATTACTCGGACTTTCAATGGTTCTACTGGCTAGTGAGCACATCTGTAAACAAGACATTTATGTCTTCACTACTACAATCAGTGACTACTTGCCAAATAGCTGAGATGGTGAGCACTGAAGCCAATTAAATAAACAATGCTAATGTACTCGGACCTGATCGAGTATCGCACTAGACTAAGTGCAGGCACTAATTTGTCTTGCGATGACTATAGTTTATTTATTTGTTCCACCGAAGTCATCGGAGAAAAAGAATCGATTTGATTTAAATGGTCGATGGAGCCTAAGGCACAATGCATTCACTCACATTGGCCTTTTAATAATTGATCGATGATGTCAGCCACCTTGGTAGTAATCGAGCTTTATTTGGCCAGTCGGTAATCACGATAAAATATATTCTAAATGAGTCCCGCCCCCAACGCAATTCGTGTTTGCTCGGTTTGTTTGTCTTAAGCCAATTGGCTTACGAATAATTCTAGGAGATCTCCATTTGTGTTGTGATCAGTGTGGATCGATGCAGTTTGTTTGCTCACAAGAATTCTTGCCCGGCCAATAAGTGAATTATGCAAGTTGCTCTATTTCTAATATTGGTAAAAAATGCATTCACAATGTCCACTTTGCACTAATCAATTTGGCCAATCTCTCAATTGAAAGGTCGTCAGCATTGCCTCACATGTCACCGTCTCATTTCTATGAGCCACACAAGAAGCCATTTGTCCAAGTGGGCACCGAGTCAGAAGGCATTCATTGAATCAATTAAAATGGACAACAGCGAGAGTGATTCGCTCGACTGTGATCGAGCCTATTTCTGATTATAATGGCGATTGGTTGCATTTGCATCACTGTTCTGTGCAAGGAGCTGTCTCTGGAGGACAGGCCGAGCTAGTTTCATTACTGAATGTAGTTATTTCAATTAAAACGGACAGACAAGACCACCGACTATGGCTTCATCGGGCAGCGTTGTATGTTAGCATTCCTTTGTCAGTTTTATGTTCGTGTTTGTACAATTGTATTGTGCTGGCCAGTTACAAATGTAAACGACCAAAAGGGTCAATTGTGTCTTATTAAATTGATTACTCCGATTATGTGACCTGACAAGCAGTGAGCCAGGCAGCGGATATGCGGACAGTAATGCTGCAGCATGTTGTGTCGAACACTGTTGTGCTTTGATTGATATGTGCTGCCGTTTGTGGTTCGATTTGATTACCTCTCTGCCATTGATCCACTGTGAATTATGCAATTCATATATAAATTGCCCGTCTGCCCTTGCATACCTTGCTCATCTGTGATTGTTCACTGTCGCCTTCCTCGCTGATTTCATTGTCATTCATTGCTTCTGCCGGCTGAGAGCTATACTGATAGTAATAGAACGCATTTGAATTATTGCATGCAATTGCAACGAGGTCAAATATAATATAATTTACAATTCATCGTTACATTTGGTCACTTGCATGCACGTTTGACACGCCGCTTTCTTGAGGTGCTTTCACGATTCTATTGGCCGAGATGAGAAGCAATCTAATTTAATTAATATCGCCATAAATGTGCGCGAACCTAATTAACTGCTACAGATTTACGTATTTGTGGCCATTGGCTAGGGCAGACTTCAGTCGGTCAATCACTTCGGCCGGTTTGGCCAACGAACATTGTAACCAATTATACCGACCGATCGAGCAAACCTTAAACTTAACTCGATCCAATCGCTGATTACATTGTCTTTATACCCAATTGCCCGATCACCTCAAATTGCTGCAATAGAGCGGGAATTATTTTTATCATTTGTCATCTCACATGATGAGCGTTCTCTTTTCCCCTCTCCATAGTGTCATGTCGTCCAGTTTGTATGTTCGCCTCTATCCTCAATATTCTATAAATAGCACCACCAAGCATTGTCTGTTACTTCACTGGTCGAGCTGTCATCTATGCTCTCTTTTGTCTCATTTATCGTGTAATGTGGTGTAACACTTTGGTTGGTTGGCTCGGCGATGTGGCACATGGTAAAGTGTCTTTGATTGCGCCACTCTTTCTGTGGATTGACTTTGCTTGTCTCTCATCACTGCAGCACCATAAATCTCCTTTGGTCACATATTCTTTTGTGTTTGTTGTGAGTCTGCATTGGAAGCAAATGCGCGGCTTGTGGCGTATGTCGAGCAAAGAACATTGTCTTTGTCTCACTCACATCCTCTTGCTGTGCCATATGGATATCCAGTTTTGTCTCTGACCACCTTCGTATTAGTAGATTTAAGATAACACTTACAGGCCACCTTGTATATGTCAACAAGCTGCTGGCCAGTCTGTGGCCACTGGCCAGTTGTTGGCCATTGCATTCTAATGATTCTTGTTACTGTTGCGGCATGCGTCGTTATACTCTACTCGGCGGTGGCCACTAACTCTTATATCCAGGATATCTCAATATTCAACTGACGCCATTACCGGACTGTTCATCTGTAGTCTACAACATTACAATGCACCACCTGATGGCATGATTCACTTTAACTGTCGGTGTTCACCCGGAACTTCACCTGACCGCAGACCGCCTTTGACCACCACAAAGTAATAGTTCAGTTGTGTTTCACCAGGCATTGAGGTGCAAATTATTTTATGTCTATTTGATTGGCTATTATTACACTGGCTGACCGCAAATATCGAGAAGGCTTTGTTCGCGCAATTCAATTATTTATTTACTTTGATTGGTTCGAGTGGTTAGCTGTACAGTGTCGGTAAGAATGTTCTGCACGATGACTGCCGCTCATGTAAAGTGGCAATAACTGTGGCTCATTTGCCTCGCACTAATTGATCACTCTCGGAGTCGTTATTGTGTCCTCTCCATGGATCAATACATTGATAGATTAGGATCTAATCATTAGGTGGTAGTGGCAGTATGCGTACTCCGCGGAGTACTCACTAAGTTGTCACTCCAATAGTTGCCTCTGTCTTTTGTGTCTTTCTGTCGTCTCGGTTTGTCTTTTTGTGTTTTGCCGATTGTTCACTATAATTGGAATCGGTCCAAGAACAGTTATAGTAGATCAATTCAATCATGCATACATTATTGAGTCTCGGACAGGTCAGTGCTGTGTGGATGGCACATTTCAATATGGCAATGGGTACACTCAATGAAGGTATATTTGGTTTCACTTGCTAAATTGCTTCTCGCTGTGCAGTCTATTTGATCTTGTCCGACATTGTGTAAACTGAGGCCATTCCACAGTATTTTCAGAGACAACCCAGTCAACTGTGATGAATGGAGTTGCCTTTGATGCAACCTGATGCAGCTACACTGTACTTTGTCATTGCCAATATTGGCAAGCCCTCGTGGGCTCGAACTGTGCCATATGGCTTTCAGTGCATTCCAATGGTCAATTCAAATTTAGCCCTACCATTTGAGTATGGAAACCTCACTTGTGGACACTTTTCTTTTAGGTATTGTGTGGAAATTGCACCAATTAACCATAGAACGGTCATTAGTGTGAGTCAATTTTCTGTTGCCTAATGAAGTGCAGCATCGAATTCAGTCCGCGTCAGTGCCTCACTACCTCACTAAAGAGTGTATTACCTTCACTAGAGACTGTGGCCAGCTCAGCCCGATCACGAATGATCATTAGAGTCACATTCCTTTGCTGAATATATAATATTCGGTGAATATTCTTTTAACAGAGCCATTCAAATTAAAGGCTTAAATTCAGTAGTTATTCAGGTTGGGGAATTTATTGCCAACTGTCTACTGAATATTGCCTGGTGCTGTGGAAAGCATACGAGTCCTCCATTCCAATTTCAATTAATGTACGAACATGTTCGTTGTGTGTTTTGCAAATTGGCACGCGAATGGTACCTAACATTGGGAGATATGTTGGCAGGTCACTTTACCTAAATTGACTTGTCTAACTTTTGCCGCCTTCCGCCAGTCTCGTCTCGCTGATTGGTCATGACTGCCTAATGGCGCTTCGGTGTTGCATGGTTGGCTGGTTACATAATCCATAATTACTGGTTCGCCACATAGCGCGTCGCATTATGTTGGTCATTAGAATGGCATTGATTCTCTACCGATGGTCTGATTTATGGTGATTCGTACTTACTCGGAGCAATTTAGCCTGCGAGGCAATTCATCCCCGGACGAGCCTCTTTTTTACTTCACTTGTTTTTGCTTATCGCACTATCGAATTGACATTGATTTACTAGGTCGAATGTTGTTGAGTAATCACTCAACTATGTCGTCTCAGCCTCATATGGGTATGTTTGTTGAATTATTGGAGCAAATGTCGTTTATTCATAGCACTTGTTGTAGTTACTCCCGTATAGTGGGCTTTACAAAACCTGCACAACGATATCGATATGTTTGCAAAATTTGACCGTTTATTGTGACTCATAGCCTGTTTGGCTACTTCATAAAAGGTAAGTGTTTTGATTTTTTGTACTTTGTGAAATTAACTCATTTCTTTTTGCATGCTAACCTGAAATGCGGCATGTGGATTTTAAAATTGAGTTCACCCACAATGTCTGATGTCGTAAAACAATGTTAACACATTGCTAACCTACACCTACACATCGCACAACTATTTCGCTGGTACATTTCGACGACATTCATGGCCTGTCCGAAAAGATAAAAGAATCTAAAGGAATTGCCATTTGAAATTAAATTGGCGATCGATGTTTCAGTCGAACATTTTTTATTTAAAGTATCCACTGCTAAGCAATTGTCCTGGTTAAGTAAGTCACTTGTGTTGAAGTTTGCTTAAAGTTTCTTTGTATCATGTGGTAGACTGATCTAATAATATTTTCTTAATTGCAGGAGAAAGTGGTTCAAAGGTTGGTACGTACATAATAGTGTCCACATTGTAAAGCTTTCGTTGCATTCAAAAGTAAGCCATCAAGCCATATTGCTCTTCTCATTACAACCTTTGTACAGTTCGTTATTGTTATCACAAGGCTGATATGTTGTCTATGTTGCGCATTAAAATTGATTTCATTTGATCGAGAACAATTTGATTAAACTATGCTCTTTTGACCATGGCCATTGACAATTTTGACTGTGTAATGGAAACATCAATGAAAAATGCTCTTTATTATTCGAGTTCCATTCTATTCCATTCAAGCGCCATTAATTAGGCCTGTGTCGCCAGCGGAATGAGGCGACAAATGCCGCCTTATAAACATAATGGACAGCAAAGATCGTGCTAATGCGTAAATTCATTCTCAGCAAACAAACCATACCAAACACAGAATGGGACGAAGGCCGAAAGGCAAGTCATTCAAGCCCATTTATGTAAACCTGCCACTCAACACCAATTCAAACGAATATTTACAGCTCACCACGATTTATTGTTCAATGTATCGGAACGAATGTTAGTTCCACAAGAGCTGATCAAAGCAATTTGTGTGGCATGTTGTATGTTTCGCGTTGTGTGTTTGTGTGGACAAGAAGACAAACAAAAGCTAAGCCAACAAATAGGTCCGATTGATACTGCTCACAAAGTGTAATCGAATCATTTAGCATAATTTTTTTGCTCAATCAAATCGACCGACCTGAGCATTAATCACTGAATTGCGAGTGGTTTCACTCACTCTCCTCGGTTGCATTCACTTGCTATTGAATGTCATTAATGCAAATTAGCACTGGCAATATTATGCATAATGTGCTAATTAAATCCACCGATAGCACTGATAGCACCACACAGTAACATTTTAATATGATCAGAAATTCTTTAAGGAGAAATTTGCAATTGCCTGATTGGTCAAAGCTGCCAAGGTTGAGTTGAACTATATTGACATGTGTTCCGATTACTATCGAATTTAATATGAAAGTAATCATTGGAAAACTCTCAATTCGGGTGCGTGACACTCCTTGTCCCAAACCAAAAGGAAGGTGACATGAAACCAAAGAATGGAATCAGCACCTCGATCGGCGTAACTGGTTTCACTCTCAATGGAAAATAATAAACTCGTCTGCCAATGAAGTGAAACAAATATTGCCACAAATGAAGACTCAAGGTCTTTGAATGAATGTTCTTTACAGAGTTGTGATTCATTTGAATTGAATCGCCGATGCCATTTGCATTAGACCGAGAACATCAATTATAAAGTGCCGATTCAGTTGTCCTAATAAATTAACCTTACCCCACCGGCACAATCTATTCCGTCTATAGAATGAAGCTAAAGAGGCACGCTCAACTAAACTCCTTTCATATCAACTCACTTGTCAGTGTGGTGTGGTGTGGGATAGTATCTTGGAATCGAAAGCATTAGTAGAGTGGCGATTAGTAGTATTTGATTCGAAATGAACAAATCATGTTGAACAATATTTACCAATTGCTTTCGGATGGAAATGATGATTTTGTTGATGGAAACTGATGCTTTTTCGAATTAAGCAATCCAATCAAGGATGGGGCCACCAAAACACCAAATTGAGAATGTACTATCGTTAAGCTGACTTCTCCAGGACAATTTGCTCACGGTACATTTTGACCAGATCGGGCAGCACGGGCACCTCCTTGTTTGTGTTTCCATTCGAGCATTGCGTCCTTCATTTTTGTGTGTTCCGAGCAACCAGTGGCCCGGCAAAAAGCCACTTTCGAGTAAAGCAAACACATTTGGACATTTAATAGCTTTTAATAATAATATTAAATGACAACAGTGAAAGTGGTTTACTGTTGTCTCACATCGAAGAACCAAAAGTGGTCTTGAGAGGTGATTTGGTGTGTGTGTGACTTGAGATAGCTTTAGACCTTGTACTTGGTCGGTGGTCGTGCCATCTGCTTGCCTTGCTGTGCCTTGGCTTGTTGCATCTTGGCTTTGGCCTCATTCTCTTCGGCACGCATTTGTGCTCGAATCTTTTGCATGACGGGACAGGCTCGACCGCCCGACTTGGTGAGCGCTCGCGGTGGGATTTGGTTGAGCTTACTGTTCGCCTTCTTTGCCAGACTCTTCTTGCTTTCTCGCTTGCTGCGTCGGCTTCCTTTGCTTCCTTTGCCACGGCGGCTCGACTTTTTGTGCTTTCGACGGCTTCCTTGAGCTTCGCGAGTATCACGGCCACCTGCAGCAGCACCAACACCAGCGGGCGGGCCACCTGAAGGACCAGTTGCCGCACGACCAACAGATGCACCAGTCGATGGACCAGAAGGGCCAGCCACAGCTCCAGACGGACCACCAGGGACCGCACCGCCAGCATCAGCATCTTCATTTGCAGTGCTCGACCGGACTGCAGGAGCGGATGAGCCCAAACGTCTGGAAGACTTGTTCGGCTTGGGAGATTTTGACTTTCGACAAAGAAAGAAATAGCCAGCAATCGCGCCCAGGATGGCAATGACCACCACAATCACCACAGCGATAATCCACATTGGAAAGCCTGCCTTGGTGGTGGTAGGCAGCTTGGTGGTAGTGGTAGTGGTTAGATTCGTGGTGGGCGGAGGAGTAGTGGGACAGAAGAGAGGTGGAGGCTTTTCCACTGTTTGGCAAACCCGATCTTGTGCCCTATGGTCCATGTCATATTGCGCATCCTGAATCCACTTGGCGAGAGAGTTGCTGCTACAGCTTTTGCAAGCGGCCGAGGTTTCGCAGTTGTAAACGAAAAAGTCAAACTTGCAGTCATTTTCTGGGCTATCAGGAAGGATATTTACTCTTGCCTTCCTTCCGGCAGTTCGGCATGACATTTTGCTGTATAAAAGTGTCACAGTCTTGCTGATCGCCACCGAGCAAAGCTTGACCACTTGGACGGGCGCCCACACTTGTAGCCACCAAGAGTTGCAAAAGCAGCAAGACAAGTCCCACGATCGGACCGATGCCACCAGAATAGTAGAAGAGGCTACTCGTAGACATGACACGTCCAGAAGGGAGAGTAGTGACTTGTTCGGTTGGCACGATTTGACCGAAAGGTGACTTTACTTGCTAATTCGAATGCTTACAGAACACCGGGTAGAGAGTGGCGACTTGCTCGCAGGACAATGCAGAGAAACGAGCCAAAACTTAATGACCAATGAGGCCGGTGGGAGTGGGTTTATATAGTGCCAAAGAAAATTACAAGAGTTAGAATCATTTAGTGTTTGACTATTCGACATTGGTCATTTCTGTTTGCAAATCGAAAAGTATTCAAAACACTGACACAATTAACGATAACTTGACTTTCATTTGACTGAAAATTAAATGATTAATTTGTCCTATTTGGCTTTGCTCGGTTTGTTCCAAGAACACAAGACAATGAATGTTTGTGTTTCAAGTTATAATAATTCGATAGTTCAGTTTGTCTTAATTTTCCCAGTCAGTCTTCTGCTAATCAATGAGCACTGCAAAGTGGTTTCAAATTCGCCCACTACTTACACTTTGTAAACTTAGCCTGCATTCGTCAACTGTCACAGCATCTTTCGGAAACTCTGCATCTTTATCCAATTTGATCATACATGAGATTGAAGACTATTCGGGTGTGTATTTGTACACTGTTGAGAATATGCCCAATTTGGTATAAAGTGGTCAACACAAGCCGGACTACATTTTGCACCAACTGATGTTCTTTTCTTGATTGTCCCAGAAATATTGTTGTGGGCACTGATGCTTCCAATCGAGGTCGATCAATGATCAAGCACAAAGTCATCAGCAATCAGCAACGAGGAAAATCAGACTAGAGGAGAAGGTTCAATGAAGGGATAAACAAATTAGTAAAACATGATTATAATTAATCTGTTTAGTGTGTCTGTTCAGTAACTGCAAAGATATGCACTATTCAAGCATGTGCAATTGCACCTAGACAGCGAACAATGTCTTGTTCAATGACCGACTATTCGGTGACACTATTGCAGTCAATTGGCACCTGATTCAAAGAGTTACTCACAATTGCGTTCAAGACTTATTAGCATTCAAATATTGGGCTTATGCCAATCTTGGCCAATTGCAGGTTAACAGTTATACAAGGAGCACTTTGATTGTATTTGCACGATGCCTTTTGTATGTCAGTGAGACATATCACTAATAGTGGTTCGCCATTTATTGCCTTTGCTCGCCAATTGGCCAAACAAGCCAACTATTAAAATGGCACGTTAAAATAGATTGAACACTGCCATTGAGAGACCATTCACTCATTCGAATGATCATTACACAAGTGCCATCGTGAGCAGTGCTGAGCACTGAATTATGCTCGCGTGCCTTTTCTTGTGGCGAAGAGACTTTCGATTTAAGTGTGAACATTTACGACCATTCCACACTATTGCCTGTATAATCTTAAGTTCAAATGTGTCTTGAGACTACTGTTGGAGTTGATCAGTGCAACTTGAGACGATGTTCACAGGGACAGTCTTTTTCAGCACGGAACACTGCTTGATTAGCTCAAAGCAGAGTCAAAACAACAAAAAAACCTTAATTGGATTGGCAAAAGTCGACTGAGTGGCAAATGTTTCGATTGAATTGAACGTCCTAATGACAGCCAGTGAAAGTGTCCAATGACGTGCAAACAGAACAGCTCATTGACAATGGCCAATTATTCTCGAGTTGGATCGTCAACATACCAACATTGACCAGCGCAAATAGAAAATGGTCGATAATTGGCAGATAATATTCTTCTGTAACTGCAGGCAAACACTTTGCTGTTTTGTATTGAAAACAGTCGAGACGAGTTTCGCTTGTGCATTCAACAAATTATGCAAAACGTTTATGTTTTGGTTTAAACTAAACTAGTGCAAAACCTGAAAGAGAAACAATAATATAAGCATAACACAAACATAGTACTGAGAAAGATTACTTACATTTGATGCGAATACATAATAGATTGGCTGCTTGGAGAGACGTTCCATTTCGCTGTCCCGGCTGCCTGCCTGAATTTCACACCATGAATCGTTCAGTATTCAGTATTTATTGTTCGTTCAAGGTAGTCGCCATCATAATTCGTACCACTGCCAAATTTGAACATGACATTTGAATAAACTTAAACCATTAAACTTGCAAGTAATCATAAATGTCAGACGAGATTACAATTATACTATAAATCGTTTGAACCAAACATTGGCAAACAATGAAATTCATTGAAGGAATTGCAAATTTCAATGAAGCTGACAATAGAGCGCCACCTAGACTTGACAGTGCAAGTTACCACACAGTACTAGTGCGAGTTGTGTTGTGTTGTTTTGTATTGCTGAATCAAGCAATGCTGATGAGTCAATTTGAATGAATTCATTCTTTACGTTCTTGCATTGAAGCATTTTCACATATGTTTGACGATCTGAATGGTATTATTCAAGTCTGTTTGGCAACGCTCGAACCTATGCCAGACCTGTTGATCGTTTTGCTGATAATCATGCGAACAGGCAAGTTTTCACTTTATTTAACCTACATGTTTTAGCATTTGTTTTATATAAACAGGACTTTTCAACTTTGCCCATTCATAATATCAAGTTTAACGTTCCGCTTTATTGACCAAATTAAAGGCAAAGGTAAAAAGCCACGAGATTACTGTTTTGAATCGAATGACATGATTTGATGGTTTGTTGAAAATTCTATCAAGAAAGGTTAATTCTTGTCGAAAATGGCTAATTGGAATTGCGCTTTTGGCTTCGCCAAAGAAACAAGCCTTGTTAACTCTTCTACGTGACTTTCTTGAATGTGATTTGGCGAATTTGAACTATAAGAAAGAGCTCATCTTTTATAACATAAAGCAAACAACCAATGCAACTCGGCGATGAGTTCGGCGATGGGCCGGTACTGATAAAAACGAAGTGATACTCAGGCATAAACGAAAACATTTCAAGGTATGGATTGGCATTGCAATTGGAAATTGTATTTAGAATTTTTTCTTCTTTACTAATTGTTTTATTAATGAACCAAACAACATCTGGACGGATATAACCAAACTGAATAATGCAGAGAAGGAAATAATTTTTTTTTCAAAATAAAAAATCTATCACGGAAGATATTCTGAATGTTTTGTCCACTTTAAATCTCATCTAACCCGAACATCACATTTGAAACTGTTGTATTACGAATGTGAGAATGTGACTCCTTTCGGCTATCGTTCTCTCCTGTCTGATAACGAAGATAGAGTTCGTTTTCTTCAAGTACAAGAACAATCGTATCGTAACTTTATTCACTAACTAACCGAACATTGCAAATCTATTTTCAATTATAACAGAGTTGTGGAATGCGCTGCCAATGATGATGGAAATAATGCTTTTTGTGAATTAGCATTTCCAGAAGACTGCAGTTCGAACTGATGAAATGATCATTTTGTTGTCCTTAATAAACTCGTCGGTAAAAGCATGAAATCTTTTCTGTTATGCTGCATAAAATATGCAAGAGCAATTTTTCCACGGTCACTTCCACTGTCGAAATTCTCATCTTTGAGCACAAAAGTTGCTGTTTCTGACTGAAAATTATAAGTTATTTAACATTTTTATTAGTTTATGAGTTTTATTTATTCATATTCATTTTGCCTAACTATAATGGCTGATGGTTGATGGCTCACTTGATACAACCAGAACATTCAGAAATAGCAAATAACAAATTGTCAATAATAATCCTACTGAACACGTTAAAGTTAGTAAATTTACGAATTTATATTAAATTTTAAATTTAAATTTGTGTGAACCAGGATCCGTCTTTCCTTACTGTTGAATCTTGTGTTTGTCAATCACATTGACCGTTTAGCCGAATTCAATTTGGCACTAAATAAACTTTGCCTTTGCCCTTCAAACCTTAACTATTGAGGTTGGTGAGATGTAGTCTCGATTGATTGCAAACTGACAACGGCAAAGCTAATTAAAGTGCCAAGGATATAAAGGTCCTAATGGTGAACATCAATTTATTTGCTTCTGTTTTAATAGTCTCAATTGGACTCAATAACATGGTCACGGCACGACGTGTCGTGCAGTATGAATTCGTTGACCAATGGACCGACAACGGTTCAATCTGTTTAGTGCTCAAAGCCTTACTGCAGCACACTGCCAGCGCTCACCTGACCACTGAACCATGGTGTGCAGTATACTAGACTCTAGGCCCAAGAGGACTCGTCCTATCCGAGTCAAGCTCATCTTTCGCATCAAAGTCGCCTTCCCCTGGACAGGCCAAGTCATCATCGAGATAGGGATCATAAGTTTCTTTTAGTGACATCGTTCATTACACCTGTAATGACAAAAAACAATCGATTAGATTAATGCTGTGCTGAACGCCTTCACAGCTTTGACCAAACTTACGGTCGAACTGGCAACTGTTGCAACTGTGGACGAGTCAAATGTGGTCAATCTGATCGCTGCTGCAAGTACAAGCTCATCGATCTGTGCATCGATGAATCTATTGCAACTTATTAATTTGCCGGTTTGAATTTATTTATGCACCTTCTATTGCTGAAAGCAACATGGCCAAATTCTAGCGTCATAACCACTTGGTTAACCGTTTGCGAGACTGCTCAAACGAGACAGATGGGAACTATTGCCTACGAACAACCGCCAGCCACAAATGTGGCCATTTGAATAGATGATACGACCATGGTAAAACCATTCGCTCACAAACGTTCATTGACTAGTGCTTTGATAGTGATTAATCTTATGGTAAGAGCGGCAATTGCATATGTTCGTTCGCCTCGGTGCAATAGTGCTGGGACACTTTCATGGCAGTTCAGTGCATCACTTCAAAGTGCAAATGGCTCGTTTTGTGTAATTGCATTAATCGCTCTGTGTTCTAATTAGACATACTAGTCACATCATCACAGTCATACACATTTGACCCGATTTGCCTAGCAGTTTGCCACCTCCAAGACCTCAAAGTTGCGAGTTAACGCGTTGTTATAAAAAGGCCAACTCGCCACTATTATTGGCGTATTGTATACATTTGCATTCTTCCATTTTTGTTGTCACGAAATTATTCCTTCATTAGAATGTGTTGCCTTGTATATATTGTCTGTGCGGTGAATGATGCAGAGTTCAGAACATGTCAATACTGACCACACGGCCCTTCTGGCGATTGTATCGAACTCGCGAGCACTTTCCACTACTTAAACTGTGTATTCTAACTAAATATTCAGATTGCCTCAAATTGTGAAGACACTTGTTGTTTCCTCTGCAAGATTGCCTAATTGGGTTTGCCATTGCATTGTGGACGGAAAACTAGCTATAGCTTATATAAGTCATTGGAATGCCAATTCATAATAATTCAATGAATGTTAAAATATAATTGACGAGATAAGACAATAATGATAAAATACACCAAGCTAGATCTAAATCATCGATCACTTACAGCATACAGCTGTCTTATAGGGCAAGTTGGGAACCTTTGGCAACCTGAAAACCTAATTGGCACGTGGTGTACACCTTGTAAGGATTATGTGACCGAGATGGCACTTGCAGGTTTGCTTAAAAACTCGACCAAATGAGGCGTTTGCAGCAGCAGAGAGCATCAAACAAAGCAATTATGGAGCACATGTAATTGTTATGTTATTGTTATGGCCATTATAATGATGCAGACCAATGCCAAATGTTCGCATATACTCATTGCCATTGGTCACTGAGTCTGTTCGAATGTTAATTCATTTTTGGCAAGATGGAACAAATCAACAATAACTAAATAAGTGTTTAAGTTTAAGTAAACTTGAGACAATCTCGGACTATAGTGAATTGTGTTTGCTTGTTATTTGAACCTTGTTCTTCGCCTTTCTCGACCAAGTCTCTATTTGCACGCCATTTCTAGCTGGTCACACGATGACTTTCCAGTCTACCAAAGAGAATATCAAGTTCACGGCCAGTGATGAGAAACTGCTGGAGAAGAAAGGCTTCAAGGTTGGCGCTCCGCTCAACAGTGGCAGCTTCGCGTGTGTCTGCAAAGCCACTTACAAGGACACTCCGGTGGCGGTCAAGGTGATTGACCTGGAGAAGACCTCGGACGATTATCGACTCAAGTTTCTGCCGCGCGAAATCTACACCATGAAGAAGCTGAAGCACAAGTATCTGATCGAGATACTGGACATCTTCGTGGTGGGCAACCGGGTGCTCGTGTTCATGGAACTCGCGGATGGTGGCGACTTTCTGGACATGCTCCACGAAACCAAGGCACTGCCAGAGGCCCGAGCCCGCTACTTTTATCGGCAGTTTGGCGATGCCCTTCGCTACATGCACTCGGTTGGCTTCGCCCATCGCGACATTAAGTGCGAGAACATTCTACTGAACAAGGCTCGCACTGTGACCAAGCTCACCGACTTTGGATTCACTCGCTCGGTCACTGAGAAGGAGACTGGCAATCGACAGCTCAGTGACACCTACTGTGGCAGTGCAGCCTACGTTGCGCCCGAGGTGCTCAAGGCCCAGCCTTACAACGCCATCATGAGCGATGTGTGGAGCAATGGTGTGGTGCTGTTTGTGCTCACCCAGAACCGACTCCCCTTTGGTGATCGTGACACCAAGAAGCTGCTGGCCAGTCAACTTGAGCGCAACTACAAGTTCGTAAAGACTGTTTCAAAGGAGTGCCAGGAGCTGATCAACCTGCATCTCATTCCCGATCCAAGCAAACGTCCCAACATGGAGGAGGTGCTCGGTCACGAGTGGTTCGAGGTGGACAAGCCCGAGGATGAATGAACCTGGCCCGCGCTACATTCGATGCCACTTCTGGTCAATTCAAATTGCTCAACTAAAGCAAACTATTTTTCACGTGCAATTAAAGCTCTCTTATTGCTCAATTAAACTTTAGCTATTTGTCTACTATTTTGTGTCTTAGTTAACTTTCTTACATTCCTTTGCGTTGGGACAAACAGATTGTCCAGGACTGTCACTATCAAAAGCCGACAAGGGATGAGGCATGTCGACTGAGTCACGAGGCCAATCATGAGATGTCAATATGGCGTAAATTTCGCCCATTTGATAAGTGATAATCAATAAACGTATTCCGTTATCGTTGTGTTTCTCATTTTATTTCCGTCGTGTCGAATCGACACTGACGATAATGGCTCGTTCGCCATGCCAACCAGTCTGTAAATGTTTTTTTGCGTAACCATGGTATACCAGTTGATTGGCTAACTATTGAGCACACTAACCAATATTGCAATGTTTAGTGTCATATCGATGTCTACTATATATTTAGTTTCTACATATATTTAGGGTAAATCAAAATGGCAGACCACCACTCAGTCACTGGTTGACCGTTAGGTCGAATAGATTTTCGCTCTACTTCCACAGGCTTTTACATATTGCTGTCATACATACATATTATGAAGGGAATCAACCGACAGCACAACTGCAAGTATTATGCATGCGAGGTATGTTCACAGTTCAATGGTAATTGTGCTGGTTCCCAATGGATTGAGTGCTTGATTACAATTCCATGGATAGATCTATTGATTAATAACCTTAAGGTTGCATCAGAGGCAAGACATCAATGTAAATGTGATCAAACGACCAAATGAATTCATTGAACATTAATTGACCAATTCCAACGTCTGTAACAGCAGTTACAACAGATTTGCAAATTGAAACATCAATTGTTGCATCACTTGGCGACATTACCGAATGGCGATAAGCCAGTTCTGGTCGGCAACGATATGTCACAGAAAGTGTCCGGCACGACCGACATGACAAATCGCACAGATCTAATTCAAAATTGATTCGCTGACCAATTGTGGCACAAATATCATTTGTGTAATTCGTTTCGATAGATTACTGTGGCTGCTGCACTGACATGTGGCTTACTAGGTCAAAGTAGAGATTCCGTTGGACAGAGAAATGGCCCCAGTGGAAAATAATTAGTGTAAGTAATCAAATAGAATCGACACTTGCAAGTTTAGACCGATTAGAAATACTCGTGTACTAGTCAACTGGCAAACAGATAGCAAAGGTCAATGGTTCAAATTTGACTTCAATCGAACAGTAGCGATGAGCGGTGAGAGGCAGAACGCATGAACTATAATGATCATTAATCACGCGGAGTAGATGAGCACGCTCGATTGGTGCGTCCTAATTGCCATGAAATCAATTAAATCCTCCCTATCGGTGTACCGAAAAATGTCACTTTGCACTGTCAGACCATTAGCCAATTCATTTAAATATATTTGCTCGTCATTCACCGAATAACTTTCGAGAAAGCTTTCAAGCCATACGCAAAGAACAATGACCTCAAACAGCCAGCCTCAATTAGCCATATTAATTTGTTGGTTCAGACTATCGGGATAATCACATTTGGTAAGTTTAAGTTTACTTGGAAAGTGGCCACACTAGTCCACCAAAAGTCGTCTCATTAGCAAAATTGAGAATATGAAAAGGTTATTAGGATAAAACAAAGTGAACATTTAATGAGGAGCGCAAGCTCGCATCAGAATCAGACCAATTTACACATTGACCAATGAACTAACTTATGAAAGTAAGGTATTTATTAATTTAATTTACTATAAATTCATTTAGAGTTCTAAACGTAACTTACGCTTTCGTTGTCATCCTTCAAAGTAGCCTCGATCACTGGAAACAATTCTATATAGACTACTTCGTTCACGCTATCGGTCCAGTCTTCAATAAATGATTCTTTGGTGTGAGATTTCTAGAATAAAAAGATAAGCATAAGTCTAATTTGTCTGATAGTAGATCTGAGCAAATCATCACCTCTATCATCATTGTTCGTTAATATCAACTCTGAGCACTGAACATATGAACACTGTGAGGACTGCCTGTCGGAATATATCTCACAGATATTGGCTCCGTGGCTGCGTGCGACTAGCTCAGCAGTGCGATCTATTCGCCTCAATAAAGCATGATGATATTCTTTGACAGGCGAGATGCAAGTGACTGACCCCATGCAGCATCGGGATCAGACCGAGAGCGACAAATTGACGCCGACAAACACTGCCACAAAATTGAACAGTGATGGCCCGCCAAACAGATGAAATTGCATACAACAAGACAACTTGGCATCAGAAAGGAAAGTGACTAAATACGACATCAAAGTGGTCAATTCGGTTGATTTATGCGCTCATACAGTGACCAAACAAGAAGAAATGTCCATTGTCCTAAGCAGACCAGGACGTGTGCGGTCACCGGCAGTGCACTCACTTCGCTGATCTGAAACAAATTCGAGAATAATGCGATCACCAAGTGGTCTCTTTACTACAAACTGTCCAGTGCCACTCAATAGCCACCACACCACCACATTATGAGCAACAAGTGCTAATCATTGATTAGTGATCAATGCACCGAATGTTGTCTTCAATTCAGTCGGTCGTTCACTAGAGAGAACGTGTCGGTCAGTCAGTGACTTTTGTGTAAACTCAATTACGAGCACTAGACTCTAGTGCTAGTCTAGAGAACTCTCTAGAGATAGCTTTACGTAAAGGTCCGTGCAGTTCACATTAAATCGATCGACGAAACTTAACCTAGCAAACAGTTACAGCTGGAATTAGGCAGAGAAAGGCACTAAGTGTGCTAACCGTTAAATGGATCAAAGTGTAACTCGACACATGCAGTATACAGTCTATAGACGGACGCGGCCAGTCAGTGATTATTGCTCGTTTGTCCGCTACTCGGCCGGTTACTCAATTGACAATTGAACTCAAAACATTTGACTAAACACTGCGGTTAAACTAGATTTGTGGTGACTTGCTAGCCAGAAGAACATCACTTGTATTGATTTGCGCACTCATTAGTCAGTCAATTAATGGGCGGACTAACCACGAGCCATCATTAGAATGAACAAGTCAATGTCTAATGAGTCATTCAGGATAAGTGGCCACAGTGAGGTGATATAACACTTTGGTCACGATTACTTCCCACCTAAAGTGGCCCCAATATGTCTCACGAGAATCGATCGCAATCTATCGAAATCGGAATCAAATGTGTTGAAAAAAGAATGTTGCAATTGAACTGAGCTGGTAGACTTGCAAAGATTTGCCAACTCGAGTTGGTTTTGTTGGTGCGCTAAGTCAAGTCAAGTACAAGGAAATGCTAAGTCGCATGAAGGCACCACCGAGCGGATTTATGAATCGTAAATTATGATCATTCTGTGCTCATAATAGTCGAAAAGTTCCCTAATTGTATTGATTGAGTGGCCGTATAGGCAATAATGCATCTAGAAACGTTCACTATAGTAAGCTTATAAGTTATAAGTAAGCCAATCATTGACCACTGTGCTACACAAGTGACTAATTGCTTCGCAACACAGTTGCACTGTAGATTCTACAGAGAAAACATTGGCCAGACATTTACTTAACGAGTGAATTATGTGTTATAATGGTTCCTGATTAATGGACATGCAAAGTTTAGTGCAAAGTCGAATGCAGCCAAGGACAAGTGCCAATTGGTTAACTTGCCAAGTGACAGTCGGCACTGCCTTCTCGGCAGTGATCTATTGGCAAATCGGTCCACAAGTGAGTGTTTGCACTGTTTGATACAAACTTTCAAACAAGCCAACAAGACAATATTTGCATGTGTCCCAATAATGCATTCATCATGAATGCAAGTGAGCGGAGTAAAGACACTTGAAGATTTGAGTCCGGACAGAGAACCACTGCTCACTGCTGACCGGGCCTCGCTCCACCGAGAATATGAATATTAGGTTAGGTCTGTGTGCAAGTCGGCTGGTCAGTGTTCGGTGAGCAGTCTTTGGTAAGCACTGACACTTCTGCACTGCTCCACTCACCCACTGCATTTGCAGAGTGGACTCTGACATGTGCCAACCATTTAGTGGAGTGGAATGATAAATTCACACGCACAAAACCGAAAGTAAAAAAAAGTTGTCATTGTGTGGCAATTTGAATCGATCAAAGCAATCGATCACTGAAATTAACACGAGAATGCATTCTCGAGTCGAATCTCGACGACCAAAACGGAACATATAGCCAGACGGTATAGAATAATTTGGTGAACACAAAACACAAATCATTTCACTAATAAACAAAAATCAATAACCAAACAGGTGTAAACTCTTCTGGCCGCGACTTACTACTTCAGCCGATAATCGAATTGATCGAGTAAAGGCAGACAAATCAACCTAACACCTGAATAATAATGTAAAAGCCAATTTGGCTCAATCGACAGGACTACAGTGGAATGCTTCCACTGGCACTATGATGTGCAAAGCGAGGTGCTGTCCAACCGATAAAGTTTCAAAGCAATGCTCCAGAAGTAACACCAAGTCAATGTGCATCAGTGTCTGGCGAACGATAATTATAATCTATAGTGAATTCATTATTCTCACATTCCTGATATAGCTTCTAAATTATTTCATGTATATTGAGTCATATAATAATAAATGTAATATTAGTAATTCAAAAAATAATAATGAAAATGTAAATAATACGAATACAATACTAAGTACATCCAAAAATAGAGATCGATAGACTTACATTAGTTAGCTTGGGCTTTAGTAGAGAGTCATTCCATCCATTTTTCGGCTGTGTTTATTGTGCTCGTCCATTCCAAATTACTCAAAAAAGACTGTTTCTCCGGAGGTATATATCGGTCTTATTCGGCAATCAGGTAACCCAAACTTTGCAAACAGGCAAACTAGCGTAAATTTTGTACACAATCTGAGCCAGAGGGACAATTTTGCAATATGTTAGGCAAAAGTTTGCTTCTTTTTGACTTAAACAACGAGGTGCCTTTTTGCTTAGGTCATCACGAATCTCAAGTTTGTCTTTCAACTAGTCCCTTTTGATTTTGCAAAAGACTTGAATAGGCCACCAAGACTTAATGGCATCGAGTTGTTTGTTTATCTTATTATTAAGGACCAGCTATAAAGGTTGTAATTAGTTTTCTTATTGTAGTTTTAATTATATTTACTTAAATTACTTAAGTGATGGCTTAATAATAGGTTTCGTTTCAGAAGAACGCAGGGACGCGATATTGCATAGATGACAGACACAGAATCTTATGCGGGAAATGCGGTACTGCCTTCTTACGGACTTTCTTGGCTTCGTACTGATGTAAATAAAATACACAAAATCTGGATCTAAAAAATATTAGACAAAATAATTAAAAACACTTTAATTTAATTTTTATACCTTCTGAATATTTTTCATATTTCTCGGATAAATTCCAAAGACCTTTTATGAGATTTTAATTGACTAGGAGTAAATGATATTGTCCCATAAACTTGATTATGCAAAAAAACAGAAAAATTAAATCCATAGGAACACCTTAATGCAGCATTATTAAATAATGCTAAACTAAATTAGCATAAAGTATTATATTTACCTAAATTTGTTGATGTCTCAGCCTCTGTCATTCACAATAATATCTTGATAATGTAGTACGTAAACAAATTATGGAAAGTTAAAAGATCGAAATATGAATTAGCCTCAAGGACAGTCTCAAACCATGCCAGTTTGCTAATAGCAGCTGATTTGCCGAATGAAGGCAGAAGAAGCCAACGTTTTCAGAAGAAAACGATCGTCCTCAGGCTGAGACTCAGGTATAGCTTACAGTGACTCAATTTGTTAGTGTTATGAATTACATTGTAATTATTACAATGTCGAGGCTGTGGCTGACATGTTTGGTTGACAGGGAGTTGTCAAATTATCTTAGCCACACAAACGAACTGATAACTTCTAACTGGCCGAATACAGAGAGAACAGTTTGACCACAACTCGTCACTAATTGATCACCTTGAAATGGGTCAGAAGAGAGGAAAGTTTTTCCAACAAACATATATATAATTATGAAATGGCAAGTCGTTTAGATATAAACCGAAGCCCGAACTTTCTCATTGAATCTGAGTGAGCAATTAGCAGTGAAGGAAGTGTCGACCAGAATGAAGACCGATACAGCTCGAGTTAATCGCACCATGTGTGAATTGAATTATGCAACCACTGTCTAGTGAGTTTCTATGGAACTGAGTCATTCGGCGCACAGATCAATTCCTAACCATTCAACTTTGTGATGCACAACACATCCGCTGCCTGTCTCAAGGCAAACATGCAACGCTGCCCGCGATGCAGCCGTGTTCGGTTGACTTGTCAGTCCCCATTAATTGAATTGATACCATTCCGTAATGAAACTAACTCAGTCTCTACTCTTGAGAGAGGTCCCTGCATAACACAGCACAGTGATGCAAAAACTCGAGTACAACAATCACGAGCAATGAGAATCGAGCGAATGGCTTTAATTAGGTGGACAGTACCGAGAGGAAATTAAAATATCAATGAGACCGTGGCTGCAAAGTGGCTGTGGCAGAATGTGTGGCCAGAGCATCCACCAGACGCAATATTGTCCTGTTGTAAGGGCAAATGTAACGAAACATGCATTGCATACGAGTCAAACCCATTCTCACTGACCGAACCAGGCATTGGTCGTAATCTGCTCTACACTATCACCTGTTCCGCAATCAACTTAACACTTCTATTCGAATTGAATTTGATTAATTATTTGAAAAATATTTATGATAAATTACTCAACAAGTATTATTACTCACACAAATATAAGAAATTAGGTGGCGATTCGTTAACGAATAGTGGCGAATTGATTGATGAAGATGTTGAAGTTGAGAAGCAACGAATCGAATCGATCAATCCTTAGAATGTGGTTCATTTGAATCCATTGGTGGTGCGCAATTTGAAGAAGCGATACGGAAAGTTTGCTACTGTTGATCAGATTTTGTATGGAGTGAGCAAGGGAGAGTGCTTCGGAATGTTGGGAGTGAACGGTGCTGGCAAGACGACAACATTCAAAATTATCACTGGCGATGAGAGTGTCACTTCGGGTGAGATCTTCCTCAATGGAATGGACTTGGGCACAAACAGTCATCGAATTCAACAGGAGATGAGATACTGTCCCCAGTTCGATGCCATATTAGAAGATCTGAGAAAGGCAGAGAAACACTGATGATGTACTCGATATTGAGAGGAATTCAAGAGGCTGAAATCGAGGACCAGATCAGTGAACTCAGCGAACTGTTGTACTTTGATATGCATTTGGATAAATTGGTTGGCGAGTACAGTGGAGGCAATCGACGAAAGTTGAGCACCGCAATTGCTCTACTCGGTAATCCATCAATATCCTTCCTGGATGAGCCAACGACGGGAGTGGATCCAGTGGCACGGCGGTGCCTTTGGGAGGCAATCGGCAAGAAACTCCGTCAAGGCTGCTCAGTTGTGTTGGCATCACACTCAATGGAAGAGTGCGAGGCTCTTGTTGAATTAGTTGACTTGGTCGATGGCTTTGTACCAACAAATGTAAGCAAAGCTTTGCAGCAGTCCAGCAAGGTGATCACTTTGCAGACGAAAGGTGATCTTCTGGTCGTCGATCAGTGTCCAGCATTTGTTCACATCATCGTGGAACAGTGTGCCATAGTGTCCGTCCTTGTTGGTGCCTCGGTGAATGACAACACTGCACAGTGAATAGTGTCGATCAGATATGACGAGATTGTGTTTAATTGTGATCTTGCAAAAGGACGAGAATCGACTCAGGCGAATCGATAGGTAATGGGATGCCAGTTTACTGATCGATTGCTTATCCGCCATCTGTTGGACGCATAGACACTGGTCACAAAATGCCGATGTTTGCTTCAAACAGTGAAATGCCAGCTGCTGAATGCATTCGTTGAGGGAGATCACTTTAGTTGAGTCTTTCTCGGAGAAGAGTAAATTGAGCTGCCAAATAACTTTCCAGGAGATGCGATCACGGTCACAAGTAGAACATGTCACATGTGCACAGTGGTCTCCATCTGATTGAGCAGCATCTGCGAGAAGTGGCTGTTGTCTGTGTATTTCAAGTGATCCTGCCAAAAGAACGAATGAGCTCAGTATGGTTGGTGGACCAATTAGTCTTACCTCATTGTCACTAAATTCCGTGATGCAATCGGTTAGAATGTAGCGCATGGAATCGACCAGAGCCACCGGTATGGAAAATGCGAGTTCGCAAGGATTCGACCTGGTAGATGACCTGCAGCACCGAGTTAGAGTAGCAGGTAAAGCCCCAGTTGCGCATTCCACAGTAACGGTAACGAACGCATGACCTTTTGCCACAAAAACAGTCACTTGAGTAATGGTCATTCATTTTTGAATAGTCGGTCTGGCTAATTTTTTGGAATAATTTGTAGGCTTCCTCATCGGTACTTTTCTTCTGGGAGTACTCGATTGGAAATCGATGGTTGTCCTCATTGCTGGGCGATAGTGAAACGGACTTTGCTTTGTCTGTATCATCACTTGACGATTTCAGTCCTAGGGCAAGCTCTTCCTCCTCCTTATTGTCAAACTTGGCAATATATTCCACATCGCGTTCGTCTTGATCCAAAGTGCCATTGCTTGCTTGCTTGTTCTCGTCTGACTTTGATGTCTCACAGGTCGATTGGCTTGGCTTGTTCCTGTTGTCGTCGGTTAGTGCACAGACCACGTTGATATGAAATCGAACTGAAAAAAATATTTTAAAATCATTTACTTCCTACTTTGATCTAGCGCCACAATTAGCAATTGAGCACTCGCCCCAGATGTTCTGGCCTCTGTCCGAACGAGCCAACAATGGACAACCTCTCAATGGCAAACAGTATGGCAGTGCTGTGGGAGCCTTTGGCGCAAACCTGAACTATACTTGCCTGCCCAACCTGTATCGAGTGTTCAATCCACAAAGTGGCCAGCTGGAGTACTATGCCCGAGAGGACTTTAAGTCTGGCAATGAGTTGACTCTCTTCTGGAATGTGTGCCACATCAGTCTGTCTTTCTTTGAGGCATACCGTCGGTGAGATGCAATCAAGCGGTACTACCACCAGGACTGTGCATGCCACATTTGCGCCAAACTAATGTCCTTCAATCCGTATCCAAAGCAGCAGAGGACTAACAGGACAGCCATCAGAACTCAGGATGACATTCGCTTTAAAGAAATTTCGGCCTACGAGTCTTGGACCACGTTTTGTCCAAAAGCGACGACGCTCTTACTGAGACTGAGTGAGTGTCGCACCAGTTAGCTCGTTTAAAAGCAAACTGTCAAATTTGTCAATCAAAGACACCGCATACCGCCAACTCCATGTGCCAATTCATGTTTATTTATTAAAATCATTATCAGCCAACTGAGTTTACTTATTTGACACTTTGGCTTATAATTAATGCAACACTTTTCAGTCGTTGCTTATGCTAGAGTAATTGGTTGTTCAAATTGGGTTAGTCAATTGTAGAAGAGATCAACTCGACGATAAGCAGTGAGCACCACCAACCAAGTCTAGGAGAGCTCTCGAGCATTCCACTAGACAAAGGGATTGGCCACTGAGAGAAATAAATAAATAATTCACAAGTTGCACGTGCAGTACTGAAAGAAAATTCAATCTGTTCTCAACCTCACTCACTAGAAACAATGGCCAGTGGTGACCGCTTGGAGGAGGGACCTCGTCAGAAGCAACCTAAAACGGTGCACCGGTAACGATGATAGATTGCCTTGCCAATGAGACCGAGATCGCGTTCATACTAACACTCGGTGAAAGGGTACATTTATTAGCGGCATCATTCGGGTCGGCTAGCCACACTACGAGAACAACATTGAGACAAACATTGTCTCGGTCAGGTCGGTAATGATTCGATTACGGCTATGGCATGCATATAGATGGTAATAACGGTCTTGTGCCATTGCCAGAATACTAGAAGACAAGCCTATTTGAGAGTCATTCTTCGATAATTTCGACCTTTCAATTCACAATACGAGCTTGCCTACAAAAAAAATAAAATGTCAAATTAGTGTGCACGAATTAGTTAGCGTTGAAAGTGTTGGTCACTCTCGATTTGTATGATCACATCGAGCATTGTTCAGTGTAATTAACTTCTCATAATATCCACACTAAAATGTTAACAAATGTGGAAGGAGACAAATCTGCCCGAGTCGTACACTTTAGCCATTTGAAAATTGAATTTCCAATGCACTAACATAATTTGTTTGAAAGCCAATTAAAATGGGCTTATGACAATCTCTTAAACGGAAATTCGGTGAACCAGTCAATATGTAGGTGTGCCACTGACAGTGCAAATGAGTGCCTCTTTTTCTGTCGCTAGCACAGCTCACTCACTGGCGAATTGGTAATGTTTGTTCAGGCTTTGTTTTGTCAATCATCATGTGAAAGCACCGGCCAAACTAAATGTATCATTATAATGGAGATGACAAATTGCACTGCAGTGATGCAGGTATGCCAGCGATTGAGAGTGGCGTTAACGGACGGACAACTCCACTGTGGCGTGGACACTATTTGACCATTGTTTCGATTTCGCTTTCGAGCAAAGGTATCATTAGTAACAAAATGCAATGACACGGCAATCGATGCGTTCACAACATATTGACCGAATGCATCGATGCTAGTGCACTGTAAGACACAACACAACTCATCAGACAAGGTGCACTGGCCGCCATCGTGGTCAGCGGAGGTTAAGCAAATGGCGGACACAATGCGAGCCTCCACTTGACCCTTATCTGTTTCCTTTTGGCTCTCTAGCTCAGTACCTTAAGGTGTTAATTGTGCCACTTGTAGATGAGAGCTCTGCCTCACTTTCCAGTTTTCAGTGCATCTCCACTCGGAACTGATAAGACCGAGCAATTAAAGAATTCTATCTATCTAACTTGCGCATCTGACATCTCAAGTCCGAGAGGTATCTGACTCGGTCCACAGAGGATGGTTGTCCTCCACTCGGACACTCATTTGAGGTAAAAATTCTTTCAGTTTAAACTGCCTAACCGACAGAAAGACCAAAGTCCACACTGGCATAAATCATCAAGCAATGCGAGCAGCAGTAACAAAGCACTGCAGCAATGCAATCACTTTACCTGGATCGAGTGTGCCAAGTTGGCACTGCCAACTGACCAGCCAATTTGGTTGGTGGCTTGTTTCGACTTGTTACACCTTATCGCACAGAATGTATCGAATTTCATCAAAGCAAAACGGACTGCTTTCTTCACATGTACCATTTCATAATTAATTAAAACATGAAATGTGTCGCGGCGTGAGTGACAGGCCGTGCACACTTGATTCAAAGAACACTCCACATTATATAGAGCAGTTCCACCACTGACCACCGCGAACACAGTCTATCAAACACTGGCCACTTGCAAGGCCCACAAACAAGACAAACAATTACAATTGTTTCTAATAACGGTGGCCCATTCAAATTACGGCCAAGCATCCACATAGACACATACACACACATTGCACACCAATAGGAAATCACTTTCCATTCAGTATCCTTTCCTTCCATCTCATAGAGCACAGGACAAATGTTGCTGTAGTTTGCAAATATGGCCAACAACAGCTCACAGTCAATGGTTCAGTAGCATGGCAAACATGTGAGCATAGGATATTTGGTGGCAACAAGACAAATGCAATACAATGCATTTGAATTATCATTTGGCGTCCCGCGTTGGGGTGCAAAGCAATTGCCGAATGGGGATAATTCCAAATTGAAGACAAATTGAAGGCAATGTGTCGTGCTTGAGCAAGCACAGAAACTGCAAGTTCACTCGTTCTGGTGCACATCGCTCCGTCTGAATTGACTAATCTAAGTGAGTAAAATCATTACACTGAACAGCGCCACTAATTAAGCATTTAATCGTGCCTTCAGAATTAGCAGCTAATTGTTCTGGCAGAGGCAAGACACTGAATTGTTTTGATTGCCACTCGGAGGTAGTCATTAGTGTGCTGACATATGTACACACCGTAACCGTAGACAAAGTAACTGAGATCTCACTTAACGCCGAGTCATTCAATCAGAGTGCAATTACAAAGCGAGACCTTTTGTGAGGCAAGTGATAACTATGAATTTATCACAGAAGTGGCCAATTAGGATGGCGCGATCGTGATGACATAGACGACTGGGCAATGGCGCTCCAAGTGAACTGGGTGGCAGGCCAATCGAGAGGAGTTGCAGCAATTGGAGACAAATCGGATCGTGCTCGATGGCAATCAAGTAGCTAATGCATACTAGTGCATGACTACATAGATAATGTTTGCCACCTCTAGGTAGAAAGAAATTACTTTCAAATTAACGTAACACTAGATGACACGCCAAATGACAGCAAGACAGATGCTTGGCCAATAACAGGACGAAATTCCACTGGCAGACAAGTGCACCAAAATGAGTCCGATGTCACTCAATTCCGATTGGCAGCCAAATCGTTCAGTCCATTTGTGAGCATGAATGCACGCACAACAAAATAAATGACACTCCGACATTTTTCCTAATCTACAAAAAGTGGCCAGCAAGTCCTTATTTGTTGGCCAATCGAGTCCATTTCACATGGGCCTGAGAAAAGTTCATTTTCCGAGTTCACTACCACCAAATAGCGTTCACTATACAATATAAATACACAACAAGAGAACCAATAAAGCATAAAGAATCAATCGATCAAGGAGAAAGGAAACTGAACTCGAGTGTAGTGATGACACTTGATGAGAATGACAACGGCTGTGACCAAGTGGAGTAAGTGAGCAAGACATGACAATCGTGTCTGATTGCGTTATGTTGATCGGTTTGTTGGTTGTCAATGCAGTGCCACAAACTAACTCGTTTGGCTATGTTCGTTTGCAACAAATTAAGTGGTTTGAAATATACGCACACTTATTATTACACACAATCACAACACAGGAATGACCATTAATTGTGCCTGTCCGTGGCCATCACATATTGCGTGCATACTGGCTCGAAGCAAATAATTACCAAATGCCTAATGGCAGTGTTGTGAGTACTACTGACTAGTGAGTAGGCCAAGAGAGGAGCAATGTCTCACTTGACCAGTAATTAATCGGCAAAGTGAATCGTACCATTGAAAGCAATACCAGAACAGACATGTCAGTGGACATTTGCACAGGAACTGGTGGCCAGTGTGTAACCGCTTCTGACGAGGCGGCGGCGGCCATGGCGGTGCTCATTCGGTCAGTCTTGTGCGACTTCAGTGAAGCACAATTGGTGCATCAGCAGATGGCATGACAGCGCTTCCTTGGCAAATACCAATTATGACAAGTTCTAGGTATTTACATGAGCTGAGGAAAGCAATTATCTAAAGTTGTTTCTGACCAAAGACGGCTCGATGTTTTTGACCTTATAGAACATTTCCTCCAGGCGAAATGACTGCAGAGAGGTACCACAGAAGACGCCGAAAAAGCAGTAGAAGAGCAAAAACTGTCGACAATAAATAATAAATAATTCTCATTAGCTGATTGCTCAATTGTCTCAACATTAATGAATGAACACAACAAAACAGTATTGTCTGGCCAACCTGCCTACTGTTCAGTGGTTAGTCGCCGCTAATTGCAACTATTTTACGACTTGGTTATTACTCGATAATATAATATTCGTCGAGTAAACTTTATAGTGTCCCGCAAACAAATGAACAAATGAACAAAGCAATTTCACTAATAATTACTCTGTACTCGAATGATATTTTCAATGTCTATGTGCATGATTAATTGTCGCTGATGAGTGACTTTTGGTCAATTGACTCAATTTGCCGAATGGGCCAACAAGAACACTGAGCTAAATAAGCGTAAGGTAATTACGACTAGAGATGTTTCGCGGTACCGCGCGCTAGCACGTCGATCTATGGGCCGGCATTGCATTTTATTATATATTAAATGAATAAATAAATTCGCTTGGCTCTGAATGATATATTTATTGGTAAATTAGACTTACCATTAATGGCGAGTATTGCGAATATAGACAGAGAGTATGTCTGTTTGTGTCAAGCTTTGGTGTGAAGGGCAATGTACATGTAGCAGTGGCACCTTGTGGTCTTCGACAAACACCACAGACACTGACTTGATTTGGTTGGTTACTGTAGTTGGAAGAGCTGAAGATGATGGTCACATTTCGGTCCATCACAAAGTGGAATCCCAACGAAATGACTTCAAAATAAAGATACAGACTTATTAGGTGTTATTGATAAATTAGCAAAAGATTACATTAATTAAATTAATTAAACTTTATTAAACTAATTTAAAGATAGGCAAAAGTAGAAAGTTAGACATAGTAATAAACAAGGTAAACCAATAAGTCAATTGAAATCTTAATTAACATTAGACGGATTCATCTGCACCCGATTCGTGGCTTTTCTTTGTTTCTTTACCTTGTTTTACCTGATTGGGCAAGTATTGACGTATTCCAAGCTTTGTAATTAGAATTAGAATTGTTTGTCAGTTTTTTGGAAGCCGCGTTTGTTACCTGGATAATATTTCGAGTGCAAAAACACTCGATTAGTTCTCTATAAAGAAGGATACAATGTTAATTGTCTTTAATTAATCCAATTCCAATTCTTACTTTTTGTCAAATCTTAAGATTACCGAAGCTTAATCTTGAGAATTATTGAAGTGGTCTTCGACACGATATTCGTACAACTTTGCCGAGAACCAGTAAATGTCTTTCTTAGCCCACACTAGACCATGCGGATTGAGACAAAGAACGTCCGCTGCATTATCGATCGTTTGTTCAATTGTGCTTTCGTAATAATTTTGATAGCAATCCGAACATATATACTACTTAATGTAGTTTATCTTGGCGGCTTTGAACAATTTGGTCTATTTCGCTTCAGTAAATAAAATTCCAACACGAGCGTGCTGAATTGTCTAGAGAAGATAATATAAGAAACTATTCATAGAGGTACTGTCACTCACCATGGTTGCAACTTAATGTCGAATATAAATTGCTCAATAAAACGATAAATTATAATTACAATAAAAAACCGATTCTGTTCGGCTTTGCCAATGACAGTGTCAAGTCGATTAACTCCTCTGTCCAAAGAGTTGGCAATTTTAGAAACAAACCAATTCATTGTCCTCCACCAGTTTAGTCGCGGCAAATGCGGCCACACAATGTTGACATCTTCTTTATCCATGCCAAGTTCGCAATTAGGTGTACTAACTAGCATGCATCGGGTTATTTTGAAGTGGTTGATCATGGGTGGAAGAGACAGCAGGATTAAGTGGCACAGACGGATTGTCAGTCATATGACCATGCTTAAAGAGCATATCAACTCAATGGCATTCTCAAGTTGACCATCAGAAAGTTCCCTTCTTGGTTTTAGTATTAAAAATTCATTATTGATTAAAGATTGTAGAGACGAATAAGTCCGTTGCCTACAATAGTAAAGTCACTAGCATACATACATGATAAAGTTGACATGGTCACACCATGGTGCAGTGACATTAATGAATTGTATAAACCAAAATCAAAAAATCATTAAAGCGATTTCTCCAAATAGCAAACCAAATCAATGATTTGAAATCATTGAAATCAACAATAATTTACTGCCAAAATGACAACTTCAATGAGTGTTGTCGAAACTTTTCTCTCTTGTCTGTATTATATTTAAATACAACTCACCAAGATCTATGCTATGCATGCTTTGCCCTGTTCGAGCTAACAGACCACAGATTAATATACTCACCGAAACATCCAAAACAGTCAACATGAACACTGAACAGAACAGTCATACAATGCTTTCCAGACTCATAAAGTGTATCCTTTTCAATGGACTCATTCACTCAGTCAGTGGAAAGTGGTTTTATCTCGCTTTCTATTTGGTGTCCCGCTTATTGCATCTCAATCTGGTCAAGGAAAGCAGCAAATTAATCAAGACAACCGTCAACGAAAAGTGGGCAATTGAACTATACGAATTTACAAGACAAAATATATCGACGGCAACCGAGGGCAAACAAAGACAAGCCCGGACAGGTGGAACGAATATTGGCATATGCCACGGTGGATAGGCATTGAAGCTCTGTTTACTGGTGCTGTTTGTCTGCCAGAACAACAAACTAACCAACGAAATTGGCATTTACAATTTAAATTGTAAACTCAAATAGCCTAGAGAAAGTAGAACCGACTCACCATATTGTTGTCGGTGATGTCACAGCGAATGTCTACAATAATCACGATAAATTAACAAGCCAATACTGGCAATAACAAATCTCTTTCAATGTAAATAGACGCACTTCTATTAGATAAGGTCAGAAGTGCAAGTTAGACAACTGTCACACTCGCAGCTTTTGCCTGAAATGTTGGTCTTCTATTTTATGGCCACTCGCTCAGTGCATTTCTATTTGCCTATAGCACTAATTGCACAACAAAATGCACCAAGTCCGAGTGTTCAGTACTGCCACACTCTGTCGATATCGCTTTCTTCCTCGTTTCCATTCATTCAAATTTGCCAATTCAAATTCATTGCAGCAGACAAAATTTCAATCGAAGTGAGTGCGAGCCAATAAAAGCAACCAAATTTGAGTCAAGTGGGGAAGGTCCGTGCTGAGTTTAATTTTGTTAGATAATTAAACACTCACAAGACAAATCTCATTAAATTACTAAGATTGCTCCTGGTCCAGATGGTAGTGAGACAATAGTAGTGAGAACAATCTAATTAATTTCGATAAAGGAGCAATCCTTCATAATTCAATGATAGCGATCGCCCTCCTGGCAGCCAGTCAAATTGGCTCAAATCAAGCTTCCTTCGGCAACACTATAAGACTAGTCAAGTAATCTCAATTTGGTGGGCTCACTGACTCAAGTTGAGTCACTAAAAGATTAAGCGTCAAACAAGCTCCACACACATGTACAGAAACACAATGAATTATTTAAAATTTTGCAGTTAACCAATTGATTACCGAATACTTAGTGGAGTAAGTTAATTCAACCATTAAAGTGTGCCTCCATTCTTAGTGTAATCAACAAACTGGACCAGCCAAATGGATTCGCGTAAAACGATGAAAGAGACCAAATTGGTTCGAACAGGAAAAGTTAACTGATTAAGTGGCACACAGCTTCCTAAGTTGGGTGAGCATGCATTTGAAGTGTGCCTCACTAAATAAATGTGACAGATGTGACATTTCATTTTTATTTCACAGAAATCAATCGATGCTGATCAAATGCAATCAAAAAGAAGACCAACCAATGAGAAACGTCCATTGTGACTATAACCGGGCAAGATAAGCAATTAGAATGGCCGCGACGAGTCGAGCCTGTAATAATTACTTGCTTTTGATGCTTAGCCTCTAGCGCCAACTTAGAGACGAATATAGAGAAACATTTTATTACTAAATTGCTTGACTTGTCGATTAGGGCAAACATGTTGTGATCTAATTTGACCAGGCCTGCAGGAACATATTCCTATAGATGCGTCCTGTCTGCATTTGTCAAATAGTCAAATTTAATAAATGTCCGACTTGACAAGACAGAAGCAGAAGTTTAATCGAATGAAATTGTTTAATGTCACTAGTGGCCAGGGATGATCGACTAAGCAATCGAATAGCCCCCAAGCGATGGCAAGCAATCCTGGTAATAATGGCCAACATGGGCAGCACTAATTAAGTGTGCTAACATTAATATATCACAAACAAGACCAAGAAAATTAGCATTCAGCGCGAGGAAGGATAAACATTTTGAAGTTTAATATACTTTCAAATTGAATTTTCCTATTTAGCGAAAGAACGGTTACACCGAACAATCCAATGTAATTTGCATGCTCATCTTAACCAAGCGATATTCTAATCGATATCAATGAGGCAATCGTCTGTGTGTGTGTGTAGTACAAATCAACTCAATTGGAAATTAGTTTGAGGCGATGGCATGGCACTTGGTACAAATAAATTGTTTTCCTGTGATTCACAGTGTGAAAGAGAAACAAAACAAAATAAAGAGCACTAAATGAAACGGTTATTAATCATTCTAAAGTTTAAACTCGTCTATATATAATATCGGAGAATGCTGCTCTATTCATTACTCGCTGGACTTGCTCAACCCTAAAAGACGTTTGTTTAATCCAACAAGCACATAAAATAGCATCTTTTTAATTCACTTAAAAAGAATTTACAGATATGTTCGGACTTACCAAAATAAAAAATGAAAACCCAAAAGCAGCAAAAACATTCGTTTCGCATTGTCATAATCGAACCATGAGATTAGGTTCGCGGTCATGAATATTCACACTTGAGTTGATTTGCATAATTGTCCCAATAATGTTTGTCTAGAGAACGAAACAACAATTAGCAAAAGATCAAAACAAATGTAAATGTAGGACTTACCTTGTTGTTTTGATGAACAATGAATGGACAGCCAGAGCAATGGAATGGCTCGCTTAAATTGACCATTCTTAGTTCACCGTCCCAAGATCGGCTTTCACTCAAGTAATCCGTCTTATCAATGAACAACGATCAATGACCATTTCTCGGAACATTTAGTCGATTTAAAGTTCAGTATTATTCGTTTTTCCGATAACTTCGATGCAAATTGGTATATTTGCAATTAGCTCAAGTATTTGGTTTTCAATTCATGAAGTTTGAGTTTCCTCTTCAGTAGTATGCTAAAAAAGGAAATCAACAGTTATGCGAATCTACGATTTATACACATACCTTTCATTGAATCTTTGTTTGCATCATGAAAAGCCTGACAAATGAAAGATGATTTTCAATGTTCAAATTCAAATTGGCAATCAATTGAGAACCTTTGAGACAGTTAATGGCACTTGTTTTCAATTATTCTACCAAAAAGATGACCCTTCCTTCCTCGTTTCCAATTTCATCATTCAACTCATTGTTTTCTTAATCGTCGTTTCTCGCCTTCTTCTTTGCATCAACCGAATGTCACTGACTCATTGGTTGCTTTCGCATTTGAGCAGTCGTCTCGTTGTTCTTGTCTCACCACAAACCAGTATTCTCTTTAAAGACAATTATCGGTGCGCGATTTGGTAATAATCTACAAAGTTGGTGAAGTGCGAGACAAGCCGTCTGTGGGAGCAGGCGAGTTGTCATTCCAAAACAAAGCTGCATTTGTGTCACTCGATCGATAATTAATTCTGTGCCCACTTTGGACGCTTCGAGTTTTCCACAAGTTTCTTCACTCTGAACTGATACTGTCGATTGCTTTTATTTGAACAAGTCCTCACGTCAATTTATCAAATCACTTACTCTGCCTGCCATATCAAAATATTAAGACCCCAAAACCGAAATATTCAAATGGTAGTTGCAAGCACATTTTAATGGTATTTTTTAGTTATGTTGATGATCAACATTCGATTCACGTTTAGCTAATCGATGGGCTATTTAACTGTTTTGATGCAACTGCATGTGAGTTAACTCGTTGACAATTTGTCACTTGCCGCGGCACATTGTCGTGCTTTTATTTTTTATTGTAATTCTAATGTCATAAATTCTTTCAGTGACTATCGCCTCAAATCTACCAAGTCATACTATTTTTCAACAACCAGCTATTTTTTTCAAATTGATTACAATCATTCAATAAAACTGTGAAGAGGTCCTTATCAAGAAATGCCTCATATTCGTTAATATACGAAATATTTTCCCAGTTATGTTATGTGAACAACTTAGTTAACGAGACATCTTTGGCAAAAAGATTCTTTGCTTTCGCTTGAAACTATTCAATTATAAAGAGACTGGGATAAAGATTGTTGTCATCTGGAAAGTCAATTCAACTTAAATGGCATTCCGACCAGCATTTCCCGGATAGAGGTAGCTGTCTCCCAATTATTGTTCTCTGTCGACACATGTTAATTAACAGGTGAGTTTATTTCTTCTGAATTTAATTAATTTAGCTCATGCTGACACTATTTGACAGATTTTCAACACTGAAACTGAATTAATCTATTCGTTGACGGAGTGAAGTTCACTGCGAGCTCGATGTGTTTATCTGAATAAATTGTATTCTCACTTTCTTTGACGAATGATCTATTTGCTAACAATATTATCGCTCTGTGGTGGCTACCATTTACTCTAAGTTCAGCTTAAGATTATGACATGCATAGAAATGACATGTACAGGTCACATGAGAACGATGCTTTGATAATTATAAAGCAAAATGGAAATGGGCATTAATGTTCTGTGAATGCAAGCTTCACATCTCTTCGGGCAGCTTTATTGCAGAATACCATAATTTGATTATTACATAGTGAAGGCGAAATTGTTGGAAATAGTTTATTTGTTTGTACATTCTGACTGCAGTCATTCCTCCACTGGTCTCGGTGACAAGTCTTCATAAAGTGTTCATTATCAAATCTATTTTATGTTAATCGAATGGCTTCATTGTCTCTCGCATTATGAGCATTCCGCTTCTTTACTTCCAGGTCGATTGGTGGTGTTGCGCAGACTAGAGCTCAAACTCTATTCATGTTCAATGGCATTATTGCGCTACTCCTTTAGTTTGCTAAACCATTTATTTAGTTATTAATAATTAGTTATTAGACTGGACAAAGCAACTCGCAATGGGACATGTTTGATACACAATTTACAGCTTGTCCCTTTCGATGGTTACAGCCTGACACCCTTCACATGTCATGTGCTGCAAACATAGAACCGAAAATGTTTATTGCCAATCGAAATGATTCAGTCAAATTGCGATGTGCAAATTGGCAGTTTCATTGAGAAAAAAGTACACACGAGTGGACTGCATAATCGGATTATGTGTGCACAGTTGACCAAACTATCTGAGCCTAAACTGAACAAGTGCAAAGCCACTAAACCAAGCGATAAACATTCCTAAATGGCGCCATCCATGCATTACACATGCTTTCCATATCGCACTTACTACAATTTACTGCAATTAAATAGATTTAATTTAATGTCTAGACTTTATAGTAATTTAGAATGATGCAATTTTTTCATTGGTCACTGTGGTGGCATCAATGGCATTTCGGGCAATCGATTGAGTGGAAAGGGAAAATTGGTCAGAAATGAGTGATCACGCGCCATCAAGACAAACCCAGACTGCCACTGTTAAGGACATGCCGAAATCCCACAAAAAAGATGATACCGAGAAAGCAGACAGACAACCAAACAGAAAAGCTAGTGCGAAAAGAGCAAATGTAATTATAAATACAGCTTTAATATATAGCTTGAGCAATGAATGGTGCTTAGAATTGACAAGTTATCTGCCGTCAGTGTTCAAGTGTTCATCTTGTGAAGTTATATGTGTTCATCGAAATAATTTTTTGGAAAGGTGCCATCTTTAGTTGCCATTGACAAGGGCGTTATAACGTATAGGTTGAGAACAGAATTGATCATTCACAAAACTTGCTTGCAAACAATTGCTCACAAACATTGATTCTATCGGACCAGGCATGTCAGGCAATTAGTACCGAATTAAATATGACCAACTTTAGCAGTTGCATGCAACTTAATAATTAATTAATCTTACCTACAATCACTAGCCGATGCCTATCGAGTGCAGTATGGCACGCGAATTGTCACCATCAGTTCTGCCATCAAACCGACATTGGCCTTTATTGATGTCACAAGTGGAATGTCTTCAATTCGAATGGTGCAAGTCCCACTCAGAAGAAAAAGGCAAACTGTAACCAATTGAGATATTCCATTAATAAACAGAATGGCTGCAAGTGGCTCAAGTTCATTGGCAATGCCAGTCTGCCCCCGAGGCAACTGGACGGTTGACAGCTTGCAAGCTCATGACTCAGTGATGCCGGTGCTGGTAAATGTGTCCATTCGGTAACCAGTTGAATGCCATTAGTTATCAAGGCCTGCCGACTAGACTCTAGTCACTCGAGTCTTATTGCCACTGCCAGACAAATGACAGCCTCGGTTACAGAGAGTGTTGGCCGATATGTCACCGAACACTTTGACGACCAGCATCGATTGCATTGACCTTATCATTGTGAACAGTAGTTGTCTCGCCTACTAGGGGGTTCATTTCTAGAGTATTCATTGATCGATTATCGGTGGCTACACTACTGAGTAATTGCTCTCAGTGTTGGCTCAAATCGTTCTCTACTGAGACACTTACTCCACTCCACTACTCTCGAGACTAGCAACACTGTCGCATCTATAGACTAATTGCAAATGCACAATTATGCGACATCAAACACACTGATCGATTCATAGTACATATATACTCACCTGGACTGCACTTTTATCGCCTACAGACCAGAAGGAAAGCAGATGTATCGACTAGGCGAGGTAATCAATGTTCGTGTCATTAGGTTAACATTCCATCCGATAGACTAAAGGTTCGGTCTTGTGCAGTGGCAGTACCACTCAGGACAATACATCAACCGGTGACAGTGAGCATCGGTGCATTTACCCGCATAGACACCGAGCATACCTTGCACTTGATTAGATGCTAAAATAATAAATCAATTGACAGCGCTAAGGACAACAACCGAAGCAAGTAATCTTCAAGTGAGTCAGACAGAAGTGACAGAAAAAGTTTTTCAGTTCAACACAATTAGCTACATAATTCATTTCTCAGCACTATTTGTGTTTTATCATTGAAATTAAACTATTTGTGCAAATAGCAGTCTATTGGCGCCAATATTAGTCAACACCAATCACGTCCCAAATAGCGGTTCGACCAAGAAGACAGTGTAATATAAGAAGCCATTCAATATTTGTTTGCAGTATCCTTTTAAGTGCATGCAACCAACACCAAGAAATGACACACGAGACTCAAATGTCTAATAACGACACAAATCAACGAGAATAATCATTTAATTATTTGTTGTTAATTCACTCGACTCGACTAATCCACCGATGTGTAAGCACTTGTGCCACCTGAATACGCTCCTCAGTGTTTGGATTGAGCAGTTGCAGCAGTAGCGACCGCAAATCCTCGTCCTGTGCAATCGGTCCAATCTTGTCCCACTTTTTGGCATGAATGCGTGTGTGCAGCTCGGTAAGCTCTTCGGTGCTTTCCACCGATTTGTTGTCTTGAACGAAAGGAAGGTGGCCCGTGAGAAGCCGATACAGGAATACACCCAGACTGAAACAATCAGCAGTCATGCCATTGTAAGAGTCCTCACACAGAAGTATCTCCGGAGCCTGATACTCTACAGTGCCACAGAAGGTCTCGCATAGCACTTGTGCGCCAGTTTTCTGGTCCCGGCAATAGGTGGCAAAGCCAAAGTCGCAAAGTTTGGCTGTCAATTCTGTGAAGGTGAAAGTGATTCAATAAGAGAGATGGCTAAAAGAGAACACTGCTCAACACAGTATACCTTCAAACAGAAGAATATTGTCGAGTTTGATATCGCGGTGTGCAATGAACTTCTGGTGTAAATAGACCAACGCATTGGTAATCTCGCGAAACCACTTTTTGGACAAGTTCACATCGGGCGGATCGATGCCTGTCTTTTCGATATATCCGGTCAGGTCACCTTCACTGGCAAACTCGCTGATGATAATCGAGTAGTTGGGCAGCTTAGTGAGAATGGCATCAGTGAGAATAATGTTCGGATGGCGCACTGAGCGAATGATGGCCAACTCGTCGGGCAGATGCGAGTCTCGGATCAGCTCGGGCAAGGCAGAGTGGTCGATCACTTTGGCCGCACGGCATCGACCGTCTCCATTGGTCACCTTGTACACAGAGCAGGTAGTGCTGGACACGATATATTTGACCAAGGTGAAATTCTCTGAATGCATGTATTGCTTCACTGCTTCGGGTAGTTCGGGTTCCTTCTCTTCCGACTCTTCTTCCTCAGATTCTTCGGATGGAGACGACACCTCTAAAGTTATCGAGTCTTCTAATGATAACGACGCTTCAGAGCTCGTTGACGACTGAACCGATTCTATCGATCTGTCTTCATGTTGTTCCAATTCTCTGTTTGACACTTCCCATTGAATTTCTTCATCATCGGACTCTGGTAACTTGGGCTTTTTGGGTTCAACCGTAGATTGAGTCGTTGGAAGCTTTGTTGGTGGTGCTTTTGGCAGTGACACTTGTTTGACTGCTTGTACGTGCTTCACTTGCTCCTGTTCTGTATGTGGCGGTACTTGTTGAGACAGGTCGATGGAGACATTGCTCGGAGAAGAGACACTGCTGCTGGTCGAAATGATACTCGTGGTACTAGGTGGTGAAGTGAACTTCTCCATCAACTTTGGTGGTGGGGGTGAGTCGTCATCGTCATCATCCTCATCGTTATCCTCGTCTTCCTCGTCATCATAATCATCATCGTCGTCGTCGTCGTCTGAACTGTCTACGGAGATGTTGGACGTGAATTCGTCTTTTTGACCAGACTTTGTTTAGACTTTTTAATTCGGTTGCTCTTCTTGTGAAAGCTTCTCACACTTTGTTTGCTTTGAACCGACTTGACGGACTTGACATTGTTCCTTTTAGTGCGCTTGGCTTTGACAATCTTCGAGTCGGACCACATCGACTTGGTGCGCGCACACTTCTTGTACGATTTGGCCTTTTTCCGGTTCACTTTACGCTTCTTGAAATTAGTTTTGCTCACTCTCTTGCTTTTCACCATCTTTAAGACGTTCTTCTAAGCACAAAGGAAAAGAACACAAAGGCACAAGCAGCTTGAATTGTCCATTGATTTTATAGTGCCACATTGATGAGATCGAATTTGAGGCATTCAAATTGATATGGCTAATTGGGTTGTTTTATCGAGCTCGTTTGAATTCTAACGTACTCGAATGTATTGAACATGTAGGAAATGATATGATAGTTCGTTATCTCTTTTCATTCATTTTATGTTTGTTGTAAACTTCTTTGTGTCCTCATCTCAGATCTCTGAACTCATTCTGTGCACTGTTATAAATATTCATAAAACACAAAACTAGTTCATTTTCAATGAATTTCAATCAAATATGATCGACTATATCTACCCAAGCAACAACTACATGTTTGACATGTCAATGACATGTCACATGGTTGATAATAGCCCATTTCCATTAATATTGATTATGTACTTTTGAAGTTGATTGTGCTTTGTCGAGTTTGTATTTCACTATTTTGGCCGCTTCAAAGATATCCAGCAAAGACAAGAACAACCAGGAGTTTATGAAAACTTTTGAACAAAGAAGATGGTATTTTTTCGAAGCAATAAGCGACTTTCTGTTCCTGTTAAAAAGAAGACCTATAAGAATTAATCGAAGTGATACAATTGGATGATGGTGAGAGTTGTTTGGATGATGTTTGTTATATTACTAATTTATTTTTTTAATGAAAATATCTAGATTCACTGATTGGCGATGCACAAGAGAAACTATTAAGTGAAACTCGAGTACCCATCAATACTTTGCTCGATTTGTGTATTCGAATCATCTTTACCAAAGTTCGCCGTCACTCTAAATCACCTGGAGAGGCTTCGAATGCATCGACTTTCTGTGATGTGATCAACAACCTGATTGATTGAATCAAGTTTGATTTAATTTTTCATCTAACATCCTAAATCGCTTTCTAAGAACGATCGATTGGCAATCAACATTAGCATCTCAATTAGCTGAAAATTCTGTCTTTGTAGTTCAATGCTTTCACACATAATAACTTGTTGTCTCGCTATATTTTTCCAAAAGCTCAAGTGCTGGACATTGATCTCGACTGCACCCGAAATTATTTTGAAATACAATACAAAATGCACATGCATATCAACAGTATGAATCGAATGTTCAAACCCGAGAGAAATAGACGATTCAATCTTGAAGAAAGTAATCGTTTCCGTGCTTGAGCATGCACACGATCCTAATATTAGAATTACTAATTATAATTCCTAATTCTGAATTTAGCACAAACTATCTACATCTCTTTATGACGTTTTCTTTCTTTTGTCATTTGTAAATCAACGCTATTTACTGATTTTATTTATACTAATTTATTTTGTGTACAGATTTATTATTGTGAATTATAGTTTGACATATTCGAATGGAACTGTTCCCTAACTTTATATACTTTAGGTACTCGAAAATGTCAACTTGACACTTGTGCATTGATTGACAACTTTTCGTGTGCTTCCAACTTTGAGTTTTCTTGGCCCAACAAGCTCACAATGACTCTCTGCAAACGTGTATGCTTTTCGTTATCATTTCTGCTTCTACTGTTTACCTTCACTGCCATTCGTGAGGTCCAAGCACAACACAAACATTCAGCTGGTAAGCATTCTGGTCATCAACTGTGCAGCAATTGCTCTAATTACTTACTTTTTCCCAATAGTGAAAGCAAACATTAAATCTACAATTGAACATTTCTGTACTCTGGCAACTCAGAATTCGCATTACTATCTTTATCTGGTGTTGCACAGTCTTGCTGCGGAGGATTCATTTCTCAAATCGTATGACGACTACAGCGGGCGAGGAACCTCCGAAATGGTTGTGTTCGACTTCATCAGACAGGCTTGCGCCAAAACACCAATAGGCTTCAATGCCAATGACATTGACAGTGTGATGAAGAATGCAAAAGTAAAAATGTATTTTAAAGAACACCCAATTGAGGATGAAGATGTGGAAATTACGAATTACGAGCATGAATGGTTTGCCGAGTTTTTGGGTCAAGATGTCAAGACCACCACCTACAAAGAAGTGACCATCTGGCTCGGGAAAGAACTCTGGAAAAGTTCAATTACGAAAAAGGAACACAGGCAAACTGCCATTCAAGTGGCCTTTTTGTTGAGTGTTTTCAGGCGATTGAAGAAAAACCTTGATAATGGTGAGTGACTGGTTGAATGTTGTTCAAATGTTTTTTGTTTAATCGCAACTCTTTCTTCTCAGCCGCAACATTCATCACCGGCAAATTGGAAGAATTGGAAGATATATTGAAGAAAGGCGACTCAAAATCTAACATGGATAGACTCACTAAATTGATTGGTTCCGCTCTATTTTTAAGCGAGAAATTTCGCAATTACTATGAAGGTATAAAACAAGCTATAGTTTATTCTCGCAAAGAAATTGGGCCCTATTTTCAAGAATTTCTTGAAAAATTGGAATTAGGCGTTAGTGTGGAATTTAAAGTGAAAACCAAAGAGGACTGGGACAAACTCGACACTGACTCAAGACATGTCTCTCAAGAGGTGGAAATTTGTCCACAAATGGAACCGTATTGTGAATTCAAGTACAACTATGCGGTATGATGATATTGATTCATTTTATGCATATCTCAACTTTACTCATGTTTATATTAACTTTCAGAGCAAAAGTGCACGATTATCCTCGATAGTGGACTCCTTTTCGGATTCATTTGTGAAATTACAAGAGTCAAAAAATAGTATTAAAAACTTTGAGTCAAAAGAATATCGCTACAAACGAAAAGCAGAATTTGTCCTCGCATTTGCCATGGCGTATTTAAAATCTCAAAGCAAACCACCAACTGCAATTCCAATTCAATCGACCAATGGCGAACCCGTTCACAGCTCAACGCATTCCTGTTGTCAAAATATTTCAAGTACCATGAAACAGCATTGGAAGTCAATTGCTTGTGTTGGGACATGTACATTAATTGTTTTGATATTCTTAGGAAAATTTGTTCATGATCGTAAGTTAACATTAACATATATTTCATTCGTTTAAACACCCACTCGTTTACTACATTATAGGTTGGTTTTCTCCTACAACGACTACTATTAATAGTAATATTACCAGCTGGACGACAACCAATGCCGACACGACCATACCTCCTACCATTTCAACCAAAACAATCATTTGGTTTGTTATTGTTCTGATGTCACTAGCTGCTGTTTGCTTCTACATGTACCGCAAGTACAGTTCCTCGGCTTCGGACAACAGTACATCTGCAACTGACCCGAAGAATAATGATCGTCGTCGACTAAAAAAGAAGGTTCACAAAAAGAATAAACCTATTGTTGCCTCTTCTAGTAGCCCAGCACTTGGCAATTCCTCAGTTGTATCGAACGAGTCAAGTTACGCTCAAGCAAGTGGCATTGGTTCTAGTGCCACTGGCAAACCATCGGCTGTGGTAGAAAACAGGACCTTAGTGGCAGTTCAAATTGGTAAAAAGGACCAAAAAAGAAAGCGGTCACCTAAAGGTTCGCCAATTGCACCAAAGAAAAGTCTTAAAAGAAAATCGCCCAAGAGAAAGAGATCAATTAAAGAGGGCTCCATTGGTTCGACAGTTGCACTCAAGAAAAGTCCCAAAAAGTCGCCTCCATTCAGTGATGCCTCATCATCAAGTGTTGCGCCTATAAAGGAGAAGAAGTTCAAACGAAAGTAAACAAAGATCTCATGTAGATGCTCAAATAAATATCACTTGCAGGCATCAATTGACTACTCTATTATATTTAATCTTAAAAGAATCGACAATGCATTTCTCTCCTGCTCTATCTAAATTGAAATGAAGTTCATACCTGTGCAGTAAGCGAAATGACCAATGGCAGCAAAGAGGCAGTTTGATCGAATTCAATCGATCTTTCACGGCAAGTTTGATTAGCGTTGTGTGCTAGGGCCATTCGCAATTGAAAATCAATACAAACTTTGTATGCAAGTTGATGCCTTATTTGTGAATTAAATGACTTTGTTTTGCTTTCACTGCATTTGAACAGTTTGCTTTTTTCGTTTTCTCGTTTGTGTTCATCAGTTGATTGCAGAGATCAAGATTTGATTTGACTATCAATTGTGCACACTGTACACACGATGACTAACAAGTAAGTAAATGCAGTGCTCGACAATAACTGTCACCGAGATGGGGAACATGTTTTAATGCAGTGATTGCTAATTGGCACTTAATTTGGTGCTTTGATAATTTGACTATTGGCACTGACGACCATATCCTGTCTCTGACTGATCACTGATCAGTTCTCTGCTTTATTGGTTTGCTTGTCTACAACTTCAATAGAACCAACTGTCATTGTCGCTATATCGGTGGGAAGCTCGTCTTGAATGTCTGTTAATCGTGTCATTTAATCTGTTCACTTGCCTGCCAAGAAGACTATCGTAATTGTTAACATAGCTGCAGAGATAAATTTGTTTGCGCATTTCAATTGGCCTGCACTGCAACACTTGCACTGGCTTATTGCCAGTGGAAGTTTCCCTCAATGGGAGCACGATTAATTGTGATCAAAACATTACCATTTGCATATTTGCAGGACCAGTGCCAGTGCATCAGTGACATTGTGTTCATTGCATGCACACACTCTTCGATTGACCTGTCATTCTGTCCCTTCGTGCCAATATTGGCTCCTTGATTGCCATTCTCTTCGTGCGACACTCGAGTGGCACATTGATTGTGCCTCCACTTGAGTGATGCACCTGTGAACAACTGTTCCCAATTACCTCGTGGCATGAAACTTGTGCAATATGACACTGCCGACACTTCTAGTGTAAAAGAATTTAATCTTAAAGGTTAACTAGTGCGCTATGTGAAAGGTGAAGCTTTCACGGTTCAACGTATCGATTAACTGTACATGCTAATATGAACAATTGGCCATCAATTGCCATAAGCAGTGGCCACTTTGTTTTTTGATCGTTTGTGATGCAGCCGGTGTCGGTGTAATGCTAATGTCGGTCAATCAATTACTCGGTTGAAAAGTAAGTGCAGTAAAGTGATTACATTATAAAGTGGCCAATTGTAAACACTAATTGAGCCGCTGTCTGACCTTGTCGAATAGGCATCATTTGTGCATAATGCACTGATCGGTCCATTCCAATTTGACTGATTACTTGTTTTCTTTTTATAGTCAACAGATTGACTTGTTTCATTGAGTTTTGCTCCCAATTTGAAAGTTTAATACCAAAGTAAAACAACGACTGTGTACATTTTCACATTGTGTTTATTTATTTATTAAACATTCTAACTTCCATTGCTGACAAAATTAATATTTATCGTAGTCCGAATGGCCAATTGACAACTTAAGTGGTCCATTAGGAAGCAATTAGATTGCAAGAGGACAGCCAATGTTTTCTACAACGGATGGCTTACTGCACCGAATCGTATTTTCATATGTGACTTCACTCACACTTAATGGACATGCCGATACAATCGAATGGAATGCACAGCATGTGTCGGTCCAAATACAATGTGTATACAAGGATACAATGTTTTGGCAGGCAATGTGTAGGCATCGTGTTTGCTTTCGCCTTAAATTGCCGTTTAATCAGAACGTTCAGTCCAACAAAGTGGTCACACAGTCCAATTTATAGTTCACAACAAGGTGGCCGACGTTTAATGAAGCAATTGGTGCCAAAGCAGGTCATCGTTTGTTTTCACAATCGTCAGATATCAGTATACTGATATATCGATCTGGCTTATCCAGTCTTGGCTGCTTCCTCGAATTGAACCGATCTGTGGCCTATCAATATGACTATATGCTATTAATGCAATGGCATGCCCATTAATTGAGTTTGTATCTGCCAGAGGTAACAGAATTGAACTCAATTCATCTTACCTTTCTTGGCAGTACTCAATTAGATGTCACTCAGGATGCACATTTCAATATCCTTATGATCAATAGATGCAATTAGTAAGCCGACTAAATTGTTATAGCCTCAAACAGGCATTAAACATTTGTATTGACATTTATTGGTCAGATTTGATTGAATCGACTCGTCGCTGGCTGCCATCCAAGCTTCTCTCTTTCTAGATTAATTTATTCATCGGCGTGGAACATCAAATCGCCTAAAAGAAGAAGAACAGCGGAGTTAGTAAAAGCCTCTGGGAAGTGGTACAAGAGCTGCCCACTGGTCAGAGCACTGGAATGCTATAAAACATTTCACATTACTTATAACACGTCTACACGCCCAAGGACATTGCAGTTAGGGGTCTTATCCGGTAATCGGAAATTTCCGATTACCGGAATTTCCGACTGATTTTCAATTACCGACACTGAAAAAAAATTCCGTCGGAAATTCGGAAATTTTAAATTTTTTTGAAGATTTTTGAAGAAATGTTTCTATAACTATTTTGCATGTTTACTCTTACCCAGCTGCGTTTAAAGCGCTTTTCTGCAGAGTACATGCTTATGTTCTAGTTAAAACAGCACACAAAACGCATGTTTCACTATAAGTTTTGGCTAACAGCCAGACAGCTATCACTAGTTTGTTACAAAACTTTTTCTTGTTGCTATATTCAATTCTAAATCATTTTAATATTCAATTCAATTCAAGTAAGTTAATGTTTTGTATCCAAACTTTATTGCTTCATTGTTTTCAGAATGTCCGAATCAATTGTATGGAAATACTTTCGGAAAGTCAAAGTTGGGAGTCGCATTGCTTCTGGCGTTTGCAATCAATGCCCCAAAGATTTGGCTTACAGCACAAGCGGATTCAGCTAACATCTTCGCACACATGGCATAACTATTGACTTGAGCAATAACAGCAGCAACACTCAATCCACAAGTCAACCTCAACCAAGTATCACCTCATTCCTCACTGTGACCCCAATTTGACACGATACTCTAAATGGTCTTTTAGCAACATTTACCTCAGCGAGAATATTCGAGCTGAATTTGGTAATAACAAGGATATCGAATTGATTCTAGACACTCCCACAAGATGGAACACACTAATCGACATGCTAGCTCGATTCTGGGAGCTTCGAAACTGTATCGACATAGCACTGATCAAATTGTCTCACGATGTTCCTGATTCATTAAAATCTTTTTCATTTTCAAAACAAGATTATTTTCTAATTGAATCTATTGTGTCAATATTGGGACCTGTTAAAAGTGCAATTAAGGAAATATGCTCAAAACGATGCACCTTGCTCGATGCCCATCTTGCCATTGAGGTCGTGTTGGACACCATTTCTAAAGTTAAACATTTAATTGCTAAAGAACTTAAGAATAATATCAGAAAATAATACGAAAAAACCAGAATTATTCAAGCAACCTAAGTACTTTAAATTTAATAAGAAATCCGAAATTGCAAAAAATGCAAAGATGATCCTCGAGAACATTTCCGATTTGAATCCATCTGCTGACGAACTTCCATCAAATATCGAAGATGAGCCAAATAGAAATAATAAGCGAAAACTTGACGTACAATCAGAACAGTTTTATCAGCAGTTAATGGCCAAAAAAGTTCGAAGTGATACCTCAAAGGGAAAAAATTTACAAAAGGATATTGCAAGTGAAATGGACTTGTATGAAAAAACTGGATTTCGTGGAACTCTTCTTTCAAGACTTTATACTACAACTTTGACTGTTCGTCCATCGAGTGTTGATTGTGAACGCGCATTCTCTATGGCAGGATACTTTTGTAACAAACTTAGATCCAAATTGGCTGATGCAACATTGAACTGTCTATGTTTCTTAAAATCATACTTTAACAATCATTGTAAGTCAGATGAATAACTTAATAAATTATTACCGATCGGTACCGGAAATTCCGACGGAAATGTGTTGTTATTTTCCGGTACTCGTTTTTAAACCATTACCGGTAATTTGGGACCCCTAATTGCAGTGCCTTTGAATTATTGATGCACCATTGGGTTCACTTGTAAACATTGGTGCAAGTGTGCTGCTGTCGCCTTCTCTACTGAAGACACCGTCGGAGTTGTCCTCAATTCTCTCGAGCGCTATGCCGGTCGCAATCGAGCACTGGGCCGAATTGTCCTTGTCAACTCCGTGGACGACACTAGTCTAAATCGAGTCCTTCAACTGGACCCCCAGGTGGCAAGCACTTTTGTTTGGCTGAGCCTCCAGGCCCCGACTCAACTCACCAGTGACGCACTGTACAGTGTACATTGTACAACTTAGCAGTTCGCTTCAATTCGGTCACTTCTATGATGCTCGAACCATTGCCAAGTGGCGTGTCCCTCTACCAGTTGGCCCACTGTTTGGAGCCACTGCGAACACTCAAGTGGATGTATGTGGAGCTGGTCAACGTGGAACAGCTCACCACTGGCTTGCAAGGCTCTATCTATTCCATTCCATGACTGTCCTCTGTCACCACCTGCTACCTCCATATGGACACTACTCGCCATCATGTGCTCAATTCTGACCATTTGTATTGGATCTTTCCCAGCGCCCAACCGTAGGTCCAATTCACGTATCTGGGCTTTGCCACGTGTCACTACGCAGACGGGCGGCTTTTGATCGACCGGCGATTCGTGGACAGGTGCATAAAGCAACAATTGTTGACTGCTCACGCTTTCTAGGATCTACCTCAAAGTTTAAGCAAATCCTATTAAATCTTTTTTGATCGTATTCGTTTTTATTTGTGTAATTTGATTTGCAAGCGTCCAGTTGACGGGTCGATTATCGATTAACGATTATCATTTCAGCCAAATCAAAACAAACATGGTCACTGTTATAACTCTATAGAGCTACTTACTTGTGCTCTTTTGTTTAACGTTCATTCGATGCGGACACATGCTTGTCTGATACATCATCTTAACGGACATGCACACTGCCAGACCGCACTCAGGCTTCTCTATTTGCATTGTGTACAACAACATGCAAACATTACAAAACACTGCTAAACAAAACAAGCATAGCGACAGCCAAAGTCGAACGCCGAACCCAAAAAGCTTTCTATTTCTTCCACTCGTATACATGTGAGGTGAGAGCAATGCATTTAGCTGAATTAGGCCTAATTGTCCTAAATGTCCTTGGGTGCACTGTTCGAGTCCTGAATGGCTCTTTGGCAGAATGTGGTTCGCAACTTTGCATTATCAGATTACATTAATGCAATTTATTTAATTAATTAATATTATTAGACTAATTGAACAAAAAGACGTCTGCAATTCAATTCAATAAATCTTGCTCGCCATTATCGATTTTTCACCGAAAACACTTAGCTAAACCAACAGAATCGCAATGACTCTTTTTCGGGAAGACATGTTTCAAATGTAAATTTACAATTAAAATGAAACACGTTAAATGTGACACATATTGGCAACACTAGAGACGACTAATTTGATTGGCAATACAAACTGAGCACACGGATCAAATGCGCCAAGTGGAAATGCTGCCTAATATCAATCAACGTATTCATGATTTGTTTTTGCAGCGAACAAACAATCTATCATTGCCCAAATGGCATGGCATAATTGAATGAATATAATTGCAATAATTCGATTAGGAACGAGTGAGTGAGTCAACGCACAATCGATTCATAACTCATTGCTCTCATTGATTATTCAGTGTTGAGCCGCTCGTTCTGTGATGTCGGCACATCTCTCGACCACACAGTTCGCTAATTCATTTCTATTGTGGATAAATTGAACCATTTCAGTGCCAGCGCCAAAAAGTGTTTGGTTCACCTTCATCACTTGATTGTCCGTCCACAGCGGTTATTGCGCAAATGGAAATTAAATTCAACACTAGAGGCAATTGAATTATAAATTGGTTTATTATAATAAACTTATGTATATAAATGTAATTACACAATCTTTGTACAGACCAAAAATGCCCCGATGTGTTTGGAAGTGAAAAAGTTCCCATTTTGTTTTGACCTCGTCACTTTGTTGATGGCGCTGGACATAGGTGCAGTACTGGCACCATCCCCGACGATCGCCAACCAAACCTTGGAGCAGCATCAATTGATTGCCGTTGTGATGCTGACTGAGCAGACTGCTGGGGAACAGTATGTACATGCAGAACAGTCTAGTATGTATTCGCAATTGGGCAAACATTGCACAGTAGAAGGAGAAGTTGAAAGTGGAAAGCTCAGCATAATGATCGAGTTGCCAAGAGCACAGTCAGCTTGGTGTACGGCAGAGAGTCGCCCTGCAAATGGATAGCCACAATGTTGATGAGGGAGGCGAACGCCATTGACCCATTGCAATCTCGACCAGCAGAAAGACGATGACTACCACGATGAGCTTGTGGTTGAGCATGTTATTTAGGTCGTGGCGTTTCTTGCGTGACGTTTTGTTCTTTTCAGTGAGCAATTTGCGCCTGGATGCTTGAGAGAACACTTTCGTGACATTGAGGCGAATTAAGTCAGCTAAGGCAGATTAATTTTGCCATTAGGCAATCACCCGAGCACCGTGCACCGAACAAATCTACTCCTAAGCCCGCCTCAAGTTGATATCTGCTGTGGCGGAGATCAACTCGTCTAATAGAATTCATCAAAAACTATCGATCAGCATGTCACTGCATTCTGCCAGCAAAAAATTGCCTAATAAACGACCAAATGAGCGGCAATATATTATATAGAGGCCTATGTGCATATGCAGTCTAGTCCAATAAATGAGTAATAATTCAGTCGGACTAGAACAATTGCTTTTGCCACAGACGTGTCTTGTATATTAATTTGGTAGCTAACATCAATTCACAGCAATTAAGCTTAAATTAGCTCTGGAAATCTTATTAGAAGGTTACTCCTTATTCAGGGTACATTACTGTCTAATTAAGATAAATGTCACTAATTTATATGGTAAACGCAGACAGTCACTCGATTTATTCGATTACCTCAGCAAGGAAATGCCAAACTAGAGCGTAAATCTGAATTAGCAGGTTGATAATGATTAATGACATAACTCAATTTGAACTAATTTTCAATTAACATTTTATCTACTTTATTTCTTTTCAGAATGCTATTTGCTTTGTTACTTCAGTCTGCCTTACTGAGAAAAACAGCACTTACTTAAAGTTCTCAACGATACCAACCGACACACTAATTAATCGATAGCAATCAATTGCACATACTTACAACGCACAGTAGAGAAGCAGGTTTAGAATGAGGCCAAGGCAATGCAAGGGCTAAGGATGGCGAACATCATTCGAAAGCCAAATTAGAGCGGCAAGTAAATGTCTGGTGGAGTCACCCAGGGAGAGACAACTTCTGCAGACATGCCGGTCTTGCGGAACCGAGCTCAGTCCGACAATAGACGCTCTCATAGTAAGTAGGTGTCTAAGAAATGGCTTGTTTGCCCTGAGACTCTCAGTGAGAGTGAAGCAACGAGTCCCAATTGCTGGTTCACTTTGGCAATTGTGCAGTGCGTTTCGCAATGGTAGTGTGACAAGTGTAAATGCACCGGTAACGATCCATCCGAAGTGCTACTCCCAAAATGCAATTTCATACCTTTGTCCGGGCAAAATAATAGTGTTCAGGGGAGCCAGATTGAGGTGGTGAGGAAAAACATTGGCACGTGGGCATCATCACATTGTACAAGTAGCACAGAAATTGTTTGTGCAACAACACTTGATGGTAGTGCTAAGTACCATGGAGCTGGAAACAATAATGTAAAAAAATGGAAAGTCAGAGAAAGACTAGGCTGGTGGACATTTGCATGTGCCGCTTGGTGAGGACAGCTAAAATCAGAATTTTAGCCACTACCAGGCCTCCGGAGAGGTATTACACATGGCATACTCGATGGGTGCTCTTTTTATTACGTTAAATATGGTCCCCGTTGTTGCAGTTGATCAAACTAGAGATGCTTTGTGGCATGAGAGAGGATAGGCCTTCTTCCAGTTCAGCTGGGTATAATTCGGTTGAGTTTCGGGCAAACGATCGCACTTTGTCGGGCCGATGTTTGCTCAGACCGATTTATCTGCAAGACAAACAGACAGGCTCATTTGTGCACAAACACTGACAATGCTCAGTTCGGGGTAGCTTATAAGCTATGTGGTATATCTATAGATAGATAAACACGCACCGAGTGGGAATAAATCTATATTGGATGTAAGTTATTGTGATCACTGAATTAAATGAACCACTGACCGAACAAATGAACACATCCAACAAAAATAGATTGCAGCAGAGCTATTGAAAATTTGAGAGATGGCAGATTAATGCTAATTCGAATGTTCACTCTAAACGCCGACATGTCACCGCGGTCGGGTCGGCAGTAAATGGCAGTACTAGTAAGTAAAATAAGTAAAATACCAGACCACAGCCAACAAAATGAGTGAGGGGCAATTACAATATTGGCAAATATATTGGCAAAATATTGGCATATATGCATTGAATGGTCGCATCGTTGAAAGCATCGGCCCACTTGTCACACGATGACTTGCCGATTGGTAGCACAACGTTGCTGCAACATCGCAAGAAGGCAAATCTTTCTGTAGGAGAATTGTGCAGTGGCGAGTGTGCACACTGCTCAAGTTTACCTTATCAGAACATGGCTTGTCACATATGTTTTATATTTAATTGTCGATAATAAAATAATTAGAAGAGCACAAAACAGTATACATTGCATCGAAATGACATTCACTGCCTGTTTGATAGCAACTATTGCCCAAACGGACTGCCTGATGGATAGTGCACCAGTTTCCCAACAAATTGCGGACCTGTCGGTGAGCTGCGGAGAGAATGACGTGCCTGGTTCGACAGGATGCAGCTCAATTAATGAGCCAATCACATGCAAACCAACACGAGCCAACTAGCCATTTAATACTGCTCAGCTGCCAACCGACTGCAAAGTTGAAATGCCGCTCAATGAGAATAATTAATTGAATTAAACTCACTGCAGAGTTTATAAATACGAATTAATATGAAATACATTGGCCAATAACAAATAGCCTTTGAATAGATTTAGCACTATTGGTCAACCACCACACTTGTCACAAACATTTGAGCAGTAACAATTGAGCAAGCAGGGATGTCGTGCATGCTTAAACGGATTCGGCTTCCATCCGAACATGGCAAATGCTCCAGGTATGTTTCACTGAATACATCACACAACTGACGAACGGAAGCAAATCAATGAGAATTAGTGCAATCAATCGATTTGCCTGTATAATTTGACAGTGGCCTCAGTCTGGATGAATAAGGCTTCGGCACTGGGCGCAAACCTAGACAGTGACTAGCTCAGAACAGTCTCGATGAGTGAAGTGCTTGCTGAACGTTGCAGAGAAAGCCAATTCCAAGCATACAAGACAACAAGTGAAGCCAAGTGCATTGGAGTTGAATGGAAATTGCCTGGGAAAAATTGGAAGAACAAGGCAACAGCGAAGAATGCGAGCCACCAATTGTGCAGGTAGTACTGCTGACACACCGCACTCAATAGAAGAACTAGTACAGTGCTAATTTAATTACAGTCGCAGCAGAATAAATCAAATGATCCTATCATTTCCGAGTTTTCTCAATGCAACTTGTACGGCCACTAGGACGAAGATCGTTGCTTTTTGTGCGTCTCAACGTAGAGTCCAGTGCCGAATGGCAACTCTGTTGCCCGGCAGCTAAGCTTAAATGTCATTATTGCAGACAGATGCCGAGAGTTAATTAAGACTTATGAGTGTTTGCTTGGTGTGCATACGCAGACTCGGTTAGGCACTTGAATGTTGCCTTCAAGTGGCAGTTGATTTGACGCCTAATTGCCAGGCCGGAGTGGTCGGACATTTGGACCAGCGATGGCACTACTATATCCTCATGGCCCTATCTGCCAGTATTTTCTATGCTCAAATTTACCGCTGCAAAATGTTTAATTTAAAGTTTAAAGTAACAAGAGAGCAATGGTCAGAGACAGCTACCGAGAGTAACTAGATTTATTTACCGAGAATATTGGAATTATCTGGCCAGGTTCTGTGAAGTATGTATGCCACTGCGCTCATTGCATCGGCAATGTCTCCTCAGCTCTTTGTCTCAGTTTGGTGGCATAATTTCCTTTCGCTCAACTCGGGATTTATTCGGCCAGACAAATGATATTCCTTATATCACTCAGCTTGTCATCATCGAATTACATTTAAAAATCGCTTTTATACGTAAACTCATTCTTGTGAATGAACATGCGAGGCATTTGTTTACTAACGCAATGTAGAGATCGAATTGATCTCTCTAATTTGGCACTATTTAATACTGGCCTTTGTGATACTGTATTGATTGTACTGTTGCTGTACGCGAATTGTGATACAATCCACTCGGTACAGGTAATGCCATCCAATTTTAGAGTTGAAATTAATTTTCATAAAATGGCCGAATTAGCACAACACTGGAAGAATTGGGTCGAACAATGCAAACTGTATGCAGGCACAGCAGCAAAGGTAGTCCCTGGAAGAGGCTCAAGTCTAAAGCTCACACCATCGCGATGGAATATCCCAGCTGAATATATTGGCAGGTTTTATTAAATTGCACCAAGACAAAGGGCTCGGGCAATGCTCGGCACAACAAGTGACAATATCAATGGCAGTGGCTCAACTCCAATTTTCAACTCCGAGGGTTACTTTCGACTAGAGGCCTACCAAAAGAGCAATGAGCAACTGAGTCGAGCTCAGTACCAACAATGTCTCAAAGTGGTAAGTGTGCAGTGCAGTGAAGAAAACACCAACTTAATTGATTATTGCCACAGATCAAAGACCTGTCCAAGGTAGTGGCCACCATTCTGAAGGCCTACAATGAGGACCGATTGGACACATATTTCAATAGTCGTCCGTGCTCTATAAAATGAAAGCACCTTTGTGCGAAGTGTATGTTTGTGTTCTTATTTGTAAAGCGTATGCAAATGTAACTTCCATTAAACACACATGCTTACTTGTGCTAATTATTTGATAATAATGATTTAACTCCAAAGTCTCCGTCGTCTCGTTTGCCTAGAGTCTTGTCAAAGTAGAGTAAGTGCAGAATGATTTTCTACTAAAATTGCGATTCATTGATTTGGCAAGCACAAACTACAAACTAACTACCAGTCGGCCGTAACTTCCATTGTCTCAGTGTATAAAGCCTAGAATGTGCAATTCACTTTGTGCACTTATTCAGTAGAACTGACAGTAAACGAATGCTTGACAAATCCAATAGAAGCTTGTTCTTTTTTTGTTCGCTAATTTAATGTTCCTTTTCCACTGTTTGCCTCAAAAGCAACGTCTATTCGAGTGTTCTAGTTTGAGTTTATTACTTTGGTGGCGTCTTTCAATCAGTCTACACTTTACAAGGCCAAATGGCATCCACAACGCTCTCTCCGCCTTCGATCGAGCCAGATGCGAGCTCATCATCGATGTCCGGTCCCAACGCCTTGTTTGTCTCCATCTTCAAGTCCTGTAGCGCCTTCACATATCTTCAAGAGAAGGAGCTTTTCTCCAGCGCCGACGACCAGATCAACCATCTCATGAGCAAAGACAAAGAGTTTGAACGCTTTGATGTGTGGTCACAAGCAAAGGCTTTTCCAGTTATGGCCACGTACGAGATGGCCCATTCGAGAAAGTGCATCTCCACTGCCAAGAAGTTCAAACAGTTTGCTGACACATACGCAAACATGGTGGAGTTTCAGTTTCAAGACAAACTGTTCTACAACCTCAGCAAGGTATATCACTCAATTCACTTGAACATATGCTAATATCTAATCATAGGCCATCATCTGGGCTCCTTTCACCGAGACAGACTTTTTGGCTGACTGTTTCATGGCTCGTGCCAATGCACACTATCGTTCCAAGGATTACATGCCCGCTCTCGAAGACGTGAATCGAACTCTGAATTTGAGTCCTCACAACTGGAATGCTATTGAACGTAAAGTTGTTTTGTTGAAGCGACTTGAACGCTTTGCCGAAGCTTATGCGCTTGTCAAGCATCTCACGAAAGTGTCCTCAGTACAAAAGCAATTCGGCGTTGAGCTTGCTAACATGAAAAAAGACTTGAAACGATTCAAGCCTAAGCTCAAGGAGAGTGAAGTCCATCAGGAACAAACAGAGCCAGTTCATCATCTCGAAGTGGACTCTCGAGTGGAGTGGGCAATGGACCATTTGGCCAATCGTTTATATCTCAGAGCAAATGCATTCATCGAATCGGGCCTGAAAGTGGTGGAAGAAGATCCAGTTTTGCTTGTGATTCGACCTCAAGCACTGCACATGTGCTGCAATGCTTGTGGCCACAAGTGTGCAAACACCTGTTGGCCTTGTCCCAACTGCACCGAAGTGGTCTTCTGTTCGGATGAATGTGCCAAACTGGCCAACTACCACCGACTCGAATGTGGCATACTCGGTTTGATGGACTTAAAAGATGAACTTTTCTTGCAAGGCAAAGAAGCCCGTCAAGTGTATCGTCATCTTGCCTCTGTTGGACATGAGCAAATGGTCGAACTCGATGCTCAAGCCAAGCAACGTGCACATTCTCAAGTGGACCTGCACGAAAACACTCTGTCCAGTGCACAGGCACAAGTCTGCTTTGCACTTACTTCCAGTGATTTGCGTCAATTTCTGCTCACTCGACGACCACTTGTTTCGATGAGCAATGTTGCCAATGCAATCTATTTTCTGGCCCTCTACTGCTACAAGGCAAACATTGTCATTTCGGACCGACAAATTTTGGTGCAATTGATTCGCTGTTTGGCTATCGAGATGACCAAAGTGACATGCACTCAGTATGGTTGGCGTATGACTGACGACCAAATTGAGCTGCCCGTTTGCAACTTCCAGAGTTTGGTGGGTTGCCGGGTTGGACACAGATGTGAGCCCAATGTCGAATGGAAATTCAACGGCAACAGATTTAGTTTGCACAGCATCAAGTAAGTAAGCACATTCACTTTGCAATTTTCAATCACACCGAAGTATGTTTTACATTTGCAGGCCAATCAATAAAGGAGATGAAATTGGAATCACTTTTGGTGCTCAAGCTGGAGAGCCCTTGTTTAAGCGTCTTACTTTTCTAAGCAACTACTACCGTTCGTGTAATTGTGACCACTGTCTGGCCGAAGCTAGTCGTTGCTTCTCGCTGCGATGCACTCGCAGTTGTAATGGACCAATTCCTTTCGATCCTTCTCAATACACTCAACTCACATGCATGCTGTGTGAGCAACCATACGAGCATGGACTGGCCATGGCGGTCACCATCGAAAAGGACTTTCGTGCCATGCAACATGCCATTTGGCTACTGCCCGAGATCAAAGACTCACAGGAAGAGTTGAAAGTAATTGAGCGAAAGATGACCGCACTGGCAGTTGCCCTCCAAACCCGCAATCATCAACTGCTCTCGTCCATTGAGGACCTATGTCAGCATTACATTGGTCGAGACATGTGTGGCATGGCTGTCGACTGGTACCACTGGCTGGCACGCATAGACATTTACTTGCCTCCATCCACCGACGACAATGATCTATTCGGCCGTTTGCACCAATTGGACCAGTGGGCAAAAGCTTACCTGAGCCACCTTCCCTTGCTCGACCCAGTCGAACAAGTCCCCAAATATTTGGAAGAGGCCAAACAAATATTCCGCCGAATGTTTGCTTTAATGCGAGAAATTAACCACGATTCAAATATCAAAACTTCTCGATTGATTGACTCACAGCAGTACAACACGACCATGGCGACCATTCGTGCCAATGTCGATGCCAAGTGGACTCAGTTCAAGGCGCTCTCAGAATCAATCGACTATGATGCTCTCGATCAAGAAATGCAGGATGTATTGTCAATTGGCAATGGAAGACTCTCTCAAGAGGCGGAAGAACAAATATTAGCCGACCAAGAATCGCCTTCTATGGCGAATGTTTGATACCAAGACAATGGACACTAAATGCAATGAACTCACAAGTTGTCATATTTAATCAATAGCACATTATTAGTTGCGCAATCTTAATGATAATAAAAGTGCAATTTAGTTCAAATATGCTAATTTATTGGTGAAACGAATGAATATGATGATGTTTGTTCACAGGAAAGTACACATCACCTTATTATAGTGATCACTCGCGGCACATTAGTATTGTGCTCAAGAGAGAGTTGATAGTCTTCAAAGTAGTCACTACTGACCAACTCAGGCCATGATGATTGCATTGTGATCGCAATGAGTGCATGCATGGCACATGGCATTCGCCAAGGGCATTTTAATTCGTTCTGTCCTACATGTCCTGTATGTGTGATAAATACAATGTTTGCCGCCGCCACAGAGCGACTCAACTGAGGAACTCAACATACTACAGCCGCCGATTAAGTGGACAATCATTTATTTGTCATGCATGTGCAATGCAAAGGTGCTGAGCCGAATGCATCAAGAAGAACTACATCAATACGCAGCAGCAGCAGCAAGCAGTCTCATGATCAGCTTGTGCTTGTCCTTGTGACTTGTCCTTTGCACTTTCGGGTTGTGGGTCAATCTCTTGATTCTCATCTTGCTGTGGCCGGCTCACTTCTTGGTTTTGACTGTCGCCTCCGGCTCTGTTCACGTCTTGCCATTGGATCTCATCGTCACCTTTGTAAAGATGTTCATAGTCAGACGGAGCTATCAAAGCTGTTGGCGCCTCTGAAGGAATGTTAAACTTGTTGGCACTTTTAGATGGTGCTTCCGTTTTTGCCTCCTGCTTGATCGAAATGGTGCCTTTGCCAATGTCAGCGAAGACGCGATCGAGGTCAGACAATTGGTCACTGGCAAATGTTCCACTGGAACAATCAAGAAAGACATTACCCGGTGAGCGAGTACTGGACAGAGTCAAGTGCTCGTTATTGGACTATTGTCCGTTGCTTTGATATCACTGTCGAAACTGAAAGCTGCAATTTTGCCGGGCACCGAATGAGCCAAAGCAATTGACCAATAGACTTCTGATAGAGGACGGCACGTTAGGAGCAACTGCACTAGTGGAACACATTCACTGCTGAACACGACTGGTAATTGCAAATTTGTATTAGCTAACGAGTTTACACAACATCATTAGAATAAGTAGGACTATAGCCTAAATGGTTCGTTCTGTGAAAGATGGCCAATCTTGGAAAGGAACACTGCAAATAATTTACTCACCAGTTAATTAAGGCCCTTCAGTAACTGTATTGTGATTCACAATTTGCGAAGTGTACTTTTGCCCGCACTTGTAATCCGTTCAGAGGCAATAATCGAATAAGCACATCGATGTAATTGGTCACAGTACGATTGACAAACTTTGGTCTGGTCGATATCGATCAGTAGACGTCGACTGGAGAAATGCTTTGGACGCACCTTAGGAATAACAATTAATAATTGAAAAGAGAAATTTCGATAATTAAAATTATAAATTGCGTCTTGTCTTTGAAGGTGCCAATGGGCAAATGATAGATGAGCCACAGAATTAGAACACCGTTGCACTCTGTTTCCTAATTAGTGATTGATTTATTAGCATTCTGTCCGGGTGCTATACAGACTGGTCGAGAAGTGCACATGTAGTGCATGTAGCACATTGTCCTATAGCATATGCCGAACAGATAAGATCAATTCGATTAATTAAGCATCGAGCACGGGCGAATGGTGCCGCATAATTAACACAGTTAGAGTTAATTGATTCCACAAGTCCGCCATTAAAAATTGCACTATAAGTGGACAGAAGCAAGAAGACTTGGAGGTTCACTTTACAAACTTTACGACACAGACTACTAATTGAGATCGTCAGTTTAACGTTGGACAGAGTGTGTACATTGTATTATATAAACTGTGCAGTGAACATTCAAAATAAACTCAACACAAACACGGACCACTCTGCATAGTACATTCGAAGTAAAAGCAGTCGCCCTCTGAGACGAATGACGCTCAGCGCCTACTGGTACCATTCCATTCACCGAGGATCGGCTCGTCGTTGGGTGTCATTGCCAATGCAAATGACAAGCAGTGCAGCAGCCAAATTAAAACAGTCCAAATTGATTGCACTCACCTAATGAAAGAACGAATGAGCCGAATTTGCCCTATGGTTTTCTTGTTTTATGGTTCATATTTTAATGGTCTCAAATTGAGTTAGTGTGGCGGTGAAAATTGAAGTTGTCCATTTGTCGTATTCTAATTTGCAATCGTTCAGCAGTGAAGAGCGGGAGCAACATAAGCTTGAGATGGTCAATCTCTTCGCTGGATAGATGTCTCAGGATCGTCGACATTGATGGATCGGGCAGAGGGTCGGTCAGAGGATCTTGAATAAAGTCATGCAGGTCACAGGTTGAGGCACGAAAGTGACGCCAAAAGGCAAACCACCTGAGAGGACACTTGAAGGGCATTTCGAAAACTTACAACAACAAATGGCCCACTTGTGCAACCAGTTTTATAGGACTAAAATTTCGAAATCCAATATAAGTGACTGAATTTTCCTGGACTAATATGGTAAATGGTTAAATGACTAAACTGTATAGCAGAATTGCAAATAGGAAATAGCTAATTTCTATTGACTGAAACACGCATGCCAATCCTTATCAATTCAGATCAAGAATGAACGACACGGGATCTCCGAGCTGAGCCTACTGAACAGGCTACGTACGCACCAATGTAGAGTGTTGCTACTGCTAAAGCAGAGTGAACCTCTCTGATAGTTGCAATTGCAATAGAATTATAAATTTAAGTTAATCGCCACTGTTTGGTAATTATTATTGACATTGGCCTTGGCGGTACACACTCGCTGGACATAAATCATTCGGTTGGGTAAAACAAAGCTCATTGCACGGGCATAAAGGAATCCTGCCAAGTGCACTTATTCGAAAGGTAAAGTGATGTTCGAACGGAGTGAGACTATCACTGGAGGTGTCACTGGATTGGGAGACCAATGCCGTTCTGATCACTTGTGAATTTGTCTCACATGAGTCACTCAGTGAACGGCATCACAAGTGGGCTTACTAAAAGCGTCGATGCAGACAACGTTATGCAAAGTAATAAATGGCATTGGAGCGGTCATTCATCATAGCCAAATCGTTTGGTCCGCAAGGAGACCACCCGGCTAAATCAAGGATTGCCAAAATGTATGCCCAAATTAGCACAGTAAAACGCAATAAAATCGATTGGCCATTGGAAGCGCCTGACAAGTTTGACAATCTGAGACTCAGCCGCCGAGCAAATGTTACGAGTGCTCTCATAATTAAGTCGATTCAACTTGCGTTCTCAGATGCAACAATTGAGCCTGGCGAAGTGAATTGAGTGAACACGGTCGCGGTTAGCAGACAAACCTGCCCTGACAAGCCAGCAATGGAATGATGTGTCTTAAGGCAATTATTGCAGCACTCAATGAATTACGCTTGTCGTATCGATGCTTGCACGGTAGTCTGCGCAGTCAGTCAATCGCAAATTATGCAAACTCCAAGTGTTAAACGACTGTAGCCATACCCTAAAGAGGCACACGAATTCGGACAGAATACATCAAATTTACCTTTTCTTAGCTTTTCTCGGCTTTATAATGTAGAGTAACACACCGAATGACGCAAAAGATGCCTACACTCCCACAAAACGTTCATGTAGACAATAACACAAAATGTCTTCAATTGTTAATTAATGTCACTTCGAGTTAAATGGCTTCTTTTATTCGCACACAACATATTGACAATGATATTGTGAGATACGTTCTCGGTCGCTTTCCATGCGATTTCTGCTTGTCTCACTGCATACACCACTTTATCAGCCTCACCAGATGTCTCTACCTCGACAGCGACCAACAATGTTGGTCCAACATGGCCACTCAGTTCGTTCTGTTCCTGGGTGGAATGTGCAAATATTTTTAATAAGGCACTGACATTTAATGACACCAAACGCAAACGATCTTTTGTTTCGGGCAAGTTCGCGAAAAGCAATACCAAATAATCTGTTGTGGTACTCGATGCTATCGCTTGACTTGTTGCCAGGCCAACCAAATATTGCTAGCAAGTTAGTAAGTGCAGTAAATGCAACCAGTGTGGCCATTCTCGTCAATGGAACGATCGAGGCCAATGGGACTAGTCACAAGTTGAAGTTGTAAGGATTTGCCGTGATCATCGATGAGAGAATCGCACACTAAACATTGATGCACACTGCCAGATTATGTGAATGGATAGCTTCCTGCTGACGGCCACGATCATGCCAACTAAGTCCATGTGTTAGGTAAATGGGCAAAGTGGCCATCCTGATCGGAACGTCGATCGAATAGAAGCCCAAAGTCAGCATAAGTCCGTGACATCTTCACAAGGCAGAAACCAGACGAATTTGAACTGACACATTGCGGCGGCGGTACACACAGGCGAGCAAGAATGCAATTGACCGCTTACTCAACTGGCAAAGCTGGCCAGGATGCTGTCAGAATGTTTGGTAACAGAGAGGTGCAGATAGACCCAGCACGTGCAAGACAAACACTTTAGTGATCACAACCAGACATGTTACCTGTGTCGAGAGTATATTTGCAAAAACACTACAACCATTGCAAATGATAGAAAGCAACCATTTGGTCAACTAAGTAAATAAGCCAATCAATAAGGAACAGGATAATGTGCGAAAGCACTGCAAGTCACATTAGCTCAAACCTCGAGACAAAGTTGCTTACTTACAAATTGCGCTAGCTAGCTAGCTAGAGACTAACTCAATTAGGAAATGGAGTGTTCAGAAAAGATTACAACTCACAAAGCAAGGAAGGTGGTGTGGTTTGGACAGTTTGGTGATTCTCCTCATTAGATCTAATTGTCGCCAAATCTATTCTCATCAGTCAAATGAAACAATTTGTGAGTGTCACAGAGATTATGATGATGATGCAAATGCAAATGACAGTGATCGGCACGGCATGGTGCGCTAGTTGTGCTTAGTCAAGTCTAAATGGCAAATCGTCAGTAATAGTGCGACCAACAGAGCAGACAATCACACCGAGCAAGCCACCAGGAACGAAGAGGGTGTCACGGTTGGCCATATAGCACTGAACCAGAGCATCTTCAGTGTACAGTGATCAATATCAAGTGTCATCAATCCTTTGTGGAGAGTTCCGTGCTGTCATCGCAATATCGAAAGCTATAAAGCTAGATAGAACAAAGCCAACGACAATACAGTTACAGTTCCACTCTACGCAACTAAGGCTTCAAGTGGCTTAATGGCGTCATTTAATAAGGAATTTAATTAATAATTATAGTCGAGAAGCGAACGATGCCATTGGAGAATAGTCAATTGAACGAGTCAATGGTACTGCTCGACGAAATTGTCGACTCCCTTGGAAAGTGCATAATTGACAATCTCAATTTACATTTGAACTAATTTAAATGCAATCAAAACGTTTCGCGATGAAAGCTACAGACAGCGTATATACTAGCTAGTGAACAAGTATTTATTGCCTAGTCTAACTCGAGGTGAAGAAACAAATAAAATAACTTTCATTGATGATAAGTCACTGAATAACGATAATCATGCGAAGTGAGTAAAAAAGCGACTGACGAGCGACAAGTAAAAGCACAATTGAGTAGTTGAGTCAGTCGAATGGCATCCTCAGCTAGGGGCAATGGAACAAAATGTCCATGGGACTCGTGATAAGTTCAGTATAACGAGACAGACCTGGCATTGATCGGAAAGAGAATTGCCGCTGAAATGCGAGCCTTGTGAATGGCTCATCTCTATTATAATTTCTAATTCATTTTGTGATCGCCATGGCACAAAAAGGCTCGCGAAGCAACACATCCGTGCAATGCAGTTTGGCGCAGTTTGCAAGGACACCATGGTGTGCAAATTTAAAGTGCACAATTTACAGTACTGATGAGATGAGACTCTCATCAGTGACACAGTACACGGTCAGTGACACGGTCAGTGACAGTGTCACTGATTGACATTGTTGTCGTTGAGAGTTGAAGAAAAAGATTAAAATGATTCATTTGAAGACGATATGATTGAAGTAGAAGACATTGGTTGCGATGTTGAATATTGTTGAGAAACAACCAAAGGAAAAGGAATGTCAACTGAATTTGAATAAAACGATGGTGGCATATGGGAGAAGAGTGAAGTACGAAGACGTGTTCAGACGTGAAATGGTGATCGCAGTGGAATCATTTAGCAAATACACTCCAGAATTATTGGAGTTTAATGAATTAACAAATTAATAAGGCGAAACGCTAGAAGAAAGGGAAGTGTAGTCCGTTTGTGAAGTATCGTTTCATAAGACAAATCTATTAAAATTTTAATCTATTATTAATCTATATTAAGCTACACGTATTGGAGGAACAAACCGGTAGAATGGTTGCACAATCGACCCAGAATCAAAAAGTCCAACTCAACTTAATTCAATTGCAAATAAGACCAAAAAGGCGCAAAAAAAAAACAACACCAACCGAAACGAGCCAGCTGGCAGCTATTGATTGAGCAGAGCAGCCGACGCACACCACATGGAGACAGACTGCGCCTAATGCCATCTAGACTCTAGAGGAAGCAATTACATTCAGTTTGTTTTCAGAAGTGTCTTTTCTGACTGGAGGCTTGTTTTGTGTTCAGGTAGACATTCATTCAGTTAAGGAGTAATTGCTTCAATTCATAGACGGATGCCGTGGTGGGCAGATGACTAACTTACTGCTACATCGGTGAGGAGATTCTCCTCAGTTATTGGCAATCTTTGAATGCGCCTGAGAAGCTCCTAGCTAGGAGCCCTATAGGGCAGAGTGGCGGTCGATTTGGCCGCTCTTCACGAAGTGCACTGGTCCTCCTCGGTGCGGAGTTAATGCGGAGATGATGCCAAAATGGAACATTGTTGCCTTCCAATCTGACTACAAATCGCTAATCACTTTCATTTATTTATTTGCAGACAATTTGAAGATGGTTCTTCAGTTTGGACAGCATCTACCATCTATCTGGTATTTAGACTAAATTTTAGTGCGAGCCACTGTCGAAGAGTAGCAGTCATGTTATGAGTTAGCTAATTTCGATTTTGCATTAATTGGAATTGATTTGAAGTTTGCTTTAGTAGATTTGATTTAAATTTAATTTCAAATAAATTTATTTACTGGACAAAATTGCCCTTAAACCTTGAATAGATCAAAGGTAGCTGCTGTGGATGCATAATCGAGTTGTTTAATAGCAGAAACTTGATTGGCCTTCTTTCGAATGGTGCACAAATCACGAAAGTAGCACATCATCATGCCCAGAAGTGGCAAACATAGCAGCACGTGAATTGCGTACCAGGGCGAGAGTACAAAAGAGTTCCAAAAGTAGAGCAACAGTAGAGCCGATTGCCAGAGTAGAAAGCACAGCAGCAGCCAGAAGCAGTCGAACAGGACCGATGTGAGTTGAATTAAATTGAATGCAATGTTCAGTAGGAACATTAGCAATTTGTCATCATTGTGGCGAAAAGTCTGTAGAGCAAAATGTAAATAAATTAAATAAATAATACGTATTTACTCTTTGACTTACAATTAAAGATGGAATCACATTCAAGTACACCAACAGATCGGCAAACATAGTCCAGGCAAGCATAGCCATAACCAGCACCACCAAATTGGTTTTCTTCGTCAGGAAATCAGGTGGAAAGTGGTCATCGTTTCGATTGCACATTTTTAAAGTGTCACAATTTTGGTTGTCAAAATGCAAATTAATAATAGATTGACATTGAAAGTTCAAAGTTCGAACTAAAGTGAGTCTCGATAATTAATTTTATTTGTCAATATTTATTATTTATCGGGAAAATAGTGAAATGTGTCTTTTGGATAGAACAAATTAGACAGGCTTGATGTTACTTGAATTGGGGCTTTCTTGGCTATTTTGCGCAGAACTTTGCTCAATCGCGGGAGTATTATTAGTTGACTCACAAACAGCTTGACTCTATAAAAGTGAAATTGAAATTAGCTATTTAAACATTTGACTGCATTGAACTCACTTGAGTTGACATTTCAATTGGCTGAATCAGCACTTGTGGCATTTCTGAGGGAGCATTCGTCTGGTTAGTGCCATCCTGCACATAAGAATCGGGTCCCAATGGATTGTGCTTCTGTTGCTGTACTTGCATGGACATATTTCTGTACCATTCGAGTAGAAAGTGCATATAGACACTCATGAAGATAGCCACCACCACACGGCACAGTCCAACCCAAGCACAGTGATGCACCGCACATTCGTAAGCAGCAAAGAGCATCATGCATCATGAACGGCAGCAGGGACAGTTGGTCGAACAGTATAGCCACAATCATGAGTGTCCAAATCACAAAGGTGAATCCTCGCTCCATTGAGCTCTATAAAGAGAAAGAAAATTAAATAATACGAAAAAAATAATTAAAACTTGTAATAACTCACCAAATGGACACAGTAAGTACATCGTTCTTCGAGAACAGGAATGAAGCAGAGCACTTGAAAGATGGCGTCAATCATGAGCAGCGCAACCACAAACGACTTCAAGGCTTGCATCGTGCGCGGCGGTGGTTCAGTCATTTTGGATGACAGGCACAAAGAGAGAAACTAAACAAACATATAATTCTGAGAAGAAAATGCACAAAAGTATAATCACAAAATGGTTCATTCGAAATAGGAAATATTCAAATTGCCACTCGGAAAAGTTCAACTTGGATTGGACCAATAAGTGATAATATTATGTTTAGTATATCAAAAATTTAATCATAATACAAACTGAGATAGTTCCACCAAAAGAGAGAAAGCTTTGCTGTTTTTCAACCAACAGGACAAAGAAGAATTCTACAAATTATATTATAATTATGATAAATGTTAAATGACAATAATAAAATTTCCATTACAACATTTACCTCGAGTGAATTTTGTCGGTTTCTTGGTGCTGAGACTTAAGAGAGGATTGACATCTCTTATATATTAATATTTCATTAATACCATTGACAATCCAGCCGAAGTAAACAAAACAACTAAATGCTATGCTCACACCACACTGTAGTATTTCCATCTCCACCAATCAGCAGTCAGGGTTCGATCGATTGCTTTATTGCTTTGTGCCACTACTACAGAACATATTAGCAAGCCACAGGCCACAGCCAATATTTATTTTGGCCTATCGGATTGTTATTCTCAAGCAGCTGTTCAGTGTTCACTCTTTATATTCTACCTTGTTGTTTTGAGCATTATTACTTTGATCTATTGACGCGTTTTCATGTTTACCTCCAAAAGTGTCAGCATTTATTTGTGAAATTTTATATTAGAGAGCCTTTCGTTTAACTAATTTGACAACTTTATTAAACTCAATAGTTTTGAATTCAGAATTTTGTTTAACATATCACATGGTAAGCATTTCAGTCGTTTCATTCGTTAGTTTCTTATTTATCAGTCTATTGTTATTTATTTTCAGTTTGTCAGTTGAGGCTGTCAAGGTGACCTTATTAATTCAAGCCTACATGTGAGCACTTTCCATATGGGACTTGTTTCTAGTCGGAAAGGAGTGGAAAAGTTTTTAAGTGCACTCGACTCTGACTCCGATGAGGAAAATAAGTCAGAGGAGGAAAGACAGAGGAAATCGGCCAGTGTGATGGTAGCGGGCAAGGTCGTTCCGATTCGAACACCAAAGAAAACGATAATGAACATAATGATTCGGACACTTGTCAAGACAATAAAGATCAAAAGAAATCTGGGCCGTCTTCATGCCGTCCTCTCAACAAAGGAGTAGGAACGGTAATGCAAATTCTTCTGTTGACATTGAAGCTGGCTTCAGAGGACCATCAAAGCTCTAGAGCTCTGATTCGAACCAGACCAAAGTTGTTCCTCGGGTAAGCCTCCACCTGTCTCACCTAGTGTCATGCCACCAAGCAACTACCTAAACGTGGCCATTCCAGTGCAACGTGTTTCAAACGTCCCGAGACCATCACAACCAATTTTAAAGCACCACAGCATTCTGCTCCAGGTACCGTTTAAACTATGTATTTTTAGTATCATTATAATTCCTTAACATTTTTTAGATATTCAACAGAGACAACCATTTCAACCACCACGAATGTCTGAATATGCTTTCCACTCTGGACATTTTTTGTTCATCCTAGGTGTCTGTTTTATTGTGACTATCAAACTTAATTCTTTCTGTATAAAGTTCAAATTGGGCCATCTCTCTAACTGGTCAAATGCAAACGTCTCGCCACTCTTCGTTTGGTCTGTCTCAAACTGTATGTTAACAGTTTCTTATCCGCAACTTACAAAGTATTTATGATCTGCATGTTTGATGTCTCGATTTATTTGGGACTGTATGTGATGTTAGAAACTTTCCAAAAAGGTGCACTTTGTTTAAATCTAATTTATATAGTTTATTTTATACCAGAAAAAAGCTATAGTTCTAACTATGATTAAAATTGCCTGTAACAGATATATATCACTTGCCTTTCTTTCTTATTCATTGCGAAGGCGATCTGCTCTGTATGTTGTGGTTTGGGTAAATGGCGGTGCGAGCACATGTCATCTCGTCATCATAGATGGCCAACGACTCTGCGCGCTGATTTTGCCAATCGACTGGCTCATTTGTCATTGGATGGCAATCAATTCACACAGTATTGGACGCACCGATTGCTGTTACAGGATCAATTTGGTCATTACTACCATTTAGTAAATGATTTACCAATGCATGCTGACCCGCACATATGCATCGATTCGCACATTTGCAAGGTAACTCAGCACTGGCCCAGTGGTGCAGTGTTGCGTCCAATCAAACCGATCGCTCTCTCATGCTATCATGTGTTACATCTTCAGTGATTGCTCTGGTTGTTGAGTATAGCCTCGCTCGAGAGCACTTTAGAATGACAATTGCCGTTTGTTGTGTGCATTTACAAGCATACAAGATCCAAATGGCGTGCCACCTGATTCACAGGGTTGGCCTGTGTGTTAGTTCACTCGAAAATGTAGCTATTGCTCGCCATTGATATGTACCCAATTCACAGTGGCGAGGCAATGTGTCAAATGAATGCTTGTGTAAACCTGTAAATCACTTGCACCATAGCAGCGAGTATCGCTTTGGTGTCACTATATTCATTAGATGCAATTGCTTTGTGTCCATTTGTGTGGCTTCATTTTAAATGTTTACGAACGGCAGTGTTGTTGAGACACATTTTGTGCCTAGTCTATTTGTACGTCCATTGTTGGTCACACATGTGGTCAGGCACATTTGCCAATGTCCGGTTTGCGAACTGCCAACCGAGCGCGCGCAGACCGTCGTCAGTTGCCGGTTCCCTACCGATTGATGCGAACTTATCGCTGCTCATCTACCGCACCAAGGCAACAAAGAGTTTTGTGTGCAAAAACTGTTTTGGTGGTCTAGTGTAGTTGGCTCGCACCTTTCTCTTGTTTATGAGACTTTTGTCTTCGTTCGTAAACATCTCTAATCGCCTGACACAGAAGAAAGGCGAGATTCTAAAGAGTCTGCTGCACAAGCAAATGTGGATTTTTATTTTATACATTATATGCAAATATACCTTTGCAGACATGGCCAATTGAGGCTATTTGGACACTCGCTGGCGTGTTGTGTTGTTAAAATAAATAGATCCTAACTTGGCGCTCTAATAGGTGACAACTCGACAAAAAAACGTTAACGTTTATCACTTTATTGCGTGGCATTATTGCACCAATGGCCAATCAACTAAACGGACACCAGCCACCACACTGCAGTGACTGGTCTACTGTCTGTCTGTGTCGGTGGGGGCACAAGGCAAAAATTACATCGTATGCACATTCATCTGTGACCGGCAGTGCACTATAAATTGTAATTGCCTTGCCACGAAAGACTGCCATGCATCATCGACGCTGACCACTCAATGTGAATTCAAACGAATCATCTCTCGGTGGTCATTGAAGATGACCAATGATCGGACTGTTCGCACCGAACTCTGAAGACCGTGTGCACATGGCTAGTGTGCGATGCATTCCTTGGTGTAGATCGAGTCTCACCTCTAAATGTTACTTTGATTACTCTGTTGAGTTCTCGTTGGCTTGATTGCACTTTTCGTTTTTCATTCATCTTCTCGGTCAACGGTCGAACAACACACACCAACACTTGCCATTGATATCACACGACCACTAATGAAGACATAATGTGTCCATTACTGTCGCACAAAGTTCAATGCTGACCACTCAAATGGTGCAGCACTTATAAGTGCTAATTAGCAGATAGCACTGCACATTTAATTTCACGAACTGTTCATTCACTCAACTGGCAATAATGAAATCATTGACCTGAAGAGTTATCCAAAGTGAATGTTTGTGTGTTTGGTTGAGCCAAGAGAATTCTAATGCAGCAATACAATTCGGCAACGATATGTCCTTAAGCCATGGCTGCCATGATCGTTGGCAATGATTTCCACTTTGCCATGCTGAAGCACACCGACACACGAGTAGGTGGTGCCAGATCGATTCAGATTGCTGGAGTGGAGCACATTTTGATGAGATAGAATCGCAGAAAGAAAAGCTTGAGTACAAATAAATAGGATAAAGGGAATTTGGTGGGTTTCGTTGTCGTGTTCAGACAAATAGTACCAAACTGTCACCTTTGATCGGAATTAGTTTTTGTTGGTAGAATAAAACACCATCTAGAACCGGGGCATGTTTGTGCACATGAGACCAAGTCGATGTAAACGAGAGGAAGGAAGAGTAGAGTATAGATAGTATAGAGCACCAACAAGGCATGCCTCTGTGCAATGCAGTGTGCATGCGAGTGTTAATGAATGTAGCATCATCTAGCGAAGAAGGGTCTGACTAGTCACAAAACTATTGACACAAGTATAAAGAAAGCGCTGAGCTGATCAAAACCAGTCGTCCAAACGAACATTGCATCTCACAATCAAACAAAGTAACTACAACTGACAGTTCAGTCGCTATCTATGACCATTCGAAATGTTTAAAAGTAATTTTATTGCTAGCAGGTTAGCAAGTTAAATTGCAATTGGCAAATTGTGGAGAGTACAAATGAAACTTTAGTTTTTCTTGTTTTGACTCTCCTTGGAGCGAGTTTGAGCCACCTTGGTCTTGCTGGCTTGCTTGGTTCGACTCTCGGCCAGACGAGCTTGCGAGCCACCGGCAGCTTTGCCCTGACTGCTGCGACTAGGTCGGCGCTGATTGAGCTCACTGTTCGATTGCTTCATGGTGACCTTGCTTTTGCTCTTCTTCTGGCGACCGTCACCAATTGAGTTGGGCTTACTTCCCGATGGCTTCTTGCTGTGTCCCTTTCCTTTTCGGTGAGTGCCTTTCGTGGTGGCCTTCTTTGGTATGCCACTGGTCACCTTTGACTTGGCGGTTGACTTCTTTTGGTATGGTGGAGGCAATTTAATTTTGTCAAACGAGCCAGACCGTTTGTTGTTCGCGGTAGCGGTTTTGGTGAACTCTGGCAGTTGGTCTTTGCGGCACTTGGTCTTGGTGGGCACTTTAGTTCCGCTTTGTGTGGTGCTGTCTCGCCAAACGAACACGTCATCTTCAACCTCCACCGGAGTGTCATTCTCGATGTGAATCGATTGCACCGCAGTCGATGGCAGATCGCAAATGGCAGACTTGCTCAGTGTGATGCCCACTTCTTGCTGCTCGGTGTCATCCTCCGTGGCTTCTTCGACGGCATTCTCTTTAGCGGGACTGTCCTCCTCTTGTTCCTCGGTGGGAGTGTCGCTGTCACTGCTGGAGTCATCTTGCTCGGGCGTATCGGTCATCGTACTAGATCTAGAGGCGGTGCTTGCACAAAAGATACTTTCTCAATAAAGAGATTGGCAGACTGACCATTTGGACCAACCAATGTTACGCTATTTATAGACACTCGATCAAAGCATTATTTTAGAATGTTTCAAATCGACTCTGTCAATATGGTTCGAATAAAGCAATGAGTATTGTTGATTTGTAGTGCCAGCAAAACTGAAACGACACCAGAACAAAAAGAAATTCGATACATTTGCAGTCACAAAGTTGTTCAATATATGTAATATGACTGCAGTGGTAGTTTCATTCATTCATACAGCACTGGAGTCCAGTGACTGGACTATAACAAAATTAGCCATGGAGCAATCGAGTTCGAATCATTGAATAAACTCATTGAAGGAAGGAACAGTGCTCTGCCAACATAAGACCAAACTTGACTAAATCAACTGTCTCGCTCAACCAAAGACTTGCTCGAGCAAATGAGCCTGTTTAATGAAAAAATCTGCTCCGATCGAACATTTACTACTTTACGGACTACTTTAATGTCACATTCGATTGGTTCGAATGATTTCACGGTTTATTTTGATTAGCCTGTGTCAATTCGTCTCCTTCTAATATTTCAATAAGTGCACATTGGCAGTGCACAGTTACTGCCAGCTTGTCTGTCAATGGAATTTCTCACAACTCTATTGACAGCAGTTTTAATCGTCGATAAATAAATAAATGCACAAAACAGGTACAGGCACAAATATAGTTGCAAAATTTGAAATACTGGAAAAGATTGAATTTGGCATAGAAATGCTTTTAATTGAAGTTTTGGTGCAGAGTTGAGTGCATGTGTAGTGTCACTCGCGGATTTGCTTGAAAGGGCGAGGCGAGTGCAGCAAACTGAGTTGTCCAAGCTCAGGCTGATGATTGCTGGCGGATTGTGCCGAAACTCGGTACGACATCTGGTAGGACAGGTAGTACGGAGTGGACGGGTCGTAGTGGGACAAAATGTTCACCAACTGTCGAGACATCGGTGGAATGGTGTCCTGAGTGCTGAGGCTGCCTCGAGTGGTGTGCAAATTAGTAGACTCGGACGCGTCAAAGATGACCTCGAGGTAGTTGTCCGCGTGTCGATTCTCGACTGCCACCAGAAGGCCTGACCAGTTCTCGAGCAGATAGTAGCTCACCACATTGTCGTCGTGCTTCTTTTTGCGTCCCTTGGCGGTGGTCAATTCGATCAAGGTGTCCCCGATGATGGTCGCAGAGGGACAGACACAGTTGACGGTCACGAAGCGCGAGCTGTGCAGTGACATGACGAATCGAGGGCGCAGAGGTTGGCCAGTTTTGGTCTCGGTTGGTGACGAGTTCCAGTGGTTGAACGCATAAGTGGCCACCAAGTAAACTCCTTTGTCCACCATCACGTCACAGCCCACGAACTCTCGAATCTTGTAACCGCTATAGTCGACCAGGTCACCGGCAATGTTTCGCTGAAGGTCTTTCATCTGGAAGACGGCGGCGCAGATGGGCATCAGCGGGGTCTTGTAAAGATTCAATGACCGACGACTCTCTTGATGTAGAGTGAACTCGAGCTCGGTGCCTGACTCCTCCACATGCACCTCGAACACGGCCATGTATCGCGAATCGGCCACCGATCCAGGAAGGTAGCCCTCGTAACGGTACTCGTGCCAGCTGTCTCGCAGTTTGCATATGTCCACCTTCTCGAAGTATCGCTGGAAGTCGGTGAAGGAAATCCAGAATATGCCTTGTGATGACTTGTTTGGCTCAAGTTGCTCTTTCATTTCTGGCGTCCAGAGAGCACTTTCGTCCGACCAATCGCCATTCCAAACTTGTCGGCCCCAAGGGTTGCGCAACTGAACCAGTCGAGTGTCTTCGCCTATGGTGGCCACTGAGATGATGGAGTAGGCGTGTTGCATCAGTAGGCCTTTGTCTAGATATTCCTCTGCAGGAATGGGTGAGTCGAGGTTGCATCCACATCCGGCGCCCATCAAGAATCCGGCAGATTGGTAACTCAGCAAGAGAGTCCAAATGAAGTCCGGGTCGAGCATTGTCTCCTCGTCTCGAGAGCCACCAAATCGGTTGGTGCTTTGTTGAGTGGCCATGACAGCTTGAGTGCGGATGGAACGGCACGGGAAGCCAGTGAGCGCGGCCAGTCCTTCTGTGGTTTGACCCGACACCAACGATTCATAACATCCATACATCTTGGCCATTGCCTTCTCAATGATTGGCATGAACAATTGCTTGCGTTTGGCACACGAGTACACCAACAGTCGCTTCTTGTTGCACGGAAACTGATCGTCGATGATGACTGAAGTGAGCTTTCCATCACGGTACAGACGGACTCGGTACGCTCCTTGGCTATTCAGGTCCTTGGTGGCCAGCACTCGTTCCAGTAGAAAAGGCTTTTCCACCAGCACGGCGAGAGCGGACAGAAGCCAGCAGTTGCCTAGAAGGCCTTGAGTGATGTCGCTTGCAATGGGCTCTCGTACTACGGACCATTCAAGAGATTGCACCTTGGGGTCTGCATCAGCTGGCCGCATGTCCTTTGGTCGAAGCCAAAAAGCTTTGAGAAGTTTCTCTGGTTTGACCAGTTTAGGGTTGAAGTAGAGTGCCTTCAGGCCAATCGGGAATGAAGTGTCCGAGTGGGGAGTGAGAGTCTTGTCGCAGTTAGCCAACACTTGTGCGTACTTCTCCTCACTGTCAACATAGTTGAACTGTTTGATGGTTCGGCTTGGTTTGCTCAGCTTGAGGAAGATGTCATAGCTGGACACATGTTGACTCAAAGCGGACACGGTCGAAGTGGCGCCAGGTGTAATCTGAGAGATGGTGCTCATTTGAGCAGTGCCAATGCTGCTGCAAATTGAGGTCGGGCCCGAGGAGGGTGGAGCAGGCAGTGCTGATGACTGTGGAGCCGAGTTTAGATCAACCGAGGAGTGAGCCGCTTCAAAGTTGAACTTCACATTTGACAGTCCTTTGACGTTGACTGCGTTCGCGAAGATGGCCGGACGCTTTCGTTTACATCCACTGCATTTGAGGTTGGCAGTCGGGTTCTTGGTCTTGCACGGCTGGCACTCCCAAAAGATTGGCTTTGGCTCCTGGCAGGTTTGACACTTGAAGAAGGTCTTTGGATTGGTGACGCCACACTTGAGACAGTTCCAATTGGTCACCACCATTGCGGCACAAGGCTCGAGTAGAAGAAGAGTTGACTTTAAAAGGTAAATTGGTTTGACAAGTCTAAGTACTAACAAGACAAGAGACAACAACGATTTGGTAACACCAAAGGGTCGACCTTTTAAAGTTGGCCAATTTGATTGTTGTCGATACAAAGATGAATTGAGTGGCTCGAATTTGGCCAAAGGAACTATGCTTTGATGACTCCACAACAAATGGTTAATTTGTTCGGGAATATTTTGAGTTTTACACATTAGTTCATTGAATGCTAAACTGCACAGTTCACACAATTGAACTTGATTGATTGAAGAAATAATTCTTTTGACCACCATCACACGATTGACTTGTTCGATAGTGTGCTTGAGAATTGATGTTGGCAAGGCGCACATTCGAATGTAATGATTATAGTGACTCACACACATCCGAGCAAATTGAACTGATTCGCACAATGCTCAAACACAAATTGACATTGGCACAAAAATAATTATTACAACATGTTTGCTCGTTGCTAGTTCTAACAGTAGTTCGAGCTTGCCTTCACCTAAATGCGCGCGCCTATTGAAGTTTTAATGACATCTCTTGGAAAGTGTCAATGATTTGACTGGTACTAAGCCAAACCAAGACCAAATTGACACTATAGCGCATACTTGTGCCAATTATGTTTGTGTGCAGTTAAACTTGTTGCTGCCACGGTGGTTGAAGGCACTTTGACTGTCATTTGATATGTCAAACTGATTCATCGCCATAAGTTGATTTAGATTCAAAACACAAATATAAAATTAAAACTTTAATATTCATTAGTGAATACAGGCATAAAGGGAATGCCTATCGATGGCGACTTCAGTAATTAAGTGTTCCATTCGCCACTAGCTAACAATTGGTAATTTTCGTTAAATGACCAGTGCCGGCATGCCGCGACGACTATATTTGCCAATTTCCACTCATAATTGCAAATTGCCAAATGCAAATCGGTGCTGCAGGGAAGGCTAGGTGAGCGGCTTAGATGGCTATTTGCAGGGCTATTAACCCCAATTGGTAATTCGTTCGGCTTGAGTGGTTCAAATCAAATCTACAAATCAGTTTGCAGCTTATTTAGTGAAAGATTGCAAGGATTAGAGCTCGATTTGCTCGATTGTGATTGGCTTGCAAGGCTCCGAGGTCCGAGCCAAACCTATAATGAGCTGAATGAGAGTATCACAGCAGTCATTTATAGTTCGACTAAACTATTGCTGTCAAATTGTCGGTTTGACAAAACTTATCTCGCAGGAACATTGTTACCAAATAGTTAACTAACTAGCACACTAACTAGCTAGTTACTAGCATTAGTGAAAGTTGTTCGAGGGACATGAGACAAGCGTCAAGTCTTGAGTACTGAATTATCGATTGATTAGCCTATTCAATTGGGAAATGGAACATTTTGTGCCAAACCTCTTTAATAAACAAAATAATAAACCGAACACTCTTCCAGCTCACGTGGATTTGTGTTGGTCTTTGTGAGCACTTGTGCCACAAAGTGCAATCACACAAACTGCAATTTCGTTGTTGCCAATTTAAGTTAGTCTCACTGATCAGTCGACTGGATTAAACCGACCATCGACTGATGCACTCTTGTTCTGATGCAAAGTGTCGATCATAGACTATGATTCATAGTGCTGTTGTCTGTCTGGCACTAATCGATTTCAACAGTAAAGTCCGTTGAGAAGTGATTGTGAGCTGGTGAGAGTGACACCGAGTGTAATGTGCCTTGTTCAGCAATGGCAATTTATGACTTGTGTCTTTGTCTCGATTGACCGTACCGCCGGTCGCAGTGTAATGGTTCATCAACGTTATGGTGGACTGTGTTGCGCTTATTGAGGGACAATTGCTTCTTGGCGCAGACTTGTCTTGTCTTTGCTCACAATCTACCATTTGCGCAATTGAACAAACGCACGCACACAAATTTGTCTCAAGGCTCACTGCCAATGGCTTCACCATATGGAATTGTATGCTATAGCATAGGTATACCTTATTTTACTTTACATTCTCCATCTGCTTTATTTTCACTGTGTGTGTCATTCGAGTCTAATTAAATCTAATGTGATTGCATCTACCCTTGTATACAATATGTCTTGTGTCTTATAAATATCGTCTTATTGTAACTGTTTTGTTTTATTTATATTTTAGGTGAAACTCGGTGTCGGTCCTCGGTCTAACTGTGTCCTGCAATGCCGCACTCGACTGTCATCCCAACACTGGTACAGTGGTCTATCCCTCTTGTTCAGGCTCGTTATTATTTAAGTCTTTCATTGACATTCATGCAGATGTGTCCTCGTACTGTACAGTGTACAACCAATGCGGCAATCAAGGGCGGCATATTTATCGTGGTGGTTTACTGCCTTAGACCCAACTGCTAAACCTCGCCAGTGACAATTTATGCATGCATTTGAACACTAAACACAATGGTGCAACTAGCGTTCCAACCATTTGGTTTGTATGCTTGTTTCGGTGTGTTGTACAATATATACATTTATTTTACAGTTCTGTGATTAATGGTTGGCAAAGTGATGGTATAGTGACTCTGTGGCGGTGCAACACAGCAAACTGCACCTGTCACTCTGGTTAAGGCAAGTCGCGGAGCAATTTTTTGGTTAAAAATTCCAAATCATTTTAAGATCTTAAGTTATCAGTTATCTCATTATCTATCATCTGGCAAAAAATTAGATCAATATTCAGACTGGAAGTCCAGAAAAATTAACATTTCCAAGATGCACTTTTCGTATTTTCCCCCTACCTGCCAATGCTTACCTTTTAGTTTTTTCCTTCTCCTGTAAACCTCGACCTAACCATTTTGTTTTTGCCATATTACATTCAAAACTTAACCGATTTTGTTGAGTCCGGGTTTTAATTAAAGGTGACAACATTTACTAAAAATTGATTAGAAAATACACAACAAATTTTATCTCAGTTCATTGTGAGATCTTATCAAAGTGTTAAAATACCCAACTTTTTTACATTATTCGAGCTATATCTTTAACAAAAGTTATATCTTTAAATGTTTACTAATCCAATTAAAGCCAAACGTTTTATCTTTAATTTAAGCTATAGTATGACTAAATCGGAATATTATTAACTGACTTATGGCCCTTCAAAGATCATCAAAATAAGCACTAAAATGTGAAGAGGGGCCATTCGTAAAACAGTAACTCCGCGACTGTCCTTAATTCCATTTGGTTTCGCTTTAAAGTTAATTATTTAATTATGAATTTTGGTTACTTTGTAGACAGAGGCCATCGACAAATTGGATTAGATTGCGTAAACGATGCAAAATCGAGAATACTACAGAGAGATGGGAAGGACGATTACATGGCTAGAGTCTATCCGCTAGACTGAATTGAAGTGAAATGAAGTGCAGCTTCACTAGTGGCGCCATGGCCAAGCAGACTAGCACGAACTTATTCCCAGTGGGAACTGTGAGCCATTCTGGTGATTGACTCAATACTCGGCCAAATGACCAAGTGGGACAATCTCACTTGGTCAGGTGAAGAAAGGCTAGTCAACGTACTGCTCAACTGCTCACCGGTGACACCACTCGGTGTACCACCGGTGGTACACACTTTCATTTTACCCACACTCGTTCCATTCGCTCATTCTGCCTTTTCTAATAGATTTTGGTTTGACAATATTCTTTATATGTTTTATTGGTGATGCTGGTGATGGAGGTGTGAATTGCTCTCGGACCATATATGAAATGCACTGACATTTCATCGGTTTGTATGCAATTCTAGTCTAAACTTTGCACAATGTATTTATCAATTCAGGAGTATCAAGCGCAGTGATGGCTCAATTCGGCGGAAAAGGACACACATGTTGATTGAATACTGCTTGCAAGGTTGATCAGACCACTATAGTCTATAGACAAGTACGAGCACACACATGATGCATCGGTATTCATTGGGGCTAGACCACTTAGCCACAACAAGTTCCCATGAATTGATGCGCGCGCCAAGTCTATGTCGGGAGTTATTGCTACTGGTGACGACTGCTCGGGTACAGGAGAAAGCATTAATTGTTTTAAGAATTTGACGCATCTCGGGACGAGACCTGACAAAAGTACTCAGATGGTGTGACAGTCATTCGAGACCGACTTCAACTTGTTGTTTTGCACTTTGCGGACTCGCTTTATTGGCTCTGGTCCAGTCGGTCCGAGTACCATTCAATCAGTGATTTACTTGACACACTGCACAGTGCCATTGTTATCGCTTCATTAGACCCGTCCTGCAAAGAACCAAACATTCAATGAATAATATCCAAGTGCGGTCGGGCAGCGATATGATCTATTCCAGAAGGGTGACAATGAGAGAGCTGTAAATTATTAATTGGTACTGGAATGTCGACTGGACATTTCCCCCAGACACGACACGAATGTCCAAACAACCGAGAGCTTGTCCATTGGTGTGGCGTTCGGATGGCTCATTATTAACGCACTCATTATCATGGTTTATCGAGATAATGTCAATGTGCCTTATACGATATTCTACCTCCCACAAAATAAAGCCGATATCGGCCAAAATATTTCATTGCCTCTCGATTTGTCGATTGCACGATGTGCATATTTTTTGTCTGATCATATTATTCGCCACTCATTACAATTGCCCATTTGTTCTTTATACAATTTTGTCAATTCACATCTGACAATTACGATTACAAACAAATTATCTTTGTGTGTTTTTTTTGTTTGACTGCGCAGTTTGAGCACGCTCTTTGCCATCGATGCTGCCGCTTCTGTACTGAGGCCAACTAGACTTGATCCATCTGTCTCAGTTTGTCTCTTTAACTCGATGGTCGATTTATTGGTTTCCCTCGGGACTGCAGTGGAATGTATTGCCTTTTAAATGTATTTTTAAAAACTCATAAATTCATTTAGTTTGTCAATGCATTTCATGTCAATGCATTACATTTGTATCGTTCAATTTTCACTCGATAGGTGTCGTTACTAGTTAATGGACATTGTCCATTGGACAAGTATGAGCAAAAGCATGCTTTGTGGAGTGAGCTGCTGGCCGTGGCTAGCAAAACATTGCTTCATGATTTTTCTAGAGACGGTTTGGTTCTTCAGCCGTCAAATACCGATTATTTTCTTCGTGGTAATCGTTTTTGAAGCATTTGTGACAATGAGGAGCAATACGTGAACATTTTTTCACGTATTTACATGTTATTACGTTGTTGAGGGCTTGGGCATTTTCGGTTTGTGGCCGCAGAGGAACCTCGATTCGGACTCCATTTTGATGTTTGATATTATATTTGAAGATGGGCCAATCATTGATGGCCATCAATGGTGATGGTGATGATAATCCTGATTTGATTATTAATATATATTTTTGCTTCTAGGTTATTTTGCACGATGTCTTCCGCCCGGCCGGGCTACCCGAGACATACACCTATTTCTATTGAAGTTTTCATTTTCGTTGAAGTTCGACATTTTTATTCTTGAAACACACCGAAGATGTTAATGTAAAGGTAATCTTAGTGGCGATTATCTACGGCGATTTACTACGAATGTGATCTATTTTACATGTGCCTCAAACTGTCTTTTCGGCCGAGGTATTTATTTATTTACTACCACTGCCGTCGAAGTTGACTTCGCTTTTGAAGCTTTTGTGATGTTATTTTTTTAATGATAATCTATCTGACTCTCTGAAACCACTAGTATAACATCAAAAATAATTTAATTTAATTACTAATATTATTTTATTTTTATTTTCAGATATTTTTCGGTTTTTAGTTTATTTCACTTTTCGTTATTCTCATAATATAATTGACTATCAATGATAATTTATCATCGAATTGATGCACAAATGATTGCCTTTGGGATTTAATGAAATTCTGACTATTTAATCTTTTATTTGGGTATTTGGATATTTTAACGAAAAAATTAGCAGATTTTGCTTGCTGCAGCACATGTGCTTGTATGCCTTGTTCTTATGGTCGAAGTAAATCTGAAGATCTGTACTTTGATGGTAGTTTTATATTCTTCTGGCATCAAAATATCGTTGTACATGTTCTTAAGAATTTTTGCTTCTTTTCGTACCATATTATCAAAAGAAAAACATCAGCGTTATTTTGAATTACCGATTTAGCCGAAATGGAAAATAAATTTTTGACGATTCGCCATTGAAAATCATTATTGATTGTCGTCGAATGGTTGAACATACTTTTATTATTCTGAAATTCTCGCTGCCTCTTTTGGTTATTTTTGTTTGTGGAATTTCGATATTTTCGGTGAACTAGCGAATTTCTTCCAAGAATTCTGTTCCTTTGCACATTATATTCCTTGGGGTCGATGCTAATCTGAACACTTCGATACTATTTTTATTTTCTTCGCGTTTCAATACATGATTGTTTATGTTCTTCTGCTTCTGTTGGTTCCATACTATCATCTCCGTTATTCTGATTTGTCGATTTGGCCGTATTCACTATTTACGAATCCTTATTATTTTTAGTTATCGATCGTAATTTAATTCCTGTACATTATTGTAATTCCCATAGCGCTACTTCTTGTTCTTCGTGCTTCAAGACATTACGCTACTTGTCTACCTGCAAATTTTGATGCTTTTCTACATCAAAATGTCTCCGTGGGACAAAAGAATTTTTCTTGAAGCTGTAGTTTGCGAATTCGGTCTTTTGTTCTATCCGAGCTTCTTGAAGTCTTTTTTCACTTATTTCGAGTTCGTTTATTGTCTTCTTGACAATTAGTATCGATGGTAAGTGTATTCTATTATACTCAACCCAATTCTGATAATGTATGTTTATTTTTAGGGCCAATTCCCGATTTATGTTTTTTAAGCTGCTTAAGGAATTAACAATTGTGGTTCTAGATAATTTGAATTTGAACATTTTGGTGTTCTTTATTTATTTTTTCGATGATCATCATCAATGGTAATGGTGAGGATTATTAAAAATAATTTTATTTATTTATTAACGATTTTTTGAATTCATTTTTAGATATTCTTCAACCAATTTTTTCAACGTTTATTCGAAGCTATGTTTGAATATCGTCTTTAATTATCACCTTCTTGATATACAAATATTCTCTGCATCAAATTATTAATTCACATGTTATTGTGCATCTTTTCTGATCAAATTATCATCGGAACAGCAACTCCATCAACTTCAAATTCTTCGGACTGACTTTAATATTGCATGTCTTTTGGACCAAGTTCTTGAGGTCATCGATGTAAACCAAAGGACTGGGCTAAGACGATATTACTTTTAACTCTTCATGCATTGAATTATAATTCTACATATTTTTCTGCTTCTTTTGGTACTACGCCAGTATAAAATTATCATCTCCATCACCCCGAACTGAGCTATTCAAATATTGAATTAGTGATTGTTTGCTTGTATGTAAAGCTAATTAAAATAAAATTTTATTACTATTTTATAAAATCCAAGTGTGATTTGTTTTGGACAAGTCGATTGCTCAATGCTATTCAAATCACTCGATTGCCAGTTAGGCGTAATTACTTATTATAAACTCTTTACTGAAGAGGCCAACCATATTGGTAGCGTGCACTGTAACATTAGAATATCACAAACACCAATTGATCTCGATGTTGTACCAGGCCGAGAAAATGACAAATTGTCATTGATAATCAGGATTGGATTGCCTGAAACTTATATCGCTCATCTGAGTCATCTCTGAATGAACTCTTGTTTATAAACTATGTTGGCAATATTTTTCACTCTCTACTCTACGCAAATAGAAACTACAGTTGAGAAAGGCAGTCGAACTGAGGGCCTGAGGCTGAGGCAATGGCAAACCTCAATGACTAGCCTACTAGCGATCTGTTTGGAAAAAGTTACTTTGTTATTTATCTTGATTGAACAATATCCTTCTGGGAGTTTAATAAGCATATGATATTAGTAGAGTAAGCAATCAATCGAGTAGTATGTTTTGTTTGTTTGTTAACGCATTATATTTCATTGGCTTGTTACAACTATTGGGACTATGAGGTGCACTGAATGGATGTTCGACCGAGACAGTCGACTGCCATTTTCGCTCACTGTGTCATCTCATCGTGTTCATCGGCCGTCGTGTTCACAATGATTAATATATATCAATTAAATTGTAGGTCTATTTACACCAATCAACTGGTCAAGGCAAAACGCTCCAATTAACTTGTCTATTGATGGCCACCAATACTGTTTGAGTATGAACAATTTAGGATGCTAATTAGTAACCTCACTTGGTCGGCTGTGTCATGTCTGTTTGTCTGTGTCGTGCTTTTTCCAATTTTCTGTGACACTTGGTATTTGTAAACATGAGAGATATTTGTGGAATTTAATTCCAATTATAATTGCTCTCTCACATCAGTAATGACAGAAATATATAATGAAAGCCATAATTATGTCGTCAAATGCATCGGCCATCAATCTTCATGGTCATGGCCCTTCAAATTCATCTTTCTTCGCGCGATCATGTATCTTGAATCAACTATGGCCAACACTGAATATTTAAAATAAATCTTGGTACTCATTAATGAATGCACTTTGAAAATTTGTCGAGCCAAACTTTGATAAAGAGTTAAATGTATATTTGTTCGAAACAGACGAAGGTTACCATACGATGCATTATGTGGTGGAAGCAATCAAACGAACCGAACAATATTTGCCATCTCGGTACCGTTCACAAAATTGATAAACCATAAACTAATTTATTAACTCTTTAATTATTTAGAAAAATACAAACCAAAGATTGAAGAACCTAAAGTGTACACTGTACATTTCGTGTACACAATTGGTACAAAATACCAAGGAGTCCTTGCCAATCGTATTTCTCAATGCTATTTCAAACATTCGATCGTTCTACGTATTAACCAATAGACGATATAAAACACAGCATTGAGCTTGTTCGTGCAACACCGTTTGTTCGAGTCTTGTTCTACTCATCTAGTTTGCTCAACTGCATCTTTGCACCAAGCCATGTCTGACACTGGCGAAAAGTCAAATGAGGGCAAAGATTCAAAAGAATCAAGTTTTACTGAAGAAGGTTTGTTTCTGTTTATATCTGCTTGGTGTAAACTAATATTTTTTTTTATTTGCAGAGTCTCATGATTCGTCAGTCAAGGATAAAGAACCAGACGAGAAGCCTTCTAGCCAGAAAGAGACCTCTACTGGAAAAGAGAGCACAGCTACTTCATCTGCCCCTCCTGGCTCATCACAGCAGAGCAAAAATTCGTCGATCTTTGGAGAGGGCAAACGGTTCAAATCGAAGGACGACACATCCAGCAAATTTACAATGCAACTCGGACAGTGCTCTTTGAGCAACAACGACTTCTCCACTCAAACTGCCACACACGACCTGAGCAAACTCAACCCCGACCGAAGCAAGACTGCGGGCAACAATTATTCCTCAATCAGTGGCACTTCGTCCAAGGCTAAATCTAAAGCCCTCGACTGCAGCAGCACTAAGCCAAAGAGTGTTCCTTCAACCAGCGGACAAATGACAGAAAAGAGCAAGTCAAAATCAAAATCAGGTTTAAGCAAGCCGAAAAGTGCCAGCAGTTCGGTCAGTGCACCCAAGTCGGCGACTAAAGATGTCAGTGCCGACAAGAAGTCAATTGACAGTAAAGTCAAGTCAAAAAGTAAAACCAACAAGGCCAAATCGACCATCGATTCAAGCAAGAAGTCGGGCAATCAAGCAAAAGCCAATGCTGATTCGGCACTGGTGGCAAATGTGACTTCGGTCTCGAAAAGTGCCAAATCTAAGCCGAAAACCATTTCTGAACGAAGCAAAACCACCACTGCAGGTTCGAGTGCAAGCCGATCCGAGGCCACTTCGTCAACTGGTCAGAGTAACAGTCAGTCGACTGCGAACAAGTCGACTAAATCGAACAGCTCAAAGTCGAAGTAATGAAAACTAGAGTGGCGAATGTTGTTGCCAATGACCATTTAGTGCAAATAAAACTATTCTGTTTGGACAACAGCAAACTACTGTGTATTTACAACAGTCATTGACGTGAATTTGCCTATTTACCTGATTGCCTTGCCAAGCTCATTGCTCTTCGTACATAAATAAATGCCATTTGTATTAGCCTAGTGAAATGCTTTATTAATTAGTGCCACTAATTTCATCGAGCACTTAAAATGAGTGGCACCACAACCAGCTACTGACACGGTGGTTCCTGTTGTGGACACATTGATTATATATGTGCCATTGTCAATCTTGTTCTATTGCTGTTATGTCATAACCATCACTTCCTGCCGTTTGTGTGCCTGGGGCGGCAAAGGCAAGTGACCAAAAACATGCTTCAAAAAGAGAATGACTGAATTGTTGATAATTTGTACAAAGCAGTGCTGCAGCATGTAGAGATTAAAGACAACGGGGTTAATGCACATAATGTTTAATGCTCGAGGGCAATTGAATTAACTAAAGGATTTGTCCAATAAGGTGGACAGGAAATGAATGTGGCAATAGACCTATATATAAGGTCATTCAGATGTGATGGTCATCCTTGGCGAGACTGAGAGCGCGCTTGTGAGCAGCCTCCACTGCACCTGACACACCAGAAGCGACGTCAGCCTTGTCCAGAATACTGAGACCATAAATGGCGCCACTTGAGGGGGCACAGGCCTCGTCCTTGAGCTCGTTCGGGTGCTTGTTCACCTCGAGTAGGGTCTGAGCGGCACACTGCACCGTCTTGGCAGCAAACTTGACCGCAGCTGCGCGACTTAGACCAATCTTGAGTGCACCATCCGAAATGGCGTTGATGAAGTAGTAGGAGAAGGCCAGGCCAGCGCCACACAACGAACAGGCAGCGTCCATCTCTTTCTCGGGGATGCACTCGAAGCTGGGCGCCACCTTGGTGATCAGTTCGTAGACCGCCTTGGGAAACTTGCTCGAAGTGGGGTCCATGTCAACGGCACCAACTCCAAAGCCATACGCCACCGAGCAGTTGAGCATTATGCGGTGCATCTGAATCATGTACTTTTCAGGGTGTTCTGGATTGAGCAATATCTCCTTGATTGCCTTCAATTCGAACCCGGTGACCAGTGAGAGCACAAAGATTGGGTGCTTCATGTTCGGGATGTAATTGGTGGTGAGTGGAGCCGGCCGAGTGCCACCCAACTTGTACAGATTGCGAATGACATTGCCGTTCACCGCAATGAAGATAATGTCGCAGTCGAACTTGCCAAAGATGTCCAAATTGCGCTTGGTACACTTCAGTCCAGGATAGTTCTGCTTGAGTCGTTCAGTGTTGGTGGCGCTTGGTGCGGCTACGTGAATGCGACTTGCCTCAACCTTGCCATACACCACCAGACCGTTGATGAGCGACTCGGTGATTTTGCCAGCACCAACGAAGCCAATCTTGGCGGTGTTCACATCAGCCGCGGCTTTTGATCGCTTTGCCTTTGACATCGAACTTGAGAGTTGAGAACAAGCACAAACAGAGGAGAAGGAGATTGCACTGGCACTGCAGTCAAAGAGTCTAAAGCAAGTTCACTAGCTCGTCACAATGGCAACCAATGAGAAAATGTGTTCAATAAATACACTTTTGATAGAGAACATTGTTCGACTGGACGAAAATCAACAATAGAGAGATTACGATTACGATTGGTGTGCACTGCTGAGTCATGCAAAATTGCTTCGCATTGTGCATTGCTTTTCTTTTAGAATGTTTTACAAATTGTTGAAACGTCGAAATTAATGATGCTGCTCTCGAACACCAAGCAATCCAGAAAATCCAACACAGGCAAATGGCAATTGACGCTTTTAGACAGCCTAACTTATCACAGTAGAACTTATTCGCTTGCAATTTTATAGTCAATTAGACTCAATCAATAATGGAATAGCAGTAAGGATGCCAGTGAAAGCAATTGACGACACGCGTCACTTACGTGTCATGTTCCAATTGACTTTGCTGACGTAAGTTTGAATTTAGAATACACAATGAACAAATGACTAGTCATGTTTCAAGTTGGCGGAGGAATTCTTTTTCGAAGTGGTTGCAACAATCGACTGAGTGGACACAAAAAGCCGCCCATTTGCCTGATCAAAGGTCGTTTTTAGTTTGACTTTCTTACTTGTTGATCTCTTTACTTGTGCCAACCATGACCAAGGATAGCAAGTCCTCCTCCTCCAATTCAAGTTCGTCGTCGGACAATGGCAGCAAGTCGTCCTCCTCCTCTGCAAGTGCCGACGTGCTAGAGAAGAAGAAACCCAAACCTAAAAGCTCGGACGAAAGCAAGTCTAAGGACAAGAAAAAGAAGTCACAGGAGAAGTCGAGTGCAAAGTCTCAAGTGAAGTCAAAGAGCAGCCAAGGTCACCGCAGCAAGAGCAAAGAGAGCAAAAAGTCGACTGATGGTGGTCACAAGTCGAAGAAATCAAAGTCTGCTGACCGATCTGCTGATGCTCCGGGATCAAACGCCAAGGCCAAGCCTAAGGGCGAGCACAAGAAAGAGAAAAAGTCAAAGAAGCACTCCAAGGACCGAAAGAAGCAAGGCAAGGGGAGTCAAAAGTCAACCCAAGAGACCTGCTCTGCCTCAAAGCTACTTCATGCGAACACAATTGGCCGTGAAGTGCGCAAGATCGAGGCCAGCAAAGGTGCCACTCCAGTCACCTCGGAGGAGACCATCCGTTCGAATGGCTTTGTCATTCTGGCCGACAACCTATTCCGTGGCGAGTACTCTCAAGTGTTCCGTGCCAAGCACAAGTCCATTGGCGGTCAGTTGGCGGTCAAGATGGTCACTCTGGCCGACTGTTCCCCTCGACTTCGAACCAATTTGCTGCTGAACTCGACTCGCATCATGCGCTACACTGGTGGAGCTGATCAACCAGAGAGTGAACCTCTGTCTTCCATCTTCCTCAAGATCTACGACATGTTCGTCATTGGTGGAGCGAAGCTGTTCGTGTTCATGGCGGTCAGTAACTCAGCCCGTCTCATGTACGACCTGGTCAAGAGCAAGGAAAAGCAGTCACCGGTGGACATTCGCAAATGGACCAAAGCTATCGCTTCTGGTGTGGACCAACTGCAACGCATTGGAGTGGCCCATCGAGGGATCAAGCTGCAGCACATTCTGCTCGACCGTGGACTAAACCCAAAGCTGTGTGGCTGGAACAAGTCGGTTCTGTACTACGACCCGCACAAGCAACGAATTCTAAAGCAACGCAAAGAACGCCGGGTGCGCCACAATTACTACATGCCACCAGAGGCCTTCCTTGGCTCGTATGACCCATCCAAAGGGGACATCTGGTCGATTGGGATCATCCTGGTTTCGATGAGCACCAAGCGATATCCTTTCAACGTTCGCGATGGCAAGACCAAGTTCTCGTCTCAGTGGCGCGAGTTCATCAAGAAACACGAATTGAACACTTTTGTGCGCAATCTTTGCCACAAACTGTTCATCATCGACCCAAATCGACGCATCACCAGTAAGGACGTTTTGAAGGACAAGTACTTCACTGTGTCCGAGGAGAGCCTGGCCAAGATCAGCTGCACCGCGGATCTCAAATCGATGCGTGAGGACTCTCGAGTGGGTGGCATGTCTGCAATCGATTTCACCGACCCACAACCGGACAAGTCTCCAGGATCGAAGAAGGATGCGGCCAAAAAAACCAAAACCGTCCAGCCGGAACAAGAGGAACCCGAGCAAGAGGAGGAAAACTGGGCACAGCAGGAGAAGGACGACCAAAGCGGAGTGGACGAGAATGCCACTGGCGAAGAGGGAGGCACCGTTGGAGCCGAAGAAGACAACGCCCAGGAGGACGAGTCTCAGATGGCCGAAAATGCTGCTCCAGAAGAAGCGGAAAACGAAGCTCAGCCGGTGGAAGGCGATGAAGCCGTGGCAGAAGAAGAGGCACAGGACGATGAAGCGGAAGGCGAAGCCGCTGGTGCCGACGAAGAGACTGAAGGCGATGCCGCCGATGACAGCGAGGAATAGATGCCTCTTATGAATAGCTGTCACAATTTTGACCTATCTAATAAATGGTCATTTGCCTTTTGCGTGTTGTTAATATTTTCAATCGGCGAGTCGGGCAATAGCGGTCATTGGCTATGAGTTTATTTTCAATCTAGAAAATTAACAGAAATGTAGCTAGTAATATGACATGAACGAGTTGGCGCGCCGAGACGTGAGTGAGTGCCAGCGAATCAAACAACCGAATTCGAATAAGAAATTAATCTGCTCTAGTGACTAGTCGCAAAGGGCAAAATCAAAGTGGTCGAGTGGTTCTCTTTTATTGAATTCAGTGCAATTGCCAGAGCGGGCATGATTGATGCACTTATTATTTTGTGCCAATTGGCCAGTGAGCACAATATTTCATTGAAAATATGTCAATGAGATTAAATTGCTCAAACTATGCATTCGCTAAGTAACAATGTAATGTCATACTAATGCCAACTAGCCAACTCGGCCCCTGTACATTGGCAATGAGTTGGCATTTAATTGGACCAATGTTTGACTCCATTTGTTTGTTTGCACACTTACCCACAACTATAGTTTTATAGAAAGGAAACACAGCACATTGCCGGTATGATGAACTGAGCAGATTCAATTATGCAAATGTATGGCAACACCATTTAGTTGATACCATTGGGCATTATAAAACAGATTATTATATTCTGAGCAATTTATCTCATCAGCATTTTGTCCTATATCCTGCAATGATACACTCGAATGGTGAATGATTGCAGGAGAGGAACTTGCAAACACACCAAACTGAGACTAACTAATGAGTGGCAATGGTTAAACATAGAAGTGCACTATTCCGAATAGTCTATTCGTGAATAGTGAAACTTGGTGACTGGTTGGTCGGTTAGTACTCATGTTGTCACTTAAGGGAAAGTATCACCGGCCGCGTCAATCAACCAACTCAAATGTGACATTTTCTGCTGTTCAGTAGTTGTGCAGTCTAATCGACAAAATCAATTCACTTCTACCCCGCAAGTTGATTAACACTAACACTGAGCACACTATACCATTGGTGCTAATTTGCCCTCAAACTTGGTGATGCGAAGGGGCGCGCTTTAAAGTTCTTGACAAGATCGACAAAAAGTGCAGACATTCAAATGTATTAAGGCAAACCAAACATAAACAAATGTGAACTGCACACAGACCGACCAAGACGACACCGACGAAATCGACAAGCACATTCGCAGGTCTAGTTCGCAAATTTGACCACTAAGTGGCACCGAAAGAGTGTGTACACAATATGGCCACTTAAGCTTTGCGCCAGCACCGGAAAATAATAATTTGAATGCACACACATGTGTTCGGTGCAATTTGACAGTGCCACAATGTACATATATCGATAATATTCCTCAAGTCCAACCAACCGAATGTGTAAATGATGATATCAACAAGAGCATCTCTGTGCACTGCACACACAGTGACTCAGTGAACTGGCTCAGTGGCTTATTTGACACTCAACACACATACACAAACATAAACATAATGACACAGAGAGACACGAGCCGACAATCGTCATCATCGGCAAACAGGAAAATGTGTAAAGAGCACACAACAGAACAGAAGAAAGAAAAGACACTAAGGCAGAGAATGTGTTGTATGTAATTCTGCATTGGTGGTAAATGTCGATTTATGTTGAATGTTGATGCATGTGTCCGATGACTCACTGTTTCGCTGTTCTGGTGTGACCAACTCATTACACACTCATTCACATACAAACACACAGGCCCAAAAGTGTTCTTCCCTGTGAGCGCTCGGCAAGGAAAAATGCACAGCACATCACCATCAAACCTGTACTGTACTGCGTCATTATCACTTGTTGTGTACCACGTTCATTCATTCATGGTTTGTTTTGCTATGCTTACTGTGGCGAGAGCGAAAGTCAATTGAGATGGTAGACTGAATGCATTTGCAAGAAAACAAAACAAACTTTTCAATGCATTTGTATTTGCCAGAATGAAAAGTAGGATTCGATTAAACCACCAACCGGCAGTTCAAATTCGAATCGGTCAATTCAATTCAATTCAATCAAAATGATCACAATATTAAAGCCATCACTCTGCATTGTGATAGCTTTTGTGTGCACTGTTCCTGCACAGCTTTGGTTTGAATTCGAGTCTCTCTGCCTGTCACTGTCTTTTCCCGTGCCGTTCGTTGAGTTACCGATTGCTCTTTTGAGAGGTGAGTGTCTTTATGTCTGTAGGGTTTGTTTCGTCTCATTTCAATTACCTCCAACCTCCTCAACTCAGTTTTTATTATATTTTTAAATTTAATTCACAGTACCTCAGTGAGCGACCAAGCAACCAAATCGCTCGGCGGTGATCGTGTGGTGCAGTGCAGCGCCGTCCACTAGCAACTTGCATTTGTCTGTTCCAATGTGCCTCTGTTTCTGTTTCGATTTAAAAGACGAGGATAAAGACAAAAAGAACAAAAAGGCAGATCACAAGAAGGACAAGGAACCGGTGACAAAGCAACCGAAAGAAGGTGCCAAGAAGGACAAGAACGACAAGTGAGGTACAGGTCAAGCAAGCAATCGCCATGAGCCATCCTTGAGCCACCACAGGAAGAAGGAAGCAATACACAACATTTACACGAACAACTGTCCACTGATCATTACACACTCGTACTGTCCATCTGTCAATGCTCGTGTGCAAATTACTCAAATAACTGAACAGCAATGATTATAGTCTATAGAGCTGATGGGACACAGTGCACTGCACACAACAACACAACACAAACGAACAATAATAAATAGATTAAATAGTACGGATGTCTATGCTCTGTCTGTTTGATGCGATGCGCTGAGTCAACTCAACTCGCTCTGATAAGATAATGCGAGTGGTTGAGTCCGAGAGAGAAAGTGAATGTCAATTGAATCAGTCAGTCAGTCACAGTCAACTGCAGTAGCATTTTTCATTATACAATTATTCGCGAGTCTAAGCGTTCCATAAAGCGTTCCATTTCTCAGCTATTATCAAACATATTACCGTTAGTTAGCCAGTAAATGCTATGGCGCCCTAATATGAGTGTGTGAGTGTGTATGTGCTCAGGAAAGAGCAACACGCCGAGCTGTCGGGCGCCATCTTAGACAGAGTGTGCAAACACAACTGTCTGAATGTCTGAATGAATGAGCTACGAACGCCAACGATAATATCGTCATGCGGTGCCATCATCAGTCATTATTATGGTGATGCGGGATGCATGCGAAGAGATGCTCAAACAAGAACAAGCAAAACACTATAGTCATTACTTATTAGTTTGCAATATCATGGAAATGGCGATGGCGCGATGGTCATCCCGAGTGAATGGATCGAGTGACTCGAGTCGAGCCACTCCACTCAACTTAGGACCAATGCGAGCGAATTGCCAAGTGAGAGAATTACACACTTTCCATTTGACTCTAACTTCCACCACTTGTTGCATTCATTCACTGTTGTCTCATAAACTTATCTCACCATCTGTACAGGTCTGGCAGACCTCTAACTAGTTCAAGGTTCCATCGAGATTGGTTGGATCTAATACAATCTTTGGTCTCGTTTCCCCAATTTGTTAAATAGCCTAATAACCTTATAAGGAATCGAGGTCAGTCTCGCTCACCACCGCCAAACCGACTGACCTCCAAAATGCACACTTCATATATCCAATATTGGACACTCGAACCGAAAGGGATTAAGGTTTGACAATGAAAAAGGTTGAGGTACAGGGGCAGACTACACAGAATCGTTCACAATGGACAACAGACGAACATACCTAATTGAGTGGACACAAACAATGTCCAGTGTAACAGTTCACTAACAATTCACACTGACAGAAAATCAAGTCCAGACAACTGGGGGTCGAGGATCGAGGAGTGTGCCTGCCGCTGCCAATGCCAATCTGTCTGTGCCTGGCTCGGCCTCAGTGTGTGAAAGGCACCGAAATAGATCTGCCCGAGAGTACGCTTACTGTTAGTAACAGTCTGTTACAGTGGTGCAACTTCAAGTACTACTGCTGCTGCTCGGACTACTCCACTGGTACGACTGTGTGCCACGATACATTGCTCATTCACGAATGTGACGATGTTCCAGAGCAGGCCGAGACAGCACCACAAGACATGCAACAGACGGCGGTGTGACCAAGCAATGCACCGCAGACTACGACACAAGTTGGCTTGTCAGGTGAGCTCAGTGAGCAGTGAGTCAGTGATTCACTCGGTCGGTGAGTGCACATAACGGAGACCTGCTCGAGCCCTGTCCGACAACCTGTCCGGCAGTGATGGCGTATCAAACAAACGATCGCCAACTACAATTCAAGGCTGTATTACTCACTTGAGCAAAGTGATTTGTTGTGCAGTTGCACAGCTAAAGCACGACCTAACCAAAATATTGACAACTGGTGAGGGAAGGCATATCGAGTGTCACTACACACTGAGTAGTATTCAGACAGACACGATAACAGCGATAGTGACGTAACTTGGATCAAAAGGGTTGTCGGTATGATGTCTTGCTTAATGCTTATTTGTTCAATCTGTAAAATTCAGTGTGAGTAGACTTACAAATTGGGACTGTGTGAGAGTATTTATTTTAGTGCGCACATTAATGTTCCTAAGGAATTCCTCGTTCGCAGGCATAGAATCATCGCCGGGCCCGATGCGCCGATGCACTTTATGCCATCTCTAGTGCCTCCAGCCAAATGTCAAAGTTTTAAGTAATTAGTTAAATTAAACACTGTTTGCTTGTGTGCTCGATCTCTCACCCATCACAATGAGGCCCATTCATTGACCTACCGTATACGGTCAACGTTAATAGCTCTATTGACAGAAACGATCCCAGTAAGAGTGTATTCTTTTGTTAATTTGATTGTAATAATTTGATGTATCATACTTTGATGTATGATACTTGACCAATTGGGCTATCAGTGCGAGACATATTGGAGTTGCCACTCGAGCATCCCAAAACAGTGAAGATTATTTAGTGTGACTAGATGCAAACAATTGCTCTTTCACTTGGTGACAACAGCGAATTGTGTGTCTTGTCAGACTTAATTAATTACTGGAAATGGTTGAGCTAATTAACCATTTCTTGCAGGCTATGCTCGCTCAGTGCATCGCACCAGTACTGGCACTGCCCACTTTCCCGATCAGCATGTAACACTCTTTATCCTGATCACCAGACCACAGATAAGCCACAGTCTTCTTCAAGTGCACACCAATAACGCAATGGAACATGACAAGTGCTGTCCGCCTTGGCTTGGTCAGAAGAGGTGTCCATTCGGCAATATTAAACGGCACACAAAGAGACACACGAAAAGCACCAGTCACGAACAAAAGATATGTACGCTGTATACAGCCAGTGGCTAATCCTGCAGTGTAATTTATTTATTTCTGGTGTTAATAAGTATCAATAATAGTCATCTTTATGGACAACATCGAACGGTGAGTTATGGTCACATCCAATTTGGCCTATTTGCAATTACCTCGATCGGATAAATATCTCAAAGTGTGTGGCAATTAGCCACAGCGGGGCAATCACTTGTTGGCGAGTGAAACGAGAACGATAATTCCTCTCTAAGTTGGTCCTTTTGTCACTTTGGACAGATAAGCTCAGTTGACAGGCAAAATAAAAGGTGAAATGATTGACTCTCGCTATTTATAGACCCACACTAAGTGAAATTCTTTTCAATGAAAAAACTAGCCATAGAATGACAACAAACGTTATCAAATAAATAAGCTCTTCGTGTTCGAACAACTGGCCTTTGTCTGTCGAGCTTTTTCTGAAATGTCTTGTCAGATTTGGTTGCTTTCTTCCGAACAAGTGTTTTGGCGGTCGATGGCTCTTTCTTGTTTGGCTTAGTTTTCTTCAGTTTAGCAATTACTTTAGTGGCCGCCATAATCTTGGTGGTAGCATTTGCGTCTGTTTCTTTCGCCAACACATAAACAATAGATCGAATTCAAACAATTCGAATACAAATTTGAGCCATTGTTTAGACCACTTTAAAAGACTCTAGTCTGCCAATGTAAAATGTGTCTCTCCTTTTAATCTTCATTCTTTTACACTTTGACAAATCTATGGGCGAAAAAGACAAAGACAAAGACAAAGACAAGGACAAGCAACAGCAAGTGGCCGCACCGAAGAAGACAAAGAGTAAGAGTAAGCCTAACTCCAAGCCCAAACCGAAAACCTTGTCCCAAGTGTCCTCCACGCCAAGCACCACAGTCGAATGTAGTGAGGATCACTCCAAGAAAGACAAGAACAAGAACAATCGTAATGGTGAGCAGCAGGAGAAGAAAGCAAACAAACCTCGACGAGTGCGCCATTCAGAGAAAGACACCAAAGTGGACAAGAACATCCCGAGAGAGGCTCGATTGACCATAGTCGAGGACAAGGATGAAGAGGCCGATAAGTGCGACTTTGAATCGTTGTTCACCGAACAGGTATGATCGAACACAAGTCATTCTGGTCTAATTTAATCTTTTATTCTTAGGTTCGCCAACAGTTTACATACGAGAATTTGAAGCCACTTGCAGGATCGCCATATGACCCGGAACAGTTTCTCAAGGCGACCAAAGACAAGATTCCCTATTTGGAACGAGAGATAGACGCTCAAAAGCTGTACAACTACATGGTCAACTATATGAACAGTTACTACGACATGTCCAGAGACAAGGACCCGAACAGTGCAGAGAGACAAACCATGGACGATCTACTGTGGGACACTCTCGCCTACATCATTCCATTGCTCTGTCGACAGGTGATCACAGAATCGCTAAGCAAGGAACCACTGATTGTCACCACCCACCCAAACGTGCTCGTGTTTGGAGACATTCATGGCAATCTCAACGACATCTGGTACATATACAAGCACTTTCTCGCAAAGACAGAGTTCGATGACTACCGATTTCTATTTCTCGGTGATTACGTCGACCGTGGACCAAAGAGCATAGAGGTGGTCACTTTTCTGCTTGTCTGTAAACTATTGAATCCTCATCGATTTGTGCTGTTGCGTGGCAATCACGAGGTGGAGAAAGTGAACAAAAAGTATGGCTTCCTGACCTTGGTGGGCTTTATCTTCCAGGACAGTTGCATCAAGAACATCAACATGGCCAAGTTGATCTACCAATCGTTCAACACTGCCTTCAGCCATTTGCCAGTGGGAGCGGTGATCAAACAAGGCGACCAGCGAGGTATCTTTTGCTGTCACGGCGGAATACCGAGCAGCTCACTCAAGGACGCCGAACAGCGCAAGGCCTGGAGCATCGCACAGTTGAACGCACTGTCGCCCAAGTTGAAGCCAAACCCACTGGTGCCATCAAAGAAAGCATCCAAATCTGTGTTGGCCCTGAATGAAATTTTGTGGAACGATCCACTGCCTCGACGGGTGCGCAACGACGAAAAGTTGAAACGCAAACTGTTCTACCGGAACGTGAAACGCGGCGGTCACTGTCACTGGTTCACCGTATCGGCACTGGCCATCTTCCTGGAAGAGAACAACCTCCGACTGGTGATCCGTGGCCATCAGTACAAGTACAGCAAAGCCAAAGGATTTGGGGTCGACTGTGACGGTCGCTTGTTGACACTGTTCTCCAGTTCAAACTACTGTGGCACCGAACGGAATGTGACCGGCTATGCATTGATCACCACAAACTTTAAAGTGGTGCCACGACAATTGCGGACACTCGACGAATCAGGGCCATATCGCAAGTTTAACTTCTTCGAAATCAAAGTCGACGAGACAACCGACCAAGTGACCGATGTCTACATGTAGCGATGTGTAGTGATGAGCTCGATCACCTCAATAAAACCAATTCGACATTCAACATTTGATTACATTTTATTGTTGTTGTTGTTCGTCGTTGATGATCGGAAGCACTGCAGTTTAGTGTGTTTAGTGTGTTTAATTAACATGCTTCACAGTGTATGGCCATGAGTTGTGTTTTCTTGGCTTTTTTGTTGTGTGATTGCCTTTCTGGCACTGCCAGTCTCGTTTAATTTGAATTTAAATAGAAAATAGTTTGGGTAAAAAAGTGTTCAATCATTGTGACTTGAATTTGTACAGTGAACAGCTGTCTTCACTGCAATGCATTAATTCAATGTTATTGCCAAAGTGACAGTCAGAGTGGCTGATCATGAGAGGACGAAATGGATGCGATGCAATGGACCAGATGGAAAATATGTTCATGCCGCGAGGAGATGAACCATTTGCGAGACGCCAACAAACTGAGAACATGCGGTAAGGGAATGCACTCAAAGATGCACTTTGCTTGCTTGATGGCCAGCTCTCATCTGATCTGGTATCAGCGCTTGACCAACAGCGGCACCACCACCACCACCACCACCATCACTTGTCGGTTGATGCATTGAGCCTTGCTAACACTCGATGCCAAGACGGCAGAGGAATTATTTACACAGATAGGAAAGAAATTAATTAAACCATTAATTGGCGTGAGTGGACTTTATTTACGGAATGTTCTATAATGCAAGAGTTTTACCACTGGACCACTCGATCAGATCACGATACTCGATTATGTCTGTCATGGCCGATAAGGTGATAAGATGGCAATGGGATGCAAGTGTAAAACAAACAGTTCACGTGGTACCACCATGGCGACACTCGTCTCGAGTCACACTTCTTATGAAGATAGAGATTAGCACCAAGCAATGAGCAATGGAAATGAATGTTCAATGTGTGCACATGTGGCATGCCATAAGTGCACTGGCCATTAGAAAGCGTCGAAAGTTGACTCAATGTAGAGAGGCTCTTAGAGATCACAAATAGAGAGATGACATCGATGCAGTTATTAGTGCACTCGCCGAGATATGTGATCAATTTAGTGTTACTACAAATACATTGCCTCGAGTGGTACTGACCAACTAAGGGACAGGCCTATAGAAGCACTGGCTTGGTGCAATGGTGTGAGTTTGGTGGCATGTGAGAGGATACAATCAAGGTGATAGGTAGATTGTACGCGCCCAGTCGGCTAAAAGAATTTTATTGACATGTGTAAAGGGTGTGCTGTCACTATAATTGCTACTCTACCACGACAATCACCACAATCGCAACCACTCTGTCCTCACAATAGAGCGATTTATCGCTATGTGCATCGATTCGGTGCGATGGCAAATTGGCTCGGTTGTGGTCGCAAGCTTCTAAAAGATGTTTCACAGATGAGCACTTGACTGGAGTATTTGAGTGGAGCAAGTGAGTGCACAGTTGCATTTAGGTCTGCAAACAGAACAAAGTTATAACTTAGTACACTTCGGTCGATTTGGTGATTCTCTCTTGTGTTTGTGTAATGCTGCCTGCGCAGACAAACATACACACAAATGCATTCTATTACGAATGGCCCAATACAGCGTGCTAATAAAGCTGGGCGCAAAAATCGGCAGTTGCCACTTTGAATGCATTTGCCAACAATTATATTATTACTCGTTGTCAACTCGGAGTCGTTGAACGAGTCAAATGATTGGAAAGTTGCTAATGACAATTGCACTCAACTTGCTTTCGGTTTGTTCTCTCTCGTTCTAATGGCTTTATTAATTAATAAATAAATGAGCAAAACAGGCAAGTAAATGAAGTTTATTTAGAAAATAACTTCCATCTTGTACGTTTTGGGGTCGATGACTACTCGGAACATGTTGAAGTTTCGGTATTGAGCGCTTTCCTCAATGCTGCGCAGAACCCGAGCTTCCACCTGGCAGTTTTGTCCAGTAACTACAGCACATCCAGTCACGTTACTTTCTGTTCCGCAGTAGTTTGAGCTGCTGAACACGGTCAGGCAGCGGTCATTGAAGTCGTAGCTGTATCCAGTGGCGCGGGTGTGTCGAATCTGATGGCCTCGAATCAGCATTGCCAAGTGATTTGCCTCGAGAAAATCCAGTAAGGCCAGTTCGGTAAAGAGGGAACAGTGACCACCACGGTTGATGCTTCGATAGAATGCTCGCTTGACCTTGTTTGGTTGGTATTGGACACTTTTAGGTAAAGGGTCATTCCACAAGATTTGGTTGAGGACCATCAATTCAGCCGGTGCGTGCACACTTGGAGTGAGAATGGTTGGCTTTTGGGTCAAAGCGTTCAGTTGGTCGATTTGCCACGGCTGATGGTCTTGGCTGTCATCACAGTGTTGAGCCATTGCATGTCCGACTGGAACTCCACCATGACAACAAAAGACAGATTGGCTTCCGTTGCCTTTGATCACAGCGGCTAGTGGCAAGTAGGTAAAGGCCTCGTTGAACCATTTGAACACGAACTGTCCTGTTACTGGATGCTTGATGAATGTGTCCTTGTATATCTGCTGACACAGCTTCTGGAATCCATACTTTTGGTTCATTTTCATGACTTCGTGGTTGCCTCTCAGCAGTACGAATCGGTTTGGGTAGGTCAATTTGAGAGCGAACAGCAGACACAGTATCTCTATCGGTTTAGGGCCGCGATCGACATAATCGCCCAGGAAGACAAAACGGTGCTTCTCGTATTGTTGATTGTCGATGTAGTGCTTGTAGATGTACCACAGATCGGTGAAGTTGCCGTGTAAGTCACCAAAAACGACAGCATCTGGTTCGGTGCTCACAATGAGAGGCTCGTCTCGTAGATGCTTGATCATTTGATTACACAGCAGCGGAATTAGATACAGCACCGTGTCCCAGATGACCTCTTCGGTGTGTCGCCTTTGTTCACTTTGTGGGTCTTTGTCAGTGGCTAGATCATAGAGCTGGTTCATCATGGTCACCATAAAACGGACTAATTTTGGTGGGTCCACTTGGCGATCGAGGAAGTTGTCCGTTTTGAGGTGATCGGCGATTGGTACAAGAAATGGTTCTGGATCGCCCTCAGAACCAGCCAGCAAATAGGTAGAGTTGAGTTCTTCTTGTACCAGCTCTTTGGGTGCCAATTCCATATCCTGGATGCGACTCGAGTTGATGCCGGTTGAGCTGGCTCCTTGTGGCACGTTGTGGTTCTGTAGATGACACTTGTACTTGTTTGGGTCGACTCTTGTTCTAGGCATACGGACTATTTTGCCATTCTCGTACTTGAGACGACTGCCCAAGTTGGCACGAAGGTTTGCATTGCCTGGACCAGCCACAGTGAAAGCGCTTTCCTTGCCGCCATCGTTTGGGAGAGAACTGGCACTTCGTGTAATATTTTGACTTGGCCCTTGGAAAGCGGCACTGAATCCTTGGTCAGAACTCGATTTTGCATCCTTGTAGGCGGATTTGGAATTTCGGCTCAGTTTGGAACTTGGACCTTGGAAAGCTTCGCTAAATCCTTGAGTAGAACTGGAACTGGAACTGCTCTTACTAGCTGCGTTCAGCTTCGCGCAACGATGCAAAGTTTGACTTTCCACAAACACATGCCGCTAGTGCTAGTGTGGTGTGATGGCTAGAAGCACACAGCAGTGTGCATTATTGAGAGTCTCGAGCCTTGACTCGATCGAACACTTGAGGCCTTGTTTGCTGAAGTGAAACCTCGCTTTGGAGCCTCGAAAGCGGCACTGAATGTATGGCTTGAACTGGCGCTCGAATTCTTGTGAGCTTGACTGCTAGATCGCACGGTTGGCACATGACTGAAGTTCGATTTGGAGTCACTTGAAGACCGCTTTCCACCTCGTCCACCACCAGAAGAGAAATTCGACGAAGAAGAGGCGGCAACTTTCTTGGCTTTCTTCCCTTTCAAAGCCTTGTGCTTGTTTTTGCTGTGAGTCATTAGGAGTGAGAGTGGAACTGAACTACAACATTTGAAATTGCAACCGGTCCGTGCTTTTATGTCCACCGAAGGCATTGTTTCAATGAAAGTCGAATCATTCATTCTACTACTTTAATTCGAATGTATGCTTTTTGCTATTCGGAACGAGTTTGAGCAATCGTTGCTTAGTTGTGTATTCGAATATTTGTCTTCTCGATTGAGATTAATTCTAGCGACAGTTCGACAATTGATTAGCCAATGCAGTTCCACTGATTCGAATGAGCCAATTTAATGGCATTTGCCTTGCCAGTGATCATAAAAGAGTTTAATTGTAAAAATAAAATAAAAGGTGGTAAAAATTTACAAGGTTACCACTGGTGACTAATTGCTCAATGTCCATGCGTCTAATTGTAAGGTTGAGCTAGAGATTGCCGACGAAGCATAAGTGTTATCAGAAATTATGGGCAAGGCTGCAGAGATTCTTTCAGGTGCAGACTTTGATGTGTCTTCTTTAGGTCAATCATCAACATTAATAAATGAATCAATTCATTTGCCTATTACTTGTTGCTAATATTAACGTCGTGTCTGAAAAAAATGTTGCAATGTAATTATGCTTTACCTATTGCAATGCATGTGCTATGTCACAATATGACATTTGGTCATTTTCTACTTGCAATTGCTTCACTATTAACAGTAATTAATACTCATTCGCAAAAATAATGAGCCGAGCTAAAGGGGAAAGTGACACATAATAGATGGAGCCAGTGGCTCATTACATTTGCGAACAAGTAATACACATGTTTGCACTGTTATCGTAGTCTCAATCGAGAGTTTCTTCGACTATAATTCACGGTGTCTATGTTGTGTGATCCGTCGAGTATTTTGCCTCTCAGTTGAAGCACTTGTCGATTGCACGGTCCGAATCCGGCATTACGCTGTTTGGTGGTATAGTAGCTACTATAGCCTCAGTTGTAGTCAAAGTTGCACCGCCAACGACAAAATCGTACGTTGAGCTGTAGTGGAGTGAGATCTCGATTATGGTAGATCTGCCTCTGTAGGGCCAGCACAGAAATGGTCAATAGTTGAATTGCTCGTAAAATATCTACAATGTACAATGGACTGCGAACCAATCGAGAGAATAGCTAGCTAGACTTTCGATGTAATTATTACACTGTAATAGGTTCAAATCGTCCATTGCTCTCATCACTAGAGTCTAGCGCCCATATCGAGTATAATAGGATTGAACAATTGCATCATTATCCACATCGACATTTTGTTGAACATTGTCTCCTTTAAGAATATGAAGTTCAGTTCATAATAAAAATCATAGACAACTTCAGCATTGAGATATCATACTTCATTTGAGCTTTATCACTGCCGATAGAACATTTCCGTCATTATCACTTTCCTTCTCAAGTTCCATGTTCACTTTGCATTTAATTTTCATTTAAACAACTCCAATTTGCTTAAGAGGCACAAGTAGTTTCTTCAGTTGCTCCAAAACACTTAAATTGACATAATTGGTTCCTTTTGCCAACAAAAAAAAGATTATTTTTTAATTTGCAATAATATAAAAACATACCAAAATATTTAAAAGTAATCATCGGTGTATTGCCTAAAGCCAAATGTCGATGAAAGGTGACACTCTGAGGGAATAATGTTTGACAAGAAAGAAGACAAGGTGAATGCTTCAAAGTTGGAATGATTTTTAGAGGCCTTCTATAGCTTTTCAGCTCACGTTAGTTCAGACATGCTTCAAATGATAATCACAAATGATCCGAGGAAAACCAAAAACATACAAAACATACATATGCACGCTGGCGATACTTCATTGAATTATTCAATTTGAATAAATTGAGAGTTTTGCTTGTTCCACTATAGTGTCACAGCTGACACATTGTTTACAAACATTGCATATCGATTGGAAATTGTTCAAGTGAAGGCGCGTAAGTTCCCGCCACTGCAAGCATGCCTTGTGACAAAAGGCCCTTGTCTGACAGTTGCCAAAACTCACTCGCACAACGCATTCATTATGAATATTAGTGTCTTCGTTAAAAACCGTTGACCATAAGTGATCATTGGCTTGGCATGTGGCTGATTTAGACAAATTTTATTTGCCGCAAAACAAGACTTGAATAATAAAAACTCAGTAAAAAGTGAACATATCTTTTGCTCAGTATGGAAACATTCGCCATTTGCAGTTTCTCACCAATGGAGTGCTTCAGACTTACTTTGAATTTGTTCCGTTTGACTCACTCAAGCTTGGACTAATTTGCAATGTGCACAGTTCGCAATATTCACTCACGTTTCCATGCCAGCTAGCAACAAGTGATCAGAATGTAGGACAAAGTAAAGTTGACTTGTTCTCACGGAATTGAAGCAATTGTTTAAGCAAAATCGCAGTTAAAGCTACCAGAGAGCTTGTTAGCAGGCTTGCTTCTAGTGGAGGCTATTGACAGAATTATCAGCATTCTTAAAGCATTAATAATCAATTAATTAGCTAACACTGCAAAAGCAGGCTTATTTCCTGTAGTATCAAAATGATATCAAACGAGCCTAACACACAGACATGAGCTTCTGAAAAAATGTCAGTTTATTTACAATACATAAAGTTAGAAAAAAAAATATGTCACAGGATCAGTTGTATTTATAAATAATTAAACGGAGTGTTAGTGACAGCGAACTAAAAGGTAAAGGTAAATAGAAAAATAGCTGAATTCAGTCATGAAAAAGTGTCCGGCAAAATGACTTGTAACGTGTTGTATGACAAGCTTTAGAAACAATTTGATAGTCTGTTTGTATGACAGTCTTGAGATCTTGGAAAATTTGATGCACCACACTTGTAATCAATAAAAATTTTCCTTGTTAAGTAAATTATTGATGATAGTAATTGTATTATTTGTACACGTAATTCAGATTTTCCGGAATCGTTTGACCCTTTTCTTTTTTTTTGAAAAAACCAAGTTAATATCTTGCTGAAATGAACTTAGTCAAAGGAAGAATCAAAACAATAATGTTTTTATATTGAATTGAAATTGAATCTTCTTTCGATAAAAATGTTCAAATATTAGAAGGCTTTTGAAGATGGTAAATGAGTCATTTGTGCATAAATCCCATATGGCCAAAAGAAAAAAAAATAATGCCATTGTCTGTAAATAAATAAATAAAACTTAAATTAAGTGAGGTAATTGCTGATTATCTTACTTTTAAATGACCAATCTCAAGATCTTTTGACCACTGGCCAATTTGGCACAAAAAGATCAACTACAATTTACAATCTCCAGCAAAGTGGTAATTCAGGGAAATATTAGTAATAATTTCGTTGACCAGCTTAATTTTCTCATTTATAAAAAACGAGTGAACTAAAGTAAAGTAAGCGAAGAAAGATAAAAGAAATTCATATATAAAGCCATAAGAATTTCAGAAAGAATTTCTCATAAATATCTTGTCTTCTTTAGCATATTTCATAACATTAAGGTCAAATTAATGATATCATATAGAAAAATATAGTTTGAGATATGTTGTCTTGAATCAAACAGAATCAAAGTTTCCTTTTGACAAATAATTTATTCGACCAAGGATGTTTTTGAAGATGATAAATTACTATAAAATAAATAAATAAAAAACTTAAATGAAATGAAATACTGATTATAATAATATTAGCTTACTTTTTATATGAAACAGGTCAAAACTGAAGATTGTCACAAAAACAATCACAAATCGAACTGTAGCAAGTCCTCAAGGTCAATTACTTTGTTCGTTTTCGCATCTTTTCAAATTGTGACTAGATTGAAAGCAAATCAGGCATAGGTATGACTTTCGTTCATTGCAATCGTTCCATGCGTGTCCAGCCGTTTCGACAATAATTGCAGAATTTCATAAGGTCAATGAAAAACAAATTTTTTTTACGATTTGACTGTAAGAGTGCGGCATATTTCAAATGAATGCTTCGGAAGTAATCAATAATCTCATCATGAAGAAATGAGCAAAAGCTTCTAAGTGAGTTAGAGCTGCGGCATGGTAAATTTTTCCGGATTCTCTGGCGATAGCAGTGAGAAAGAATGACGGAAAATTTTCCCGTGAAAACTTTGGTCCGGAAGAAGCAACACGCAAACTTTTGCCAAAAGCAAATACCACCGTTTTATCGAATCGACATCATTCACAGGCGGAAGTTTAGCAAATACACTTTTGATGTGATTTTTAAAATTGTTTTTGACCTTTTCAATTTCGCCAAAATCAGGCATCGAATTAGTGATCTTGATGAAGACTAAACGAAGACATTTCGTCTTTAGACGTGGAATTAGCAGAATTTACCAATGGCTGAAATAGTTGGACTGCCTTCTTCACTTTCAACAAAGCCAAATTGGTCAAAATCCAACGTCAGCAGCTAACTAAGCTGCTTAGTCTAAGCAGCACCACACAAACAAAGGAAAGTCATTCTCTTTGTGAATGATCTATTCGTTGAGGAAATTTAAATTAAATCGACAGCAAATGTATTTTTATAATTATCGCTGCGGTTGCATTTATCCAACAATTGTTGATTGATCTAATGAACCGCGGTGTTTTGCTTTGGTTATTTAGTCTGTCTCGCCATTTCTGCTTCGGCCATGTATTCATTGATGGACGGTAAGCTTTCTTACAGTCCTGACAATGAAATTCATCACTCTATAAATAAGTCATATATTAAAAAATTAATATTTGTAACTTCTACCGATTCTCAAATATCTTTTCTTTACAGACTTCTTTCTTATAAAGGCATCAAAGTATGCGTACGAATTCGACCTTTCCATAGCAATGAATTGCAACTGAATTCCTCAAAAAGTATAATTGATGTGACCGATTCAAAAGCGTTCGTTTTCGATCCGACACATACAAATTGGCAATAAACCGAACAAAAAGCTAAAGTTCATGTATGATCATAACAAAGAGTTTGGAATCTTCTTTTCTGGCTGGTATTAATTGTTGCGTTTTTACTTATGGCGCTACTGGGTCGGGAAAGACGCCATAATGTTTGCCTCTTCTGCTAAAGAAGGAATATGATTGATTGTATTTTATCCCAAGTTTCCTGGTTGAACAAGAAACTGTTTGAAGAAGGCAACCCAAATTGATAACAACGCTCAATTGTTTTTAACTCGCATTAGCATGCCATCATTCAGATAGTGGTTCGCAGAAGAGGTCATACCAACACTAAGAATGCACCTTTCAAACATTCCAAAATAACTTTCATTGTTTTAGCTGGCAGCGAAAAGGTAAAGCGAAGCAAAGAGGTTGAAAAAGATTATCAGTAATATCAATAAATGATTTATTATAAATCATTGTTGGCTTTGGGAAAATGTATTACTGATACACTGGTTAACAAAAAGAAGACAGCGGTCTTGGCTTTATTCCTTATCGAGATTCTAAGCTATGTTACTTCGTGAGTGTTTCGATGGCCGATGCAAAACAATTATTATTGCAACCGTTTCTCTTTCGGCATCTCTCTATGCGGAAACATATAACACTCTTCAGTATACAGAAAGTGCAAAAGGAATCCAGTGGAATGTTTGAAGCCACATCAACAACCACAACATTAACTCTCGACTTTAAAATGGTCTACAAATTGAAAATGATAGGTTGAGATTAGAAAATTATAATTTTTCGCGCGCTAATCAAAGCCTTCACAATGAAGTGTACAAATTTGTACAAAATTAATACAAAATTCTTGCTAATGAAAAGATAGCCGAAAGTAATGCAAAAGAAACGTTTGAAACTGCCAAAAGTACTGTCGATCATTTGTTTCAATTAGAGAAACAATTTACGAATCAAACTAATGGATTGTGAACGTAAATTGCTATTGATTGAGGTAAGTCTTTGTTATTTATTCGTTTGTGGCATGATTCCTTAAGGATTCGAATTCGTTGATGCTTCCTGTTTGTTTATGGTACTTTTTGTAGCTGTTAATTATCATCGTCGATACGTCGATTTAGCTACAAATTGATTCGTGCGTATACCAATATGGAAATGTGGAAATAATATTAACCATAACATTGAACGGGTAATTTATGATTTATTGTAAATTAATTTTTTAACTTTTCTTTTTTCATGATCTAGATTTGAAATTTACATACGTACGAATATTAACTTTGACTGAACTAAATCGGCATATCTCGAAATCAACTTCTACATTTGAAGACAATTTTTAAAATATTCAAAGCAATTATTACTTGCAATCAGTTTATTCCAATGGTCGCATTAGCGGGCCAACCAGAAAGACATGGAGACATGGAGAGACATATCTCATGTGGCCAGAAGTTATTAGTATGAATATTGCCTGTTTTTTTTTTCACAGAGCTAACCAATTTCCACTTTGGTTTATGAAAATCATATAGGACTTGTTATTAAATTCTTAAACTCACTCTACAGCCCAACAGAGCAATGAATTTTGTTTGAATTCTATCGCAGTACTGGCCATTGCTCAACATATTCAATAGATTTGCACGTTTTTCACTGACAAGTGAGTTACCGTACTGGCAGTAAATTTGCCAACCAACTCGGCCATTGCCCTTGTGTGAACCAATTGAACCAACCAAAGTGACCAATATTATCGATGCAATTGTGCCAATGCCATTGGTCTGTTTGAGCAGATAATTGGCATAAGCAAATGAGTTGAGTTAGGATTAAGACGACCAATCGGTCAGCACTAAATGGTTTGTCTGTTGACTGTTCTACACTAGAGCTCAAGTAAAAATACCGCTAATGCAATAAGTGGCCACTGGCCAGCCAGCACCAACACCAACAAAAGCAATTTATTATTATATAATTTGACGCTAATTGTTTGGTCCACTCATGTCCACTTTGTCCATACAAACATCTCGCCACAGTATCTCCACCTCGATTGATTGCAATAAGCAATTTTTACAATGCCCACTCAGTGTTCAATGTCGTTCAATAAGAGTTAATCAAGTCAAGTGTTTTATTGCCTTCGCATATATGACAAGTGTCATTCTGCAAATGTATTGATAATTTTACTGAGTTTTTAATTAGAACGACTCTGTCAACATTCGCCATTTGAAACACAATATGCAATGCAATTAACACTTGCCGAAAATTTCGGCCCGAAATACAAATTGAATTAAAATATATTGCATCATAATGTCCCTCTGTCAACATGCAGCTCAGTGCCTAATATTATATTAATATATGAATATTATTGACATTTTACAGTCGAGTGGCAGGTTAGTCCTTCGAAATGGTAAAGAGACAAACATGAAAATGGTTAATTTAATAAAAGTTTTATTTGAATCTGAAATTTGAATTTGAAAATGGCGATAGGACACAGATCACAAATAAATTATCAACGCCCTTTAACGGCATCGAAGCAGCAATATGTTGATCCAATTAACCTACTTTAAAGTTGATTAGTCACAAAATGTTGCAATTGCCGTCTTAGCATAAACAAAGCGCTTGTACACTCGATGCCATAGTAATGAATGAATAATAAATCAAAATAGTTCGTCAAGCCCAAACAATAAAACGGCTCGGTCCAAGTGCCACGCACACACAATCGGTGTATTGTGCCAACTCAGTCGAGTGGTAGTGAATTTAATTTGAAAGGATCGTTTTCAATGTCGGCAATTGCTGCAATACAGGCAGAATTGATGGAATCAATTGGAGAATTCGAGTGGTGGTCAATTTCAGTTGAAAGGATAGCATGTGAATTGCCACTATGGCGATTTCGCTTCACTGCATAACATGTTAACAGATATGCACTGGCAAACTGCATTACACATTATCAAATATCCAATGAATTGGCAAGGTGTTCAGTGATGAATAACGACTAGCTATCATTGAGCCAATAACTAAATCCTCAATTTCCTGTAGCATCATGTATGTCCATGCATATATGTCCATGGACGATCGACGATCGTCCCGGCTCTATCAATGCTCAGATCAAGTGAGTGAAGCGCTAATTGTTGTGTTATCGGTCCAGTTACAATGTCACATGTGACTCCAAGCTGGAGTTTTCAACTTACAATTGGTCAGTGGGGAAAAGTGACTCATAAACAATGTCAAACACTCAAGACATATTCTTCAAACTCATTAGTGGCTAAAAGTAATAGCTCACAGAGCAGCCCGTAACCCAGTCCATCATATCGCCATAACAGACTCAATCACAGACCAATGCACACAATCGAAGCAGTTGCGAACGGCTAGCGGAATTCCTTCGAAGGCAAACTTGATAAGGTGTCAACAATTGCAATTTGGCGCAAGAGCCACACGAACATTGTTCTGTCACTCATTGTACTTCTCTTTGTAAAATTATAAAATGCCAAAACTGCGAACACGCGGTTGAGATGTGAATTGTTCATTGTGCAACTATTTACGATGCGATGTCTATCAACGTCTCTTAATGAAGCTGTAATTTAATCTATGACATTTCAATGCCATCCAACAACGTATAACAAAGCACATTTTCATAAATGTTATTATTTTAGAGGTAAGTAGATTAATCATTTTATTGATTAAAGATTATGATGCCTAGAAGATGATGACCGGTCATCATTCAGTGGGAATGGATCAAAATCATAAAAACGCCTCCTTCAGACGGACTCAAAGAAACCATGAAAGGAATCCCCGACACAGTCATTGATAAAAATAATTTGTTTATTAATTTATTCGAGTGACAAGCAGACAATATGCGTCACTTGCTCTTCTTGCCATTTTGTTTTTGATTCTTTGCTTTGGCAATCTTTTCTTTGATTGCAGCCTCATAGTTCGCTTTGCTAGTGATCGAAGTAACTGACTTCTTGGCAGCCAATTTGGCTTTCGAGGGTTGAGCCACATTTTGGTTACTCTTGGACGCCTTCGATCCGTTGGGTTCAATCTTTAGAGAAGCTGAAATTGCAGCCTTTGGCAAATTTTCCAAAGTTGTGATGTTTAGTTGAGAAGATGAAATCTTTGGAGACAATTTTGATTTATAATTTGGCACCATCGGTGGCTCTGGACTGTTGCTCGCACGATTCGCTTCTTTTGGTTCGATTCTGATTTGCAAAGTGAGTGCACTTGGTCCATTAGAAGCCGTTTCAGTAGAAGACTTTGTGTCTGCCTTGATAACTACCGATGGAGGAACTTGCTGAATTTCTGGTTTATTGTTTGTAGGTGGCCCCAATTGCAATTTTGGGTTTGCAGTTACGAACTCTATGCAGCTCATGTCTCTAACAAGAGGAAAGGTGGGATCTTTGGGAACGCCGGGCAGTTTGACCTTGACCACCACACAACCTGCAGTGGAGGCAGCGACACATTCGTCCAACTTGGTAGTCACAAGCATAATATCTCCGGTGGTCACTTCCAACAGCTTAGCAATGTTCACGTAAGACTCGTCATCTGTGGACAAGAGTCATTTATGAGGATAACAAAAGATTGGCTTATTCGATTACATACATACAGAAGAGTAAGTGCGAGCGTCTAGGTAACCGTCAATGTAGGCATTAGGGTTTCCTACGGTGGTTAACTCCAACAAGCGACGATTAGTGTCCACTAGTCCTCGTGTCATTTGAGAGAAGACGTACTGCTTCAAGCCTTCCTGACGACGCTGCTTCAATGCTTCTGCGTATCGATCGTGAATGGTGATGGCGCCATTGTCAATTGCCATCGCATAGGCCACCGCCCAGCGAATCAAGGTGTGATCGGGACCAGTTCGTTTTCGGCCCAGACGAGCCTTGTTGTTGAACTTCATTCGCCAGTTCAGGTACAGACAGATTGAGTTCTGCCGAAGTAAAAGTGTTATTTTCACTACCTTACATACAGCAACTTACCAGGACAGACAGTGCACCATGGTGCCTGAGTGGACTTGAAAACTCTCGGCGACACCCCGCGTGACGCTTCGAGGTCGTCATAGGACAAATCGCGAAGTTGGTCCACCACTTTTTCAAGTTGTGGCTGTCCCCAGAATAGAGCCAAAAAGTCGGGTAAATTGTTGCTTGCAATGTTGACCATAGTCAAACTTGAGACGACCAGGGGTGATGAGAACGTTCAAAAAGCGATAGATCACCACCTTTGGATGGTCAAATTGGTGAGGCATACTCGACAGTTTGAGCACGTGTAGAAGGCGACTCTATTGGTACAACTGCTCAATTAGTTGTGCCACCGAGGAAAGATATATTACAGACAGCGATGTCAATTCGACATGAGATGTTCCATTTTATTATTTGCATTGCTTTCGCTTTGTTCAATAGACAAACACTGCAAGTTGCAATTAATCACAGACACTCAAATAATAAGCTTCCTAAAAGGCTATCGAATCAATATTTGTCGCAGAATTTTGCAGTGATAAGGCAAAGTTACGAACAAGTACAATTTAATGGCAAAAGATGCTAAGTGCTAGGCTAAATGACCATTACACTGGTCAGTGAGACATCACAGCAATCATTGTCTCACTTGGAACTTTTGTTGGTCTTGTTGGCTTCTTCTTTTTCTTTGAGTAGTCGTTCCATCTCTTCTCGTCCTTTACGAGTCTCTTCTTTGATCTCGTCGATTGCTTTGGCAAACGAAGTTTCCGCTGCTGGCATGTTACCATCCCCAGGAGTGCCACTTTCCTCCATTTGCTTGGCCAGTTTAGCTTTGGTCTTCTTTTCCTGCTCTTCCACCAACCGTTTGGTCTCCTCAGCTTGCTTGTCGGTTTGTTCCGAGCAGTTCATCTGTTCCGATTCGGATCGAGGCACGGTCAATTGTTCGAACGACCAGCTGTCAACACATGAATCAGATGAAGAATTATCTTCAGAATTGCCAGTGTTCTTGCTAGACAAAGTGGCTTTCCCGTTCAATGGTGAACTATTAGCTGAAGTGCTTGAGCCCGCTGATTTGGCTGTTTCAGTGGACTTGTTCGCCTCCGTCAAAGTAGTCTTACGATCTGCGCCTTTGGTCTTGTCCTTGGTGGGAGTATCGCTCATGTTGGAGACACAACACTTGGTTAAGATGGCGATTGAGGCAAGTTCGATCAGTTGACTAGAGTTGTAAGTGGATAGAAAGCGAGTAAGGCGACGGCCGTCACAGGTTTAAAGGCGTTTAATGCTCACAATTCAACTCCAATCGAATCACGTCAAATGCCAATTGCCGATTGAGGCTCGAATTTAAATAGCTCTGTTCCATAACATCGAACATAGAACATGAGCTAAGCGGTGATCATTTGCCGACACTGTGGCCACACTCAAATCAATAATAAAGATAATAATCACATTTGCCAGTTGTTCAGTTGATCAAGGCGAAAACAAATGACTGTAAAATAGACGCGCCAGTGAACCAATAAATAGACAGAACAAATCGCCAAGTAATGAGCAAAGCGAGTGGTTGCGAGTTTATTGTTATTCGTCCGAGAGGGAGAAATTAGTGACAAATAAGAATGGCAGTTGGTCGACTTAAATAGACACAAGATTCTCTCATTCTATGTCATAGCTTGACTAGTCAATGTTGACCTTCTCCGATAGTGGTGATACTTCAATGGTTGCAATAGTTTACCTTTGTCTGGTGCGGTGAACAGTCCATTAATCCCAGTGTAATTGGACAGTGTAAATCAATGATAGGGCAGGCCATTCCCTAGTTGAATCGTTGGTTTTTAGATTACAAAAAAAACAATATTAATATAAGTTCTGAAACAAAAAGAAAAGGAAAAAAGCGCAAATCTTAAGATCAAGTATGGGAAGTTTGCCTAACAAGTAATAATAAATCTTATAATATAATATGTCTCAAGGTAAGGGCCAGCCAAATAGTAATGCAACGCCTCATAATATAAATAAATAATAAGCAAAGCAAGAAAATAAATTTTCAACTAACTACATTCAATTTGTTGTTCCTGAAGGCTATGGAATATTTTGCCTCGAGGCTAGCACTATCTTGAGTGTCAGTGACAACTTTCTATTCAATTATATTTGCTTTTATAAAATAAGGTAATAGAAATACTATAATACTAATACCACAATGGTAGAATAGAGAAAAAGGGAAGAAAACAAAATCTAAAACCATAATCATAATATTCCGGTAATTCGGTAAACCAAAGAAAAAAATTTCTCTGGAATTAGAAACCTATAACCTTAACAATTAAAAAAGTAAAACAAATATAAATAAAATAAAAAAATCACCTACCTCAGAACTTGAATGAAGGAATCGGAACAGAATAGAAAACGTGGAGCCGAATTTAGAATGACGGGAAAGGTGGTGAAAGTGCAAATGGAGAAGCGTTGAGGCAACCAGAACGTGAGCAAAAAAAAAGAAAATAGACAACCACCATGTTTGACGTCAGCCAGAATAATATAATTTTGAAGAATAGATTATAGATGATGGAATACAAAAGGTGTAAAAAGAACAGATTTTGGCGATAATTCATGCATGTTCTTAAGGCAAATAAAAAGTTCTTTGTTATTGAAGCAAAACAATGAAGAATGATAGAGATAATGATGTCTGTGAGAATGATAAAATAGTGGAACAGAACATCAAATAATTTTTGACCACTAGGTCGTTATTGCTTCAAAAGGCGCACAAGAATTGATGATTTTATGCATGAAGAACAAATGAAAATAATATCATCGGAGTTCAGTTCTTCAAGACACCTCCAACACTTTGACATAAGTCTCACAATGAAAATCCCATCAAATAATCTTCAATCCAGCAGAATAGGAAATTAGTGGCCACATCTTCATAACAAAATGCCCAATAATATAGAAGGCAACAAAAAGATTCGCGTTATTCTTTGCTATTAATCAGATATAAATATTTCTTGAGAATAATTCCGAATTAACATTACGATATGGGAAAATAAACCAATATAGGCAAAAAATCTTAAAATAATAATAAAATAATATTAATAAAGTTGCAGAGCAATGGAGGTTGCATTCCGCTCGCTTTAACTTTACCTTTAGTAATAAATGATAAAATTGTTACGTTCACGACAATCAGATATATCTTGTGCTTCAAGGAGGAAATTCTAAACCTAAGTAGTGAAACAATCCAGGTAGGTCAGAATGTATAAGTGAAGATAGCCATAACTAGAAGAACCTAGATAAAAAGAGAATATTTTAGTAATAAAGTGATTACTAATCACATCAGGATTATCCTCACCAATACAGTTGATCAAATATCAAAATAGAACGTAGATTTCGGGAGAAAAACGCCAAAAATTTCATAGTCTACCATGAGTCCATGACCTCCTGTCACAGGAGCATGGTTTTGGTCCAATGCACACATACTGAGAAATAGATCCTCATCTCAAGAATGCTTCTAGGGAGGTAACTAAACAGAAGAGAATATCAATTTGCACAGTAAAAGTAATGTCAGATGAATCAGCTGTTGAATGTAAATAAAACTGGCAAGTGACGACGACGTCGGCACGACGATCGATTTCATAAACATTCCCACGCGTGCACAAAGTACGTGACGAGAAAAAAATGCACACACAGCTGCAGCCAAAGGCAGACGATACAAATCGATTAGCCCCGGTAACTATAACGGCAATTCTTGTGCTTTCTTGGTAAACGTTTTTTACATAGATTGGAAACGATCTAGACTATAAGGAAGCTATGATATGCAGGGCAAGAACAGAAAAGATGAAGAGGAAAACAAACAGTCGAAAATGCAATGAATCAACTACCTGTCTCGTAACGAGACTCGTTTGCCATATCGTAATCAGGCTCGCCTGACAAGACTCGAAGGGGCAAAGGTTGAAGGATATATCTGTGCGAATCTCTTCTCAGACAGACTGATGCTCTCCAGGAATGGATCTTTGCCTTCAATCAGTAAGTGAGGCTGTCTGCTTGTTTATTTACAAACTTAAGTGATGGCATCTTTTTCTTACAGATATGATTTGCATTTGCATTTCGCTGCATTTGATTTTGCTTGAAAAACATATTCTGTTGATTAAAATTAAAAACACATAAAAATGTGCTGAAAAACACTGATGGAGCACGATTTGTAAAGAATGTACATGTTGAGCAAAGTCCTCTCAACATTATTGCAGCGAGTGTCATTTAGGTTTGTTTGAACTTATTTTTATTTATTATTATAGCAACCCAAACTTACTTACACAACAGGAAAACTATGCTAGAGTTCGCTGCAAAAGTTAACTTTCTCGTCATCCCACAAGAAGCAAACCATTCATCTGCCAAAAAGATTGTCAATAAGCCTGTCGAGATTGATATTTCTCTCTCGGATCTATTTTCGCCAACTGTTTTACCTCAAGAGTACGAATTTGGTTTGATGATTTTATAAAGCTATTTGTCGAAATGTTTAATCAAGATCACTCTTATTTGACCCAAACACTTTCAATTTTGCAAAGAATACTTTCGGGCAAGTTTTGTTATATTTTTCACATTCATTTGATTACCGACATTCTCTCGTTTCTCTTCTACGAGTATTTATTCTCTAAGTCATCATGTTTATACGATTATAAACTATCCAAGGAATTCAGCCAGGATGATACTTTGAAATTGAAACAATTGACAGTAAGTTTTGTTGTTTTATTTTTAGAGCTAATTTAAATTATTATTATTTTTAATTTAACAAGAATTTCCAATTCAGTATCGACTGAGTGAAATTCCATTGAATTGGCTTGTGCCTGATCAGGATGAAAGTGACTTTACTAAAGCATTCAGTTTATCAAACCCGAAATGATTTCACTCAAATTATGGATAGAGGACCAATTGGAACTTTCCAGTGATCAGGTGGAAAAGAGTTTGGGAATTACTTTCAGTTTTCTTGGTTGAGTGCAATGCTTGTCTAATGATGGAAAGTCAATGTTTGCTTGCAATGCGATTGTCGATTGATTTTATTGATTTTAATAATTTTATCTTATTATTTTCAGAGTTGATGATAAATATTTTTATTGGCCTGACATATTTGCAATTAATCTGTCTGATTGAGAAAATGTTCGGCAAAATGCAATTCTTTTGAAATTATTGTAAAATTAAAACATACACCATTCGATAATTTTACACTTATTAAGTTGATTATTGAGGTAAGAATTTTAACGTTGTCAATGTTGTATTTGAAATAGGTTTGCACCACTAAAGTATTTAATCTATTTTTAGATAATTGACTATTCATTATTTTTCTATAAGACCATCGGTTCTTCTCGCAACATACTAAAGTTCATCTATCAACCATTTACCACCGTTGACCGTACTTTGATTATGAGTGAATGTAAATGTCTCAATTTGGTTTGGTTTAATCAACACAAAACTTGTCCACAATTTCGAAGCTGTGGACTAATTATAAATTGACTAGACTAGAATGCTTTCTTTGCTTGTTGAAGGGGGATTTTCAATCGAAATCGATTCTCATTGTCAATGACATTGACAACGAGTGGCAACATTTGGTTAAACCAGCTTTAGTTGATGCGAATAATGCGGAGAAGTCAAAGATTGCCAAGTTTATTCGGAACATTTTGGTTCGCTTGTGAATATGTGCACATGCAAGCCCATCGAGAGAAAACTCCTGACTAAATATAAAATCTTGAAGAAGTATTTCAAAGAGCCTTTGAGGAAAATTTCAAAATCTCTTCAAGTGAGGAAATCAATACAGACTAAAAATTTGTAGATACAATCAATTGCTTATTAATAAGAAAAGTGTCCTACTATAAGATGTTGGCAAATCTATTGACCACTTTATCGGATCCGACAAATTCGATCGATCCCCACAAATTGTAAGTTTATTTTGTATTTGTTTTGCTTTACGAGAACGTCTTGAACATTAGACATTGGCGTTTTTTTTTCTATCATGGATTTTATATTTTCCAATACCTGATACATCGCTTCCTTTGAACGCTGTGGAAATTATTATAGCAAATCTACGATTCAGTTTCTACTTGTCAACTGGCAGTTTATGAACAGTTTTTGAAAAAGAATCTGTTTCTAATTCATTCTAAAAACAATCAAAGTGCTTTATCGACCTTCGAGTGGACATAATTAACGCTTTGACTCAATGGATTATCTCACATCGAGACTGGTCTATGAAAGTACACTGTTTTATGATAAGATCTACATTGGATAAAATGATGAAAATCTCAAGTGGTGCGCCCTGTTTGTTCAAAATCAAAGCACTATTGAAAAGTATCGATTTATTGCCTTGAAATTTTATGATGAGACATTTCTGGGTAAGTTGTAGTACTACACGTGTTATTCGCTACTCAAGCCAAATTATCAATTTATTAACAGGCAAACTGTTCAATCTTCTTCGGTGGAACAGAAGAAAACTCAAAACTTAAATTTCGTGAAAATGTCTAACTATTGTTACCATCTTTTTCAAGCAATGTTTCTATATCGAAACTTGAGACGATTTTATTGGGTGTTTGAGCGATTCTTCACTGAGAAGCTGTTCAATCAATCAAGCTTCAGTGTTGTATTTCGTGGGAACTGCTTTGGTTGGAAATTGGAAATATGAACATGTCGCTAAAATTGCATTGGATCTTTTGGAAAAGAATTTAGATAAGAAATTCAAGTTATTCATAACAGCTATTATAGCTATAAAGTAAGTGTCAAAAACGATTAACAAACATTTTCTCGTATATAAAAGCACTTAAATCAATACTTAAATCAATATTGCATTTGGGAATATTTTATGATGCAAACTAAACTAGATTCTTCGCATCTATCTGCAGCACGCAATTCATTACCAAATTCAGTTTCCATTAAGCAAGTTCAATCAAGTTAATCCAAATCGAAAGCCTTAATTTCTTTGCCAAATTTAACATTTGTACAATCTCAGTTTAATCTTAATCTTTAATCTTATTTTAATATTTGACATTTTGTATTTTAGGTTTTATCCGAAGAACTATTGAACTACTGCACGAAGGGCATCAACAAAAATGTCGAGTGTTGCTATGACATAGCAGCAATGTGGTTGAAAAGATGTTTAAAGCTTGCCTGCTGGTTCGTGTCTATTTGTTTTATAAGTAATTCAGTGTTATTGTTAATGATTCAACATCTATAGACTGTCAAATCTGGAAAGTATTTGAGAAACTATTCGGTGCAATATCGTCAAACATCATCTCTTCTATCGATGAACAGAAGAAATTTGTCCATCGGAATTTATCTACAATTGGCGTTTACAACAAACGAGTGTGTGCAATGGACCAATGGTCGAGTACTGCTTCCACATCAACAGGAGATCATTGATTTTTTTCAAACGAATCTATCAAATTGATTTCGAAGATAACTTTGAGAAAAATAATCTGTTTTTATGTTTTACCATCTGGCTGGCTACTACATGTTACTGAGTTTGTATTTGATCAACTATATATCCATATGGGCTCGATTCTAGTTTGAACAAGGAAGACCATGATTTTGCTTATAATAAATTAATGGTATTTAAGGTTATATGAGCATTTATTTATCCTCATTGTACTTTCTCATGTTTAAATGTTCATTGTTCCAGTTACATGCATACGAGGGAAAAGCAATATTTGTTAAAACAATGTTTAATTGTTTTTTAGAATTTCCCAGAAAAAATCAAACTGAAACAACTTTTGCTGAACTGGCATGTTCCGGGAACATTGTTCCCTCTAAAGAGGAGATTGACTTTGTTCAAGGCTTGTTTGATTCAAGGAAATTATTAAACCTGAGATGATTTCACTGGGACAGTGGGCGGATTGTCAATTGGAACTGCTCAATGTGAGTAGTTTTAATTTGATTTGAAAATGTTGTATTTGTTGATTATATTTTTAGAAATAAGGAAAGCATTTCAATTTTTCGCGATGTATAAACCATCTCATTGCTGGTTTGCGGACTATTGGCCTGGTGTACTTATCGGACATGTAATCATAATTCGATAATCATAAGTCGAGAGATAAACCAGCTGTGCTGCAAACCTGAGGCGATTGATGCCATACTGACCGGTCGATCCCTTTTCGGAACACAGTTTTGTGGGAACTAAAAGAGTGGACAAGGCTTGTCTAACGATGACCATCTGCCCGACATTGGCCTGTCTGTGTGAAATGTGACTATTGCTTGTTGTCGCGTGCTTTTTGTCTAATCGATTTTAGCTCTTCCTATAAAATCTCTAATTACTGCCCAAGGACGCCAGAGGACTGGGCTGGCAGGACGAACCGAAGAGCAAATCTAGTCAATTAGTGACCATCACTAATGCTCACGGTCCTTCGACGAAGTGCCACGGTTTTGACCTTACTCTGTCCATCAGTCTCGATTGACACATAGACAGAAGAACAGGCGTGAATTCCTTTAATCAGTGATAAGCAATAAACATATTGCATCCGCTATGGTTGTGCTCTTTATTTTGTTTCCGGCGTATTGATCATTTGTTTGTGCACGACAGATGGCGGGGATGCGTGTGTCAGTGTACGCTGCCTCGATAGCCCGAATGATAAAAGCGCAGATTGCGGAATTGGTTAGCTACTAGCTTATCTTGGCGGTCGGTGCGAGTCCGCGAACCAAAGAGAAAGTTGGCGGAATCGACCGTGTCACATTGAAAGTGACTTATCTAGTTTGGCCAGTTTGTTAGAAAGATGCCACTGTGCTCTCAAAGTAGAAATTGGTGCGAATTGGTTTAACTTTCTCATAGTTGCCGTCACTGTTCATTCGGCCCACAATATTCTTGAGATGTTTGTGTTGCCCTAATTAGAGCTCATTTCACTTTCACCCAACACTAACCACCCACTAACCACTTGCTAAGCACCATAGATCTGGCCACTAAAAACGAGCATCTACTCTAAACTCTATATCAAGGTTGAGTTTGGACTGATTGATTGGTATGTAAATACCTTGCCCACTTTGATCACCTTGCATGGAAACTTGTTAGTTTAGAATGTTTTCAATCGGCAACTGAATGGAGACGGTTTCAAAATTACTTATGAGGATGATGATAGGCTGGTGATTATTGACTTGACCAACTCAGTGAGTCACCATTCACAATGTAATCGATTACTAGATCGTTATGTGTTCAATGATTGAACAATGCAAAATATATTTCATTTGTGTTGTGTAAAAATAGAGCATTTAGTCCGTATGAAGCAGTTTGACACGAATTCAGTAAAGAACTGAATTAATTAATTGGTGTAAGCGACTGCTGCACAGGGCAAAACACAGCAGATTGCCACCGACACACAGACAGACACAAACACTGCAATCATGATTGGTCGATCAGTTGAGCTTGCAAAATGTCCCACTCGTGCCATTCTCGTGCGATTTGCCAAATTGGTTTTCATTTTCATTGATGATTGCTATCTGTGAACTAAATGTTTAATCACCTAATTTTGTCACCGAAGCAATTACAGTCACTCACACACATATGTGCACAATGTCGTCGTTTGAAGCCTTTCTAGCTGGCAGCATAACTCTGCATTAGAAATGCTTTTTCTTTGCGCCATGTTATCCAAATTCCACTTTTTTCATCTAAGCGTGGCCCAAGCAGTGTACATACCAATTTATGATATTCTAGGTCATATAGAACCATAGTAGAATTGAAGTGCAAGTTCCGCTCACTAGTGCAAACTGTGTGTCTGCTTGTGGTGATCGCTCACGCACACATCACCAGCACCCGGAATAATTTGTATTTGGCGAGTAATTACCTAACTTAAGTTGTCTTTCTCTCAGGACGGAGTGACCATCCTTTATGCTTTTTAATTTTGTGGATATTTTAATAGAGTACCAAATGTCGTAGATTTGGCCTAATCACTTCGTGATTAGTGCTACTTTAAATCAAACCATTAGTTAGTGCCCAATTGTGTTTAATCGCAAACGGTCTTTGCTAACGGTCCATTCGGCACAATCAATTGGATGTGTCCATGGATATTCAGTGTCAGCGGCGAAAAGACCAATGATCTGTCTGTCAGCCAGACATGTTGAATAGTGTGAGCCAGTGAATAAATTGCCATCACTGACCCAGTAAAGCAGACATGCCACATACACTGCCAAATTGGACGCCCTCCATTCCATTCTCAGGTGATTAGCCAAAGTGTCACACTCGTTGCCACTGGTACTAGTGCTATGTCTAAACCAAGTGACATAATCACAGAGAGTGCAACCAAAGATATTGTAAATATTTACACTCACGGAACAGCTCGAGTACCAGAAAATGTTTAGCAAGCGAGCTTAGTCGAGGAAGGGTTGACCGCAATTGAGGCACATTAATGGCTGACGAATCGTGACTACTGGATGGAGTGGCTCGATGACAGACGATCTGTGGAATTGTACAATACTCCTTTGATGATTATGATCACGAGACGTTGACGACAACGAAGAGCAGCAAGAAGCTGAAAACAAAATGGAAAACTAAAATTGCATTGAGCAGAATTGGATTGGATTCAATGAGACCTGTTGGCCAGACAGTGCGCCAGTCAATCTGTTTGCCTACTGCTGCACTATTAGATACAATCTCGTACCAGTAATAATGCCAATGGAGGCATTCGAAATTAGTCAAGTGATCACGAGTGTACCAGTCGATGGTACAGCAATCTAAATAGCACTGATTGAAATTATAGGAAACACACACCAGTGCAGTGTGAGAGTGCATTTTACTGCACTGAAACATATGATGAATGTTTAGCGTTGGCTTGGGCGATTCGGTTATAATCATCACCGAACCACTGTTCCTCTATTGCCTTTGACAGGTAAGATGGCTGAAATCGATATCTCCGGTTGTTGTGTTCGAGGTCTCTTACTTGGGACTTTTTTGGTTGAATTACCTTTTTAAATTAATGCTGCCCTCTTCTTTGGTTTGATGAACACAAACGTAAATTCAATTAAATTAAGTGCCGCCTTTGTTGTGAGAGACATTGGCCAGAGAGGTAATTGCAAATGACATTTCAAGTGCTGCTACCAAGTGCCTTCCATGGTTAATTTGTTTACTGTGATCACAGAAAATGTCAACGTGACTAGCGAGAATTGGACCGATTAGTTTGTCGGTAAAGAATGTCACTCAAGCCAGCAGACCCTTCTCGATCTATACAAAGACATGCAAAAGCTATTCCTGTGGGACTGTGACACTCTGTTTGAGCAAATGTGCAAACAGAACAATTCCAATGCTTCTGTTCAGGTCTATCTTCAAAAGTGGCCTAAAAGAGTCGACTTTGAATCACTTACTTGTGCATCATTGCCCGACCACAGTATTCAGTTCCTAGTATTGCAAAATTTCGTCAACTAAACCGTCATCTTTACACGACCCGTAATCGAGGAGTTTTGTAACAAGTCACAGCGCCGCTCTCAGCATTATCACCAACCACTAGTCATCTGTTTCTAACATGTTAACAACATTCACTGTCCACTCTTCATTTCTGTCCGGTCTTCGTTCGTTTTGGTAATTCTCTACTTCGACATTTCGTTCTGTCATTTAACTTGTGTTTTGATTGTGCCTTGAACAGACTGTGAGCGAGTTAGTGCATCACCGATCGAGAGTGAACAACAATCCTCAACATCATCTCCAGTGAAGCACACCGATTGTTCTTCTCGATGGCAATCTCGTCTTCGGTTGTCAGAATACGTCACTCGAAGCTCTACACTTACTACTCCACTATGGGCTATTTGTTTCAAATTGTGCGAGACATGGATCCTAAGCTGCGCATCGTGATGGACACCTTGACCCTCATTGGTCTGCTGTGGACAGGTCGATTGGCGTATGGTCAAGTGGCGTCCACGCTCACCGGTGTGCGCACTCATGTCTGGTCTCGACTGGTGCAGGTGGACTTGAAGCGCAAGTATGGTGCCTGAGCAGTGGTCACTGGCTGCACCGATGGACTTGGCCTTGAATATGCTCGACAGTTGGCCACTCGTGGACTGAATCTTGTGTTGATTGGCCGCAATCCTGACAAGTTGGACCGCGTCCGAGAGGAACTGAGCCGAAAGCATGGCAGCGGGATTGAGCTGCTCACCATACTCGCCGATCTCAACAGTGACGATCCACACCTTTACAGCCGAGTGTTGGCTGAGATTGATCCGGAAGAACGTGACATTGGCATACTGGTCAACAATGCGGGTGTCATGTACGATTCGCCCAATCGTTTGCTCGACCAGCCCGAAAGCAAACTTTGGCAACAGGTTCGAGTGAACATGCTCGCAGTGGTGATGATGACCAGAATAGTGCTGCCCTCGATGGTCAAGAAGAAGCGAGGCTTGCTGGTGAACATGAGCTCCATTGCTACCAGCCACTGCCACTGATGGGACTGTACTCGGCCACCAAGGTGTTCGTGCAATGGTTCTCCGAGTCAGTGGACATTGAGTACCGTGAGTACGGCATCGAGGTGCAAACACTCACGCCCAACTACATCGCCACCAATATGACCGGCTTCTCTTCACTTCTGCAGAAGGCCTCACTCGCCTTTCCCGATGCAGCAACATTCACCGCAAATGCAATCGCCACCATTGGTCGATCGAAGCACACCTCGGGCTACTGGTTCCACGACTTGCAGCAATTCGCCACCGAAATGATAATACCCAACTGGGCCTATCGTTCTATGTCGTGGTACTTTCTCAAGCACATTGACACCTCCTCCGTTGGCAAGGATTTATGACCTGAGGCTGAAGCAACCAAAGACGATGCAAATCGATGCTCGTTTTACTAGAGCACCATATCGAGTTGGATATAGCTCTACTGCTCATGTACTCGTGTATTACTCTAGAGTCTCACTCAGATCTGTCAATCTATTAAGTGATCTTTACATATTAAATGTGTTTTTTTAAATGTGATAGGATTGTTGTAATCTTGTTCATTTCAATCAATGTTTGCTCAGATGTATTTTCTTAAATATTTATTTATTTGCACGGTATGCATACGTATGTAGGCCATGCTCGCCATTCTCCCGCCAATGCAATTAAAGTCACCGAGGTGCACTTATTTACTTGTCACAGTGTTGTCATCTGCATGGCGATAATAAGTTTTATTATAATATCTTTACATGAAAACCACTTAGATTACACTAATTACTGTAACTCCACAAAGTCACCATACAATATGTAATTGAATTAGACAATCAGTAATTATAAACATTACTCATTCGCACTTGACAGAGTGAGCACTGTTGCACTAAAGCATGCTGGTCCTTTTAATATAACTTGCTGGCCATGATGGAGACTATGCTGACGGTGGAGATAGTGAGGAGGGCGAAGGATGATGGCAAGTCTGATGATTATGAGTAATTGAATAAGTCCAATCGCATTGCATTTTAATAAAGTATATGACAAAAATAGACACAAATGCTGTTTAATGATTTAATGGTTAAGTGCAAAATTGCAAAATTGGCTGCACTGGTGCATGCAGGCTTTGTGCACATGTGCTCACTGCGATGGCAAGTGAGCGTCTAGTTTGGTGGCAATCGGGCCTTGAGTTGCTCCATGTCCTTGGCGAGCATCTCATCTGACTTGGTGACACGCGGCACGGTGAGAGCTTTGTCGATCACCTCAACGGCCTCGACAAACTTTTTGCACTTGACCAACAGATAGGCCAGGGTGATGTAGCTGTCGAGCAGATTCGGGTTGAGTTCGAGTGACTTGCGAAGTTTGGCCTCAGCAGTGGCAAAGTCGAACACGGGCACTGGCAAATTGTGCGAATTCAAGTGCTGCTCGATGGAGGCTTTCTCCTCGGTGCTGAGCAACAACAGAGCAAGGTGCAGGCGACCTTCCATGAACAGTACCAAATGATCTTGTCCATTCTGCTTGGCGCATATGGCCAAGTGCTTGAGGAAGGCGGCAAATGACCTAAGAGAACAAGTGTTAGTGTTACTAATAGTGAACGTAGAAACTAGAGCCAACTTACTTGAGTTTCAGCTGCAAGTCACTCTCCATGAGGGCCAGTTTTCCAAGAGCCGAGGCAAGCCACAAATTCGCTTGGAAGTTGTTTTCTTCCAGGACGAGAGCCTTCTCCGCATAGATGAGCACCTCTTGGGTCTTCTCCTTGATCGCATTTTGGTCAAGCAAATTCAAACTGACCAAGTAAGTGACTTTGGCCAGGCGCCACAGAATGTCCACATTATCCACCGGCGATGACTCTTTCGCCTTGAGCATCTCCTGGTAGAGCTTCTCGTAATCGGCATTGGTCGAGCCCAACTCGGCATCCCAGGCTTGCAAGTTGATAGGAGAAGAACTTTGAGCCATTTGCAGATGAGCGTCAAAGGAAGCTGGCAATAGAAGGTCAGTGGCAAGTCAAAAGGCACAATATCACAGCTCAATGGCGCACAGCTCACATTGAACTCATTTAAATGGCCACTGAAGACGAAGAAATTTGTTCCATTTGTGCATTTCGAAATGCTCAATTAATGAAGATTAAAACACCAAAAAATCAAAGTTCTCAAGAGATAAGTTAATTCGAAAAGTCCAATTGACTCGATTTGGGCTCACATTGGTGAACATTTGAGTGAAGCACAGCACAATCATTTTAAGTATTGACTTTCATCTGTTTGCACATTTGTTCTGTTCAGTGCAGTCACTGCAGTGCCACTTGAGTCAAATGACTTGATATTAGTGATCTAAGCACAACAAAGTGATTTGACAAATGTTCATTGCCGAACAAATCAATCGCCATTAGTGCCACAGTGTCACTATGCACTTGGGCCCAACAAAACTAAACCAAAACAACATTTCATTAATAATGCACTGCAGCAGCTGCTAGACAACTGTGCCACTCGAGTCACACTTTTACTTTGTCCGTCACTCAGAGTGCACTTTCACCCTAATTTTTCTATTGACCATTATTAAGTGAAAAATTCTTACTGACTGTGTCAGGTATAATCGAGCCATCAAACTCATATTGCTCTCTGGTGCTCAGTCTCACAAGTCAGTGGTTGGCACTGGAAGAAGTCACTGTGGCATTGCAATTTGCAAACAATATTACCCAGGATTAGAGCCAAATACGATGGAGTAGTTCTGACAATTATTATGAACTTATCAAGACGATTTGGGGTGAATTAGTGGTTGAGTGTATCGATGTCATTAAACAATCAAATGACAATCAATCAAAGGCAATCAACAAAGATTGTCTACTACTTGACTGTGCGCAAGCTGTTTGAACAGTCCAAGCAAGAAAAGGCTTAAACAAATGGACGCAAACAATTGCTAGTTTGGGGTTGTTTCCCATGTATTTGGTGTTATCTTATTTGCTCGGCATGTATAAGTCAGCAAATGTCTAAGAATACTACTCTGGTTGACAAAAAGAAGAATATTAATGATGCAATTGAAAATCAGACAACAACTCTAACCATCTCCAAGCCCAAGTAAGCATCTCATCTCTTTCACGAATAGCAATTAGCAATTGCTACTTTTTCTTCTTTCTATCACATTGTCAGCTTAAATTGTCAATTGTTTCCTCTCACACACATTGTCTGTTCATATACTTTCATGAATGTAATTAAATAATTAAGTGTATTACTATTTCTCATTATATCCGACTATATCCATTGTATATTCAGCTATTTTCCTCACCTTTCGAATAAATTGTTCAATGCTCGTTATTTTAAATAAATTTCATTTCTATTCTAACAAGTGGACTAATTTCATTGATGGCTAACGCATGCATATGCGTTATATTACATATGCATAATATTGATTCTAGTGAATATTGTCCGATAAGCAAATTGAAGGTTGTTTATTGAAATTGGTTTAATTTGAATTAAATTAAATTAAATCAACACGCCACATTTAATGGTCAATCAACTTCACAAGCAGAAGAGCTATTTGACATTTAGAAAGATCGTTTTCTAGTGTCGGATTGATCACATTGTTTTAGCTCACCAGTCGGTTAGTTGGCATGATATGAATGTGGTCGTGTGTGCGCTCAAGTGTAGTATTGCTATGCCGGGCACAATCTAACAAACGTATTTATTAATTGGCAGAGCAACATTTCACTGGCCAGATTAGTGTCTACAGTGCTCACAATTGGCCTGTTCTTGTAATTGGCTTTTAATTGTGACTCAAAGCAGCAGCACCAAGCGGTTTATTTACTTGAGCAAGTCACCTTTCTCCGTCTCCCTCGGTACACATGCACTCTTTACAGAGGACACTTTGCACTCTCTGCTCATACACCAAATCAAATCAATCAAGTCAATGTCAAATCACACTGAAAGACCCATTCAGTCATTGTGTATTTGTTCGCTTTCAATTAATTGTGGCTTCTTAAGAAGTTATAAGGAGTTCAGTGATCGCACTCGAGTATGTTTGGCCTGTTTGGCAGCGCCATTCCAGTTGTCATTATTCATTATTTACCATCGTACAATGCACTAATGCGTCATTGCGCTAAAGCACACTTTAACGGCCTTTGGTTGGGCCAGACAATATGAATGGCAACACTGCTATAATCAAGTAGTCTATTGTCTATTGTCGATTGTCCATTCGAGCTGTCACTGCAGTCGCTCGATGCTCGGCTAGTAAACGACCAAGTTGGCAGCCAAGTCACACAGGCAGCACTGCATATGTCTGTATAATCCGATAATTGCATCAGCATATGAGCTAGCCGACATACGAACATGCGCATTGCGAACACATTCAACACGAGCCCACCGTCCGTCACCTGTCTATATCACTAGTCTAGTTAACCAGGCAAAGTGCGCTATCAGTGCCATGATAAATGTCTCGCTAAGGCGAAGACTTCCGAACTTCAGACTCGGTTAACCACATTGACAGTGAGAAACCATTCGAGCCATTCGAGTAATCGGTGAGAAAGCGTCCTGGCAAGGAAGAAAACCTCAGATCATCCTCAGACGTCATTCTAGTGAATACAAAGTGTCTGTTCATGGTCAGAGTGCCACTCACTCCATGGACAAATACAAATACAAAATACACAACACCAACAAAGACTGTGCATGAGACCGAGCACCTAGGATAATACAATCAACAAACTGGACTAAACCGAGTGAGCACGCAAATGAGACGAAATGACACTGATCGAGACCAATCGATCTCAATGGAGCCACTACAGGAGTGACTCCAATTTCACTCGGCCATCAATCAATGACAGTGACACTACCCTAGTTTAGCTTACAACCGGTGAGGTTGTGAGACGATTTACTCGTTCAAGGAAATTGTACGCGCACAGAAGGACGCCAGCGAGTCAGTGAATCCCATTCTCTCCTTATAGAGTGGATGTGCATTGGCGTGTGGGCTGCCTACCACGGACACATCACTAGTGTTGACATTAACGGCCGATCAGTGCCAACGACGAGGAATCAATCGTTTGGCTGCTTATTCACGTTATGCGCGAATTACAACATAAAGTTGCACTGCTGTGGGCTGAATGGATAAACAGAGACACTTCTCTTTTAATTACATTACCATTGTGGGTGGTACTAAATGAATCACCTGACGGTTCAATTGGACCAGCATCAAACAACAAACGAAGTGAGTATGTGCTCAAGCTGCCAATCAGTGACAGTGACCAATAGCCAACAGTACCGCCAAAGTATCCTAACACTCGGTGAGCAGCCCATTATTGGTTGTACTGATTAATTGGCTTGCTGTGCTCCACTAACGAGTGATGTGAAATGAGTCACTAAGTCATTATATTAGCTTATGTAGTCGACACAGTCATTCGCTCTCGACCGACCTCTAATTCGGTTTAATTATTGCCTGCAAATGTCCTTTCGGGTTGCAACCATTTCTTCTCACAAAAAAAGAAGCAAACAACTACTCGGATTACCCATGAGTAGAAGATGATTTATCGGGAAAGGTGAACATGCATGAACTGCAGTTAATTGGCTGAATTGTGAGTGAGTGCAATCCACACGCAATTCCGCAGTGGAATGCGCACTCAATAGAGCTTGGGAGCATCACCAAGCATTGCACTGAATTCAATGCATATAGCACTTTGGTGAAGACACTTAACCTGTCCATTGGTGTGTTGTTTGTGGAGCATCAAACGATAATCGAGTTGTAGTGTGACAAGCCTCATCATTAGGCCTGTGCACATGTGTCAAATCAGATTTGAAAGTGCAAGTAAATATCACTAAGAGTGATCCAATTCATGCATTCACTTGTCATTCCTTGCACTCACTAGTCACAATAAATAAACATTAGGCTTTTTGTTCACTACCGATTTGTGAGTTATGTTTTTCTCTTTTATGTTATTAGTTTGAGTTCGATGTTTTTTGCTCGGAATGCCAATCCAATTAGTGGACAGATCAATTGCAATGTGAATACCCGTAGCTATTGACCCTTCCTGTTAGGTAGACAATAAAGCCTCCAATCAAGTCAAATGGCACTGTTGTCGCGACATGTCATTATAGTAAAATATAATGCAAATGGCCATTGCAATATTGAATCAAGCACAGAGAGATTAATTGAAATCATCAACTATGCATGCGTCCCAAGACAGAGTGGCACTCTGTCTAACACTTCATTAATGTAATAACAGTTAGCCCAAACAAATCAGTTCTGTCGCTGCCAGTTCTGGCCAGTTTATAAGCGACAATCTGTTAGTGCGAAGTAATCAAGTCAGAGTCATAACGCCAACCTACCTAAATCAGACAACCTAAGATGTCCGAGATGTGGATGATAAAGCACAAATTGATCGACTCCATTATAATAATAAAATATTAAAGGCACAATCAAAGTGACGGTGCGCAAAGTGCCCCAGGCTGGGTGATTTATGGTCTGGACGATTGTAACAAATCGATCCAATTAATTCTCATTGTGCGACGACAATATGGCTTTGTAACTGTAGAGTCGCTATCGATGTAGTTATCGCAATCGCTATTATCGATCGAGTATTTCTTGCCTGCACCAATTGTCAATTTGTCTTTGTACTGCACGTAAATGTGCCTTGTGCTTGCAAATCACCACTACTGTGTGCATGTATGCATGTAGCCAATCCGTGTCTTAGTCGTCCAAATGTTCGGCCAATGTCGTTCAGTGCGACAACAGTTTGCGTGCCGATCCAATCATGCCCACCAAGAGTGATGATCGCTTTCCACTCGCTACTGAGAAAGTTCCAGACGAGTCAAATGCATGCGTGGTGCTCGCAGAATTACATTGCAGAATAATGCATTCGACAACCATAATGGAGACCATCACGACAGATATCATTAGGCCAGTGGACGAGCAAATGGAAATAGCTCGACCTGTGCATGCCCGAACATGTCACTCCGGAAATGTGCGGTATGTGTGCAATTGAAGCAAGCATCAGCGGCCAGACCAAACCAAGAAGATCACCGGGCATTAGTTGTGCAATGCAGTCCTCACTTGTTTATAATCAATTTTATATTCTATTGGTAATTGATAATGGACCTCTCTTCAGGGCAAATTGTTTAAGGATTGGTTCAATTATGGTCACTCGGTGAAAGGAGACCATTGTACGATGGTTGCGCTCGCAGTCTCCCCGAGTGATGGCCAATTGTGGTACTGGTCGCAGTCCCCATCCTCATGAAATGATGATGAAAATTGATGCTGCCAGTGAGTTGCACACCGAGTTAACAATCTACCACAAAGAAAGGCACCATAGACACACTCTCACACAAATAACCAACTTTTCTCGAGTCACTCAAATTAATTGTCTACTCAACTTATACTTTGATACCGAATGTCGACTGTGGAACTTAGTCTGCCTATAACACTGCAACACTCACTCGGCCCCATAAATTACTTACTTGATTGCGCACATGGAAACAAGGTCACTTTGCTCGCCAGTGACTGGTCACATATGTTATCACTCATTTCACTTCATTATCCTATTTTACAATTAAAGCAAATACAATCCAATGAAACAATAACACAAACCAATTTCACTTTTTTCACTGATTTTACTAATATGGTACAATACTGACAAGAAGCACTGAATGGCACTTGGACACACATGTCTCCTTATATTCGGAAATGATTCGATATGAACACACTTTTGTCAGGCCTTCAGATGCAATCCTTTCTTCACCACCTCCACCAGAATAATGGTGTCAATAGCAATCCCTGGTACGACTCTTTTGGCAATGACAATATTCGCCAGTTTGCACATGCTACTGTTGATAAAAGCAAAGTCTGCGGACAACTTGAGACAACCGAGCCCAAAGACAAGTTGGCACTGGTGTTCGCTGTATTCGGTTTGATCGGTTGTTGTCAAAAATTAAGCTCTGGAAAATATAAATTCGTTAAAAACCATTTCAATTAATTCTCCCTCTCTCAATTGACATTGAAAATGTTTTTGGACATAAAGAACATACTGGCATCAGATTCTAATAAAATTAATTTCTTTAATAACCTATAAATTACCTTAAAAATAAACTAGTAATAAAAACAAATGAATATTTACTCGTGTGGTGGGGAGCGGGGAAAGTGCTCCCGCTCAGACTATGCTCCTTTGAAGCCAATGATGTTTAGTGGTCCCTTGACAAGAAAAAATTGATCTAATTGTTGATATGCCTCAAGCAGGTCCATTCGGCATTCAGTTTGGTTTGAAAATTAATGATTCATTACTATGAATGAATAATGAATCATTAGGAATGAAGTGTTTTAACTTGAGCATGAGAACGTCTATTTAAAATTTGGTAAATTAAGCTAAATAAATAATCAATTAAACTAAAATTGACTAAATAAAATTACAAACTGACCATTGCTGAAAATAAACAATCATTATACGGGGAGGATTAAAGTTGCAAATAATTTGAGGATTGGAGAAACCAGAACCACCGAAATGCGTTTTGTCAACCACAGCAAAGTGCCATCGTTGAGATGAGACCAATTCAGAGTGTTTAATGTCAACAGACAGATTGGCAGATAAAATGCGACTGAGGAAAGACGCAAAGATTTGCCATTTGTTGTGAAAACATGAGATGGACAAAAATATTCGATTTAAATATTAAAAAATTTGACCATTACTTAAGCGAATGCTTCAGTTGGTTGGTTGTACTCTTCAAGTGCTAAAATAATAAAAGTAAATTAAAATATATACTCAAAAGTGACGCACAATTGCATTTACCTTTAATTTGAGTGCAACCAAATTGTAAACATTATATTGATGCAAGTAAAAGTAACTTTTTTACTGTAAAACTAATATTTGTCTTGATGCTAGTGTCAACAAACTGATCGTTGTTGAAAGAAAAACGCTCGAATGTATTAAGTGAAAATAATCGGTGATAGAATCATTGTTCAAGATAAACCTGACTGTCAGTGACCATCATAATCGCAGTTGGACAAATGATATCAAATGATGCCATTGTTCCCATGGTTCGACTTGGGCCAAGTGCCGATAGTGCTTTGTCAGACTGTGTATGACGCTAACAAGTGTGCGGAGAGGGCATGTCTTGTTTTGAGCCCGCCTCCACTTGTGTTTGCGACGTACAGTGTAGTTGCAACTACACTGGTACAATATCATGGTCTGGCTTTATGTTTTTGCTTGTATGTTGCGTCATGAAACATGAATGCGTGCTCCTCGTAACACTAACTTTGCCACAAATTGGCAATCTTATCTCGTCTTATCAACGTTGCTTGTGCTATCATTGGCATTCTGCAACTGCTTCAACACTTTCCGAATATAACATTCTCTTATTGAGCGAGTCTTGGATCGACAAGGCCTTGACCATAAATGCCACCTATTTTAAGTGTGTCGATTTTGAAGAGGCCAAGTCATATTCCGGCAAAATTTACTCTTCCCGAGTCCTATCCTAACACTGGCAAACCACTGGTCATCGAAACAGGCACTATTTCTATTTCTAAAAAATTAGTTCTCAAAATCAACTGCCGATCTGTTATTTATTTTAATTTGGTGATAAAATAATTCGGTTCATCGATACACCAGGATTTTGTGACTGGTCTCGGTGGCCTTGTGGAAAATGAGAAGAATTTTGATCTCATTCTTGAGTACCTATGAGTAATTGAATGTCATTTGTATTTTGACCAAAACCACTTTGATTCCACTTACAAGCTCATTTCGATTTTTTCTCACAGAACTATTTTCTCGTTTAGACCAAAATGCACAATGAATCATTGTCAAGAAAAATGTTTTCTTTTGCTTCACGACTTGAAGTTTCACGCATAGTGTGCGCCGTTCACGTTATGGACTAGGACTTGGCTTTGCTTTGGAAAACTTTTCTCAATAAACTTAAAGAAAAAATTGAATTTAAACTTTGTAAGTTTTTGTTTTGTAAGTAAAATAAATAAGAACTGTTTCTTTGTAGACAATGGCTCATATGGTGTCTATTTGATGGCTAAAACGTGGAATTTTCCTTTCATCAAACTCAGCAAAAAAATGTATGAATGTCAAAATCGTTTAAACAAGATTTATTTATTATTTGTTGTTTATTTTCAACGCCGAACCTCACTTGATTGAAAAATGATTATTCGCTAATAATTTCAACTTTGTTGGTAGCGAAAATTACTTTAATGCCAAAGCAAACGATAATATGATGGAAAAAGTCGATATTTTCAAAATTAAGCAATCAAAGCCATTTGTTTTGAATATTTTTCCTTTTGTCATCCACGCCATAGCATCGGTTTCGACAGACATTTTTTATTCGGTAAGAATTGGTTTTTAATCTAATCTAAGAAATCTAAAACTACATTTCCATTGTGATTTAAAGGTTTAAATATTTTATTGTTTTCATCACTTCTACAAAATTCATTGCTCCGCAATGAATTCATTTTGACTACAACTGGTATACCAGAAAATGTCCGATTCTTGCTTCAAGTTCCAAGGTTTCGAACAAAGGCTCGGAAAATTGCACTACTGATCAACAGTCATCTGTCAACAATCTCATTGTCATGAACTACCGTGGATAGTAATTGTGATCTGATCGATAAGTTTCAAGAGTACATTAATTCTAAACTAATCAACCAGTCAGTCAACAACCGCAATGAATCAATAATTATAATTATTGAAGAGGTTCATTCTGATGATCAAGATGAATTTTTTCAATTCAATTTCCATTCAATTTGTATTCATTGCCTCGCGAAAAAATAGTTTTAAAACCAACGAACATGCATTGAGGAAATCGTTGCTTCAAATGCCTATATATAACATTTTGTTGCTTGATAAAACAGGCGCCGGCAACTACAACTATTAACGCTATAGCGACCATAGCTATGGTCAACTCAAGTACCGCAGTTTTGAAGATGCTGCCAACAGTGAATTTGTTGAATTGATACCTTCAAAGTTCACTTCATAATCCCGATACTGCGAAGCTGTAGAGGTCGCGTCTGGAAAAGATGACAACGAACTCCACGGTGCCCGTAAGATGAATCTCGAATTGGCTTAATTAATGGTCCAGTTGCAAGCTAATATATAATATCATATGATATTAGTATTAACGCAAATATTGCTCACATCAAAGTCAAAAAAGGACGAATGGCATAAAGTAAATTGACGAAACTATTTCTAAAATGCGTCAGATTGTATTTGAGTATAAACAAGAACTTAATTCACGATGTTTGTTCAAAGTTTTCAAGCATTTTGATTTCCAATTCTAAAACGGTGAGTCAAGTCTATTTTATTTTCCATTCCAAATGACATTGTTTTTTTTAAATACCAATATTAGCCATACAATCGGTTTATCGAACTTATTTCAATCTGTTGCTTGACGAAGAGAAGAAAAAGTGAGTGTAAATTCAAATTGAATGAAGTTAAAGTGTTAAAAATCAAAACAACAAAATGTTTGCATTGAAGACATTGTCAAGTTTTGCGATCAACTTTGTCCACTCTGATCCATTATGACTTTGCATGCATCTTGCCAATGCATGGACCGTTCATAGTTTCGTCAGATATTGAAAATTGATGTGGCTGTGACAGTGTGAGAAAGGCTCAATTTGAATATACTGAACGACCTCTGTGTATTTCATTATCGTGCATTTTTGCGTCTATTTTTCAGTATGCCAGTGAAACAACAATTTATTTATTGCGTCTACGACCTTTACTAACGGTGTGCGTCTAATTCATGCAAATTAGCAACAACTCTCGCCACGTGAATTCAGCTCTAATTTGCCACTCTAACTCATACTCACAATGGCTCGCAAATCCCAAAAAGCTCTTGCAGTTCTCTTAATCGATCTGAGAAGAGATCTCATCATCTTGATCGACCATCTTGCGACCACTTTCAACGTCTCGATTACTGAATCGTTCGCTCAATTGGATTTATCTGATGATGGACTAATTTCCCCACTGCCAAACGAATTGGGGCAATCTATTTTGGTTCGTTCATCTTCAGTTGGTGAGCAAACAGTGGCATGATCTCCATTGAATACACCAAGAAATTGTTGCTTGTGATTTCAATGGCAATTTTCTAACGCAACGAACGTTCAAACAGATTGATTTGTGAAAATATGAACACTTGCACGCATTAATTTGAAATCAAATGCCAAGCCTAGTAAATCTATAATCACAATTTGTCAAACTATTTCCTGTTATAGAACAACTCGTGATTTGATTTGCCTTTGAATCGCACTATTTTGGAAAAATTATATTTCTATGTGCATTGCGTCTTGTATTTCTCCACCAGCGACAACGTAAGTTGTATTTAGATGCCCTTCAATGTTTTACAATATTCTTGAGTAACGTGCTACATGAATTGGCTAAAATGTAGCCGCTTTAGCGACATCTAGTTTCAAACTGTACGGACTTTCACATGTGCGCCTCACATGCCTCACTTCACACACTCACTTCCTTTTTCCTTTTTTAGCTTGAACTCTTGCCAACAAAGTTCTCTTTCTGGTCGTCGTCGTTATTACATCCTTTTGCTCAAATATTCTTTATAAGTGGTATTCCTTATCAGTGGTAATCTCAAAGATCATACTAATTCTTTGTTTATGTCTAGAATTACATAACTTTGGATAATTTCTCGGAAAAGATTTCAATTGATTTACATTTGCTCTTTGTGATTATTATTTTTATTTTCAAGTAAGTGTCATAACTCTTTTTATCTTGTTTCTCCATCTTTATTATTATCCCATCATTGTCAGGTAACCTCGTATGATAAGACAGAATTACTCCATACAATTGTTTTATTATTCTTGGTGTCATAATGGCCCTTTATGCAGCAAGACTAGGTAAAAGAAATGTTAATTTCTGTTTGTTAATCAAACTACCTAGACCCAATAGACATCAGACATTAGGCATTAGACGTTAGACTTTATATACAGTAAACTCTCGTTAATTTGACAACTTCGGGAGTAAATATTGCAAAAAATTGTCAAATTATCAAATAACGAAAATTTTTTAAAATCCTAAACTATCATTTATTAATTGACAATATAACTTAAAAACGCATGTATTAGTTATATTTGACACAAATTTCCACTTTAGTACAGAATTAATTAGACTGTTATGAAAAATAATCACAAATTAATTTTTATATCAGTAACTTGTACAAACCTTAGAAATAAAGGCCCACGAGTACATAAACTACATAGTCATCATATGGGGTCAAAGGTCTTAATATCACAATAGGCATTTAAACAAATATGCCTAATTGTGTGTTAAGTGTTGGAACTTGGTTAAATAAAATGAAATAGATAAATCAAGATAAAATTGCTATCGTAAATTTTGAAATTATGTCAAATTATGCACTCAAAAAAGTGTCAAATAATCAAATAACAAATTAACGAGAGAATTTTATATAGAAATGTGTTACGGTGTGTGTCAATTTAGCTAAATTTTAAGCTCAAAATATCAAATAAAGAGATATGTCAAATAAAAGCGAGTCAAATTAACGAAAGTTTACTGTAATAGACACAGGCTCATTTCTGAATATCTTAACATCCAAAGATAATTCTTGAATAAACTAATATACTTATACATTTATTATTAGCAGATTAATTCTTCAGTAGTTATCTTTAGTAATTACACTTATTAATTAATCCTTTCATTCCCTTGTCCTATGTCTTGTTCTTCGTTTTTCTTCCTTCACATTTGTGAATCTAATGGCTTAGCTAAAGCTGTTATCTCGAATCTATCAAACCTACTTATAGAATTATCAGTTCATTCTTATCTTATTATATATACTACGATACGATGGGATATTGTCTGTTTAATAAAATCTTTCTGCTTATGCTTACATCAAGAACTATATATTTGTTTTGTTTAACTTTTTTTAGAAATGTTTCCAAAAAATAACCTTGGAATCAACGCTGCAAAAGGTGAATATTCTCCTGAAACTGTAAGTGCTTGTTTGTTTCCTTTTTTGTATAATAATTTGCGTTTGTTTTTAAGCAATCTTCTCAAATTCACCTGGATATTACTAATCGAAGTCACGTAATTGGGAATGGCTTTGCTCTGGTAATCGAAACCACTCTAAGTAGACAGTATGTCGATTACTTGAGACGTATCATCAATGGTCAAGGTTTAAACGTGAGGGTTCGCTCTGCAACACCAGACGGTATTATGTTTACTCAAATTTGCGAAGAGTTCGAAGGTGATACAGAAGGACCATTACCTGTTCCGTCATCAGACTCTTTGGGAAGGCCTCATCGACAGCGTTTGGTTGCTGGTACACTCTACACACGTGGACTAGAGTGGATATTCACTTTCCGCGAGATGTATATCGAATTTGGCTGGCTAATGGTCGGACAAAAGGTCCTTACTGCTGATAACTTTGAGGTTATCCATCAAATTCTAGGAGCGCGATTGTCGTCTCTCCGAATGATGCCATCTATCATGTGATTGGAAGATGTGGATCTCAACAACAAAATTATCCACTATAGTTATAACTCGAATGATACTATTAATGGCATAACCGTTTCTTTTTCTTGCCATAAGTCACAATTAGTCTATCTTAATCTTATTATATTTAACTTATTAGAGAAAGCAATTTTTGTGTCTTATCATCAAATAAATTTGTTTTCCGCCTAATCAGCATTTTATATCTTCAAAGTCTATATAATCATTACAGAAATTTAAAACAAAAATAAATGATGGAAAATAAATATAAAACCCCTTCAATAACTTGTGTCTGACAATAATTGCAAGTCCTGAATCATTGCCCAATCTGTTTAATAATATGAGCTTCAAAGTTTAACAGAAGTTCAACCTGCAACTTGGTACGATAGTCGGCATGACGGGCTGAAGTTGGAATGGAAATAACATTGCGAGTTCGAGTTTAGGCAAATGTAGAAGCTGAACTTTTGGATGTCGTCGGTGGAAAGATTGACAATAGTATGGTAGGATGTTAATAATAATAATGGTGCTTAGTGGGCTTTGAAGTACTCAAGAATAGCAGAACACGAAAGAGAGCTAATGCATCGAGAAGTGTGCGCAATTGCCAATTGGAATGCCTCGTCAAAGAAGTCACTGGATATGCCAAGCAAAGCGAGATATTTTGATGGAAGTATACTTTTACAACGAAACAATTGTTAAGTGCGAATGTACTTCAAACTTTTGAAGTTCAAATACCAATGGCAACAGCGGTCTTCAATTCTGAATTGGTCTTATTTGAATGACATATATGTCATGTGGCCAATGATTGTTGTCGTATGAAAATTCACAGCTATTCGACCAGTCATCACCACATAACCCTCCTAGGATCCTTGGTACTTTGTCTTTGATTTTTCAAATTGAGTGCCACTTTACTTGTCTGAAGTGGGTACACTGCTTTCGCCAATGAAGCCTAATAATGGCCTGGTTTGTATATTTTTGCGTTTTATGGCGAACATTTTAATTCTTTTTTATTATTTATTAATGGACATTTATTATTACTTTAAGCTCTGACCTAAAAAAAACTTCCCACGCTTATGGCAAGCGGCCAAAGTGCATCGTCGAGAAATCAAAATTTGAATATGCCAAACCCAAAATGGACTGCAGATATCAGGTCGGCTTCTTCCCCAATCGCCAACTCGGCATATTCCTCGAACACTGCAGCCATCGAACTCACCGAACCACAGTACTTTCAACGGAATCGACCTGGCCTGACATGTCATATTTCCCACAAGTGTGCTAACATCAGACGTCTCCGCTAGTGGCACATATCTGACAATCCTTTTTGTCACATTTGGCATTTTGTTATAATAATTGTTATCGCACTTGTGTTCACTTTGTGTGCTTCTGTGGGAGAAACAAGACGAAGCAGACAGACGCAATTCGAAATGGCAACTCAAAGCGAAATGCACATAAGTGACAAATTTGAAGTTAATAAGTTGAAGTCAAACAAATTTGTTAACGCTCTAGATCGAAGCAAAGTGGACATCGGCGACAGTCCTCCACGGCCAAACAAATGGATTCGTCATTCAAATATAACAAGCAGAGTCAAATTTCAAACAGTAAATGATTTCAATTACAGTCAAGTATTGCTCAAGGAAGGACTCACAATTTGAGCCGAAATTAGTCATACACCAAATGGAGACTTTGGTGGGAACGCCATCCAGACAGGACTCTCGTTTCATTCACGGACACTGGACTCTAAGCTGTGCCTCACACTGGACAGTGGACATCGCCGAACCAAGTACCAGTGGCAATGAAGTCGATCGATCGATTCTCGACACTCGATCCTTTGCCATGCAAACAGGAATCATTGATTTGGATGGTCTAACATTGTAAGTATATCTCTTGTGCTTCTTCCTTTGACTCTGCCTTTGACAATCAATTGTTGCCAGATGGCAAGTTGACTCTTTTTTGTAAGGTTACTTATTTGACACACTTTCATTTTAAATATTCAAACAAATAATTTTGACGTTTTTCTGTCTGTTAGATTTCGAATCTTCTAGACATCGAAATCATTTCCTCGTCCTCTTCTTTGTCTTTCATCCAAGAGGATAAATTCAGTGAGTCCGAATGGTTGAATTGGTTTATATTTAAGTGAGCAAAATGTGTTTGCCCGTCGCTAGTAACAGGAAGTGTCAATAATTGAATTGGTTTATATTTACGTGAGCAAAATGTGTTTGCCCGTCGCTAGTAACAGGAAGTGTCAATAATTGAATTGGTTTATATTTAAGTGAGCAAAATGTGTTTGCCCGTCGCTAGTAACAGGAAGTGTCAATAATTGAATTGGTTTATATTTACGTGAGCAAAATGTGTTTGCCCGTCGCTAGTAACAGGAAGTGTCAATAATTGAATTGGTTTATATTTAAGTGAGCAAAATGTGTTTGCCCGTCGCTAGTAACAGGAAGTGTCAATAATTGAATTGGTTTATATTTAAGTGAGCAAAATGTGTTTGCCCGTCGCTAGTAACAGGAAGTGTCAATAATTGAATTGGTTTATATTTAAGTGAGCAAAATGTGTTTGCCCGTCGCTAGTAACAGGAAGTGTCAATAATTGAATTGGTTTATATTTAAGTGAGCAAAATGTGTTTGCCCGTCGCTAGTAACAGGAAGTGTCAATAATTGAATTGGTTTATATTTAAGTGAGCAAAATGTGTTTGCCCGTCGCTAGTAACAGGAAGTGTCAATAATTGAATTGGTTTATATTTAAGTGAGCAAAATGTGTTTGCCCGTCGCTAGTAACAGGAAGTGTCAATAATTGAATTGGTTTATATTTACGTGAGCAAAATGTGTTTGCCCGTCGCTAGTAACAGGAAGTGTCAATAATTGAATTGGTTTATATTTAAGTGAGCAAAATGTGTTTGCCCGTCGCTAGTAACAGGAAGTGTCAATAATTGAATTGGTTTATATTTAAGTGAGCAAAATGTGTTTGCCCGTCGCTAGTAACAGGAAGTGTCAATAATTGAATTGGTTTATATTTAAGTGAGCAAAATGTGTTTGCCCGTCGCTAGTAACAGGAAGTGTCAATAATTGAATTGGTTTATATTTACGTGAGCAAAATGTGTTTGCCCGTCGCTAGTAACAGGAAGTGTCAATAATTGAATTGGTTTATATTTACGTGAGCAAAATGTGTTTGCCCGTCGCTAGTAACAGGAAGTGTCAATAATTGAATTGGTTTATATTTAAGTGACCAAAATATTTAACTTTAGCACTTTAACTTTTTAGTTGAACGAAATCTGTTCGAACATATGTCGAACAGCGCAACTAACTATACATGAGATCGGTACAGTGGCCGTTTTGTGATTCGGTTTTATGAACGTCCACCATTGTGTCTGATTTTATTTGTCACGATTTCCTTTGTGACAGACAAGGATGCCAAATTTCACCGCCAAGATTGATGCAGCACTAGATGCAAGAGGCTACACGTTGATTAAAAAGCTGGCAGATGGTTCGTTTGGTGAGGTCTTTAAAGTCAAGCCAAAAACTAGAGATTCGGTCGCCGCGGTAAAAGTGATCAACCTAGCTGCTTTGATCAAATTGGGCCGAAAGATTGACATACCTAGGGAAATTGTTGTCCATATTGAGGCGGTTCACTAAAACTTAATATCTACTATGGACATATTTAGAACCGATAAAGCGATGTTTATAGTGATGAGTTTTGACCTAAACGGAGACGTTGCTTCTTATTGAGAAAGCACGGTGGACTTGGTCAACGATTAGCCAAGACTTGGTATCACCAATCAAGTAAAGTATTATTGCATCTCCATGGTAAAATGAATACTTGCCACAGAGATATCAAGGCAGAAAACATCTTACTGGACTGCAACATGATTGCTAAGCAATCGGATTTCGGATTCGCCAAGCGATGTATCGAAGAAAGCACTAAAAAGATGAAAATGTCTAGTACCTTTTGCGGTACGATTCCTTATGAATCACCTCAAATTATAGGTCAGGTTCCATATGAAGCATTCAAAACGGATATTTGGTCGATGGGCGTGTTGTTCGTTGTGATGTTTTTCAATCGGTTTCCATTTAATTAGAAAGACGAAAATGAAATGCTCAAACAGATGAATAATTGGCCACAACACATCAGCAAAATTGTCCCAGAGACATTCTCTTCCGATGGCCGTCGTTTAGTAGTGGAAATGCTAAACCCGAACGAGAGTGGTCGATTAAAAGACATACAAAAGTAAGTAGTAAAATAGCAAATTAAACAAATATCAAAAAGAATTCAGATTCAGAAATAAACAGACAAATGCTAAATCACTTGTTTTTTACTGTAATCAGCGTTTTAATGTCGATCGCGCACTGCAGTTAATGCACGAGGCACTTGGCACTGAATTTCGCAGTATTCATGTTCTACACTTTATTTGTGATCACCTTCACTGCACTTTATAATTACGTCCATCGATAAGTGTGCTTAGCTTATTTCTCAAAGTACAGTACGCTATTTCACACTTTGGTGTAACGCCGCAGTTTAAATTTGGCCAAAGTGGTAACTGCTGTAATGCGAATGCATTCATTTTGGCGAGTTATTTTACCGATTAGCTCAACTGGCACAATCAATCGACTCTTCCCCGTCGACAAATTAACATTAATATTAATGTTAATATAATTATTAAATTGGACCACCCTAAATAGCTCAATAAAAGGCAATCACAATTGACAAATAAAAGGTCGTTTATCAAAATTAATAATTTACAAAAGAACAGAAAAGAGCAAATTGGAGTGCAATTGTGATATTGCTTGTGTCGACAAACAATGAACTGTAGCTTCATGTGGGTGAACCGCCGATGACAGGACAAACGATATCAGTACTGATACTGACTCATACGTATGCAACCAATCGGGAGAGGTCTAATTTTCCTGCTGTTTGTCTTATTGTGTCCAGGGCCTTATTTGTAGACATCGTTTAATGATTAACAATGCATTAATGAATTCGTGTCATCATGTGAAATCATGATTATTACTTTGATTTAGGCGTTTCAATTGAGTACGTTTCAAATGATGTCAACATTTCTCCTAATTTCAATTTTGAAGATATATAGCCTAGGCTGCTCTAACCAATGCGATAGTAATGTGGCCAATAACATATGTTCACGATGACACGTTAATCACATGAATTACTAGAACAAGTGAAAAGTTCTCTGCAGTTTCACTTACTTTTACTACCATATAAACTGGCCTCAACTTGACGTGTTGATTCATTTAGTGCTCTAGTCTAGCTTTGTGACTTTCTGCGACTCTCCACAGTCTCTTCACCAGCCTATTCTCAATGACTTCCTGTGGCGGCACTGTGTCCAAAGTGGTGCTCTGTTTGGTCAACATGATATGCCTTCTTGTGGCACTCTCTGTCATTTTTGTGGGCTTTCAGCTGTACGAGTCTGGTGACGCGAATGGTGATGCCACTTCATCGGTCACCTCCTCCTCTGAGCTCTTCCTGGGCATATGCACCTGGCGCACTCTCTCCATCAGCATCCTTGTCATTGGAGTGGTCATATTCTTCGCCGCCATTCTGGGTCTCTGTGCCATCATGTGCGAATCCCCAGCTGTGCTCACCGCCTACGTGTACTTAATCGCACTGGGCTGTTGCATCGTGATGGCTGGCAACTTTTGCTTTTGGTACTACTCGGAAACTCTCACCGATAAGGCCTCAAACTACTATCACCAACTGGTGGTAAATTCGTCTTCGGACGCTGATGCGATGGATGTCGTGCAGAAAGTGCAGCTCTGGGCGTACTGCTGCGGCGAGAAGACCTTCATGGACTGGCACAACCAAACCTTGACCAATCGAAGCATCGATTCTCGTGTTGGCTTGGGACAATTCCCTGAAAGTTGCTGTGGCAAGTCATCATCTTCGATGAGTTATGCAACTAACCTGACTCTTGGCTACTGTGATGGCTCCGAAGTGTCCTACTACGATGGCTGCTTCTCGTCGGCCCAGGTCTCCCGATACCAAGTGTTTGGCCAGAGCCTCATCGTCTTGGCACTGTTCTTCAAGCTGCTCCTTCTGGTTCTGTCCTGCTGCCTGGATCGGGACCGTCAGCTGGAGGCCTCCAAGCTGGTCAACCTTCAGTACGCTGCTCATCTGCACGTCTGCCGTTCCCAGGGTGGTGTTGCCGCCGCTTCAGCCCAACACTACAACTCAATGGGCCTATCTCGTCCACGTGACTCGTGGCGAGTTTGAACTGGATCCAATGATCCAACATTTCTTGTGGGTCACTTGATGTGACATTTATTCCACAGCCTAGGGCAACATTTATACTAAATTCTTAAATTAATCATTAATGATTATTATTACCATTAAAAGTTTTGTTTGCAACGAAGTGTAATACAAGTGGTGCAAGTAGGCGAAGATGTCTATGTCTCAAACGAATACTATCAAACGTTTAATTGCCAATTTTAGCTGTGTCACTGTTAACATTCGAATCATTCAACACTCGACATCGAATATCGACATACACGAGTCATGCAAAATGGCAGAACAATACAATTGTACATTTGACAAAGTTCGTGTTTGCAAAGCGAATTTAATTGCCATTTAAGAAGTGACTGCAGAGAGGCCCAAATTGTCTGTGTCGAGCTAAGTCCCACTCTCACTCGAAGCTCTCGCCAGTCGTTGCTTGGCCAATTTTCTGCTCGAATTTGTTTGACCCAGCTCTGAGCAAATGTCTAACGAGTCGCTCAAGTTGGACCCAAAGACCGCGGCTGTGTTCAACAGGAAGGGCTATACTATCGAGAAGAAACTCAACGAGGGAGCCTTCGGGCAAGTGTTCAAGGGTCGCAACGTCAAAACCGAAGAAGAGGTGGCCATCAAAGTGATGTTCATCGAAAAGCTGGGCAAAAAGTACGAGGAAAAGTTTTGGCCTCGAGAGATGTCAGCCTTGATCGAGATCCGACACGAGCACGTGATTGCGGTGCACGACATTATTCGATGCGGTGGCAAGCTGTTCATCTTTATGGAATTTGCCAATGGTGGCGATATCACTGGCTACTTGTCGAAGCACGGTGCCATTCACGAGGCACTCACCTGCTACTGGTTCACTCAGTGCACTCTAGCGATGGCCTTCATGCACGACGAGCACCACTTTGCCCATCGCGACATCAAGATCGACAATGTGCTGCTGCACAACAACAAGGCCAAAATGACCGACTTTGGATTCGCTCGCCACTGCTGGAACGAGAACCAGAAACGCGTGGAAATGTCGAGCACCTCGTGTGGCACTGCGCCTTACTACAGTCCGCAATTGGTGCGTGCACAGAAGTACAATCCGTTCGCGGCCGATGTTTGGGCAATGGGCGTAATGATGTTTGCCATGCTCAACAACAAGTATCCCTTCCACTGGGAGGACGACAAGGCGCAATTGGCCGAGCAGATCAACTCAAAGTTCCTGGCCACCCGTTACACCAAGCGCTTCCCGCCTGATCTGATCGACCTGCAGGAGAAACTGCTTTTGGTGGACGAGGCGAAACGAATCTCCATGGCCCAGGTGCTTCAACACCCGTGGATTGTTCGCAAAGGCAAATAGCCACACAACCACTCGACCACCTAGTTGGTCATATTTATCGAGCATCAATTCTCGATACAAACAAATTAAAACTTTTCAATTCTGAGACTAATGTGTTGTATTTTTATTTTGTTTGATCACCCCAACATCGTGTTAACTTTACTTCCCGTTAACTTAGCAAACCACTTGCCTGCAATGATGAATTGCTCAGTGGCTTGCTGTGCGATCCAATAATTAACAAGAAGAAAGTGATTGCATTGCAGCTGTCACTAGCTAGTGCACAAAACGAGGCAACCATGACCATAAAACTGGGTGAGCACGATAAGGAAAGCTTAAAACGGCTTAATAATATATTAGTATAATTGATAATATAATATTACTACATGTTGCAACTAACTTGCAAGTGTAATCGCTTTAGAGTGCATGCATCCAATGAAGACATGATAAGGAAACGGCAGCGGTGATGTTAGGCATTGCCTTTCATATGCTGATCAATGCATAAGTCTCCATTTAGATTCCGAATGGCTAATTACACAAAACTTGCACAATGTCATCAATCACTGTTTGTGTTGATCAAAAAGCAAAAGACCGAGTCACTAATATTGGTGGTTCAAGTATCTATTGCGCAAAATGCCCACTAATAAAATGTTATACAATCGAAAATAGTGAACAAATTTTAATGTTTGCTAGAATAGACCAATAGTGGTCGAATGTGGCATGCTCAAGCCAGGCGGAACATGTTGAGCAAGTCATCGTTGTAATTGCGAGCAATGTCATCAACGACAGTGGCCAGTTTCTTGGTCTGTCAATGGAGAAAGAAGCAAAAGTCAGTTCAATGTTATTGTGGATGCGCTTTCTTCTAGTTGAACACTCACCCACAGTTTATACTCGTTGAGCTGGGCCCGGTCCAACTTGACCTCAGTCTGTGCGTCGTACTTGTCCCGAAGGAAGTGACCACGAGTGTCGAAGAAGTTGGTGCGCAGCATTTCGGTTTTCTGGTTCAGCTCATCGACCTCCTCAAAGAGAGCCTTGAAGGTCTCGTCCCGAGTGATCGGATTGAGGAAGCGCTCAATGTCGTACTTGTCGGTTGCCTCGAGACAAGACTTGGTTTTGAGCTCGTTAGGATCGGCCGTGGACAGAGTGGTGAGAAAGTTGATTGGCTTTCCATCTGCTGCCACCTTTTCCTGAACCTCCTTGGCAGTCTTCTTCTTCGACCGTCGATTCTGCATGGCCACCAGAGACTTGATGATGCTGCCATACGAGTGCTTCAGCATCTGAACACCCGAGTTGAGATCAGTGACCTATGAAAGAACAACAATAAAAGTTAATGTTGCTCTTATGAGACAAGACACTACACTTACACTATCGTTGAGCGACTCAAAATCTCGGTTGGTGATCTTTTCCGACAGGCTCAGTGGCTTCTCCTTTTTGTCCTTCTCTATCTGGTTGATAGTTGGCTTGGTGAATTCAAGCTTTTCTTCCTTTGGCTTCTCTTCCTCGATAGCCTCAGCCTCGGTGCCTTCCTCGCAGTCAGCCCACTCACCCTCTTCACCAACGGTTTCCGCTTGGGTCGATGACTCTCCAGCTTGCTCGGTGGTCACTTGTGCGAGCTGACTTTGCTCTGTTTCGTCTGGCTCAGCAGCACTAGCTTCCACAGTTACAGGTTCCTGTTCACCACTGGTCTCCTCATCGGTTTCCTCAACTTCTGCCGGTTTGGCTGGTGATGGCTTGGCTTTGTTCTTTGTAGCCTTGCTTGCTTTGGCTTTTGGTTTCTTTTTGTCCTCTTTCTTGGACTGCACCACTTGCACCACTTCACTAGGCTCAGGCTCGGTGTCCTCTTCTTCGGTGGGCTTAGGCTTTGGTTTAGTGGCCACCTTTGCTTTCGGTTTGTCTTTCCCAGACGAGTTGCCTTTGTTTTTGGAGGATCCCGATTTGTTGGTGGTAGTAGCTTTCTTCGAAGCATCACCTGCCTTCTTGTTGACTGTCTTGGTCACCTTGCTTTGAGGCGGCTTTGAGGACTTTATCGCCGAGCCATTTACAGCCTTCTTAGAGCCAGCACTTTTGGTCTTGACAGACGACGAAGTGGCAGTAGCGGTAGCCTTTTTGCTGCCCGAACCAGTAGTGGGGGTCTTCTTACTGGCGGTGGTTGCTTTCTTGGCCGAGTCGCCTTCCTTTTTCTTCTTGGCAGAGGAGGACTTTTCTTTAGCCATGACGAGAGAGAAAATAGAACGGATAAAGCGAGTGTGGGTAAAGGTTAAGGAGAGCAGAAAAGAAGACAGAGCACAAATACATCTAGACGGAGAACACCCTTTGGTTAAATAGTGCCTGTTCAGGAGAACGCATGAACGATGAACAATTCGAACGCTAAATCATTTTCCATAATTCTACAAAAGTAAGCATTTAATTATACATTAGTCATATGTGATATTATATATCAACTCATGGAGATATTGTAAATATAATACGTCAAACAAATGACAAGCGACTTGTTGAGATCTCTAGAGTTCTAAATCGAGCATTTCATTCTCATTTTAGTTTAGATCAACACAAAGCAACATTTAATCAATTGCTCACTGTTTAGTGAATTGAACAGAAATGCACATCAACTTGGCCAAAGAACAAACTGTGGGTCGATTTGACTGTCGAGTTCACTTTAGCCAAAAACGAACTGATTGCAAAGCGAATAACTGTTATGTCTCAAAATGCAATTAAGAGACTTTCCTTCTTTTGAGCAAGCTGTTCTAGTGGCCATATTTGACCAAATTAATAGCAATTTGTAGTTTGTTGAACAATTTTGTTTGCTAGATGCTGTTTTCAAAAGGGAACGGTGCGAGCCTGCCGGCATAACGAACTCGAGTGATCACAATGTTTCTCACCGCACAAAGAAAATGCACGATAAAATTGGCTCGTGCGAATTATAATTCTATAGAGTGTACACACACGAAGAGCCTATTGAATTTCACTGAGAATTCATTTATAAACTGTTTCTTGGACGAACCATCAGTTTGTTTATGTGCAATTGCAATTGATTAAAGTTTTGAGACGATCGATGGAAAGGGAGGCCCAAAAAATATTTTTTTCGACTACATTTCTTTTTCGATCTGCTCATTGGTTCTTATCACTGGAGTAATATCAATTGGGGTTACTTTCTTGACTATAGTACGTACTGATACAAAATCGCGTCTCACATTGGTTGTCACTGAAGAAGTGGCATAAAGTCTTAAAGTTTAATTAACTCGGCCATCATTTTTAGCGATTAAACACCATAAGGCAAATTTTTCCTTCAATTTTGCGAAAAATATCGACGTATTTGGTATTCCATTTCAGCAGACAAAATACATGTGCTTTGATTAAATCGGTAAAATTGTAATGCTGAAGTTCTGAAATCAACTGTTTGGTGGATTTCAATTTGGCGAAGGCGAAATTACATATTCGCAATGTTTTCGCTCAAAGGTCGTTCGTTTTCAATAAAAATAATATTTTACGAGTGTGTTTGTAGTTAGTTCCAACAGGTAGGTCACTTTAGATATGTTTGATTTGGGCTTCAATTTAAATTTAAATATTCATTGACTATTCAAAGAAAAGTCGATCGACTGGAAATGCTAGATGACTTTAATTCTGCGAAATTGTTTTGAGCATATAAAAGTAAAATTGCATCAATGATGTGCACATACACATGTGTATTCCAATTGATGAGGTACTGTGAGTAAAACAAATTAATAATATTTGTTTTTTTAAGCAAAAACTTACCTCAAGCAATTGCAATTGGTGTTCATAGTTCAGAAGTTTGCTTCGTAAAACGTTTCTCTGTTCAAACAAATCATCGAAAGTGTTCTTGGCAGTTTTTTGGCATAGAAAATAATTCCGTCTCAGGAAGAAGAGCCAAACATTGTGTACGTCTTCCCCGACCCACAAATTCCATAAGAAATAAACAAGAAATAAGTTATTTCAAATAACTAAAGCCAGCCAATAAAGAAGAGATTAATTTCTTGATGGTTGTTTTCGTTTTAGTCAAAAACATCAAACTTCAGATTTTTGTTTGGCTTATTGTCAATTTGTTTCAATAGTAGTGCAGATAAAAAAAATCAACGCATCTGAATCGGTCGCATCAATGACATTTGCGGAATTTAGTTACAATTCTTTATGACAAGGTTGTATTCGTACGCACACGATAATGCCTTCATTAAATTCTGTGAAAAAGATACTTTTGAGGATACTAAAATTTAATAATATTTTATGCCTTACTAGAATGATGATTTATATCGTCGGAGCTGTCAAGAAATTTGCTTATCAATGAGTAATACATGGCCAATACGGGAATGGTGAAGCGGGAAAAGATTATTAGTGATAATTGGTATTAGCCGATGGTAGCCACACAGAAACAAAACAAAAAATAACAATCGATCAACTGAAAGTCTGAAACAGATGGAATGAGTCATTCACAAAGAGAGTGATTTATTTTCATATTTATTGAATCAATTTGCTTCTCGTCGCAAGCTCCGTATCATATTTTGTTATTACGATCTATCTCAACTTGGAATCTATTTTTAGATGATAAGGCACTTGGTAAGTAATACTGCCTTTTATATTAACTTGTGAAGTTTGTCTAATTTTTGTTATTGATTATCTTATTAATCAATAGTACTTCAAAAATTGTCCGTATCGTCGTTTTATGGAAAAATTATTTATGCACCTTTCAACATTTGACGGTCTTCCTTCGCGTTGAGTTTGTAACACGATAATTTTAGTGCAACAAGTGTTTTGCGTCAATAAGAATCAAAACGAAGCGCTCAAGTTACTTGAGTCAAGTACTGTGTCTTACTGTGAATGTTATTGCCGAACTGTAGAAATTAAATCAAAAATTGGACCACAATTTGGTTACAAAACTTGAACAATTTGAAGAACCAACTACCGATATTAACGAAAATGATGACTTGAACTAGCTGAAGTGTAATATAATTTTGATGTAACACTAAGCTAACTAACAAGTATGAAGCAGCTGACTAAATACTTATTGACTTTACCGTGGTGGAATCGGAATCTAATCAAAAGGAATTCTTAAAAGTGACAACTGTCTGTATATTTATCGTTTGCATTTTATTTTGTTTATTAATATTTTGTTTTCTTTTATGTAGATGTTCACTAAATGTTGACAATAATTTTGCGTAAATTAAATACTTTGTTGAATCCATAATTTACCTGCAGGATCCATGGATCAATAAACTTAAAACACATGGAAAAGCAAAATTGCCTGTTTTGACTGAAAAATTATTTTGCATTGAGTAAAACATTGCTGAAATTACTAAAAAATTGTTGATCGATTGGAAAGAACGAACCGTGGACCTTCTGGGCCAGTTACTCCAGTACTTATCATCGAAAATCGGACAATATTAACTTTTCCGCTAACCAAAATGAAGCGACACAACCATCCTTAAAACAAGCAATCGGTCAAACGAAAGTGACTATTATTCGTAATATAATTTATTGCTTAAATCAATAATGATGTGACGAAATAATTAGTTAGGATTATCGAGAGTGATGAAGATATTTATGAAATTGAATTGAGGCTGATAGTCGCTATTTATTGTACAGTGGAGTTTCTCAGTCAATGAATAAACTCTGAAGCGTTTTGGAATTGACACCCAGTCCTCATGGGAAATTGCCCTAACATACGGGGAATTCATTTAATTTGCAACCACAAGAAAAAGAATATTAAACTGTACAAAAGATATTTATACATGCAGAAATAACGTTTTTTATGATCGTGTCAAATTTGAAGATCTTTAAAGTGACGAAGGCAATCTATTTCAGCCACTGACAAATTGTTCTAACTATTCTATATGCAATGCATTGACCCGGGCTGGCCAGCACTAATTTGACAACGGATTTAGGCGTAATCGAAAAGACAGAAACTACTTTTGATGTACATTTACGCACATTTGTGAAAGTGTATTTGCCAAACTGTACTCTTGTGAACGGTTTCAATCAATGAAGAGGGTTTAAATTTATTTACTGTTGGCCAAAGCTGGAGTGTTGCCTTTACCAGGAAAAAATATTTCCGATGAGATTTTTCGTCACCATTCGGGATGATTAATGCTAGTCGCCGATAGACTGCCAATTGCTTGCACTGGGTATACCCTATATATGTCTTGTAAGACACTCGTTTACATTTAAGTTTATTGCAACTAACTAATTTCGTTGTTTCTCCAATTTGTAGTGCATCTCAAGTGGATATCAACATGTCGTCTCAACTCAATCTATACCTGGCCAATGACAAACTCCCTCAAATGATTCTCAAAACAGTTCAGGAAGGACACAAAGTTTACTGTAGGGACATAGGGACTGTATTTACTCACAATTTATTGTTCGCTCATGTGGAGTTACTATTTTGAAATAAATTTATTATTAAATTGATTTTCAATTGCTAAGTGAAAATCGATTGTTGGTCAGTTCCTCGCACATGTTGCCACTGGGATGGGATCATTGTCTCGTGCAACCAGCGAGGTATGATTTATACAGAAAATAAAGGGATCAATCGTTTTCATTAACAGACAAACAAACATACACTCACTGTCAGGAAGCGTCACTCAAAAGGCAAAGTACTAACAAGGCAATATTATTGCAAATATAAATCTTATTTGTTTTCAAATCAATTTTATTTGTTCAACAGTATTGGAGACACTCACTAGATGTCGCCAGATCCGAAAAAGGCAGCCATTATAGGCATGTGCCTTGTCAAAATACTCTTCTGTGACATGGTTGCGCGTATGTGATTTGTGTTCAGCTGTTGACCTAAACTCCAGTCTGACTGTCTGATAGACTCTGACTGGCCTGTTCTTATGTGTTGCGTTTTCATTGCGTATTGCGTTGTCATCTTTGCACATTTTTCCTTTTCGTTCAAAGTATAAAAAATGGCATGCCCAAATCAGCCCATAACTGCGAAGAGCCCATCCGAAATGGCTGAAAATGATCCAAACTCAGTACTAGCCTCAACATCAATAGAACTTTTGAACACAACCGTGCGCATGATGAAATCATTTCCAATCAAATTCAAGGAAGATGCACAGGCAATGGGCAAAATCGCTGAAGCAATTCAACTCTTGAGACGTGAGGAAAAATCAATCTTTTCAAATAAAGATGAACAACAGTAACTGATTCAAAAGAAAGTGCCAATTCAGTTCAATGATTTGCCCGAAAAATTTTTTAACAAAATGTTTAGCAAATTGCAAACGCGAGTTAATTTGCCTTCGCATTGTTTGTACCACTTGGAAGTCGATAATTGAATCAATGTGCCACGAGCGTAAATCGTTGATGCTATTTGTTCATTTAGATAATAGCGAAAAAACCGAATTAAAAGATCGCTTTTTTGGTGCAATCAATTTGGAGTAATATGTTCAGTTGGCGTTGAAGGAATTTCATCGCTATCCAGAGTATACGACCTATTTGTCAAGAGACTTATGTGTGCTTTTATTCAATCGTCTTTTCCCCAAAGTTGATCAACTGATCATCTCTGCCCGACTATGTCCAAGTTCGGCTAATAATCTCAACATTATGCTCGAAAATTATGGGCCAAACGTGAGCACATTGTCACTGCAGAATTTTTTCACAGAAGAAGCCAAGCAATTTCATTACGTGTGTGCCCGTGTCAACCAGTTGAAATCACTGAAGCGGTTGGATATTGACGGATGCTTTGTCGAACTACCCAGTGCATCACTGTTTGCTCAGTTGGAACATTTCTCTTGTGCGCAAGATGACATGGATGAGATAATGTCACTAATTCCTCCGCTTGGCGCCAAGTGTACCAGCTTTTGGTTTCAATCTTTTCAATTGAAAGTGTCTACTTTTGATCAGTGGATGAAGCAAAATTCAATTATGGTGCTGAGAAATGTTACTCATCTTGGACTGTCGTGGATCGCAGATTCAGAAGTGTTTCGATTGATTTGCGCAAATTTTGAATCGCTGCAAGTGTTGAGCATTAAATATGAAATTTTGGAACATGTAAGATTACAAACAATAAAATGTATATTATAATGTAAATTTTAATATTAATTTATAGATGCCTTTATTCAGCGCCAGCACTTGTGTTCAACTATCCAACCATTTAAAAATATTCCTAATTTCTGCAACGCAACTCAACTTGAAATGCCTGAAAGACAAAAAGATACTTCCGCTATCGTCGATTCGTGTGTTTCACTTAATGAACTTTGGTCTCTATCCAAAGTTTGATCTAAATTCGACAAATCAGTTTATTGCAAGCTTCAATGGAGAGGAATTCTGTCGCACCTTGGCAACTATTATGCCCAACATTGAAGAGTTGGGAATTTTCTCTGGAAAGGAACTGATTCGAAATGGAATTCAACGGAATTTGAGTCACTTTATAAAATTGAACAAGTACCAGTTGTCTGTCATATTACGCAGACAAATGACAACCATAACAACAAACAAACAAAACCAATGCCAATACAAACTAAGGAAATGTACAAGATTCCTACTAAGAAGAAAACATTGAAACATTGGTCAATTTGTTTGAACGAACGAATCAGCCTTGCACTAACCACTTACCAGCCAAGATCAACCGACAGTGCAAACTTAGCTCCGATAACCAGAATAAATCCTAAGTGAGATTGTTTTATTTATTTCAAAATAGGTTAAAGTTTGAAAGTTTGAAACAAATCTGAATTAAAAATGTGAATACCTAGTCTATGCAGACTCAATATGGCGCCAATTGAAACTTGCTTCTGTTGACAGGCTGACAGACAAGTTTGCCTTCATGTATATCAATTGCAGCTTTGCTCAATTGGCATTTATTAAAGGCAATCTCTAGTGCCAATTTAAATCATTCAGCCAAACATATTGAAAATGCAAATTAAGTGCGCTCTTTGTTCGGTAAGTGATCAAGTGCACTACATTTGAAAAGTAAAACTCACTCATTTCACTGCCACCGTCCAATCATTGGTGAATTCAGGCATTTGGTCATCTCACCACTTCAAATTATGGTTCGGAACTATTTACCCAAGCAACTCGTTCTTCAAGGGAAACGGGTGTTGGCGCAATGGGTTCACTGAAAAGAGAACAATAAAATGGCTGTACTTCTCTGGAGAGCCTTGCCTGGCTCTGCTCTGGCTTTAATTCTTCTCTTTTTCTCATATCACGGCAATCGCAGGTTTCACACACATTCTCCTCAATGTGGAATGTTTGAATTAAATCGTCCCGTCAGTCCAATGTGCGTTCAGTGAGCAGCACAGCCAATCACACAGAGTGTCTCTTGTTGCATTTATCACAATTCGGTTGAGAGGCTAGTTTGCGGTGCATTCGATAAGCACTTGCATTGCCACTTACCCCTATCATAGCAAGGTGTGCTCAAGTCCCCTCAAGTGCCGCTTGGTAAAGTGTCCCATTTGGTGGGTTTGTCTCCTGTGCTAGGTCCTAATCCCGTGCACCATCTTGAAGTCTCAATTTGGCAGTGTCCTGTTTTGCATCGTCCCACTTCTCTTTTTGACACTCTCCACCGTGGGTGCACCGCTCTATTGAATCGTGAGAATGGATTGTGGTTGATGTCGTCGTTAAGCACTCATTGGCGATGTCGCACATGTACATTGTACATGCTTTTGTCAGTGTCATTTTTTTATACTGTGTCAGTGAACAAGTGAACACACTAAACACGAGCATGAGGTGACAAAATTGGAACAGGTGGAACATTGTACAAGGGTAATTGGAATGTGCATGATTTATGTTTCATTGCCCGACCGGCCGATGGCCAAATTGTTTCTGTTATTTGCGTTGGTTACGTTTCTCGGTCTATGTGTCTTGTGTTTGCAGCTAATTCAACACAAATGTCGCTTGTGATCAGATCGTTTGGGTACTATTAACCGGGCTAATTAAACCCTACAGATGAGGCGATAGGGAAATCAATTACTCGCTCGCCGTCACAGACAACACAACACATCGATGTGATGATGACTGCAGTCACACACTTGCGCTGGCAAGGGTAGTGAACTTTGTGCGTTTGCCCACTATCAGACCTTCAGAGTATCAGTTTTCCTTGATTGTTGGCTCACTCTTCGGGTCACTCGATTGATGCAATTGCGTGTGGAACGATCACGCTCACCGACTTGTCACATCATCGCAACATCTGTCCCGCTCCGTCAATATATTGAGCATCGACATCTCATCTCATCGGGTTTTACCTTTGGTGTATTGTTCCATTGTGCATTGTAGTCTCAATTGTCTTTTCGTCTGCAGTGTTGTCACTTTTATCAGTTTCGTGCTTTGCAACACTCTTTCGGTGCACTTTCGGGGCACTTTATTTGTACCCCACGGCAAAGAGCAGCGTTTAGTATCTACAAATTAATTGTGCAATCTCATCCTAAGAACCAAATCAACCATTGCCCTAATGTAACGTTTCGGATCGCATTTATTTTTAGCCACTTCGCTTTGTTTGACATTTGCCTTTTCTCATTCACTCTACTTTAATGTCTGTTGAACTGGAAATTTGTATTCATTTGTCTCAATTCATTCGATACATCACTTATCTCACTTGATTGTTTACACTTTCGGATAGTTCAACTCGCTGCAACGAGTCACTTTTGGCACGTGTTCCTCCGTGCATGGTGACACTTGACCCTCACTTGCTGTCTCTGTCATAAATCAGTCTCTAGGGTCGTTACAATTTGTTGTACGTCTGTTACATTACACGGATGGGTCATTCAGTTGAGTCTATTACACTGAACTACTAAAAACTAATTAACTGCAATGGGTAATGGCAGTGTGGTTGAGTGAAGGCACATATCACACACACACACACACACACAATTGAACGTTCACTGTACACTTTAAGTAATACCAGTGGTGATTAGCGTCACTTACACGGTTAGAGGAACACAAATGAACTGGCGAGGTGATGTAGTCAATTAGTCAATTGCTCTACTCTGTCCAGTGCTATGATTGACAGATTATCGCTCCATTAGTTGCGCATTAGATTTGCCGTGGTCACTGTAGGTAATCGAGTGAGGACGGCACTTGTTGGCCATATGGTCAATCGATGGCATGTGTTACTTTGCATAACAAGCACCCAAGTATGTTCCAAATAGTCAAAACTACAATTTCGAATGTATTGAATGAATTGGCTTGCAATTTCACCGCTACTACAAGTACAAGTGCACTTCGGCGGCCTCGAATCGAGGCCCTCGATTGCTGTGCAATTTTATGCTTATTAATAATAAATAAAAGAATCGACGCGTTCATCTTAAGCTGTGAAAATGGCATTTATTACTGTCACTCGGTGTTTATTTGAACGGTTCGAAGTTGGTGTCCATCCAGGAAGAGAACACTGGCCCGGTTGGTCAGGTCGACATACTTGGAACAGGAAAAGATGGAGAGCACTTGACCGCGAATATGAAAGCGATAGCCCTCGTCGTACACTTCGTGAGCACGCACAATTTGGTCGAGATGATTGCGCTTGAGAAAATTGTTCACAGCAAATTCGGTGAACATCATTGCAGTGCCTCGTTTGGTGTTGCGCACAAAGCCACTTGACTCGAGTGCAAAGTTTTGCTCAAATGCGGACAGAGCGTCAAAGTCCTTTTTGGCGATTGGGTCGTTCCACAAAATCTCCCATGCCTCCATTGCTTGCATGGTTGGATTGTCGAGTGGCGAGGGAATGCTTCGTATCTGGTCGAGAGTGGTCACACTTGCAGGTATGCCTCCATGGGCACAGTACACTTTGTCGTCGATTAAGGCCGCAATTGGCAAACGATCGAACGCCATGTTGATGATGTCCCACAGGTCGTCGTTGTACTTGGTGTTACACTCGCGCCAAAACGAAAACTGTTCTTGAATTTCGCGTACTTCGTGATTGCCTCGAAGCAGGAAAAAATTGCTCGGTGCCAAGATCTTCATGCAGAACAGTAAGATGACACTCTCCACTCCGTATGAGCCTCTGTCAACGTAGTCGCCCAGAAAGCAAAACTTGCCTTGGTTCACAAATGGCGAAGTCTTCCACAGGTTCTGGCTAAAGGTGAGCAAGTCTTTCAGATTGCCATGAATGTCACCGAAGATGTAACACGGACTGGTCAGATTGAGCACTCGTGGCTCAGAGGCGAATATCTCCTCTGCCTTGTTGGCCACCATCTTCAGATAGTTGATTGCCACAGTCTTGTTGGGGAAAAAGAGATTTTCCACCTGTTTGGTCAGATTCGAGGGCATTTCTTCCTGGCCAAACATGAACAGGCCAAATCGTTTGATTCGATCCACCAGATCGTTTGCCAGCACATGAATGTCTGATTCTCGAAGGTCTTGTTTGAACTCTTTCAGCGGAATGTGACTAGTGTCGGCTTCCAACTTGCTTATGTCATTAACCTCGCCAATTTCAGACAAGGAAATAATGTGCGCCGAGAGGTAGAATTTGGTGCCAGTGCACGAGAGACATCTCTTGTCGGTTGCGGCCCAATTGTGTTCGCATAATGTTTGGGAGGCTGTCAGTTGTCCGGGTTGACGAACAAACTTGGCCAAAGCAACACTCGAAAGCACGAGATCTAGTTGGAGCACCTTCACTGAGTGTGAGAATTCGCCCTTGGCCAAAGTGATGTACTGTTGGAGGGTTATGCCTTCCGGGTGGAGAGTCACTTTGTTCTTCTTAGCGATTGCTTCTACTCGTTGCCGTGCCGCAGTCAGAGTCTCATTGCTTGGCTGCTTGTCCACCAGGTCGAGCATGAGATCACACAGATCGGCCACTGTCAATCGATCGTGCTGTGCCGCACTCGAGTAGTACCGAAACAGATATTCGTATCTGGTGTGAGTGCACGTCTGGTGGTTGCACACTAGTTGGCCAGTCTTGAACACTGCCAGGCCCTGCAGAAAGTCATCAAAGTTGAGGTATGTGCGCTGGTGCGCATCAAACGAACTGTGGACAATGTTTAATGAGATTTGGAATAGTCCAAGTAAGACACAATCAATATATACCTGAAGTACTTGGACAGTCTTTCCTCTGACAACTGTGCAACCAGCAACTTGTGTTGAAGGAATCTCGCCAATGAGCCCTGGGTCATCATTGTAGAAGGGTAGCAGTGCAGTACAAATTCGTTGTGGAGAGACTTCACATCCCACCACTGTAGCTGAGCACATTTGACCAGTTGACCCTTCTTCTTGACTATCTCTGGTTGGAAGTGTCCAATGGCATCTTCGCTGCTGTACTCTTGGAAACAGGAAGAAGCATCCACAGTGGTCGCGACAGACTCATCGCACAAAGTTGTACGTTCGAATACGAACTTTGGTTCCGGTCCTGCCAAGGAGGCCATTCGGAGACAAATGTCACTGTAAGTGAGCCATTGGATGGGAATCTTGTGGGGCAGTTGGCAGATGCACATGTTGCCGGTCACCGAGGTGCCATTCACCGCTTCCACTCGATAGATGTAACGCGTGATGAATGTTTCATTCTTGGGCAGTTGTACTCGGTCAATGCTGGCAATGATCAAGTTACGAAATTTAACTGTGAATAAGGGGAAAACAGAGCGGTTATTAAGATTCGCATTCAATGCTTTTGTCTAGCACTCACCACTGTGCGTGTCGACGACCTTTCGAATGACAGTGTTGAGGACCACGTCGATGGTGATATTGCTCGAATTGAACTGCTCGCACGGCAGAAAGAGTCCTTTGTTGGTGTCGAGTTCGACCAGGGCCAGACATCGATGAGTTGCACAAAACATACTAACGCAACAGAGGTCAGCCGGGTTGGAGTACTGCTCGGTATCGCCCAGTTGTGGCTTCGCAACATCCAACACTTCACGAGACTTGGAGGAGGAACCAACGTTGACCGAACTGGGAATGTACTTGAGAGGACTTGCGCCTTCCAGAGATTGGTTGCTTCCACCAGCTTGGTTCGAGGCAGCAGTCTGTTGACTAAAACTTGAAAGGCTTGCCTTTTCGTCAAGATCGTCCATAGTTGAGAAAATAGTGAGAAAACAGTGAAGGGAAGTGAGACAACTTGTTCAGCTTTGAGAGAACATTTTTATAGAGAAAAATTGGTCGAACGTTCATTCGAATGTTCAATTGGAAATGTGTACTTCGAAATGATTCAACACAATTTTAATTAATAAATAAAATAGAACTTAAAAAATTAGCGCAGAACGCATGAGACAATTAATTTTAATATCAAATGCAATCCATTCCAAAAGCAATATTTTTGTGCTTGATAGAAATTACGCGATACATTGTGAGCTTTCAATTTACTCAATGCAATGCACACCTCTTGAATACAACCTCTAAATTTGTGCCAAAATGTCACTCACCTCAATTTGACCGCTTACGACTATTCCAAGGGTTTAATTAATGTGAAGCACTTGGGCTGGAAAATTAGCCGAGGCTTTGCCAACAGTAACCAACGTGGTATTTGGTGGAACGCATATGTAAAGCAATTTCCCAAACTGCATGATTACTTCACACAACAAAACATTTCTTTAGTTATCACTCTCAATGATCTCAATCAGAACATTCTGTCAATATCAAATAAATAAAAACATTTGTTTTAATTGGCAATAAATTATAATAATATAATTATATATATTACTAATAATGTGAGTGCAATATTTGTCTCAATGGACATTTGCGAGTTGCATATATGTTTTACCAGAGGACGATGATCTACTTAAGGATGTCTCCCTTTGCTGGTAGACCAGTGGTGGTTGCGTCTGTTTGCCTTTAGCTGGTTCGGCACTCTGTTGGACGGCCTTGCTGTTCGTCACCACTTGTTTGGCCACCGAAACTTCTTGGACCGGCTCCTTTCGGTGTCGGTCTCATCAGTCACCTCGTCAGCGGTATCTTGTTCTTCGCAATCGTTGGACTCTTCCTCGAAACTTCCGAGTCGGAAGAGGCTTTTAGGACATCCTTTGGTGCTTCTTTTGGCGTCTCCTTGGCGTTCTCTTCTGGTTTAAAGGTGACCGATCCTCCCACCAGTGATCTCAAAGTTGTCAAGGTCCTCAATCGATTTGGTCGGCTTCTGGACTTGCTCCTTTGGCAGTAAACTGAGCAGAAAACATCTACTTAGATGTTGATATCAAAGTACTTAATTGTGTTACAAAATAAAGTTTTATATAAACAAAATCTAAAATTACACAAACAAAACAAAATATAAATAAACAAAACAAAATCTAAAATTATTTCTCAGGAAGAACATACCTTTTAGAGTGATGTCTAATTCAATGTAAAGAATAAGCAGTAATAATAGGGCGATTTTCCGTACAAACAGAATCGTTGTAGATTGTTATAATCGTCAGCATTTTCTGTCATGACTTGGAAGTTGGCTTCGATCAAAAATGACATGAGTTTAAATAGTTTGTGCAAACTTGCAAATTCAAATAGGTTTTCGGGACAATAACGACATGTCGTCAGGGAATGTCCATAAAGATTGCAGACAGGTTTTGGTAACCATTCCCTGAATCAGAGACTTCACAGTTGTATCCATAATTTAAGACCTAGCCAGAATATTCAAAATGAAGTTCCTTCACACAGAAACACATTGTGGAAAAATATTTTGATAAAATTAAATAGTGTGCCGCTGACAGACAAATGCAACCATTTCACAGTTCAAAACCTTCGGCTCGAAAAACGTAGTAATAAAAAGACGAAAGAAGACATCCGTACAGTTCACGATTTAAAAGAGCCTATTTGACAATGTCCTGTAAACATAAATCATGATGAATGTGAATGTCGAGGTGTTTCAGTAATTCAACAGACGCTAACGTACCACATTGTGTTGAGAAACATCAAAAGGTCTTACTTGTATGGTCAATCTAGTAGTAATTAGTCAACTTCCTAGCAATGTTTGAATTCTTTTCAAGAAGCTCGTTTAGTAGGCAATTAATTGAGTAAAGAATAGTTAGCCAATTTATCTATAAAGAAAAACAAAATTAAAACAATAAATAATTAATAAGTTTTAATATGTCACCAACAAATGATATATATTCACTCCAGGAAGAAAAGAAATCAAAGTAAAAAAAATCACAAAGATTGGTTCAAAAAAGAACCCAAAATATTGACAAATCGACAATCTCAGAGTCTGGTCAAAGCATAAGACTCTTATTAAGAGTAAGAATCACTAAAACACAAATTACATAATGTGAAACAAATAAATTGAAATTATTAGCTGAACGAATGCATTTTTCATAAAAGCAAACTTGTGAATCGGCTTGCAAAAGTTTGGCCAAAACACTGCTGCCGCCATCTGTCGAACAAATTCACAACTACAGTACAATAACAAATGATTTTTCACAATGGTTTCCCTTTTTGGTGCATTCAGGCCGATTGATTCGGCGCTATGTAGGAACTTTGAATGACCACTTTGTCGAGTTAATTCGACAGACAGTTCACTTTAGTCAAATCAACGAAATAAATATTAAATTGAAGGCAAACGAATTCATGAATGCAATGTTCAATGTGGAGAAGTTTGAAGAAAACAGCCGAACATTTTATTCATTCACTCTCTGAATTGCTAACTTGCCTATGTTCTTTATCGGCCTCTAACTAGATTTCGATAACTTTAGTACCAAAAGCCAAAATGCAATGTTTGTAATCTGTTGGTGGCCAACGCACAAGCATACAACAAAATGTGACCTCTGGCACGTCAATCATTCATCATTTCGACCCGCCAAAGTAAACACACAATTCAACATGTTCGGCCATTGCGGACATTGACCAACGACTGTGCTTCCATCTGCAGGCAAACTGGCAATTCAGCATTGCTCGACTCCAGCAATAATCTCACTGCTCGCAGTGTGTCACTGCTCTGTGGCTATGTCTGTGCAAGCATGCTCACTGACTCAGTGCTGACTCAGTGCTGAGTGACTGCTCTGTTTGCACAAGTATGCTAATGTAAATTCAGCCTATGACTGCATTTATTGGGTAACCGATTGATTAAATGACTTTGCTCAATCAAGATAACATTGCTACATTACTGAACATTTGCTATTCATAGAGCTTTTCTGTGTGAGATCAACAAACACCAATTCATCAACGAGGCTCGATATTTCACTCGTTGGCCAATCAACCAAATTGAGAAGAAAATTTCTTCAAGAAATCTAACTGTAATACTGTAATAAGTGTTCTTGTTTGTGTTTATATAAACTTTGCTATTCTTTTTCCAGTGTCAACTCTCGACTCTCCAACACCATTTGGCAATGGCTCTCAAGCGAATTCGCAAAGAATTCGACGACTTGAAGCGAGACCCAATAGCACAGTGCTCGGCCGGGCCTGTAAGTGACGATCCGCACCACTGGCAAGCGACCATCACTGGGCCACCGGACAGTCCTTACCAAGGCGGAATCTTCTTCCTGTTAATCACTTTCCCGACGGACTATCCCTTCAAGCCACCCCGAGTACTGTTCACCACTCGTATATTTCACCCGAACATCAATGGCAACGGCCACATTTGTCTGGACATTCTCAAGGACAAGTGGTCACCAGCTCTGAACATCTCCAATGTGTTGCTCTCCGTGTGTTCGCTACTGTGCGACCCGAATCCGGATGACCCATTGGTACCGGAGACTGCTCAATTGTTCAAGACCGACCGAGTTGCGTACAACGAGATGGCCCGTGATTGGACTCGTAAGTACGCGATGTAAGCCCATTCCATACCCTTCAGGTGGCCTTGCCTGCACATTCATTCAATTAATTTGACACTTTACACAATTATGCAACTATTACCCCATTAAATTATAATCATGTTCATATTTGTTATTAAAATTCATTTACATAGATTAATCTTGAGTGAAAATGGTTCGATTTACAAAACTGACCGATGAGATTGACCATTGACTGAAAAGTTAATTGAGGACCACCGTTTTAGAGTGCACCTTTGAATCAGAGTCCACGCGAGTGACACCCTGAAAGAAAAAGACTAACCTTAATTAATCAGTTTAATTTTAAGTGGCAAAAAATGATCAGAGCGCATAATGGCAATGTAATTTTTTAACTTTGTATCTTTCCTTTCTTGAGATCCTTAAAAAGGCTTTAATTGGGCAACGAAAACAGATTACTACCGACAGTACCTCTACTAACGTAAAGCGAGTTTAAAGTGGGCCAGGTTGTGTTGATTTATTGCACACCATTGGCGTAATGTTCATAGTAGATCTTGTTGAGCAACTTTAGCGCCATTTATTGCAGAACAAAATGGCTTGTGGCTTTCTTGTTGTCTCAAAGGGCATTTACTCGCACGTCTCACTCGTCTATGTTTACAATGTTGTGAATAACTGGAAAATCAATGCGTTTGGCAATTGTCAATGTGCACAGTGGTAAAGCAAACTCAAGATAAGATTCTCACTGAGAATGACTTTGAAATTGACTAATTAGCAAGTTTTTTTATAAGTTTAAATTATGCACGAGAGAAAGATCTGTAGATGCCGGTCGACTGACGGCATTGAATGAGTCACGGGGAATACTTTGAAGAGGCGATTTTGACCAAGTGCGATCAAGTGCACCGGACTCGGAACTAACAAACTCTAACTCTAGCCGGTTAACCAGGCAGAAAGGCACATCCATCGTTTGGTCGCATTTGTTGTTTTATAAAATATATAAAGTATACTAGTAAAATTCAATTTTCACCAATAACTTTTCACCAGGCGCTTCACTCAACCAAGAACGATTCATCAACAAACTGACCATCATTATCGTCAACTCGAGAAGTCATCTAAGAATTTGGCCAATCCATTAAGCGACTCCTAGTTTCGCCACAGACTATTCGGTTATTGGGCGACCACTTTCAGCATCCTCTCAAGATTCGAAACCATCAGGTGTCTACTCTAGACTGTTTCTATTTGTACGCAATTCTCTTGCACAATTTAAATCTCGCAATAGCAATTATACCACAAATGCAGTTCAGTAGAAGACGGTCACCAATTGACATTGGGCAACTATACGAAAGTGGCGGTAGACAACAACACCGACCTGGCCAATGACAACATAGCCAGTGATCAGGAAGACAGACTGACGCCATGGATGGCACTTCGCTCAGTAAAGTCGAATCATTGAATCAGACTTATCACTCAATTCGAGTACAAAAGATGCGGACGACAATGCACTTTACTTATCACCCACATTGAATGTGAAAATTGCTCACAACATCACAACATAGTGGTAAGCAAAAGTGGAAATGCAAGCAATGATTCAAATAACACTGCGACCCACAATTAGGATTTTTCTCAAATAATGTTCCCAATACCAACGCTGGTTGTTGTCTCATCCGAAGTAAAAATATCAAAGTCTAAATCGAAACTCGGCTACGAGTACACTGTACACTGTACAGTGCCAATAACAACAAACAAACCACCAAGAGATGACTGGCACTGCCATAAATCACTTAAACTTTACTATCAAACTGCAGCAATGATGCGATGTAGGTCAGGCATGAACCGATCGAGAATGGAAGAACTTGCTCGACCTCAACTTCTTTCACAAACATATTAATTTGACACGAACAATCGTTCTTGGCGAGACATTTGCATCGATTCTCGACTGTCTGGCAACATCTTGCCCACAAATGCTCGAGGCATATGTACCCGCTTAATTATATATCGCACGCTTCGGATTAGGCGAGTGCACCGAGAGACAGTGGACTCGTAAATTGACGATTAGTGCGCGTTGCTAACACAGCAGATCTGCAGAGCTCTAGACCATTCGGGATACCAATAAATAAAGGCACTGCTACTCGGTTAATTTGCCTTCTTGGGTCGAATGCGACCAAGTGAGCAAGCCGTTCTACACATATATTTACATTTTCAGTTGCTGATCGATCGTTGGAGAGTGGCATAAAGTGAGATTGAACTAATTGATTGCTCGTTTTTTTTTACTCAAGCTGGTCTGACTGGGTCTGTTCGGTTCGGTGTGCTCTTGGTTGGGACCATTTGGTGGTCATCACTTTTCGTTTAGCGAGTTAGTTCGACTCATTATCGCATTGCTTGTCTTATCTGTTTGTTAGGCGCAGTCAATTGCAATTGCCACTAGCACCGGCCAAGTTGTGATCGATTTCGTTTCCGAAATTGCACAAACAATCATTGCCAAGTGACATAACAAATGACCGATTGAATAGAGATTACTGATGATAATGTTTATATATTGCCGATTGTGCTGTTGCCTATATCTAGACAAATATTGCCAACCCAACGGGATGAGGATGTGTTGGTGATGCTGCTCACGTCCAATCAGAGATGCAAATCGAACCACCAAATCAACTGTTCGGTTGGCTTTGTTGACTTTGGCTTGCGTTCACGAACATATTCGCTGGTCTCATAGTTGTTATCGTTTGCCCAGTGGAAGTGTATGGGCAAAATCAACACTTGTGTGACAGTGTGAAAATGGCAATACCGATCAAAACAAATGTATGTATGCATTACAGTCAGTCAGTATCTCACAACCCCATCCGGAATTTAATTGTTTAACGGTTTGTGAGTTTGTCAATGGTGTCATTGGGTCTATCTCCTTATTACCGTTGATGATAATTCCGGTAAAGCGATAGTTCGATCTCATCCTGATTGAGCATCACGAACCTTCCGTACTCTGGGGTTAATTCAGTCAGTTCACAATGACGGACAGTGCGAGTTGCATTAAACACTTTGTCGCGCGCGGTTATCTTTTCATATGTGCACTTCCTCGGTTTGTGTTTGCCTCTTGGTGATGACCATCGTTTCAGGTTTAAAGGTCGGTTATGGTTGGCTTGTTAATTCATGTGTGCGTTTGTGTGTGATGGTCCATCACTGATGGATGAAATAAAGCCCCAGCCATCACTTGGCTCGGGATAGTCTTGATTGCCAATGGCATGTCTCTCAACGTATTGGTGGCAATGGCTTCACCCTACAACTCGATCACGATTAAATTGTTGCTCTTATTTTTGTTCGCTTGCCTCACTCGAGTATACACGGAGAAGAGAAGGAGCCAACATGAGAACGGCGTCCACTTCCCAAGAAGGATTTATTGTCGAAGTTTTCTGCCACGAATTGTTGTTGGCTTGCACTTTATGGCCATCCTACCAGTCGGCTTTGTTTAATTGCATCTGTACGATCGTTCATCAATGAATTGATCATCACAGACGTTCGTTTAATCAATTGTAAATGTATGGCATTTGGCAACACTTGCATTGCGATTGGCAATACTGAACGTGAAGGCGAAATTCCGAGTTGGCCAGTAATATTATTATTAGGCTTATATTTAATAACCCAAATAAAATAGTTACTTTCCCAAATAATAATAATTATTTTCCCAAATAGTAACTTTCCCAAAATAAATAATTTTTATGCCAATTAAAAAATATAACCAAAATATTTAGTAACTTTCCCAAATAATAATATTACAAGGGTAACTAATTGACCAACTGGGGTATCTACCTGCCCAAATAGGGTATCTAATTGACCAATGGGGTATCTACTTCCCCAAATAGGGTATCTAATTGACCAATGGGGGTATCTACTTCCCCAAATAGGGTATCTAATTGACCAATGGGGGTATCTACCTGCCCAAATAGGGTAACTAATTGACCAATGGGGTATCTACTTCCCCAAATAGGGTATCTAATTGACCAATGGGGGTATCTACCTGCCCAAATAGGGTAACTAATTGACCAATGGGGTATCTACTTCCCCAAATAAGGTATCTAATTGACCAATGGGGGTATCTACTTCCCCAAATAGGGTATCTACTTCCCCAAATAAGGTATCTAATTGACCAATGGGGGTATCTACTTCCCCAAATAAGGTATCTAATTGACCAATGGGGGTATCTACCTGCCCAAATAGGGTAACTAATTGACCAATGGGGTATCTACTTCCCCAAATAGGGTAACTAATTGACCAATGGGGTATCTAATTCACCAAATAGGGAAACTAATTCACCAATGGGGGTAATGAGCATCAATAACATCAAAATAAATCAATTTGGGAAAGTTACTAAAATTTTTGGTAACAAAAATTATTTATTTTGGGAAAGTTACTATTTGGTAAAATAATTATTATTATTTGGGAAAGTTACTATTTTATTTGGGACATTAAATATAAGCCTTATTATTATTACTGTAATAAGTCTACTTCTGCACTGAGGCCAAGCCTACCAGCTCGATAAAGTCGATTCCTTCAGATTAAATTAGACTATAATAAGTGTCTGTGTCAAATTGAAATGTGCCAAACAAATAACCAAACAGAAAAGTTATATACGTTCAATGGGAGAGTCTCGCTTTTTTGCATTGATTTGTACAGGGAGACTTTGAACAAAGCAGTGCACCGAATTATCAAAAACTCTTCTCAGTATAATTCTTTTTGTTTGCTAATCTACCATTATTTATGAACAATATTATTATCTATTACGCATAATTATAGTGACATAGGGAAATAGATAATCTAGTTAAAAAATAGCATGTCAAACACGACAGATGCATTGCCATTCAAGAATTTCAATTTGTTGTTTATTTGCTTAAATTATGACTGAACTGTAAAGCATAATTGTATATTGTATTATTGTAATTACTTTAAACTTTCAACTGTTGTTTACATAGATTACTTAAATTGGTTACTCAAATAGTTTGCGGTGCAAATTCGATGCCAAAATTGTTCAATTGAAGTTTATTTGCTCGACTTGTGCAACGTTCTGCACTTTCCGCGTGATTCCCGAGCCTTTCTGTGCAAATGACTTTGCAAAGATGTTGTCTTCGATACAGCACAATATTGGCAATAATTTAGCAGTCCAGCCCTATTATATAATATATGGTAAAAAGTAATAAAAAAGTATTAATAGTAAATCACCACAGTTACTTAGATCGGCGGCAACACTGGCAGAGTTTTCTTGTCCGAGTTGTCCGATGGATGTGAATATGTGTTCATCAAGTTTTACACAAACATCCCATAAAATTTATTATTATTTATGATAAATATCACAATATACTTTAAATAATTATCAGACTTTTCTGCTGCACCAGAAAGTTAAACAAACTTGCCAAGTTTGGCTTAATATTCAATGCATTGAACAAGCACTCCAAGTAAATTACTCTTCTCATTTGATGGCAAATTGCTAGTTGCGCTCATGTCGGCACTGCCACTCATACAATAGGCCACGCCTCGTTTCTTTCATTGTATTCGTCTCTGTCCGAACGAGCATTGCTGGCGATAACATATTGCGGATGATATGCTTTCTGCTTTCATTTCTTTCTCGTTCTAGGCACATTTATTAATAATCGTTCCGCAGAAACCATGGTTTTAATTTTGTTTTATTAATGGCGCTACAAACTTCAATGATACATAACTTGTTTTGAACTGTTCTCCGTCGAACCAAAAAAAGTCATTCTAGGAAAGTGTTCAAAGTTTGAACTTCAAACACATGTGGCGTATTAGTTTTTGTCTTCTATCTATTTTAACTGATCCTTTTGTTTAATTATTCATTTCAGATTACCAGGCCTTAGCCAACGAACTATCACTCCAATAATTGTATATCATTTTATTTCTTGTTCCCGTTTGCCGAAGCCAAAGCATATTGCTTTCTGTGTTCACTCTTATCGAAATGGCTGTCATCAGATTTATCGTGTTAGCAATGTTGATGGCCTGTTCAGTGGCAAATGGCAATAATATTGCCGCAATATCGACTTCATACTAAGGTTCGTGTTTGCTGACATTAAGTCTTTTTGATGTTATTTTTTATTATATTTTTAAACTAACCCATATATTATATTTTATATTTCACAAAGGATGCTTATTCCTATTTGGCTTACCGCGACTGTGTGGACTGCAGGCAACTCAATAAGTTTTATAACGCTCATTAACATACTAATACTTTTGCAAAAATACAATCTCACTTGCAGAAACGAAAAAGCGGCTTTGCTTACTAAGATTTATGATATCACCGATATCATATCAGATTTGTGCGATGCCGAAAGCCTTCTCCAACTTCACCGTGGAAACTTTTGTCCACGGAAATGTTGGAAAAGTAGAAATGATATCTCTAGTTTGCGATATAATGGAGAAAGTGTTTATTTGAAAAAAATCGAAATGTTGATTTCCGCATTGCATTCATTCCGTAAGTGGCCCTCGATGCAATACCACCTGTCTTTTACCTGTCTTTCACCAGCTCACCAGTCGGTGCCCTATTTACCTCCAGACGAACTAAATTTGCCTGGTCAATTTCGACATTCTCAATTCGGTTATCATCATCGAGATGACAGGCAAAAATGTAATTATCGTGATCATTATTGTGAGACCTGTAATGTACTGTTTTCTTGTGCTAGCTCATTATAATGAATATTCAAGAAAGTATTTATTGCGCCACGAACACGATGTCTTTCTGCTGTCTCGAGCACTTTTACGTCAACTTATGATCGGTAAGTCAAAAAATCAATATTTCCCATTGGGCCGCTTTCATTGGTCATTGTTGTGGGCATGACTTCATTGAGTTGACTTCATTCACATCTTCTAGATGGCGTAATGAAGCAATATCTATAACATACAATAATGGTACGTATATTTGACAACTTTATTTGGTCTAATTTTTTGTACTTTCTCTGTTTATGTAATCCAACCAACTGTATCGACATAATCAACAAATCTATTTGCTAAATATTCAAATGTTTAATTCAACCGACTACAACAGATCAACTTGGACCGCGTTGTGTCTGCATCGCTTTAAACTGTGCCATAATAGGCTGGAATAATTGGATCTTTCAACCTGCGGCTTACAACGTCAACTACTGCAAAGGTATGTCAGCCAATATTAGCAATCAATGATGACAATTACTCTTTTAAATTGCCATCCATTTGTGTTTGTTGTTTCGCTATCTCAATGAGCCATTTGATTGTCTTGGCTGTTTTAAGGTTTTTATTAAAACTGCATTATTCTGTATTAAGAAAAATATTCGTAGCAACAATTATATTGGTTACAAAATAAATAAATTATTCGTTAACATGTACAACTAAATATGTCTTACTTGACTGTTCCAATTTAAGTTGAGCTTTGTTTGCTTTGCTCCACTTTGTTTCATCACAATCGGAGATGATTTGCTGTCCAATGAAGGTATAATCAATTGGTGTGCCGGGCATCTGGCGTGCCTCTAATTGTCGGTCAATTTGACCAATTATATTGTTTAGATATTGTTTTCGATCGTTTCTTATAATAAGTAATTACTGCCATTGCCCATCGCAAAATCTATTTTATAACCCGGTAGATTCGATCTCGGAATACGATTGTCTTCATATAAGTTTGCTATTAAAATTTGACGGGAAATTGTTTTTCTATTGCTGCCACTGAATGGCCACTTGTTTTGTGTAACGAGTTGACTTGGAAATCGTCGCATTTCAATTGGCAGTGTTTTTCTCTTTGGGCTCAAATACTTTGCTCCAAATTGATATTGCATTGATTGACTCAGACTGGGCTTAGCATTTGTGTGTAGCCAGTAAATCGAATTTGATTTTTCGCTGTCGTCGCCGTAAAGTCTGGTTCGGCTCGACATCTCGAGGTCTGCCATTTGGCCTGTCATTACACTGACTGCGGCACTGATTGATATTGTCAATATACTTACTGTCTTTCTTCTTCATGTCTGCAGACACGGGCACTGCTCTGTGAGTCGCACTGAGTTTTACTGGAAATTTGATTTCAATTTCGTATCATATTTAATTGATAATTAATTAATTAACTCACATTCCAGACTGGCAATTACTGTCGGCACCACTCAATATGGGCGACATCTCTATTTGTGGCGCACAATGTGCTTGAAGACGGCAGTTGAAAAGTGTCATTTTGATGAGCACAGCCAGATTGAGCAGAGGAGACAGTGGAGGCGAAGCTAACCAAGTCATATAAGTCCAACTAATCAATCATTTATAATGACTGAGATCAGGTCAATCTTTTCACGGATTGACATATTGAGAACAACGTTTTTGCGGTTTCAGGCCAACTCGCTCTCACCAGATTGCCACACATTACCAGCTTGTGGTCGTTCATGTGGTGCTTCAATGCAATGAAATGATCATGCATGATGCCACCGATGGCACCACAATTACTTTTGGGCAATCTGCTTTAGTTTCGAGTGGACCGAACTAGTCAGTGGCCAGTGCCATTCCTTATAAGGCTATAGCTTACCTTTTCTATTGGCTACTTTCCTCTTTTTTTCTGTGAGACGATGTTAGTTAGCCAGTTGTTAGTGAAAGTGCAAATGGCATTACTTTTTATATAAATTTATTTGCTTTCTTGCTTTATGTCTTGATCCTCTTTATTTATGGCACACTTTGATTCGAGACGAGTTTTAAAAGTACAAGATGCAGATGGACTTATCGAGGGTCGACATTGAATTACACTGCTAGCAAATGCAAACTAATTCAGAGAATTGCTTTGCCACTGCAAGTGAATCGCTTTTTGCATTGGCTTCGTCTTTAAAATGTTACTTAGCTTAACTGAACCAGTGCTGACATAATGAGAATGAGAACTTATGGGCAAACGATCAAACGAGTTGTAATTGTGCCTACAATTTCTACTATGTGTTGGCTCGCTATTAGGCTCGGTGATTGGTGGCAAATTGCTTTAACGCTCAATATTGCCATTTTTTGTGTCGTGTAATGTATTTGCTCAGATTAATTCGTGAATTGTTTACCCTGCCTGTACTGTCTGCCCGAACGGAACACATTTAAATTGCTTAATTTATTGCCTATTCTGTTGTCTCTCTCGCTCAGATCGTAATTTATGGAAAGCGACCCCCAATCGAGCCAATCGACTAAGGTTGTGTTGTTTGATTTTACACACTATTGCACTTTTGTTCGCCTGTGGGCCTTGACTCGCTTCATTTAAATTAGTAATCATGTGACCTCCTGTGACAACAATGCCTTCGCCAATCGAGCCCAATACCGCTCGTTTGCAATGTTTCTCATTAAACAAATTAGCTTGTGTTGCAACGAACATTGAGCATTACGATTACCACATGATGTTTTTGCAAACAATGTAAATTTTTCGATGAGCATTTGAATTTAGCACCATCATGGAACATTAGTGTCCATTGTGTTTCGGGGTGCTTCCCTTTCAGTGTGTGATTAATCAAGCCACAGCCAACCGGACAGACACTGATTTGTCCAATAGTTATCCACCCTATTAATTGGTTTATTGGTTGGGGTGCTTTGCATTTTCGGTACAGCACTTAATTTAAGTAGAGTTATTTGAAGCTAATTCGAGTGCCTTTCGACTTGTCTACAAACATTTTATATTTCGCCAATTGGCTCCATAAGTTTTCCGTTACTGGCTGTGAAACTCACTAATTGGCCAATTAGTTTAATGAGATTTTCAAATGAGAAATAGTCTAATCTAATCTACACGGACGAATTCATTTTATTTTTATTCTAGTGTTATTAGAATGTAAAAACACTCGAGGCCATTTTGTCAATTTGGCCATTTCATTTGTGCACTCAAATCAACCACCGCCTCTGTGGTGCAAATTCTTGCATTACACTTGTCGGTTCTATTTGAGATGGCTTTCAATTTGCTATTAGCAAAGATTAATTACTTCACTTGTCGAGTTGTTTTCATTTGAAATTCACATTTCTCTCACAGTCAATGTTTGACTTGTTAGACTATTTGCATTTGTATCGGCACGACTTTACTCTAAATTGGTTTGGTTTGAAGATTCATGTCGATCGGCCAAATCAAAGCAGTAAATTTCAAATTGTGTGTGTGGCAATGTGGATTTTCTAATTGCAACTGATCAGTCTATTTATCATGTCGAATCAGTTCATTAATCGTCACTCGGTAGCCTTTTTTCATCATTGCAACAGTGTTTTATATTTATATCGATCGCAATCTCGCTATCAGTGCTTTCCTTTATGGAGCTGAACCTTTTTGGTACTTTGTGGCGTGTTTGGTTGTTTTGATCGTGCCTCACAATCTGTCCGTCCCGCCATCTGATCTTTATTCTTCTGTCCCATAGGTAAATGTGACCGAAGTTGTAGGCATTATCCCCACACCATTATATTACCAAGCAGTAGGGCCTATTCTGAGTTATCGTTTGTTTTAGCTTAGCTTGTCTTGCAAGCAACAACTTGCAGACAAACGCCAACAATCAAACGCCGTTGAAATTAGCGTTGTTACTTCACATGTGGAGGACAATTTTAATAAAGTGCACTAAAGTTTAGTCTAAACATGTGCTTGGGTTAACTCGAATGTAGTCAATTTGGAAAGTAATTGTTTGATTGTGCCGTGAAAGCTCACTTGCTTGTTGCTATCTCTCACTGATCCATTGGCCAATAATCGATTAAACTCGTCCACCTTAGCACCATAGGCTCGGGTCGAGTTGTTGACCAGTATGTGCTTTTGTGGCATGGTGGCCAGTTTATGCAGTAGCGATTGATTGATAAAGGCAATGAATGGCCTCGGCAATGCAGTGAGTGAGCAAACAAACTAAACTAGCGAAGGACTTTTTGTTTTTAAAACCTGGATAGGATTTGGCAATTATCAATAAAAAATCAATATAAAATTTGCCAATTTATAACGTCTTCTATCGGTCTGCATTAATACTAACTAACTTTTTTGCCTTTATAAACATCTATTGGCATCGCCTCACTCACGGTAATCACTTTCACTGGACGTTCATCAGTTTAAACAAATTCAAAATCAATTTGAACTTGAGCACATTCGAGCAATAGTTTTCGTTTTAGTTCAGTTAAGCCGATTATGTTACTCAAGGAAAAGGAGAATAAATAAACAAGTCATCAATTGTTTAGAGTTTTAATAAGACACATAAATGTGTGTCACAATTGATTGCCTCAATCAGTGGCAGAGGCGTTGTTGGACGTGTCCACACGAATCAAACGAATGACATCTCGGTCCACCAGAAGGACGGCGCTCTCGTTGTTGTTGCCGCAATAGTGGGAGCAGGAGAAAATGGTGGTGCATTTCCTGCCAAAGTGGAACATGAATCCGGCAGGTGGGACCTCGTGTGCTCGGACCAGGTGAGACAGGCCATTGGTGGCGATGAAGCGGTCGATGGCCTCTTCGTTGAACGCCCAAGCGGTGCCACGCTTCTTGTTGGGAACATAGCCCTGGCAGTGAGCCAAATCCACCTGCATTAGACGAGCCGACTCCACGAACTGCTGCTGTGCCATTGGATCCGACCAAAGGATCTCCCATGCGACTTGGTTCTCGTGTTCGGGATCCGAGATTTGTTCTGGGAGCGTGGCCACCTCGCGTAAATCGATAGTGGCTCGTGGTATGCCACCATGAGCGCAATAAATGGCCTCGTCAATGACCGCACAGAGAGGCAAGTGGTCAAAGATCTTGTTGGTGAGCTCCCACAGGTGACTGCCATACTCGTCGCCATACTTTTGGAGACATTCCGCACGATAGGAGTAGCGGCACTGAAGGCTTCGCACTTCGTGATTTCCTCGGAGAAGTGTCACTTTGTTGGGCATGAGTACTTTGAGAGCCAGAAGGTAGGCCACACACTCGATGCTCCACTTGCCACGGTCGACCATGTCTCCGAGAAAGATCAAGTTTGGGCCAATGATGGGGACCCGTTTCCAGAAGGCTTTTTCCAGCGAGAGCAGATCGGCCAGGTTGCCATGGATGTCTCCAATGATGTAAGCTGGCGAGGCCACTTGCACACAGCGAGTCTTCTTTAGCACTGGGCACAATGCGCGATCGAGAACTTCCAGCATCTCCACAAATGACTTTCGGGCTTGGTTGGTTTCGGCGAGAAGTCCATTTGGTTGGAGAGTGTTTCCTTTGTTTGGTTCAAAGCTGCGCACAAGCTCGATCACTTTGAATGCCACCTTGACTGCCTCTTCGTTGTCATTGAGGCCACCAATGGACACCATCGACTCGGTCGCCTGAAGATCCTCCACCGACGATGTAACTTTGCCGGCCGACTTGTTTGTCTTGGAGCCTTGTTTCTTGATCTCTTTTGAGGCTAGTCGTTTTTTGTCTCGCACAGTCACGTTTGAACCACTGGTCAATGGCTGGAGTTGCTCGGGCTTGATGCAATCCACTACATATCCATCTGCACTGAGTTTGTACAGATGCTCGTCCAGAGTGGGTCGTTTGGCTTTGCACCCAAGACAGATGCCAACATAAGGCGGTTCAAGTACGTTCGCGTACTGGTGCTCTTTCTTGACATCTTGGAGCTTCATCCTGGCAAAGATGGCATTGGTGATTGCGACAAAGATGGGTCGGTTCAGACGACACAGTTTGGCCGTTCCTCGAATGGTGTGCGCGCCAATGCCATCCACTAGCTTTCGGTGCTGAACGCGAACTTTTCCAGGACTGGTTGGATCGGGTTCGGTCTGGAGACCAGCCAACATCTGAGCCAACTTTGAGCCAATCTCTTCGACCGAGATGCCTGGGTGGATGTCCTGAAGCATGACTCGCAAGTCATGCTCGCTGAGGTAGCCGCACTTGTTGACGTCATAGTAGCGGGCAATTAACTTTGATCGGGTTTCGTTGTGGGCTGAGTTGCGGTCAATGCAAGCCAGACCAATGAGCAGCTCGGGAAAGGTGATCCACCCGTTGTTTTTGTAGTTGAAGGCACGGAAGTATGGTTCCAACCGCTCATCGGCGTATTTAATGCCATACTTGGCCATGTACACCTTGAACGAGTGCATCGTCATGGTTGTGCACGGAAAGCAGTGGTCCAAGAAGTCCAAATAGAGTCGCTCAATGTCGTTGTCGGACAGGTTGGCAGTGTAGAGAAGGTGCTGCTCGTCGTTTGTGTGCGGATGGCGTGGCATGTACTCGAAGGCCATTTCGAGGTTGCACTCTTCGTACGAGTTACAGTTCGGGGTCATTCCATTTTGATAAGCGACAATAATCGGTCGATAGTGGCCAAACAGTTCGCTTCCCCAGAGGTACTCCAGGACGGCACTCTGTTCGATGATGTCCTTCTCAGCGATCCAGACCAGCGAGTCGGTATCTTGGCAGCACTTGAAGTGTGCGTTCGGTTTGGTCATCGTTGACTGGTCGAGACGCACGTACCAGGTGAGACGAGTGATGATGCTCTGGGTCTGAGGCAGTTGGATGTCGTACAGCTCCATCAGGTGCTTCTCCGAGTAGGGCAAGTGCTCCTTCAGTGACAGGAACAAGTCCATGTTGGCGCCCGAGAGGATGATCAGCAGTCCAGCCAGACCAGAGTCTTCCCACGAGCGGTTGTTGGGTATGGCCGTGAACGGCATCCAAACGGCCTGTTGGTTAGAGGGCTTGGTGACGGCCACTCGCTTGTGTGTGGCACAGTGGATGAAGTACACCGCGCAGTGATATCGGCTAGCGGCCATCGAGTTGACACTCATCCAGCGACCAGAGGTGCCATCGTCAGTGAGGGAGGTCGAGGAGAGCAACCGAGGAGCGAATACGGTCTCTTGAGGCTGAGTACGGACGTGTCGCTCGGTACGGTGACCACTTCGTGGACTTTCCCGGCTGGTCTTGCCAGTAGACACTTGTGACTTGGTCCTTTTGACAAGCGAACTTTGGCTCTTGGTCGTGGTCTTCGTTTGCGACTTGGACTTGCTCGTCGACTGAGTCTTGACCGGAGTTTGGGTCTTGCCAGGAGTTTGGGTCTTGGTCTTGGCAGGCGCTTGACCAGGGATAATTTGCTTGACGCCAGTTCCGATCAGGTCAAACATTGAACGAATAGTTTGGTTCCAGTCCATTGCGGAGAGGAGAGCAAGAGAGCACAGGAGAAAGATAACAATAGATACTAAACACAACTAACAACCCAAGGCTGGCCAAGTGGCTTAATTTATAGACAATTTGTCGGTGGACAAGTTCGAGATGACGTTGAATTTACAACAAAAAGGAACACAAATGACAGATTGTCAAAAGAGCAGTTCCACTCGAACTACATGACAACAATCACAAATTAAGAATGACGTGCACTTTCTTTCGTTTTCTGATTCATTTTGAATGGAACAAACTTTGTTTTTGTCCTGTCACCCAATAAGAGAACTAACGTATCATTTTGTTCGACTACGTGTCACACGAACATTGTTCCAACAATATGAAACTGGTTTGAAGTTTGCTTATATATAAAATGGAGTGTGCCTTCGCAGTTCGAGCAGTGTACAGTATACGCTTTACTTTCTCTGTTCTACCAAATTGGTAGTACCAATCACCCTCATCGACCTCTCTTTCTCTTCTGCATTGCCCTTGTCTCAATCATCGGACAAGAGCAAGTCAAGTGACAACAGCAACAACCCTTCAAGTGGTCAATCCTCGGGTGGTGGTGGCAGTTCTAATGGCAATAATATGGAATAAATCAATTTAGTGGAAAGCAGAAAAAAGTCACAGTGCTACCTGTGAAATTGATTTCACTTGTGGCTTGCCTTTGGTTATTATTAGATAAAGATGTGATTCACTGTTGGAATTATACACATTGCTGCGGTTCGCCTCAAAGAAGAGGCTTTCTCTTTCATTGCACATATTATACTATAGTAATATGAGATTCTATATGTAGGCGGCTACTGACTTGATTGCTACCACTTATAATTGCAAAGTTATCTGATTGCCTAAGAACAGTGCACTGCTTGACAAAGTGAGATAAAGTGCTTTATTGATGTTGTGGTTGATGAGCGATTTATTGCACTGAAGAGACAATTCAATCATGCCACCAATGGCTACATTTCTTGCATTTTCTTACTTGGCAAGTGATTATTGGACAGTTGCTAGTGTAAGTTCAGTGACACATATGTGAATCATATGATTGGATCGAGATGAACTGCGGCACTTCCTCCTTCCGACTGTTAAGTCATAAGTGAACTCGGTTCGGCAGAACTTTCCGAGCATAGACTTAGCCCACTGTGCACTGACTGCAGTTTGTTTCATACAAGTCCGTTGGTGGCAATGGTTTGCGTAATAGTCAGGTAACCTCAGGTTCAATGTTCATTCTCTCTCGTCGCTCATGTCTCTGTTTGCCCTTTTCAGCTTTGGCTGTTGCATTCTAGACTCAGGCAAAATGAAGGCAACACGACACCAGCTAGTACCGAGCAGTTGTATTCTCCCTCGGCCAATCCTTTGTACGAGGCTTGTTGTTGTCAGTTGGTACTCGTAATCGGTCACTTCATTTGCACTCTGCTCGATTCTGCTGATGTTAATTAAATACATTTGATTCGATTACATGGTTCTCTGCCAAGTGGTCATGTGTCTAGAGGCAACACGGACGGTTTGACCACTCTTTCTGTGTCTTTTAAAGCTATAACTGGTGCACATTGCATCGAGTTGCTCCATCCGAGTAGTGGCACGAGTGGTGGTTGTTGCTGCACACTGCACTCACAAGTTATAATATATTACTTGGTGCCAGGATAGACTCACCACAACACCACTGGACAATCATTATTTCCTGCTTTGACCACGGTTAATGAGGCATAAAACGCACGCGTACTCTCGAATGACCATTGGATTCTATCTGCATGCGGTCACTTCATAATTGGTACATCTCGATTTATTGCCATACGTCTCATCTCATGGCGGCACCATTTACCATTGCGCACCTTACCACTTAATGTTCCATCCTGAGGCGCCAATTAGCTTGGTGTGAATGGTGATCGTGTCTAGTCATTCATGAGTGCATCGTCCCCATGACATCGAACATGATGTCTTCTGGTGATTTGGCTTGCTTATCTGCCATCAGATTGCTTTTCGCAAGCACGCTATCTCTTGCTGTTCCTGTGCATATGCTCCTGTGGTCGGTCAAAACCAGTCAATTGCCTTGTCAACAACATATTTCCCAGTAACTGTCTCAACCAGTAACTAAACCATTCTGTCGAGCTCAATTCAATTAACTGACCATTTCTCAAGCCAACCACTGACCACTACACGTGGTCATGTTTTAAACAATTTAATTTTGCATAACTTTATTAAACGACCAATGTCTTAACAAAGTGAATCAATGCATCTAGAAATTTTTTTATACCGTAAATTGTTAATTTGACTCGCTTTAATTTGTGCTTTGTCTGTCACTTAATTTGGTTTGGCTTGCTTTGATTCTATTATCCACTGCACACATGGAGATTGGAGGCGACATTTGCCATTATTGCCAATTGGCAGTGCACTCCACCGAATTAGTGCTTGTCGCATTGCGATTGTGCCATGGGCCATGGCAGTCTAATTATTGCTGCCACTGTATACACTCTAGTTGATATTTTGGTGTTTAATTTAATATAAATTATCATAATTATAATTATATAATGAGAGAGGATGAACAATTAATTGTTCTCGACTGGGACAGGCACAGCGGTCCACTTGTGTCACTGCACTTAGTGGCCACATTTGTCTTTCTTCGGGCCGTGCCTGAGTCGGCCTGACCGAAACCTGAGATGAAATGTCATTTGCATGATGATTGCCACACAGAGGAAGTAGAGTTAAAGAAAGAGTTTGATTAATTTGTTCCTGAACAGTGGCAAATCGTACCAACACAATAGACAATGGAACTTTTATTTCCAAATGGACAGCACAGATCGAAACATGGCACCACATCAAACGAGTCTTTCTTTTTCGATTAACCGATTAATTAGTTTTGTGCATTTACATTAGTTAGACAAACATGGACGAGCCAAAGATACAAGTCTCATGTGCTCATTGAGACTTATTCCACTTGTGCGGAAGTAAAGTCAGGAAATTAGGCTCCTTCTGCATTGCTTTAATTAGTGTTGTTGGCATGTGGTGCATCTAATGGCAATTAAAAGTATTGTACTGGGCCAATTATTGATTCGATTGAACGGTGACACTTCACTGAAGGGAATCGTGCTTGCAAGGCAGTTTGCAATGTCAGCTCACCGTGGACCAATTTGTTTACAGTAATGCGGCATTACCTAATGCCTCGCCGGCATTGGTCAACTGACTCGTTACACGAGGATGTCCTTTTACTGACCAGACACGCTCTACACTGTAGAGTTCTACAGTCTGATTAATAACGATTATTCGCAGTGGCCATTGGCAATCGGGCAATAGTGCTCAGCTCGATTGAGGGTGACGGCAACCTGCACTGGAGCAACCAGACACAATTTCGCCGTTCTCGATTGTGTCTTCTTGCAGCATCGATTTATTTTTTATTTTTTTTAAAATTAGTTTATTTCATAACCTTTTTCCAATTAAGATATAAAAAGGTATAGTTTACAGACAATTTAAATTTAAAGAAGTATAATAAACAAAGTTTACAAAAATAGATATCAGTGAGTTCACACACTCAATGTTAACAATTTATTAAATTCTCAGCCACAGTCAAACTGAGTTTCGACCAGTTATTCTGGTGATATAAGTTTCAACAAAATCAGATGAGTGTAGCTGAATATTTTCAGGGTGAATGTTAGAGTCAGGATGTTGAAATTTATTAATCACAAGCGACAAAAAACACGACCGCTCTCGTCAGCGGCTGGATGCGAACTTTGCAGCATCGATTGGACGTGCCTTTGACTGAAGTTCAGTGAATGTGCAATAGTGCTCGGTGCCGATGGCGATCTGTGTCCTTTCTAATTATGCTCTATTAGCATAATTGGAGTATTCCACAATAAAACGAGACACCGATTTTGCTTGCTTTTATGCTCGTTAAAGTTAAGTATATGCAAATAAATGCAGTTTGATTTCTCATCTCTGACCAGCCAGCCAGTCTTAAAAACTCATTAATAATGAGCAGGTTAAGTCAACGCCGAATGGCACCTCTGCGACTTACTTGGTGGTCGTGCGATAGGCTCGATGCCATCCATTGATTTACTCGTTTCGTTTTGTTTGGTCTTACCGTCTTTTGAATTGACAACAGTTAACAACAGGCACAAGCAAATGCTTTTTTGAGGCAATCACAATCGATTCGTTCATTGGTTGTATTTGTCTTTCTGAGAAAAATTATTTATTTCATTAGTACAGAGGGCACACATTAATAGGCAAAGGAATGCGTAATGTTGGGACAGTGTTGGTCTGGTTAGGTATTTGGTGCTTCTGCCGAGTGGAAATTCTCCGGTGGCGCAACACTTATAGGAACAATGCACCACCTTTGTGTGTGCAATAGAAGTCTTTGCCAGGTGTTGCCTCCATCGGTGCAGTGTCTGGTTCTTTCCACTCACCGAAATGATCTCACTCGTGTGGCGTCTCTCTTACTATCCACACATTGCCACTCGACTAGCGTCAACTTATTCTTCCTCGTGCCAATCGGTTAGTGCTTCATTGAGCACTTTACACTTTCTCTGTTGTCTATTTGGGCACCTTTCACTGCCTTATTAAGATTATTTGAGTTTAATTAAGTTCAATCATTAATTAATTACGACTAATACCAAAAATACTGTCTTGGTGATTTAGTTTGATGCTTTCGAGTTAAACTTTCTGAGTACAATGATTGGACGAATTTGGCCATGTTCACTTCACTTAGCATTGAGCAGTGGAACTTGGTCGATTGGCTGATTGACCTTTTTGAGCCCCATTTTCAATTGCATCTGCGTAACATCCCGAATACCTTAAGGTAATCAATAATTATGAATCGTGAGATATGTCATACATGTACTACAGCACTGACTAACACTAATCTTTGTTACCACGCTAAATGGGCTTGTGAGGCTACACGAACATTTAAGTAATCGATCTATTGGCTACGTGTCTTGATATATCTCGCCTTATTAAACGATAATTAACTCAATTTTTAATTGATTTTATCTTTACAGAACGTGTCGTGATGTGCTTTGATGTGTGGCCATGCAAGACATGACATTTGCACACCAACAACTGGCAGTTCTGGCTTACAAGAGTCGTTCTGATGGTCACTTCTGATGGTCTCGAGTTCTTTGTCCTGTCTCTTTGTGCTTTCTTCAAGTTGGCAATCGAATCGAATTGATAAGGCAAGTTTTTTTTCATCTTACAATAATTTTGTCAGTCCGTCATGTCATGTGTCTCAGTGTCGCTTTTATCTAATCCAAAATAGTTCACCTGATTAGGCGGACGGCAGTTTGCATTTGTTTGTCCATTGTGGCTCTCACTCAGTCTAAATATATTTTAGATTCTTTCTTGTCCATTTCTCGTCGTGTCCTCTGTGCCACTAATTTGATTGTTCTTCACACTTGTGCACTTCGAAGAGCAATTCTTAATTAAGCCTAATCGATCAGCGCCTGTGCTTGTATGAGTGGCATGCCTTTCTCAGTAGTCGGTCGTTGGATGTGTTTTAATGAGCATTTGCATTAGTGTCCTCCTCGATGCCAGTACGGTGGCACATCCCATCGGCCAGACAACTGTCTAATCATTTGATTCTAATGTGGCGTTATCGTTTAATAAAAGTTTGATTTACTTGCCATTCCTTTATGCTAATTGGTGATTTCTTGTTCTTTCCTGTTCGGTCCGATTCTGTGAGTTGATATTGCCAGTTGTACTCGAAGCCAATTAAGCCTTCTGTCTTTCTATGCTCGTTCGCATGTTCGCTTTGTGACCGCTATATCAATCACAATTATAATAAGACTCGACACTATGCACAGACTGATGCGACCCAGTGCAAAGGCCAATTCTTGCAGTACCATAATTACGATTATAATAACCATTATAATGAAATGAGCATGTCTTGCAAGACATATCAGTAGAACGCATCAGTAGAACGATCAGTAGATGCTTCTCATCTCTCCCCACTAGAACACTGTCGTTTCTTGGTTCGTGTCGTGCCGTTTCTCTCTATTGGCCAATTAGCAATGAATCCATTTTACTGCTCGATTCAGCTAATTGTGAAGCAATCATAGTTCTCGATCGTCTCACTTGGCCTCGCTTCCATTGACCAGAACTGACCCTATAGGGTACACTAATTGTGCACAACTACTGGCCAATGAGTCTTTGTGTAACCAATAATTTACACCATCATTTGCTGCTCCATTTGGCAGTGTCATTCATGACTTTGTCACCACTATCTGTCACCGATTGGCCAAATTACATACACACTTCATCATCGTCATTGTCTTCGCCATAATCTTTGTGCTTAATTAGTGCTGACAAATATTAGCTCTGCATGGTTGGTGAGGAAGCCAACTGCCATGGCAGTGTGCACTGCTGGCAACAAAGTTCAATGCGCTAATTAGATTTTTTTAAATTTAATTTTATATGGCTATTATTTAATTTTGTGAGCCAACGATTGCCATACCATAATAGCTTTTTGATAACATTATTCAATCGTACTCTCTAGGAGATGCGATATAGCCAAATGACCAAATCAATTGCGCCTTCATCGTCATCGCTTCGGTCGTGTCTGTCACTATTGATGCGGCCATAATTTCGACGGTCATTACCTCCATCTTGATTGGGTTTGCTCTAATTTACTTGTGATGATGATGTATTGTTTCTGTTGGTTGTTCACTTTGCTAATCCCTCATTGCGCCTCATTCTCATGCCAAGTTAATTACAATTGATCATTCATTCACCCAATGTGAAACTCCCCAATGGCCAACTGTCTCCCAGTCAAGTCTTTCAAAGGAAAATATATAATCGTAATTATCAATTGAAATTCTCACAATGCGTACCGTCTTGATTGATTGGATTAGCGCAATCTTTCTGGACGCTTTTATCAGATATATCACTGACCAACTGGGTGCCCAACTTACTAAATGGTCCACCTCTGTCTGATTGTCACTTTCTTGTTCATTTTTTTAAAGCGTACTCGTTGGTTGTGCTGAAGGTTGTTGCGATTGAGTTTAATTAAACCTATTGCCATCGATTGCAATTTGTGGCTTGATTGGACGGTTGATAGGTTTGCTTTGTTTTCTGGTTGGTTCGGTAGTCATCGCAAACGTTGGCCACTTTGCATCTTCTTGGCCTGATTTCTATTAATAACTCGTCGTTGTCATTGCTCAGTAACCGATCACTCACTCTTCTGGCCTTACATCACCGTCATTAATTGCCTCCCGTCTCGAGCAATATTTGTCTTACCGAATCACTCAGGCCATTCACTAATGCACATTGACAGGCTCTCATAGCACATTCAGGCACATCTATTTGCTTTTTAATTTGTACCAATCTGACTATGTAATTAAAAATTAATGACATTTTTAAGTATCCCAAATTGTTGGAGTCTTGATTATTCAATGGCAAAGTGATATTACACTATCGATGCATCGCTTATCAATGTAAACTATTAGTCAAGTGACACCGAGAGTGTGTACAAAAGGACATGTGTAGGACAATGCTTTGCATGGCTCAAAGCCAACTCTAACTGACCAGTCGGTAACTCTCGTTGCAACGCTGACCAACTTCGACGAAAGACATAAACTTCAACAAATTGTACCCATTTTTTCATTTGTTTGCTCGATGCCATTTGCCTCGTTGGCTTCAGTGCACGTTGTGCCTTTCATCCAGTCAATGTTCCTTCTCCAAGCCATTTCAATATTTGGTTTGGTTGCTTTGATAAACAGTTTCAATTGACTTATTTTGCCCGTTTGTATTGATTGTGCTTGCACTGCCACTTTCTACTGCATTGTGTCTGTTGTCTTTTGCGGTGTCCGTGCCTATCGATCTCACTCACTTGTCAGTCGGTTCTCCACAACCTGACCATGCAGTGCGCCTACCACTAACAACACTCCACTACGTGTACCTGTGTGTATATCTGTGACTAAGGAACGCGCACACGATGATGAATGCAATACCAAATTGATTTAACTAATTATAGCAACTCTCAACGAGCATAAAATTGGAATCGTCCAAAATCATTTTTCGCTTTGCATATGTTCCCTCGCTGTGGCTCCACTCTCTCTCCACTGTTAGAAGTTAATGTTTGGTGCATTATGGCTTGGCATTGTCATTGGTGAAAACGAGACTACAATTAAATATTAATTATTAGATTAACTAACCATTGGCATGATCACTCCGTTGCTTTTGCCGCATCTTTTTTAATTATTTTGGCTTCATTGGCACTTGTTCGGTGTTCGGTGCCGAGTGACAAATTATCGGTTCATTTGCATGTTTGATCTATTGGCTTGCCCATCGGAGCATGTCGCCTTGTTGGACCAGCTGTGTGTGCAGTGTTGAGAGTTAATAAAATTTGAATGGGACTAATGAGAAAATATTGCACTTTTTCATCTCAACAAGTGACTTTGGTGTTGATTGCGAACGAATTTTCACTGTGCTCGAAGTGTGTGGCTAAGGCCATAACGAGTCGCTTTATGACGCACTGGTCTTTCATGCCGCTCCATTATAGGACATATATTTTAATAATTTCCGCATTAACAAGCACATCCATTTGGCAAGTTTAGTCGCATCTGAGCTGTTTAAATTGCTTTATTTGCGTTGTTGCAGTGCACTATAGCTATATATTGAGATCAGTGCGGCATTAATTAATATGATTATACAATGCACATTGGACACCACTGTTATGCGCTATATGACCATGCTAGCACCTTGTTTTGCCTGGACCGAGTATTCTTCATTAGATTTTTTTGGCCATTTTGTCTTGCGAAATAAAGAACGAAACTAACCATGAAACGCTGCTCGGCTAATTTGTGCCTAACTAACCCAACACCTTGCAGTCTATGCAGTCTATTTGTTGGTGCAATCGCGCGTCGATGCATTCTCTGACTGCGTTGACTGGCAATTAGCGAGCTCTCTGTTTGTTAATGTTATCTCATTAATTGACAACTGAATGCAACGGGTCAATTCTGATTTGATCGGCCCGAGTCCCTGCCAGCACGAATTTACGACACTACCACTACTGGTATATAAACTATGTGTAAGAGCTAGTGTCTACCAGTGTAAACTAAGTGAGCACTTTATTGTGTGGAACACTTGTCTTCAATGCTTGTCAGTGTTGTGAGAGCCATTAGAGCATTCTTTCCAATTGCGCCAAACACAAATTCATTTGAGGGAGTTGTTGTGAGTGCTGCTCTCAAGACCTCAAGTGATTGGCCATTCTACAAAACGGCGACGCTGGTGGCTTTTTGTACGCTTTGTCACCATTCGAACTAATTTAGTCTGAGATTTGCTTAAATCTTGTCAGAGCAACGGTGGGGCCGTGAATTGAAGTGAATCGAGTGAGCAAACAGTATTTTGTTGTGCCACTGGTCATTCTTTAAAACAACTCAATTTATGTCGATTATACACTATTCTGGTTGGCTATGCTTGTTGGAACGATATTGGAAATTTAGACGATGCAAACGACACTGCCAAGACTTTGCACAGTATGTGCTCCGCTGATGACGTTTTTGGCTTATTATAAGTTGTCTCAACATAGACACTGTCTATTAGACAGTTTAATTAATTAGACTCGACAAACAGTGGCAGTAAAGTTTGTTTGCAGGTTGCAACAACGCATGAACCGGCACGCAGCAGAACACTTCTCCAAACGAGCTTTGTGCCTGACTGGATTGTTCGCTTACAATCAGTGCATTATTTAATAAATAAATAATTAATTAATTATTGCATAGTGCGTCCTTTGGTCTGTTTCCGATTATTTAATTGAGTACAATAAACTAATTAGGCCAACAAAGTCTCCTTCTTACTCACCGATTGATTCTCAGTTGTCATTTTCATTGCCCACTTCAAACATGTACCAGGCACAATTGACGGCTCGATTGCAATCAAAACTGCTATAACACAAAGACGATACTTACAATGTCTAAGTAAATAATTTTAATAAATTTATACTAAATCTGTAGCTATGAGATAAATTGAGTAAATTGTTGTTGCCGCTTGCATGTTCTTACTTCTCTCTAACATTGTAACATATGTCTTGTCAGTCTTCTCGGATGATCTTTGGAATGTTGAATGGTGCCCTACTTGGTATTTACAATTTGAATCTCTTTCTCGTTATAGACCTTTTAATTGTTTGGCATGATCTACCTTAGTTAGTCAGGCTGTGAGGCGTACTCGTTGCCTTACACTAATTAAGATAATGAAGTCTCCAAGATACTATAAACCGATTCGCCATTGAACAGTGTCAGTGTGGAGCCATGAGAACACAGCACGACTCAGGCAATTTGAACGCAACCCGAATGGACACAAACGAGTCGGTTGGCAAGTGGTGAGAGTGGTGGCAGTGGCAGTTTTTAATTACTTTCACTCTCTTTGTGCATCTGATTAGCACTGATTAGTCGGCCCTGCACACCAAGGCAGTATCAACACTCGGTCAGTCCAATGAAAGAGAAGCATTGAAATCGTTGCACTTGTGAACCCATGTCTAATTAATTGACTGCATTGTCAACCATTACCTTCATCTCGTACTGGCTCTGGTCTGCGATTGTCCTCTGTCTGGCCGCACTCTTGCTCATTTATTCCTTTCCTTCCTTGAACTCGGTGTCATTTCCGAAGCGTTAATGAGAGTTTAGTGAAGGAACCATCTCGCCGTGCTGGCCCACTGGCCAGCCAGAGTCTGCCAGACTGCTTCCCAACTCCACTCATTTCATTTGGGAGGCTTGTTGATTTCATTTTATGATTTCAATTTAAAGGTTGCGCTAAATAATTTGCTTCTTTACACTCTAGCAGAACAGAAAAAACAGAAAAACAACTCTGATTGTTAGGTTATAATAATTTAATGAGTGCACTAATCAAGTGCATCATCACTTTTAGAGTGATGTCCTCGGAGTCTTGTCGCTAAAGTCTTTGCTAAACTTGGCATCGTCTTCTGGGTCGCTTGAGTCGTTGTCCAGTGTTGGCGATACTGTTTGCTCCTTGTTCGACTTGCTCTTCGACTTGCTCTTGTCCTGGCGTTCGGTGGACTTTTTGCTGGTGCTGTGGCCATTCTCGGGATAGTCAAAGGTATCACCCTGCTCCAAGTGTCCACCCTTGAGGAAGTAGCCAACTAAGCAGCGGAGCATCGCACCACCAATCAGGAAGAGAGCGATGTGCACATACGACATGTACCGAGACAGAAAGTTGTTTTCGGCGATCGGGCCACCAGACAGAAGCCATCGCAGATAAACCAACTTGGCGGTCAGCACCAGTGCGAAGGTGAACACAGCGTGGAACTCGCGCTCCACCAAAGGGGCCAACCGATCAGGACATCGACACTTGATCGCATCCTTGCACTTTAGGAAAAGCTTGCGAAAGCATCCATTGCTGGTGGCGGTGCACTGTTTGTCACTCATGCTTGTGATATGTCTGTAAACGCAATAAGATGTCGGCCGGCTGTTGCAATTGAGCTGGTTTGAAAGGCACTTGGACAGAGAGAAATATGCCACTAAGGAGACTTTATAAAATCTTTACTAAACTTATGACTCAAGCAGAGCAAAATGAAACCGCTTTTGCCTCTGTGGAAGTGCATTGTTGCATTGGTTGCACTCGTTCGAAGTGAATTTGGCATGCGAACAGATGGAATAATAACAAATCGATTCGATTGTGCTTGTTTTTCTGTTTGGTACTTTTACTCTCCCCAATGCATCGACCAATTTGACCATCATCAGTAAAGTAAGTCTATTTGTAATTTGAATTAACTTTTTTTTGTATGTCTGCCTATACAGGAAACATCAACAAGCATTTGTTTTATCTGCTCGTGGAAGGAGACTATTTGTATGTGGTGCGGCACTGGTCCGATTCGCCAATTTCACCTACGGCATGGTAAAGGGTCATAATAATCGGTGTTGACTACACAAGTGTTTTGTGCAGTGGGACAATGGACAATTTTACTATCAATATGGAAATTGTGCGATACGAGAATGGACATATATCATCGGTGAGCTCTTTCAAGGCACGTTCGTTGAACCAATTCGTTGAGTGCGCTTACACAGAGGCACATTTCCATTGCAATTGATGCTGATTATATTAGTTTGTTGTGACTGACATTTGCTACATTTGCGCTCATCAAATGTAATATTCTGGATTATCGAGATATTTTGGAACTACACAAGATGCAAAAGGGATATTGCAACAATGGAAACTCTTAAATGGCTCCAACAAAATTTCGTTACCCAAAATGGTTTTACATTTGTCAACTGGAGCGACAATTATTTTGATATAATAAAATATACATTCAAATTAATTTGTTTTGGTTATTTTGTTCTCAAGTGTGTCTGAATTGTATGGCATTTAGTAACTTTTGTTTGCAGCCGTTCTCGTGGCCCTAATCAAATCATCACACTCTTCAGTATCATCTTTGCTGTCGTTACTTTGGTCAATTACACCCGAAAGTGTAAAGTGACAAGTTGTATCGATTCGACAGTCAAATGCACAAGCAAAATTTTATTTGGTCACAATTGTGCCAATGCAATTTTGTGCAATCGATTGGGTGCAAAGGAAAATTAGGTTTTCTAATTGCGGTCAGGTTGATAAATAAATGCAGAGACAACAAGCGCTGGTTATTGATTGCCTATCGATTGCCAAGACTTGGTGCAAATGTTACAATTCTAATTTTGACTAACTTCAACATGTTAAATGACGTAAATAAGAAAAGGTACAAATTTGACGCCGAACAGTAAAGAACAATTGAGTCAATCTATTAAATTCGAGCTTAGCAGTCATTTGTGTTCCATCTCAGATTGAATATTTAAGAAGCATTGCACCGCCAGTGTACTAAATTATTTTCGAATCCTCTATCGAAATGTCCAAGTCGAACCAACAACAACAAGCCGACAAGCGAAAGACCAGTTCTAAAGTGAACGACTCGAAGAAGTCTATCGTGAAAGCCTCTACAAGTGCGTCTAATGTCCCTCAGCCTGCCATTCCACCGACAGCCAACAGTGAGACAAGCATTGGAGAAGATGAAGCAGCGGACGAAATTGCAGCTGAAGATATTCGAGAAGAGGAAGAACTGGTGTTTGGTGGTATGCAACCCAACGAGGAAAGTGACTCTAATCAGAGTCGTCCAGTTACTCCCGACAGTTGTTCCGTGTCGCACAACTTGACTGCCACTTCCACTTCGGATTCTAAAAAGTCAACCAATGAGGATGAACTCTCTCTGAAGGTGGATCCAGTCAAGGCGTACCAAAGACGATTTCCCGATGAGAAAGATGACGAACACCACTCGCCAAAGTCAAATTCGGACTTGTGCAACAGCACCAAGGCAAAACGGATCGAGCTGCCTAAAACAGAGGACACGAATCAACAAGAGATGGCCGACAATCGAGACAATGCATGCACTCGTTACTGTGGTCTGTCCAATCTGGGATGGACGTGCTACTCCAATTCGGTGCTGCAAATGCTCTTTACCTGGAACAAATTTCGTGAGCACATCTTGTTGCACTCAACCAGTGGACGGTTGCATCACGTGTTGGCCAAGTTGTTTACCTCGATGATCACTGAAGCGTCCCAAATGGCAAACTCGCTCGCGTTTGCCAAAATTGCTCCAGAAGAGTTTAACCGCGAGTTTCAAAAGGTGCGACCAGACTTCAAAGAGGCTCAACAACATGACGCCCACGAGTACTTGACTGTTCTGCTCGAGTGTCTCCATCAGGAAGTGAACCAGATTAAGAAGAAGTCGCCTCGAGAAGAGATCGCCGAACCAAAGACTGCTCAACAAGCGTGGGACTATCACGTTGGCCACTTTGACAAGAGTTTCTTGGCGAACCAATTGATGGGCCAGCTTGAGACGATGGTGACTTGTCTCACGTGTGGTCACAGCAGTCGCACCTGGAGTTGCATTTGGCAATTGCAGTTGGAGATCAAAATCGAAGCTGTCAAGCCCGCAAGTGACACTCCTGATGAAATGACCTCGAAGATTATGTCAGTGCAGGACTGTGTCAATAAGTACACCGATGACGAGGTGAGTTGAGTGCACGCCTTTGTTTATCAATTAATTCACAATTTGATTATCAATCAGGTACTGAAAGTGGACAGTGCTCCACTGTGCACTCACTGCAAGCAGTGCCAACCAACTCGCAAGCGACAATCAATTGTTCGTTCGCCACCCATCCTTTTGGTGCATCTCAAACGATTCGCACCAGACGGTTCCAAAATGTATCACAAAGTAAAGGTGGACTTTAAGCTAGAGTTGGCCAAGCCCGGACAAGGTAGCGAACAGCAGCAGTACCACCTGATGAGCAGCATCATGCATGATGGGTCAGAGAAAGATGGCCACTATGGAGTCATCTACCGGGAGTCCGATGACAAGTGGATTGGCTTTGAAGACGAACATGTCTTCGATCAAGTGGATAATGCTCGAGCAAGTGTTGGTCTCGACGATATGGCCTACCTCTGCTTGTACCAAGCCACCAGTGAGATGGCCTCTTAGGGACAACTTGTTCTGTTCAACAAAGGCACTTATGGAATTTTATTAAAAATTGCAAATTCAACTCGATTCGACAGTCAAATTGGCGACGTTTCGTGCTTACGTGCTAGCAAATGATCAATTAATGGTTATACTTGTTGACTTGTTCACGCTAAATTGTCAATTAAGTTTGTTCGCCAATAGTGCTTATGTCTGTCTTACTTGGGAACATTGCTAATCGGCAAGCAAATAAATGACTGAGTTATGATGATAAGTCACAATGACAGTGAGTTAATCGAAAAGAAACGAAAGTAATTCGCATTCTAATAGAAAGCACAATCAGCAATGCACATGACGAGAGAACAACTCGAAATTCACCCAATATCTATAGACCAATTGGCCACTTTTGCCAATTGCGTTTGTCTCAATATTTTTGCTTTAGCTCTTTAGTTAGTTCGTTTACTCGATGACGATGATCGGGGCCTTGTCCTAAAATGACAGTTCAACTTGAACTTCAAGTGCAGTGCATTCCATAGCCTTCTTGTCAATGCTGATGAAATTCCTCACCTTGCTGAAATGGTGTCGGCCAAAGTGGCTGATTGTTAATAGCTGTCCTCGAAAGCATTGACTTTGAATTTGCAGAAGATTCGATTGAGCCACGAATGATAAAATGAAGCGAATACAAATGAGTAAGAAGAAAATGAATGAATAACCGCTATACAGTCGCCGACAGTCAGTCGGCACCGTTCATTATGATTCATAATACACAAAGAGTGCATGCAGAAGAAATCAATCATGGTGCTTCATTTGTTTTGCTCGTGCTCTCTATGCTGATTGGCTATTGCGTTACTATGCCCGCTTTGGCCAAGCATAATAGGCTGACGAGCGACTTTGTTTGACTCGTTTTCTCTTATTAAACACAATCAATTCGTAATGGTCCTACCAAGCTTAACTAGAACCGGCCAGGAAAGGCTCTGAAAGCTATCCGTGCTACCGACAATTGTGTAACAAAGCTCGATTCTAACTTTAATCACATTGTTAACTACAAACCAATTAGTCTTGTCTATAGCCAATGATAACGAAAATATATAATATATAATAATTTTTATTTAATGCTCGTTTCGTCAGATTGGCCGCTGTGAAGAGCCGTTTAGAATACAATTTATTAAATTAAGATGATTTGTAATCAGTAAAATACAGGTAAATTGAGTGCTCACTTCTTGATGGGAGCCTTTTCCGGAGCTGCAGCTTTCTTAGGTCTTCTTTAGCAACTTTGCTAGTTTGACTGCCTCTGGTTTCTTTGCTACTGGAGCTATGGCGGGTTCCGATGCCTTCAGCTGGACTGCCTTTGGTTTCATTTGAATGATAGCCTTCTTGACTTCCTTCACACCAACTGCCTTCTTTTGTTTGTCCAATTTGGGCTTCTTAGAAACCTTATGCTAACTTAGCATTGCTAAGCCTCCTTCCCGGCTTTGTTTAGCTTGAACGAACCAGAGGCGCCTTTGCCTTTCACCTGAATAAGAGTTCCCTTACCAAAGGCTGACACGAGAAATCGACGAATAAACGGGGCCGAACGTTTGACATCTACATTGTTGTTGGCGGCGATGTGCTTCTTGATGGCACTCAGCGATGAACCACCTTTCTCGTTGAGAGCACCGATGGCAGTCTCCACCAACCATGAGACCGGTCGATGGGTTGGTGCCGTCTTTGGCTTCGTAGCTATCGAGGCCTTAGGAAACTTTGCATTCTTTGACGTGCTGGAACCAGCAGCTAGAGCAGTTGCGGTGTCAGATTTCATGGTTGAGGTCACTAAGAAAAGACGTGAATTGAATGAGGGAGAGACAGCACGAATGCAAATGAACAGAAGCGACAAGACTACGACCTATTTATATGACATACACAAATCACAAGCATGAGAGGAGGAGTTTAGTTGAAATAACTAGCTAGCCAAGTAAACAAAGCAACTCATTTTGGAGGGAAATGAAGAAAATGCGCGGCAGCCAATCACAGACAAGTACGTGGGCGTGGCCACTAGTCAATTGAAATTAGCGCGCTTTTTATATTCAGGCCGCCAATGTAAATGAATAGTTTGATGAAAAGATATGCTAACAATTGATGATGAACTAGTCAATGAACACATCAACAGTAAAGAATAATCCCACAATGTTAGCAATGATTGAATTGCATTTGCACTTTTAATGAACTTTCATTGCCATCAGTTGTGATAAGCGCAAGTTGCAATGCTACGAACTGGTCGAAATTGGAGATCCAATTCGGAAAGCTAAATTGGACATTCGCTGAAAATGTTCACCAGAAGCAGCACCACCAGAAGCCATCGGCTGAGTCAAATCTTGCTTTGGAGCAGAAATGGACTTGTGCGTGGGAAGTTTCTTGGCCGAGCTTTGTGGCACTGGTTGAGCAGCAGCCTTCTCATCTTCGGAGTTGAGAATGATAAATAAGGCTTCGCTGAGGGTGCCAAAATCGTCCATCATGACAAGAATGTTCCTGTAGGTGGTAAGCAGTGATGATCGAATGCGATTGCATCTCTCCTCGGTGTCGTAGTACATGGGCACGTGGTAGGTCTTGGCTAGGGCGACCACTTGTCTACGCATTGTACGAAGCGCTGCAAACGAATCGTACGCCATGAGCGAACAGTGCACGAGCAAATTCTCTTTGAGCTCACTGTGGCCACTATCCAATGCCTTGATCTGGTTCACCACATTGAGCACATCCTCGAAGTGCTTGAGTAGAATGTCCAACTTTGACTCGATGTAGCGAATCAGTTCGAGGATGAGTTCGCAAATGCAACTTTCGATGTTGTAATCCTTGATACGAGCCACAACTGAGGCGTACTCGGCGGCGGTCAGGTTTGACTTTAAATAGTTCAGCAGATTGCGCTCAATGTCCTGGTAAGAGCGGAGGCTTCGATCGACAAACTTGAGCTTGTAACGTGAGGACTGGGCGAGTGAATGTGGACTGCGCTTGGCGTCTAGTTCCAATAAGATGTCCGAGAATAGCTCCAAGTAAGGCATTGAGTTGACACTTGATTCGCGAGCGACGGAAGACGAAGTAGCACTTTTACTTGAAGGCACAGTTAATGGGACGGAGCAAAACTGTTTCACAAGTGAACGCAAACTGCAACTTGTCGCACTTTCTATAACAAAAAGTGTTTCTTAAATGGTCATTTGCACTGTTCGATAAAGTAGAGTCATTCCGAATCGATATCCATTTAGTGCTGATTTATTGTGTATATCATGACTCATGAAATTTATACAAATAGTAGATTTGACAAGAAATCTTTATGAATAACGTTGTGTGACGACTTTCTAAGGTTATTTAATATATTGAATAACAAATAATTGCGATATTCAATGAAAAGCAAACATTTAATAGAAATTAGAAATGGTTAATTTGATAGCACATGCAAAATACGACTCGGTGAAAGTAATTTCATTTTCAAATGCGACCTATCGATCTTTGTTGGCGATCACTGTTGAACTGCCTGTTCTGGTGTCTCTCCGGTTTTCTATTTACTGCTTGCACCACTTATGTCCGCTACTGCTACATCTTTTTTAATGGCTCGATATATGAACAAATAGCCATAGGCTTGCAGTAGCTCATGTGCATCTTTGCAGAATGGCACCCGACAGGATGTACTCTTTGGTGGATATTTTTCGATCTCTTCTGCTGAAATGCTGAAATTGGCACTATCGTGTCCGGCAGTAAGCTGCGCGATGGCGCCAAAACTTTCTTCACTGGAGTGCTTCGTGCCAACACCAACAATCGAACTCGCTTCGACGGGATCGCCAATGACGGTTGGTTCAAATCAGCCTAATGATACGATGTAACTGTCTCGCTTCCAAACTGCAAATTAACTACTCGCACTCTTGTGCAACTCTACAATTTCAAACTTATTAAAATTTATCTTTTCAAACATTCAAATTTAATTACAGTTTATTGAGTTCACTGTCACAGATAGGGTTGCTATTGATTCTAATTAATTGCTTGCTGCTTAACAAATCTTCTCCGGTGAGCAAATCCTGTCAATGCCATTTTGCATTTTTAACTCCACCAAACAATTTGCCACTTATTTACAAATTCGCCACCAGACAGGGCCAATCAAAAAGTAATTTGCAATCTAATCAACAATTGCTGCTCAATTAATTTGCATTCAAATCGATCGAGCCATATGTCAGGTTGATAATGATTACAGCCAAAGAGCAGAAAAAAATTGAACCAACTTGCGCTGGTGTAAGGCATTCAACGATTAACACAGACCAATGAATAGGCTGGTTAGTATGGCATAACTTATTGGACCCATTTGAAAGAACAAAAAGCTTCAGTAACTGTTCAGTTGTTTCAGTAAAAGTTCAGTTGTTGGTGCAGTTGTCTCTTGCCTCATTGGTATCATTGATTGAGACATCTCGGTAGACCGTATCGACTGAAGTGAATTGTCATATCGCAACAGCGTGGTCTGATGCTACTAAGGCGACTGCCTCGAGACGATCCCCATAACTCTGTGTTAGTGTTGGTGGCAGAGTCGAGTGAACAGCCAAAAAGGATAGTGATCACAGTGGTCGGTCACAGACTCTCACAGGTACAGCCATGAGTAAAATAATTCACAGAATTAGATATTTGCTAGATGAATCAGCATGTGGATTATCATTCTCCAAAGTGTCGGTCGATAAGTGAGTGAACCGTCCAGGTGTGAGTCGGCTGGTGGATGCATTTGCATTATATTCTTTGATAATGGCCAATGTTAGTCAAATCAAAGTGTGAGTGTAAAACATATTAATAAAGCCTGACAAGTGAGAGACAAGTTGTAGAGAAAGTAGCCATGCATGCACCTTCAGTTTTAGTGAGCTAGTTAACGATGAAACATTATTATGATATAACGGCTAATATTTAGACACAAAAAGCTTTCAAAAGCCGTAAATGTTGGATTATAGTTTGGTGACCTAGAGTAGAGTGATTGCTAAAATGTTCAAATGAAATACTAATAAAGAGAACCTACGATACTATATCGAAACGAAACGAAACTATACCTAGAGATTACTGAGTTTTTATTGTGCACAAAGACGAACTAAGCTTGGTTCAACGGTGCTTGTTATAGCAGGAATACAAGGTAGTAAATTAATTTTTAATAATATTGTTAAAATGTTAGAAATACAGCAGTATAATGCAATTCTCACGGACGAGATTTGTAATACAAATAAACTTAACATATCAAAATGGTATATAATGTTGTAATTTAGTGTAAGTGTACTTCCCTTAAGCCCAATTGGGCTTGCCATCTTCTTCCGAATGGTTTGCGTTGTTGAGTCCGCCTAAATTTCACAGCCGTAAGACAAGACTGCTCGGGCAACCTGTGAAACGCCAAGGTTGAACTTTGTACAGTTTTGGTGGTTAAGCTATTTCCATCAAATCAAGTATTTACAAGGCCGTTTAAAAGTCTAAAAGAGAAGAAAAATTAATTTAAAAATATACCCCAATATACAATGTACATTGTAAATCATAAATTACCTGTTGAAGTTCAATTTGAATTAATTGCATTGCACAAGCCATGAGCTAATTTAAGTAAAAAAATTAACAACTTTTTCTGTTTCAGCATTCCATCAAAGGAAGACATGTTGGCCAGTAGCAAAATTGAATGGTAGCGAGGATTACGAGTAGATTCACTGACAATTGAAGTGCTCAATTTGATAACATCATTCATCATCAATTTTTCCATAATATCCGATAGAAAATAATGAGAATTTTGGTAAACATTTTCAAATTCAATTACCAACGAATTCAAATTTTGAACAAACTCCATTGCTTTGCTTGAAACTTTAAGTTCAGATTTTTGTCGATAGTCTTAACAGATTAAAAAAATAGAACGAGCCAATTCCAATAAAATCGACTGTTATAATGAAAAATTAAAATATTTTGGGTAGTTTCGGAATTTACAAAGGAATTAATTGGAGGGCCCATTTCGTTGAGTTTTTAAATGGCATTATGAGGATTTTGAGTTCCCTTAGTGGTCCCTAAAATAAATTATCAACACTTAATAAAAAGAATTAATATAATAATTAAAATTAAAAACAAACCTTTATTATAATTCTTGATAAGTTTTGCCAACTTTGATAGTTTGTCATCGATTTTGGGATTAGAGACAGAAATTTTTGAAGTTCGGTTCACAACTTCATTCAAGTTTCGGGCACATTTGGAAAAATTCATGTCATCAAACAAAAATTCCGAACATATTTTTCAAAACAATCGCCCCACCATTTGGAATAGCAATTTGTTTATGCTCCTCCAATTCCTGCTTGCAAGTTTTGGGAAGTCTGGTAATCAAAACAAGCATATAATCAATGAATTTTTTGAAAGCAATCTTCAGCATCTAGGGAATTTTTTGATTCGCCGTGGAAATAAAAAAAAATGCCCCATCAAAAACAATTCCAAGTTCTGTGGTGAGAAATGAATTTAAATTTGAAATCGTGAATTTTCTAATATTCCTTTCGAAAATAAGCGAACATTTCCGACAACCTTAATAATCGTTTCTGAACTGCCGTTATTACTGTGACATTTTATTGAGTCTTAGAATCAGCAACACCATTAAAGATAGCGCCACTAAACTATTTTAGATTTTAGTTTCATATTGCGCATCGCCATTTCTGACGAGATACTTGATTATTTTCTTTTCAAACATTGACTTGTCCATTTCCATAAGCTTGTCAATTGTTTCCACTGCTTTACGAGAATGGTAGATTTTATTGAAGTTTACGATTAGATCCATCAATTTGTTGCATATTGATAAAGGAAGTTCAGGAACTTTTGACCCGGTGGTCTTTGGTATGTATAGCCTTGCCTATTTCCTGGAAAGCGCCACCTCTCTTGTCAAATGGCTGAGAGCCGAATCGATCATCATTGGTCACAAACTTTGTTTGCTTGATACGTTCAGTACAACTGCATATATTTTGCCATCTGAATGTAGGCATCTCTTCGAGTCATCTTCTTCATTGTTAGCTTAGGCATTAAATTAATTCAATTTGTTTGTTTATTATTATAGAAGCTTGATAAAACAATCGCGATTTAGGCCACACTTGAACAGTAATTAACTTCCTGTTCATAGATAAAAATAAGTCTATTTGAGTAAGGCAGGACTAAATATCGGACGAATGAAAAGATTTGAAACTAGAAAATAGCCATGAGACTTTTCGTAATTCCTCAAAATAATTTCGCCACTCTAGTAAATTTAGACAAGGCTTTATCTTCTCCAGTGAAAGTATTCAAATTTTCATTTTTAACCGTAAATATTCCGAGAGAAATTAAAGTTTGCAATAATTAGCAGTATCATTGGAAATAATCGTTGAAAGATTCGTTATTTTGAAGTTCGTCCGATTTAGCAAACATGCTTTAAAGTTATTTCAGCAGCAATTAAATTAGCATATTAGTAGCTATTCTTTGATTGGGCATTGAATTCGATACCACCAACAATAAACGACGAATAATAAACAGGCTCAAAAGTATCGATATCTTCGAAATGTTCATTTTGAATCTTTACATTATGACCTCGTGCTTTAAATGAATCTCTAAAATGTCATTCAATTTTTCATCTTGGGAAAATTCCTGTGGTTCAAAAGAGCGTTTTCCCGTGAACGTTTCTTGGCGTTGTTGATTCGAGAATAGTCCTTAATAATAAACATATTATTTTTTTAATCAAAAATCTTTAATGCCTTACTTACCTTGTTCATTTGTGATAGAATATATTTTTCCAGCTTCCATAAGCCAAATATAAGCGAAAATATAAGCGAAAGTACAAGCCATACTGGTTGCCAAATGTTGTGTACTGCCATTTTCATCAAATCTGTTCATAAGTCCGAGTTTTGGCCATTGTGGTAAAAGGCAGAAATAAAGTGTTGGTTTCTGTGCGAAACTCGAAAATTTTGACTTGCGTAGGGTAGCTTTGGCTAAGTTTTCCTGGCTAAATCCTCTAGAGAATAAGCATCAACAAGTGGCACGTTTCGGCACGAGTCATCAAATGAAAGCAAACTGGCACGCTTGCCAGAGACTTGCGAGCTCACTTTTTGGTAAAAACACTGCGAGACCATTCCATTCCAATGAAAAACATTCCAACGATACCCTCGCTGACAGCCAAAAGGTGAGTTAGTGCAGGAGGAAGAGAGGCAAGTGCGGCTTTTCGTAAACAACTTGCCTGCTCTAACAAAGCAGTAGTAATTATATGGTACATTAGCGCTAACAGATGGCGCCATTGGGCCTGTTTACACTTAAACTATCGCCAGCGATTGGTATCGCTAGGCCTACTTTGGACTGCAGAGTACCAACTTTTGTGGATCACTCCTATCGCTCGAGCGATAGCAGAAAACAATCAAATATTTTGATTTTTCGGTCGCTATCGCTGGCGACAGTACAAGTGTAAACACACCCATTGTCTTTGTCCATAATGGACACTGTCAGCAGTGCTAACTGGCACTTCGATTTCTCGAGATGAACCTGTGACACTTTGATACAAAGTGTACTGCCATCTTATCTTGGTAGTGTCGTTGCAACGAATGTTCCGTCATTCTGGTCATTTGCGATTAGATGTGTGCTATTCAAATTGACACCTCAGCAAGTGTTACCGCTACTGAGGACACATGCTCACATGATACTTCAACAATTATGATATTATTATAATATTAAAGGCATTCATTTGAGTCTAAATGCAATACTATAGGTGCCATTGACACTGTCAATATAGCTCTGGGAGAAAAAGTGCTACTTTCTATCGGTTCACTGCTCACACCTAATGCGGACGATCCGCTGTCGTCTAATGTCTGAATGTCTACCAAACTGAAGGCGCTACATTGAAATCGCTCGGGAGTGGACTCATCGCTATGCCATGCGGCGCAAAACTTAGACAACTGCAGTTGTCATGTCTCGGCACCTTAGTTGCGTTTAGCTTTAGTCATCGCCATACTGGCATATATATCCACTAATGCAATGTTTTCTAATTTAGCAAAACAATAAAATACTAGTAATAAAATACATGTGCAGTGTCAACAAAGAGACATTTTGTTTCGTTTTCAATACAATGAGTGCTTTTTTGGAAAATCGGCCAATGTCAATTGCACCAAACTGTGCATTAATTTGCCATTCGACACAAGTACATTTGAGCAAAAAATAGCGAAAAGTTCGAATGTCTCTGGCTTGGCAATTGGAGGCAAGATAATTGGCGCGCCATTTGTATCGGTCAGTGAACTGTTCATAATGGAACTTTTGTGTAAATAACCAAGATGGCAAGAAAAAGTGTCGCGTCTGTAATTGGAATTTGGTTTGCATTAACCTTTTAGAACATGGCTCTGAAATGAACAATTCGATCAATGTCATTACTTAATTGGCCAATGTTGGGCAGTTGATGGTGTTGTTTGTGTGAGTTTCCCAATTGAGTGCCTCTCTCTGCATTTGTCTTTCTGACCCGACATGACCACCAAAGATGCTGATGAACAGTTGGACGAGTTGAACGCCAAAACAGTGGGATTCGACTACAAGGTGGTGACTGAGGAGGGAAAAGCGAAACAAGTTGACAATGCCGCCAAGAACGACGCCAACAACAAGGCCACTGGTCAGCCGGTGTTCAAGTTCGAAGGCAAAAGTGACAAGAAGAAGAAATTGTTCGAAGAAGGCAAGATGCCAGGATGGGGCGGTTTCAACGAGAAATACATGTATACCGACAAGAATGTCCAGGACCTGATTATCGTGGACAACAACAAGCAAACGCCTGCTGGTGGTGGTGCCGCTACTGAGGCCAAAGCCAAAGCTACTTCCGATGCAAAGAAAACCACGGACAAGGCCGAGGGTTTCAAGCGACCACAGCACAAACCAAAGATTCACTTCAAACCAAGTGAGGCCTTGCAGAAAGATGCCGCCAAGGTCAACGATTTACTCGAAAAGATGATCGTCAAAATGGACGACGAAGGGAAGCCAAATGGAACTGCCGCACCATCTCCCACGGGCAAAGAAGCAACTCCGCCACCAACCGGAGCGGCCAAAGCTGAGGCTGGTAAAGGTCAAAAGAAGCCAGCAAGCAAAGCCAAGCCCAAGGCAAAGGCAACAAAAGAGGCCAGCGCAAAGAAATGATGATGCATCATTGCATCGATTGCACTCTGGTCATTACAAACAATATACCAGTTGTTATTTGAATTAAAATTATTATTAGCATTGATCGGTCGTTTCATTTGGTTGCAAATGTCAATTTGTGAGCGACGTTCTTTATTGCAATGAGACCAATAGAGATACAGTGACATTGATTGCCCACAATTGCTCGGTAGCAATTGCGCTCTGAGTTGTTCCAAGTCTTAGGCAGATATCTGACTTGGTGACACCTGGTACCACGAGAGCCGTCTTCGATGACGTGGTTCACATCAAGTGCCTTTGGTGCACTTGATCATAATATAAGTCCAGAGTTATGTAACTGTCGAGCGCATTTGGCTTGAGTTCAATTGACTAGAGTAACTTAGATTTGCCAATGTCAAAGTGGAACAACTGGCACCAACAAACTGTGTGTATTAGAAATTGCTTTATCAAAGAACATAAATGATATTTATTGTGTGATAATAAATAATAAAAAAAAGAAATGCAATTAAAGGTTGATAATCATTGAGATAATATTGAGACAATTAATTGTCCGATTCTATGTTAACTTCATTTGGCACAGAAACACTCATAAAAGGTACAGTGATACACTTTGGTCCGACTGGTGCTAGTGATGGCCATTCACCACAGAGTGCTTTGTATACAAAGAATAACTTATAAGTATGTCTGCCGGCGTCACAACCCAAATCGAATCAAAGCAACTAAATGGCCGCATGAACGCTGCATTGAACGGTGTTAACCGACTGGCTCATCAATTGGTTATTAGTAATAACTTATTACCCATCGATCGGTGTGTTCATTCAAAGTCTATCAATCAACTGATTGTATGATGTATGCAAACGAGACAACTGCACAGTGACACTCTGAGCCAATTGGTCACTCCACATTGTCTCATCTCATCCATTGGATGCCATTTAAACAAACAGACCACTAGTGACCACTTCATGGGATTAGACACACCGCTTGATTGGTCCGATTGATTGACTCTTACAGGAAGCCAAACAACCAATCGAACCATTTGTTTGATGTAGAACAGAAACATTGGCCGCTCACTCCCCAGGACTGCCACAATCAAGGCAAACTCTAGCTTTACTCAATCATAATAAAAAGGTCATAAAAAAAGTTGTCCATTTGTGGAATGTAATAAATCAACATTCGGCAATGGCGTTTGATATTACGAAAAGATATGGTTGACAGCGAGTGCATGTGAAATGGGGGAGGAGGCGTTTTCGGTAGTGTCATTATCTTGTCGATATGTGAACATGCTCCACTGTACCGCACTAGCGCAGTTATGCCACCGAGCACAAATGCTCTGCACACAGCTGTAGAAGAGAGGCTGCTGATTGGTTCAATGAATAATGGACGACTGACTGAGGCATTAGCGATTGCTCCTAGGAGCTGTGCTAATTGCAATGCATTCGTTGACTGACTGCCGCTGACTCACTGTCCACAGGACCAGTGCACTGCACAACGCAACTCGAATCGGCACCGAATTTCACCAATTGAGTGCAAAAAGGTATGTGAGCTCCACATTGAACGATAAACTCGCCAAATTATTGATCAGAAATGTCACTAACCGAGAGCATCTCTCATGAGGCAAGTGTCGATTGTTCTACTTATGATTTTACTACTCGCACTCGAATCACTCGAATTTAGGTCACAATCGAGTGCGGAATTGTCTCTAGCCACTAGTGACTAATCGAGCAATTGTTCATTGTGCCACTCATCACTCGATCGAATCGGTGCATGTTTTGTCTCCCTAACCATTTGGGCCTATCTTTGTTTTGCACACTATCTAACAAGTGCAGCAAGTACAAATGAGCGGTGCTAGTGGCGACATCGGGTCTCGCGATCACACAATCATGTGTTTGATCTGCGCTAATTGCACTGAAAATAGCCAATCACCATAGCTCACCTTAGCTATAGTCTAGCTTGTCTCGTCATGTCCACACATTGTCAGTTATCTCCATCCCTCTAGTGTCCAATAAATATCTTCTCGGACAGCAATTAATCTCGAAACATAACTCACAACAGTCACAACACACAGATATGTTTCCTCTCCAGTGTTTATCGTTTCGAGTTAATGTCCGTTGAGTCCACTGTGATTTCGGTCAAATTCATTTTAATTTGAAACCGAATTGCCCAACCTGTTGGTCTACTAAATAGAAAACTCAGTAACATCACCAATGGCAATGGGTAGTGTCTATCTGGCCTTTATGGATTGCCATTGCCTCGTTGATTGACATTTTCCTCTACGCCACTTCAAGGCGAATAAACTTCACAGCTTGGTTCGTGTATCTTCGGTGAAATGTCTTCAGTGGCAGATTTACTGTTTGGCAAGTGTCCCATGTGCACACACACAAACACATGCACACACTTGGTCATTATTCTATCGAGGCATAATTGGCGTGCAAATATTGTCAGGCTGGTGCAGTTCTGCAACTGTCTTTTCAGTCTCTGTCTGTCCAATATCAATCAACTACGAAATGTTTCCATAAATTAATTGACCAACCTTTGTCAGTGTGCTCACTCGTTTGGGACAAATTATCGTGATTGAGATGATAATGACGATGACAGGCAGACAAAATTGAGTGCTCGCCGAATGAGGAAAAGGCAATCGAACCGAGCCAAGGAAGCCATTGCAATTCTATTGCCACTAGACCAATTGCAATAGTTCTCAAAGCAGCTTGTTTATGGGTTGTTTGCCCTTGGCGTAATCAATTTCGAGTTGATCATTTGGAGTGCACAGCGGAGGTGCCTTTGCCATTGTTACCTGTGTGCCACATAGCCTGAATTGTAACATTAAAGCTCGGCATATCTTGAGTGGCAGACCAAAGAGGTGATCATTTCGAAAGGAGCACATACGGTACCGAACCGGCCACAAAACCGAGAACCACAAGGACCGAATCAGTTAATGGCCCCATTTAGGAATTAGTTGCGTTAGCCAAAGAAACATTCACCATGGCGATAGCTCTCGAATAGGTCTTTCTCGCCTCCAACGTGACTAGAGCAACCTTCAAGAAGCTTCGAGTGATCGCTTTGCTAGACACCAGTGGTCATCGAACATTGATCGCTCATTCGGCCATGCTAAATTGCCATTCGTGCCGGGTGAGAAAGAAAGTCACAATTACAAGTGACTCGATTGTACTCCACTCGACTTACCTCAATTGGGCCAAATTGTACTTTTCAATTATTGCTAAGCCCAAATTCTTTGTGGACCAAGCAAAGTTAAATTTCCGATTAGTGCAAACACTTTCAAGTGTGAAATATTGACCGCCACTGACAAGATATAAAGTGAGTAAAGATAATAAACCACTTGGCTAATCCATCATCAAACTGACTTAACCGAACCGAGTTAATAATTCCAATTTGATTCTCCACAATTGTCAACTCGTATTTAGTTAGTTTGTCTTAGAGATCTGGCAATGCTCGTTCGGCAGCAGCAGGGTAAAGAAGCCAAACGAGCCACAAACAGTACGAACCAGTGGAGAGTGCAATTATATAAAGAAAAGACTGTCCCATCTAGGGCTGGCTTTTTATGAATTGATACCAGGCTGGAGGAGGCAAAGCGAAGCCAGAGCAATCGATTAGTACCCAGTGGGAGAGCATCACTGTCGAGTCTGACTAAACCAGACGGAGACTAATCAGTGGTGAACTAACCCAATCGTGAATGGCACTGCTTTGTAGTACAAAGAGAGACCGAAGTGTTGTGGCCAGCCAGGTTATGTCATCGTGTGATAGTGTGTCTGGTGAGATGGCAGACAGCAAATTTGCTTTAAAGCAAACAAGTGTCCATTGGACACGCACAGTAATTCAAAGAGAAACTTTTGACGCAAATATTACTGTTATTCTAATTATAGACATGGCCTGAGAGCTATTGCTGCTGCTCTGCTGCTAAGGTGAGAACAGATGGTTGCGTTCTGAAGTTCACAAGCATGTTCGGTGTTCGGAGAGATGGCAAATATGCTACATATTTACTATAGATATGTTGGTTCTTTGTTTGGTTCAACTCTAGACTACCTTTAAATTGGTCATTGTGCCTTCTTTGTCTGCTCGAATAGTGATAATAACCAAGTCCACAATTGTCGTTGCAACGTATTAGAGCGAACCAACGCAATGGTATCAATTCGCTTCTGTCACTGCCATTATCGTACTCCACACGAACGCTGCGAAGCGTATTAATGTGAATACAAAGCGCTACTCGCATTGGACTGATGCTTGTCTAGGCGCCCTGAGGCAGATCTACCGAATGGAGCGAGATGAGAGAACGGACGCTGACATTAATTGACGGAATATAGCTGTTTACTTAATCACAATATGCCAAGCGAAAAGATGTGCACTGCGCTGTGTGTATATCACAAAAATTAGGCAGTGAACAGTGAACAAATCGCTTCTTGGCGGCGGCTATGAGAGTGCGATTCAGCAGCTGTCTTATCTGGTCGAGTGTTCTGTTTCCCATAACACTAAAGAGTGCCATTTGAAAATGAACTAGTGGCAGTCATCGAAATTTGTCTTTACGACTAGCGTGCATTACATTTCATATCATCATATTCGGGTCACACTGTTAATAGTATTAATATACTCATTATACAAAATCTCATTTGAGCTATCGGCCAATTGGCCACTGTTCCGTTGGTCCACTGACTGCTAAATGGAGCAACACTCCGTGACCACTTCGAAATGACCAATGCACAATCCTCCTGTTTTCAAATGATCATTTCAGACTGAAGTGATTATCTTTTTAAATATTTCTTTAATAATTAATAACGACATTAGCCGAATAGCAATAATGGTAAATGCGCTATCGTTGACTGAATGACTGCAAAGATTAAATTTGATTTGTCATTCTGTTCAATGGAGGCTCACCTGGAGATGGCACACTGTGTAGTGCACTATACATGTATATTCTATAAATCGAGATCGGCACGCCAACAATGGAATAGACGGACAGGGAGAATGAGATCGTAATAAAATTGCCACTGCTCCATTGACTCTCTGCTCTGGTGGGCAATGCTAGAATGCTAGCTAAATGTCGCACTATATATTAAGACAAGAAATGATTATGATTTGGCGAATGGTGCAAGGCGAAACGATCGGTGCAGTGGCAAATACAAAGTAAATAGATGGAGGAAAGGACATACAATAAACGAGAGAATAATTAACTGAGGAGCACATGATGAATAGGAGAAATTTGTGGAGAGAGCATTTGAGCACATGTTCAATGTACACACTGATCAGCTGAGTCTGTGTCATGACATACTCAACTCGAGAATTTTGAATAGCACAAGTTTTATAGTTTTTATTTGGCCTCAAGTGCTGTTCCTGTCAAAATGAATATACTCTTTCGTTGAAGGATCCATTTTGGTTTTGCTAAATTCAAAGCTAGCTCAAACTTGCAAAAACAAAGAAGGCACGTGCCCTCTAACGCGGCTAAGAATAGCGCCAAACCAGGTTTCAAGAAATCCCACTACGAAGAAAGCAAACAAACAACATTTCACATGTTACATTTGCAAAGCATACTGATTTTGCAGAAATGTACTTTATCTTGTGTGGCTATTATAATTTTGATTTTGAAATTGGAATGACACCAATGATGTTGCAATGTTTACTATCGGCATATAAAGCAAGATAATTTCAAATGAGTCGCGTTTTGTCCTGTGTGACTCGTCTATTGATTCATTGTGATTGGCTTGTGGGCTGTGTAACAATTTACATTGGCTAGATACACCATAATGGATTGTCTCGGTGGTAAGAATTGTTTTCATTTTTCTATTCTAACAGAATTTAATAATTTTGTTTTATTTGATATGAAGGCAAGAAATCCGAAAAGAAATCTTTCTGTCCAACCAAACCGTTGTACGATGAGTGTTGATTTCAACAGTCTCCACAAGCCCCACTCGAAAGCATCTGGCAGCACCACAGACAATCTAAATCCAAACTCTAAATTAACTCAAAATTATTATGATAATTGCCGATTGACAAAGAGCAGTTCGTCTCTGGATTGCTCTCACTACGAAGACAAATCATCCACACAAGTGCGAGAACAATCAGATGCAATTATTCATGATTTAAACAAATAAATCATTTAACCAAAACTACTTATTAATTATACTGCAAATGTACGATCAAATTGGAATTGAAGTTCTGCAGAAAATGCACTTCACTACATCACTAGATATGGTGCTCAATCGAAGCATTAATATTGGTTAACTTGAAGGCGAAGGCGAAGAAATGACCGGTTATGTGTTCAGCATTAAATGTTCAGTATAAATCAATTAATTTTTGCAACTTTCAAAGGTCAACCACTCGATCATCGTCATTCTAGTGATGCTGGTCCGTAGTTGTAATATTACAATATTGCAATATTGTTGTAAAGTGCTTCTGCCATGACTCGGTGGCAGTGATTTTCTTCTCGGGACTAAACTCAAAATATGTGGACAAACTACGATAGACCAATTCGATCACCATACTCAACTCGAAGGAGGATGACCGGGCTGGTCGCTCCAAAATGTAAATTACCAGGCATTAATGGCACTCCTATTTAGTTAGTTATATTGCTTTTATTAAACTGTTTGTTAATTCGAGTTTGTTCTCTTTGTCTCGCGCATCGACTTCATTGTGTATTATCATTGGGCAGTTTTACAGCTCGAATAACCATTTGTCACTTTTACTATTTTAATTTTAATTTTAGAATAATTTAGTCACAAATTAACGCAAGTTTGACGTGTTTGTTCAGTTCAGTAGAGTTCAGTTTGTTCTATCATCAAGAACATTGGTTCAATGTCATTTTGGACAAATCGAACGAAAAGTAATAGTTCTGCTGTTGGTCTCTATAAAACCACCAGCCTCACTGGTCATTGCCTTGACCTGCTCAGTTTAATCTCTACTGACTTGCACCCTCGCCGACCGTTTATTGTTTGTGCCCTCATTTGAGTTCTATTCCATTCAACTCATTCTCAACTGACCCTACTCCGTCACGATGGACGTCTTCTTTATCAAGCGTGGATACACCAAGCCTGAGTTGGCTGGTGGTGGTGGACAGGCCAACGTCTACAAGGCGTCCAAGAACGGGAAAGAGTACGCAATCAAGGTTGGCCATATCAGTGAGCCGAACAACAAACAACTGGACGTTGACCTGAAGCGCGAGCTACAGATTGTGCGCAATCTCAAGCATCCGAACTGTATTCACGTGGAAGAGCTGCTCCGCACCAAAACGAAGATCTACATCATAATGGACTTCATGCCGAACGGTACTGTAGACGATTACGTGCGTAAGCAAGGACCAGTAGATGAATGGAAGGCTCGTTGGTGGTTCTGTCCCATTGCCCGGGCCATCAAGTACCTGCACGAACACAAGATTGCCCACCGTGACCTCAAGCTGGACAACATTCTGCTTGACGCCAACTTCAATCCAATTCTCACCGATTTTGGCTTTTCGCGCTTTGTGCCCTTGGACCGACGTGGTCGGGTGGTCGTCTCCGACACCTACTGTGGCACCACCTCCTACAATCCACCAGAGATCCTCAAGGAAATTCCTTACGATCCATTCAAGGGTGACATCTGGTGCCTGGGCATCATGCTATTCATCATACTGAACAAGGAGTATCCCTTCGACCGACACGACAAGGAGAAGATGTACCACAACCAGATGCACCGCGTTTATGCCTTCCAGGACGAGATCGGCAAGAAACTGTCTGCTCTGGCTAAGGACCTAATCCATGTGCAGCTCACTCCCGAGCCGGATCACCGTCCATCGATCGACCTCGTGTGTGCCCACGGATGGTTCCCGATCGTACTCCGCGAAGCAGAAATTACCGGACCGGCTGCCGATGCCAGCTCCAAGACTAAGCTCCAACAAAGCTCTAAGACCAAACAACAATGAATGCACTCCTCCTCAATGCATCATTCAAATGGAATCGCAATTAGCGAATAGCCATAATTTATTATTATAATTAAAATATTTAAAATAAACACTTGTTGTTATCCTGTTTCGTTGATGTTTTTGTTTGACTTTTAAATTGCATTTTCACTAAATTCTTTTTATGTCTATTTTCAGACATAGTCAAGTCAGTCTAATTATTGTTCTTTCTCGACACAATGGCTGTTGCACACACATTCACTGTTTCAACTGTTTCGGATACCTGCCACAGCCATTCTCCGTGGTAATGTCGCCCATGTCCGTTTCAAGATAGTTGCGCCGATGATCAACTTGTCATCTATGCTGCGAACCATCAATACAATACAATTGACAATGTGGCCGTCTACTTTGCGTTACTCATTCTGTTCATCTTCATTTCTGCCAACCGACAAATCGAGCTACTGAAATGTCATTAAAATCTAATAGAGGCAAAGAAATATATCAAAGTCCCATTTGGCTGGACTCAATTGAACACCAATGTAATGTATATTTCAGGATCTATACATTATCTGAATGCTACAAGTTTTGTTTCGGAAATTCCATTGATAATACTAGACAAGAAAAATATCGAAATACAAAAATACCGTGTTCCAGGTATTTTTTGTTACAACTTGACCATATCAGAGAATGTCGCTCATTTGTTCATTTGTCTATCAAGTAAAATATAGCTACTTCTCGAAAGGAATTATGGAGGATCGGTGTCCATTTTTTTGGCAGACCGGTGACGGACCACAAAAGTGGTGATTTGTTTCGTGTCGAACGGATCAATCGTATGTGGTACAAGTGTAGTGGAGAGTGAGGCCTGGTTCAGTGATTGCCGCACAAATCTCTACTTGTGTTCATTTACTATATAGACCACCATTTAGTCCGAAATGGAAGCTCGTGCAAGTGTGCCAGTCGGTGCTTGAAGAACTGCTCTCGTCTTCAGATTCTGTACTTTCACTTCTGTACCTTCACTTCTGGATGAATTTCACATCACTCGGTGTCTATCGGTAAATTTCAAGACTCGAATAGATTTGCTACCATTTCGGCGGTGTTCATGTTAGCTCGTGTCAGTTCTTTTCAGACTGAAATTCAGTGCCCGACTTGGTCTGTTTGCTCTGATTGGCATATGCTACTCATCGAGATCGTCTTCTCAAATGATTTACGGCCATTTGTCTCACAGATAATTCGACTGTTCATTTTTGTCATTTGAGAGAGTTAATTCCTCAAACCGCAACCAACTGGCAATTGTCTGTAATGGAAGTTCACTTCATTTGTGGTGTCGAACATGACCGTGGGTAAGTCAATTAAATTGTTTTGTGTCAATGTCAAATTGTACTGTGTCAATGCATCGAGGATGACGTGCTGATTAGCAGCAGACAAGAGACCGTGGCAGTAAACTAAATCTGTTCTGACCAGCACCAAGCCGGCCTCAGCAATGATCGCCACAAGCATCCACAATGTGTCGTTCAATAACCAAACTGTCTCCTCGAGCGGGACCGATTTCGAGGACATTTTAATTGCTTTCATGATTATGATTTATTATCAATTTGGCCTAACGAACGTTGCATGTCATTACTATTAGTCTATTACATTACGGTCAGTAGTGGTCGGTTGTGCGTCCTCTCCCGACTGTGCTAATTTACTGCTCAGGAAATCTTCAATGGCGATGTGATCGGCGAATTAATTGAATTGGTCAACATGTAACGAGGCAATGGTCTCTTTTGTGTTGCTCACTGTCAAATGAAATACATTTTAAAGTGATCACCTGCCCGTGTACCGAACACAACGGTCAACTCAGTGCCGGGCGCGATAATTTCAGATCACGAACACACTTGACGACCAAGGATTTCGATGTAACGAAACAATGCAGGACAACACTTGTCGGTAGATTGCAAAACACTGTCCCACCGAGCGAAATGATTACCGATGGAGAGACACATAGCTGGCAGCTGCCAATCTAGATTACACTTAGATCAAACCAATAGCCGGACTGGAAATAGATTACCGGTCGAGTGCACTATTACACACTATTACCGTCATTTGCAGCCTTTCTGTTTGGCTCGCGTTTAGTTTTGCTTGTGGCCTTTATTTTGATAACCAAAAACAATTAAGGCTATCTGCTTGAATGCTAATTTGTGATTGTGCTTTCAGCCAGCCAAACACTGATCTCTTTCCGCTTTACTATGACAAATGGCACTTAATCAATGACTACGCACAACGTTCAAGTTAACCACATTAGAGTTTAGGCCGAATGGCGAAACAGGCAAATTGGCAAATAAACAGTTTGGAATAGCAACAACAGCAATAGCAATTAATGCATACATTCGAAGTCATGCAGTGGCATAAAACGAGTACAACCAATTTGGCTTATTTAACATTTTTATTTGTTTATTTGTTTGTTTGTTTGCTCGTTGATCTAGGCAAACATTTTCCTGATGTGGGAGGCCTCGTGTGTGGTTGCTCTGGCAATTCGCTTTGAGCTTGCTCGCCTAGGCTTGCTGAATGCTTGAGTGTTGACTGCACGACTGTCAAATGAGACTCCTTTGCTTGTTGAGTTCTTTGCGGACATCTTGACTTGCTGGACTGGTGGCGATATTGACCGAGCCCGCCGAAGACTGCCTGCACTTGTCATGCGCTTTCTTATGCTCTCTCGACCGCTATTCTTTAGACTGTTTCTTGATCTTTTTACTTTCAGTTGATGACTGCTGCCAGCTCGAGGTGAAATGAGCTGTTGTGTCGAAATGCGATGGCTCAGCGATCTTTCCGACTGTTTTCGCTTGGGGGCAAAAGAGTCCTTTGATGCCTTTAAGCTCACTTTGGTTGACGACTTTTTGTTTGAACCTTTTTGCTTGTCACTCTTTTCTTTGCTTCGGCCAGAGTGGCACCAGCACCAAAGAGCCAAAGCCAACAGTGTGAGTATCAGGAGAACTGCCAGGACTATGAAAAGAGGTGTCATAGAATGCGACGACAATGGTCCAGTGGTTGTGACGTTGAAATTGCGTGGTACTGTGGGAACTGGTGGTTGCCCTGAAGGGTTTGACGTGTCATCGAGAATATCCACAGTCAAATTAAGGCACTTGTTAGCAAAGTCACCGATCACATCTGCACAGCGAGTCTTGTAGTCGTCACAGTTGGTGTTGTACGTTTTCTGATTAGCACAACCATCCAGGTCGGGTTGAGTGCTGCAAATGGACAGATAACAGTGACACTTGAGAATTGTCAAGCAGCACACCGACAATTTGCCAATCATTGGAATTTTTGCTACTGCTCGTTGCGAACATACGTACTCGACATCGATGCTAATAGAAGGAAAGATATTGAATGAAGTACATGAACAAATTAAACAAACAAACTTACCTCATTACTGCGAATGGACAAAGAAGAGCAACACAACAAAAGGCACTGAGGAACAAGTTGGCGTACATCATCACACAAGTCTGCTAACGATAAATCAATGACAATTTGCTAAGTTCAAATTTTGCTTGAGAAATGCACAAAATTAAATATTTCTTTGGTCTATATTGTTCGACTGATCAAATTTCATTGTGCATATGCTGAACTGTAATTCAAAATGAGTAGGATATCGAATAACAAGGCAATAAAAATGACTCAATTGGTTGGGCTCGAGAACGATTTAGTCTGTTTGACAATTGCCAACTCTCGATTGCAAGTCTCCATTGGCCGACTTGTTCACTTTGCGTACGCCCTCAGTCAAGTGTCCCGGTGATGGCTCAACGTCGCATTCGCAAGGAGCTGCAAGACCTTCGCAATGACCCACCAGTAAATTGCTCAGCCGGCCCAGTTGGGGACAATCTGTTTGAGTGGGAGGCAGTCATCATTGGACCGAACGACAGTCCCTTTCAGGGTGGATTCTTCTAGCTGCACATTCGTTTCCCACCGGATTATCCGTTCAAGCCTCCAGGTGTGCGCTTTGCCACCAAGATTTACCATTTCAACATCGATGGCACTGGTAGCATCTGCTTGGACATACTCAAGTCTCAGTGGTCGCCCGCGCTGACCGTTAGCAAAGTCCTGCTTTCCATCTGCTCGCTGCTCACCGATCCGAATCCAGACGATCCACTGGCGCCGGAGGTGGCACGCATCTACAAACAAGACCGAAAGCGCTACGACCAAATAGCTCGAGAGTGGACTCTCAAGTTTGCTTCTGGTGGCGAGAATTGAGCCATTCTCGTCAGCGATGTTCACTGTCATGATCACTGCACAAGCATCAATTTGCAATTTGTTTGTGCACAAGCATTCAACAATTTAAAATAAAATTAACAATTTGAATTTAATGTAACACTTTTCTGCTATGACACACAATTGTGCATGTCACTTGCATTGCTTAATAACGCAAAGTTAATTTGGTGACTGCAAATTATTGGCAATTTTATTGGCAAATCGCCGATCAGAGGCGAAATTGGCGCAGACTGCTACTGCTGCTATTAGCCTAATGCTAATGTATTACAACAATAATTATTTGCATTGCGTCTGAGCAAAAAAAAATTACTCACAACATTAAATTAAATAGTTTAATAGCAAATTAGCTGGCCAACAGTGTGGCAATTTGCATGGTGGTTAGAGCTAGCTGCTCACTTCTCCACTTCGACCAATTCCTTGATACGTTGGTAGGAGGCTTCAACGGCTGCATGTATACCAGAAGCACAATCACGCTGCTCAAGAACATGGATGCCATAAATAGCGCCACCACTCGGCGAGATGACCGAATCCCGAAGCTCTGCTGGATTCTTGTTGGTCTCGAGCAGGCACTGAGCAGCACACTGCACGGCTTTGGTGGCCAACTTGGTGGCTTTCGCCTTGGCCAGTCCCATCTTGAATCCACCATCAGCCAGGGCCGAGATGAAATAATAGACGTAGGCCATTCCATTGCCAATCAGAGCACAGGCTGCGTCCATCTGGTCGGGCTCCATGAATTCGATCTTGGCCAACGACTGCAACGTGTCCCGAACCAGTGAGTTGCACTTTTTCGAGTCGAGTTCGACATCGAGAACGCCCAGGCCAAGTCCAAATGCCACGCTAGTGTTGAGGACCACTCGGTGCATTTCCACCTTGTACTTGTTGGCCGTTTCGGGGTTGAGCAACACGGTCTTGACATCTGCCAATGGTACGCCACCGATCAGTGAGAGAATGAAGATCGGGCGTTTGCGAGTTGGGATGTAATTGGTGGTGATGGGACACGGACGGGTGCCACCGAGTTTGAAACAGTTGCGCACCACAAAGCCATGAACATTGAGGAAAACAATGTCACAGTCGAACTTGCCAAACAGGTCGTACGAGCGAGTGGTGGTGGCAACGCCTTGCACCTTGAAGGTGTCCAGGTTCTTGCTAGTCTTGGCTGCCACGTACAGTTGCTTGGCCTTGACCTTGTCCGCCTTGAGCAAGCCCTTGACGATGGAGTCGGTCATGCGTCCTGCACCGAGAAATCCAATCTTGGCGCCCGAAACGTCATCCACTTTTGAGCGGCTGCCAGAATGTCCACGACTTGGTTTGCCTTCCACCTTTGAGCCAGTGGACGAAGTGCGACGCTTGTCCGAAGTGGTGGACTTGGTGCGGGTCGACTGCTTTGACTTGGTCGCTTTGACCTCTGACTTGGTTGCCGACTTTTGCGCATCGATGCCACTCTTTACAGCTGCGCCTGGAGCTTGGCTCTTGGTCTTGGGACCATCTGTCACGCCACTCTTGGTTGCGCTTGCAGCAGATTCGTCTTCGCTGCCATCTTTAGTCTCGGCCTCGGCTGATCCATCCTCAGGCTTGTCCGGGCTTTCATCGGCTCTAGCCTCTTGCTCCGTTGACTCGGGAGTGGTTGCCTCCTCAGCTTGGGTAGCGCCCTCCACCTCTTGCTTGTTGTCATCGGCTTCGCTCATTGCACAAAGAGAGAGTTGAATGAGGAAGTAGAATAGAACGGGAGTAGCACAGACAAAAAAGGTCAAGGGAACCAGTAAGCTTCAAAACACAAACTCAAATGCAAAGCTATGAGAATGTAGTCTCATTTTAAAGTCGTATTAATCCATTGTTGGACGACACAGTGACACGCGTGAGCATTTCACTTCGAATTGATTTGTGACACGTCGTGTAATTGGAACAATTCGTTTGTCAATCATGACGTGACTCAATGCTAATCCACTTCTAATTCGTCTCAAGTGACGTCATAATCAACACCAACTACCATGATATTACATGGCATGTTCTGCAAAAAGGAACAATTTCAATGATAGGGACAATTACTAGCGAATCAAAGTGAACGAGTTTACAAAGCAAAGCAAGAGAAAAATAGATGAATAAATGATGCATTTAATTGCAAATTGAAAATTTGGTCACATGTGAGCTAAAAAGCTGGTGCCATGGCGTAGCAGTGGCGAGTGCAATGCGGTGCAGTGGCGAATTGACTAGAAGCACTTGCGGTGCACAATCGAAGCACCGGACTCGTCGTACTCCTGCTTGGTGATCCACATCTGCTGGAAGGTAGAAAGCGAGGCCAGAATGGAGCCACCAATCCAGACGGAGTACTTGCGCTCGGGCGGAGCGATCACTTTGATCTTCATGGAAGCAGGAGCCAGAGAAGAGATCTCCTTGGTCATGCGCTCAGCAAAGCCAGGGTACATGGTACTGCCACCAGACAGGACAGTGTTCGCGTACAGGTCCTTGCGGATGTCGAGATCGCACTTCATGATCGAGTTGTAGGTGGTCTCGTGTATGCCTGCCACCTCCATGCCGAGCAGCGATGGCTGGAACAGTGCTTCTGGACAACGAAAGCGTTCGTTGCCAATGGTGATCACCTGACCATCGGGCAGTTCGTAGCACTTCTCCAGCGATGACCCACCAGAAGCAGTGGCCATTTCTTTGTCAAAATCGTGTGCAACGTAGCACAGCTTTTCCTTAATGTCTCGGACAATCTCTCGCTCGGCCGTGGTGGTGAAGGTGTAGCCACGTTCGGTGAGGATCTTCATCAGATTGTCTGTGAGGTCCCGGCCAGCAAGATCCAAACGAAGGATGGCGTGTGGCAAGGCGTAACCTTCGTAGATGGGCACCGTGTGCGAAACACCATCGCCCGAGTCGAGCACAATGCCAGTGGTGCGGCCAGAGGAGTAGAGAGCCATCACAGCTTGGATGGCAATGTAGACGGCTGGACAGATGAAGGTGTCGAACATGATCGAGATTATCTTCTCCCGGATCACTTTCGGATTGAGTTGAGCTTCAGTCAGGAGAATCGGGTGTTATTCAGGCGTCACTGGCAGTTCGTTGTAGAAGATGTGGTGCCAAATCTTTTCCATGTCATCCCAGTTGGTGACGATGCCGTGCTCGATCGGATACTTGAGACTGAGAATGCCACGTTTAGACTGGGCCTCGTCTCCGACGTACGAGTCCTTCTGGCCCATTCCCACCATAACGCCCTAAGCATAACAAAAGAAATCATTAGTTGCACAATCGAAAAGGGCCAACAGCCGACATACCTTGTGACGAGGTCGTCCAACAATGGAGGGGAACACTGCACGGGGAGCGTCGTCACCAGCGAAGCCAGCTTTGCACATGCCAGTGCCGTTGTCAATGACCAGTGCGGAGATTTCGTCACTCATGTCGAGGGAGTTGAGGTTAGAGCACAAATGTAGCAAAGAGAACAGCTCAAATAGTCAAACACTAATAGCAAACCAATGAGAGTGAGCACCACTTAAATAGACCACAAACAGTCAGCGTATCGAATTGGGCTGTCGCGAGGGCCATTTGGAACTATAGATTTGCAATTCATCCTCAATCACAAGTAAAGAACAAATTGTACAAACGAACATATCATGCTCTATGATGACTAATCAACTTGACAATGCAACGCCTTTGATCGAATGCTCAAGTCAAAATTCCATTCCGAACTTGACTCTCTCTATGATGACTCTCTAAAGTCTTGCAAGTGAGACATCAAAGGCATATAAAAGGTGCTTTGAGGCCATAAGTTGTGTGCTAGTTCTTGTGACTTCTTATTTCTTTTGTGTCACCAAACCCTCTCTCTCGTCTCTTTCGATTGTGCCTGTTCGTTCATGGCTGGTCACAAGCCTTCGTCTCGTTCAAGCAATGACAGTGTGGCCTCTAATGCGAGCTTGGGCATTGGCACTACCGAGGTGGCACAAGTGGTGGACTTTGCATGTCAAGCTTTATCCCGAAGGCCACGAACCGAGCAAGTCCGTTTACGACTGCATGATGTTCATCATCTACTGCAAAGTACACAAAAAGATCGCCGTCACCCAAGTCAGCTCCGATATTGTCTGGTTCCCTTTTGTTGCCCGAGAAGGTCGCAACTGGAAGAAAGTGTCCACCGATGGACTGGTCTCGTTACTTTCAAGTGCTGCAGCAACAGATGACGACGTGATTCCCTACGTGGCCCAAGAAAGTGACTTTAACTCGTACACGTTGGAAGTGTGTCGTGTGCAGGACGTTAACCAGCACTGGAATGAACGAGTCACTCAACTGATCTTGTTCGAGAACTGCACCAAAACCTGCGAGCCTGTCAACAACATCATCTGGCTGGATGTGAACGAACTGTTGGACACCTGTGACAGCAGCTTCTGGGGTCCCGAGTTTGCTCAATTTTTCGTTCGGTGCCAAAACGAAGGTGAAGAATACCCGTTGAAGGTGGTCGAGTACAACGTTCAGCACTTCCTCCGCTGACTTGTTGGCATCGCTGTTCGAATCGTGCAACGTTGGCGCCGACATCCTCTACGACCTGTACGCCGATTACCTCAAGCATTCCTATCCCGCATACTTCATGGGAAGGTGCAACTTCCGAGTCTACCTCAAAAAGTTGGGCTTCTCCGGACAGGCCATCGGTTGCAAGTGCACTGACGAGGTCTTGCTCACCAAAGCCATCTTTTAGGCCTGTCTTCGACGTCCCAAGCGAACTCAAAAAGTCTCCTATTTGGAATTTCTCGATGTCTGCTATGCGGTCGTGGCCATGGACCCAAAAACCCCAACCGATGAGCCACGAGCTCGATTTCTGTTCGACTTTTACGACCTGGACGGTGATGGCATTCTCAACAAGGAAGAGATCACTCACCTGAACAAGGACAATGATCAAGAACTGAACTTGGGCAAAGAGATGAAATTCAACGAATTTCGTAAAGCTATCACGGCTGAGAAACTGCCCAAAATCGAGTCAATCTGTCGTCTGGCCAAAAGTGTGCTCACCAATCTGGTGAAGGGAGCAAGCAAAAGCACCAGCAGTGGTCATTCCGATCCGGTTCACAAGCACAAGTCCACTCGAACTCGTTTCATCTGTACTGGCTGTCGAGTAAAAAAATCGAGCACGGCCAACACTGCGTCACCATCAACTTAGCCGGCCGGTCTGTGGACTCGAACATAATCCTCAACTGCGAAGACCCAACCATTCGAACTGACCTCATCGGAAAATATCTCTACACAATGGAATGCTCCTTCAGCAACAACTCGTTGGGCCACCTTCTGTTCGACAACGTTCGCAACCGAAAGTTCAACTTTGATGGCGACCAAGAAAGCCAACAAGAGTTCTTTGAGCAATTCAAGATGCTCTCTGATCATGTCGCTATGTTGGTAAAAGTCGAACCAAAGATAGTCAAACGACAATCCCCGGCCATTGTGATTGGCGATTTGCAAGGCAGTCTCGATAGTTTGCTCGCCATGGAAGTTCAGCTGTGGAGAACTATTCCCGTCATTGGTGACGATCTCATCTTAGGCAACTACACTGGCAGTACCACCAACAGAAGCCGCCAAGCCATCGAAGTACTGGTCTATCTGTTTGCGATCAAGTAAGTACATTTGCCCAAACAAGGTTGTGCTGTTGTGAGGCATTCAAGAGACTCGTGCTTTCAACGAGAAAACGTTGTTGAAAAGCTGCGTCACTCGATTTGTCAAAGAACTCGTTCAACAGTTCTGGAAGACGGCCAATGGAGTCTTTGAGCAATTGCCGTACATCTCGGTGGTCAACGAATGGGCGGTTTGCGCCTCGTCAGGCATTCCAAAGGACTCGCTCAAGCAGCGACTCACTCAACTGTTTGATAACGTCTCCAAAGAGTGTGCCACATTGGTGCAAGTCATGACCAACACTCCCACTGGCACCGAATCAGGCAAGACTGATCAGCTGAGCTGTTCACTCAACATGCCTCTACCAAGTGCGTTCACTTTCTCCTCGAGTGCCCTACGCAAATTTCTCGACCTGAACCAGTACAACTATCTGATTCGTTTGAATGGGCATGTCCAAGACGGCATTCGAGTGCGTTTCAATCGATGATGCATCACCATCGACTCGAACAACTGCAACGCCGAGTCGCAAGATGGCAAGAAAGCTGTTGTGGTCGCTATTGGCCATCCTCGATCGAAGATTCACTTCATCGAGATCGAATACCGAGACAACCAATGATGTGACTAATTTTGCAGAGGACATTATTTAAATAATAAAATGTCTACACCAATTTAAGTCTCGCTTACATCGCATTGTGATCAGTTTTACAAGCTCGCGTCCGAATACATATCTTTGAGTAGGCCTGAGCCAGGTCGAGCTTTGCCCGCACAGAGAAACATAAAAGTCATAACTCTTAAGAATAACACATTTAATGTTTGTAATAATATATTATAATGAATTGCAAGAAATACTCTAGAAAGCGTTTTCATCAAGAGACAGTGCGCTGATTGGCAACACCAGCTGCATTGATACTGGAATTATCGCTCATCTCAGGTTGAACTTGTTCAGCTTGTGAGTCCGGTTGCACGGGATTGGCCACAGTGGTGACAGTGCGAACATACCAAAGTGCTTTACTTAGGATGCTAAAGTCAGCCATCACTTGACCAATGTTCTTGAAAGTGGTAAGAAGCGAGCCACGGAGTCGAAATGTGACCTCTTCAGTGTCATAGAAATAGGGCACATGATAAATAGCAGCAATCTGCATCACCTTTTGGCGCATAGAACGAAGCACAATAAAGGAGTCGTACACGAGCAGAGAGCTTTTGACCACCACTTGCACTTGGAAATCATCTTCCGATTCCATTTGAGTGGATTCTTTCAGTATTGCGATAACATCGTCGAACAGTTCCTCCTGTTGGTCAAGTTGGTGCTCGATGGTGCGAATCAATTGGGCCAGTAGCTCACAAACGCGACTTTCATCAGTCAAATTCTTGATATGGCCCAATAGCTGGTCATAGTTAAGCTTGTTGTCCGCAAAGGCCTCCAAGTAATCGGCAAGATTTTCTTCAATATCCGCTAACGACTGCATACTGTACTTGACGAACTTGAGCTTGTGTCGATGCTTTTCAAGTTGCTCGCCCTCATGTTGCTTGGCTTCAATATGACGGATAATGTTGCTCAAATTGGCGAGCAATGGCATCGATTGGCATCGAGTGGACTGAGTAGCAGCAGTGGCGGCCATAGGCTTCTTTGCACGGAGATAGGACTCGAGGATTGAGGTCGAATGTAAGTGATTAAGAAAAGCAGTTAGCCACTAGTAGGCGACATGGGTCTTTATGCCACGAGTGAACTTACAAGTCATTGCTATGACAAACAGCATCATTAGGCATCAAGCGCGAACTCTAATAATTCGAATCAAATCGGCCTGTGACGAAGTAATGTGACATGTAATAGTTAACTTAACTTAAACTCACTTTGATCGGTCATTCCAAATGACTCAAATTTGTGCGTCACCAGGTGTGATTCATCACACATCGTTCCATTCGAATTCTAAATACTCGATTTGCCCAATCATCAATGGACTTCTTTTCGTGAAAGCACAAACCAAAAAGCACTATAAATTGAGTGACCAACTAAGTACTGAACTGTTGAACCTTCCACTTTTCTTCTCTGAGTCACTGTCCAGCGATGTCATCTCACCAAAAGATCTCCGGCAAAGTCTCGAAAACTAAAGATGCAGGAACCTTGCCACAATGTGGAACGAAGTCAAAGACTAACCACAAGTCTCGCCCGCAAAGTCAGTCAAAGCGCCCAAAGTCTCGAAACCCTTCCGAGTCAAAGTCAAAGACCAATCACAAGCCTCACTCAAAGACCACAACTTCGAGCTCAAAGTTCGAAGAAGTTATCCCCCTGAACTCGCGTGAAGTAATTCGTTCCTTCAAAGTGCCTCATGGTCATTTTAAATCTAAAGATGACGTGGTGGCAGGCTTTGGTTACTCGATAGAGAAAGAGTTGGACAAGGGCGGCTTTGGAACTGTCTTCTTAGTCAAGGACAATCGCAAGCACATTAAGGTGGCCTGCAAGTGGATGGATTTGGGTCCAACCTTGGACGACTCCACAATGAAGGACACACGAAACGAGTTGCTCATACTCGAGGAAGTCTGCCATCCGTACGTGATCAAGGTCGAGTGCTATTTCATCGTGCACGACCCCAAGAAATACCAAATCTACATATTCATGGAGTTGGCCGATGGTGGAAATCTGTTCAAGCATCTCAAGAAGAAAGGCCTTCCCGATGAGCTGCTGTGCAAGAAGTATTTTGGCCAAATACTCTGTGGCATACATCACATGCACAACCTTGGAATCGCCCACCGTGCCATTAAGACAGGCAATGTGTTGCTGGTCAAGAACGAACGTTCCATTAGTGGCGATTTCGTGCTCAAGGTGTCCGACTTTGGCTTCAGCACGATTGTCCAGCTGGATGCGCACAAGCAAGTAGTGCTGAGCAAAGAATACTTTGGCACTCCTGACTACATGGCGCCCGAATTGCGAGCTAAACAGCCATACAATCCGTACCTGGTCGATGTCTATGCCCTGGGTATTTCACTCTACGAAATCTTCACACTGGCAAATCCATTCTCAAGCGAGAGTAGCAGCAGTAGCCAGGATTCACAATTGGCAAGTGGCAGTGGCCGGACAATGGTAAGGAGAAGACAAGCCAAGCAAGGTGCAGGGCATGCTCGAACCCGATGCCGCCAAGCGTTACTCTCTCGACAAGGTCATCTTTCATCCATGGGCTCAAAGCTATTACGAGGCTGCACATTCGCGTTCCGATCTGTTCATGGAGGAACACAAACAGAAGCATAAACTCAGGCAATCCGAATGCCACTGAGTGTTATATTATTACGCTCTATGATAGCTATTAAATGTCATTTACTGAATGATGCCTTCTTTGGAGCTACTTTGTGCTCTGTTATTTCATTGCTGTGCATTGCAACGTTGCTACAATGATGCGCGCTTCTAGTTGCGGCCAATCATATTGATTATCACTTGTAAATCAATTCATCACCACACAAGCAATTGCTTGCACACCAACACCAAATTCGCCATGAGTAACATATTTGGTTTAGTTTAATCGATTTAATTCGAGCATTCTATTTTATTGTAAACAAATGTGAACAGTCTAGCTAGACAGAGTCAAATGTGCTAAATTAATTAAATTTCAATAAGTTCGTGCAATGGGAATGTCCTTACACAGGGACAAGGCCTGCTCAACCGACTGTCGGTGAGTGAGCACAAGGGTGACGTCAAGTCCATCACTAAACGCTTTACTCCGCTCAGGACTTTTGGACATGAACTTCTTGGTAGCCTCCGATAATCCATTGCTGAGCACGTGAAGTTTAACGTTGAGGTCACAGCGCTAACGTTACATGGTCACCGTCACGTCTGAATACACAAGAATAACCAACTTGGCCCGATCAACATAATCGAACTACTTGTGCAAACGAAACAGTGCGAAGGCTATGGTTAGATTAGCTCCACTTCCAACGTCCATCTGCAGAAGACGTACTTTTGAAGTGTCTTGATTTGTATTGGCTTAGCTGCATTCAAGTAGATTAAAGGTGCTTCTTCTAGAGCGCTCTTCTTCTAATGCGCATTCGAACCCGCGTGCAATGCACGCCGTGCATACTAGTACTCGCAGATCGCCTTTACACTGTTGCGTGTCCCAGTTGTTGTTGTAGCCTTGATGGCCACCTTGAAGCGTCTCTAGCAACTTCTCCATAAACGACTCACGGGATGCTGTGCCGCACATATCGAACAGAGTGCCCCGTGGCGTTTTTTTAATCTCGACTATTGGTGAGAGAATAAAGCAAACACTTAAATGGCGTGAATAAGACAAAAACTTTTGCAGTGCACTCATTGGTCGATCGAATCGAATAATGGCAAGCAATGTCATGTCTCATAAATGTAAATCGAGTTATGTACAAGCATAAACTGTGAATATTGCATAACACATCAAACGAATAATGCCAAATGGGTTTAAATAATTTAATAAGCATAATAAAGGTAAATAGACACATTGTACATTGACCTATTTGATCATAATTTGTTTAGCAATGCATTGGCCATCACTATTTCGGTTATGTTGGAGTGTAGTGGAGTGTTTGAAGTTCAAACTTTGAACTGCTTTTTTCGTGCCGATCTCGAGTGAGTAATGAGCGCAAATACAAATTAATCAAACAATTCTCTAGATGTCTTTGCACACCTGGCAGACATATTTAGATTATTATTCCGATTTCCATGTACGGTACTGTGCAATGTACATTACACTCACTCACCACAGCCATCGACGCATCCATTTACCTGGTTGATCATTTGTTACCGCACAACTAAACTTGTTTCTTATTTTGCACCGGACAGTGTCTTGGTGCTTTGCTAGCTGGCGCATTTCAAAATGATTCTTTTCAAAGTCTTGAGCCATCGAGCTTGTGAATTTGCTTTATTCTTTAAAGTCCTTATTTCGCTTTTTGGTGATATCTTCTTAATACCGTCATCCTCTTGGGTGAAACTCAACTTACGTTGAAGTTTATCAACAAGCCATACCTAAGAAACAAAATATAAATTAAGAAAGAATAAACGCGTTGGATGGAATGTAATTACCAAAGGAGAAGAGTCGAATGTAGTTGTAAAAGCTTCAAATGTTTTCAGTTTAGAGCAATTCTCTTGAAAGGCGACATATTTCGACTGAATCAAAGGAAATTCACGAATAAATTCAGAACAGAATTGAGTCAACTCATTTCGGTCCATTCGTTGACCATCAATATCCTTGTAGAACTTGTTAAGCTCCAGAGAAAACGAGTCAAATATTTTGCCAATAAAACAGACAAAAAAGTTCCAATTAGTTTTGCTTGAAACTGACAGATTCTTCAAGTCGCAATTTCCGTCGCCAGTTAACCAATTTAAGTTTGGTTTTTTAGTGCTTCCTTCCTTATCTACAAATCGATGAAAATCAAAGCCTCCAATAGAGTAATAAAATCGTTTGGCATTTTGGGGAATGACACCACGGCTAATTTTGTCTTCGTAACAAAAATCTACTTGCAGCCAAGGTAAATCAAGGGTCTCAGTAGAAGATTGCGCCAGTAAATATTCGCCCTTCTCACTAGTGCAGGTGTCGTTTACAAAGTCACACAAAACACTATCGTCATTTGATGTCGAACTATCAAAGCCATTTTCTTCGGAATTATCTAAAACATAAACAAATTAGCCAATATAACAATTTTTAGATAAAGAAAAAATATATAAATATTTACGTACATAGTTTGTCAATATCTCCAATGCCAGCCATGGTTCGCAACCAAGAGAGCTTTTCACAAGACCACGAGGTTAACGAATTTTGGCGCAAAGCTGCAGCTGGCATGCCACCGAATGCTTGCGTGCAGTCACTGCAGTGTGCTACTGTTGGCAATAGTACAATGCTGCCTCCAAGCGGTATTTTTTTGGCGTCTGCTTGTTTTGGTTTCACAAGTAGAGCTTCACGTGCGCGATTTTCTATACACAGATGATGTGACACATGTTGATTTATTGTGTCTGTATTTGATCGAACTGTTTCCAAACAATTGTTTGTTTTGATTTTCCCGTGTTTCATTTGAAGTTATTTAGCAAAAGTTTTGAACAAACTGTTCACTTGAATAATGGGACGTAAGAAGCGCGTGAAATTGAGCGAACGCAAGACTCACATCTACAGTTGTACTGAGTGGAGTGATTTGATAACTAAATTGGGTCAAAATGTCAAAAGTGGATGTCAAACTCGTGAAAAGTGTCTTCGATTTGATGAATGTGGAGAATCTTTTTGCACTCCTCGAGAATTGACTCGCCATATCAAAAATGTACATCCTTCTGACTATCCACATGAGTATGCTTTATTGTTTCGCTATTTAGAATTAATAATAAGTTTTTCACGTTTGTTTTCTCAAACTAATTGAAATTTCGGACTAAATTTATTTTTATTGCTAGGATATGATGTCTTTAATCAATAATGATAAATTTCTTAACCGCATTCCTTCAACTCAGGTCAACGATAGTTCTCAAAATTGGCTCCTTCTTTTCCAAAAGTTCATCAATTCCAATCTCTCATCTAAAGATGTTGACGATTTTATTACCGTTGCCCGAAGTGATAAGATACAGGCAGCCTATAACAACTATGACTTAAAAGATTATTTAATCAAACCAGAATATTATGAACTAAAAAATGAAGCAAATGGTAAAAGTTGTACTTATTCGTATGTTTCAATTGGTTCAATCTGTAAGAAATATTTAGAAAACAAATCTTTATTGAAACATATTCTTCACGAGAAATATGACCGAGATGCAAACAAATCGTCCGAAGGGAAAATATACAAATCGTTTAAGGATGGCAAAATTTATCAACGAGTGAAAGGATGTTTGAAAATTGAGATATTTCTCGACGACGCAAATATTTCTCCTGGCAATTGCAATCAAAAACAAAAATATTTGAATGTCTATGCCACTTTTTCGGATCTTCCTTTTGAATTTCGAACTAAATCAGACGACATTGAGCTCATTTTGTCTGTCAATCGAAAGGAATTGAGTTCTTTGGAGATGGAAAATCCAATAACATTTTTGCTGGAAAGGTTAAAAAGTGAACTCAAAACATTGATGGAAAATGGAATTGAAGTGGAAATTATCACCGAGGATGGCATTAAGAAAAATGAAAACATTTCTGTCTCCCTTTGTACTGTTTGCGGTGATAACCTCGGGATTTATGAACTTTTTGGTTGTAAAATGAGCTTTAACAACGATAGTTTTATTTGTCGTTATTGTTCTGCAAAAGGTAAAACCAAAATACCTAAACCTAAAAAAACTAAAACTAAAAAAGCCTAACATTAAGAATGCGCTTTCAAGTAACCTAGATGAAGTCACTGATTTTGGTTTGTATAATTAATTATCCAGTCAAATGTCTCAATTTTGTCTTTTTCATTAGGCATTTTGAAAGGCACTTTGCTAGTTGCACCAATCGATGTTTCTACAACTCTCAAAGGAAATTGTTCTCAGACTGTAACTGCAAGTTACGATTCTACAAATTCAACGTCGATTACAAAGACAAAATCAACAAATATTGACAAAATTATGACTAAGGTTAAAGAAAGAAACGGCGAAAATAAAACAAGTCACAATTCAAACGAAAAAAAGAAGTCTTCAGTGCAGCAAGCAACTGTGTCAACTCGAGCAACAATTCAATTGCTAACCCAAACTCAAACTGAGACTCAATCTGAAACTCAAGTTGAGCAAGTACAGACAGACCAGTGTTACGTTTCTGACAATTCTGAACCAATTTTGGCCAATACGTGTTTGGGGAAAGAAATACTCAAATCTCTACTAGGATGCTTCGATACGAATCCAATTTTTGAAAAGATATGTTTGGGGAAAGAAATACTCAAATCTCTACTAGGATGCTTCGATTTGAATCCAATTTTGGCCAATATTATTTACTTTGCATTGCCATTAATATCAATGAACCAACAGCGAGAAATAAACGAACTCAAAAGCCAAGTCAATGTCTCCCTAATGACGGCATGTATGACTTACCACGAGCACAAACGGATGAGTTTGTCCACTTAGGCTGGCCAGCGAGAGCAGGCTGGTGACATTTGATCCGACAAGGTCTGCACGGCTGATAGTTGCACCCTCGTGATGGTTGATCCGTTGATACCAAAATGCTAACCAATAGAAGCAAGATCATGGGATGAACACTGCAAGGCCAACAAAAGAAGCATCTAAGGCAATGTTTTAGCCATTGGTGGGAGGTTGCATGAAGAGAGAAGTATTGGCAGCACGCCATCATTGCCATTCTTGGGTTCATTGCTGCAAGGAAATAACGTTTAGATCATCAATGACATTAATAAATTGAATTATCATATTAGCGAACGGCAGACTTTATTTGTACATGAAAATCGAGTGTCACGAATATTGCTTAGGACAATCTGATTGGTGGCACCGAAATTGAAACAAATGAAATTGTATACTTAGTTAAACAGTTGCATTGGTCAGAGAAAGCACTGGATAGAGTCTCGCTGAGAAGAAATGACATCTAGTAGATTGAGATTACATTGAGGAAGACATTACCAACATAAATGGTCTTCTGGTCAGTTGCAATGACGGCGACTGAGAGAGCACGAGTGAAATTGGATGCACAACGAGACCAAACATTACAAGTATCCTCACAAGTATGAATATTTCGAATACTAGTTTTGCGATTATTCAACAACTTTACGAGATTGGACTGCGGTAACACAAACGAAGATTCCTGTGTCTAGCTTGAAAGTTGATCGATCGACTAACAGGACAGTCACAATCTGAATGGCTCATTAATGGCGTCACTGCGTATTACTCATAATTCATCTGCGATTAGTTCAATAAGTGAGACTCATTAAATTAGTAAGCTTCGCTGGTAAGCGCTGTGGCTTGTCTGCAAGGTAAATTGAAAGATCAATGCCGAGTGATGCAACTTAGCGAATCATTATTAACTGGAAAAATTGATTTGATCCACTTTGGTCTAAAACGAGTTCTCACTCAAGTAGTTCAAGTGAGCTTACATACATCAAATTGTGTGCAGGAAAGTAAAAACATGATAGCTAGTGAAAAGACAATGGCAATGGAATCAGATCTAGTGCTATTAATAATTCCCGCTACGGCAATTGGCCTGGCCGACTGCAGGAGAAACATCGAGTACAGTGAGATTGTAGGCAGTTTATTTTAATATTTAAATAATCGCTAATGTTGCTTTCTTGTTTGCAATGGCTCTCTTGACTCGGTCCGACACTCATTGTTCCTAGTAATGTCTTTATGCACATAATTTTCGCCGATTGTCAATTGGTCTGTCTGCCTTGATCAATGAATGAGTAAATAAATTTCCACTCTCGTAATAAACACACACGGACACTGACGGATCTACTAGGATGTGTGCTGCCCACTGGGCAAGAAGTGCCCAGTGAACCGTACAATATACACTAAAGTGTACACGCACACAACACAATACACCATAGTACCCATTGGGTACTACCCAATGCTCAGTATTATAGTCATCGATGGCCAATAATCATCGGATTATTCGGATTGCAAGGAGATCAGAAATTGATTTACTTGCAACAGAGCACAAACTTTCCAATGTGTAAGAGCATCACTGTGATTGCACTGTCGACGATCGGTGTGCATTTATAATTAAAATTATTAACAACGCTCATAACTGCAATCCAACTTGTTCGAAATGGAAAGTTTGGCTGCCGGGCCGAAAGAGCTCAATGCAAGCCAATGAAATGAGCGTGCTTGCCAACTCCAATCACGAATCTAATATCGATGTGGTCGCAGCAGAATGATCTATGATCAGACATAGCAAGACAAGTTACACTCTGTTTATTCTGGTCCGTACAAGCAAAAATTGTATTAGTATTGATTTGTCTAGATATAATGGCTATGTTTATATATGTTGCCACTTGATATATTGGTGCAATCGATAAATAAATTTAGCAAGTTATTCTATCTTTTGGTAGAGCCGAGACAGTAGTGACAATAAGCTGTGGTCAGAAACGAGATTAATCATCGGCCATATCGACACATTTAGCTCGGTGAAATGGTCTCGAAATGGAAAGTTTGGCAGAGTGTACAAAATGTAAAATCAACAGAGACAAATAAAAATATGCCCCACACCCAAAGACAGTGTCATTTGTCTTTAGTGAGACAAAGGAACGGGCAAATGTGTTGGTGCCAGCAGACACAACAAGTCCAGTTTCTAGTCGAGTTTCATCTTAAAACAACACAGTACGCATCCGCATTAAAATTAAATTGGTCCCACAGTGATTTGGCAGGCGAACAACTGTCGGTGAGTTCATTAATCTATGCACCCAATCCCACGCTGTTAGTCTCCATTTAGAAGGTTACAATGCGTCGGTGCAATATATTGTCAGAAGTGTGTCGCCGCTTGGCTGGACAAAGTGTTTATCGAGTAACCTTTTGGTAATCAACAAACAATTGTCACTAACATTGACTAAGAATAGACTGCACTACACTCACTAAAGAGATTGCAGCCATCACAAACCGATTCGCTGGCGCCAATAAATGAATATATGCAAAATGAATACAATGAGCAGATGCATGGGACACAGCCGGACAGTGGTGATTATTTTTCAATTTGCACAACAATATCGAAGAATTAGGCCAAGTGTTAATGTACTAATAAAGCACAGCTCCCATCTGGCAGTGGTCACACTTACATGAAACGTTGAGAAGCAAAACGCCGTCCAGTGTACTTTGTACTGGCACGACACAACTAGGTGTCCGTTGTCTTCGGGATGCGGTACGGTGAGCTGAACCATAAACTCGGTGACCAATAGAAAGTCAGACAAAGAGTCGTTTAATGCACTTGGAAGGAGGCCACTTTGGTCTTCTACTTCGGATTCGAGCACTACATTGTGCCGGTACAGGCGCCTGTAGGGGAAAAAATCAAGTGAGAATGCATTATGCCAGGACAAATTAAATTAACACAGTATGCAAATAAGGTCACACTTTACGAACGAATCATGTCAATTGAGCGCAATGAGATATTAATAAATGTGCTCACTGAACTATAGTTGCCAGTCGACAGAAGAAAAATTTCACCTAATCAAATATTTATGAAATAATGCCAAGCAGTACAAATATGACTCACAATTGTCAATGTACAACAAAGTGGGCCATGAGCAATCGATAGACCAATTTAATTTTAGCTTTTCTGTGCGATGGGATCAAATAGAAAGAATAGACAGTCTGCAAACTCCGTTCTATTCACAAACAGGACCGATTTCTAAACTCACTTTCGCTAGTGGTATGCATTCAATCATTGATAAGTTCAATGGTAAGTTAAACATTAACATGAACAAAACAAACTTTTGGCTTTGGTGAAAAACATGTCACTCGAATGAACCGGGACATGTCATGATCTGACATTAATTCATTGCATATTCAGATTAATGATGAGACATTAAATGATCCGCTTTCTATGATGTTTTTCAAGTATCGACAAAATGTGACACGAAGGAAAAATTGTTGCGAAATTAGATAGACAGAAAGATATACAATTAAAGAATAGAATACGTACAGCTTTTCATTCATGTAGTCAAGCCAAGTTGTCAGCAGAAAGACAGTCATTCCTGGACAACAGTCTTGTAAGATTAATTAATTATAATTATTAGATGAAGTAGCTCTCGGGTAATTTTGTGCAAATTTCATCCAAAATATTCCAGCTATAGTCAATTAGAGGAATTTGCCGGCGTGTTAAGGTGGTCCAAGTCGGTTCCGAAAGAGTGTTGGCAGTGGTGAATGCCAGTGAAAAATGCCACAGGTCACAAGGATGAGACAAAAGCCGGTAAACCAAGACCAGGTGTGAAAGTGTTGATGGAGCAGACAATGACCGGCAGACATGTGAAGAGAAGGCAAAGAGAAGGGTGTCAGCAATATGGCTGCAGTGATTGCAATGGTTCTAACCGATTGACGCCAAACGCTAAGCCGAATAAAAGATCTGACTGGTCGATTGGCAGAACAAAGTGTTTACAAATTGTGTTTACACTTGATATATCAATGGAGCTAAACTTTATGTTATAAACAGTCTTAAAGGCAAGTCTAATTTTAATATCGAACACATCGCGATCGTCAATGGCAACGGATCGTGGCCCTTTGCCCTCCAGTGGCTATAGGAACATTGTAAAAGTTTACATTATTAAAATGTTTGCAAACCTCGATGTTGAAAAACTTACTGTAAAAATATCATTTATTAAATCGGGTATAGTTGGTTGGTAAACATGTTTGGTAGGATTTGTCTTCGTACTTGAAATATTCTTTCAGTAAATTATTAAAGTTACTGACACGGGCACATTTCTTGTTGATTGAGCCATTGTTTGTTAGTGATTAACACAAGAGAAGAGTGGAGAATTCTCGAAGTGGAGAATGAAAGTGCAAGGTGAAAATGTGAGCTCAACTATTGTTTACAAAATTTTGCACTTTGTTTGTAAATCGCGCTCACGTGTGTTGGCGTGAATAGACTTTCAGTTAGACTCAAAGCTTTAGCTCTAAGGCAAATTGCGCTAATTTGAAATAACAAATCATAATGATTTAATCATTGTCAATTGAAATTGAAATCAAGGTGGATGGTTCTCCTGGCAAGTTTCTTTTGTTAATGTAAACATTTACCACAAGTTGCTCAAGGTGAATTGACGTAGTTTCAATAGTATTGCTGCAATATATTATTATTAAAGTATACTTACTGAACATCTCGACTAGGACATTGCTTTGGATGTGAACAACGAGGACAGCGACAAATATAACGACAATAACAATCTTACATAAAATATTTTACATCATTCCGAAACTGCCCGATTTTGAAAAAAAGTACTCAAATCTCTACTTGGATGCTTCGATTCACAACCAATTTTTGAAAAGATGTGTTTGAGGAAAGAAATACTCCACTCTCTACTTGGATGCTTCAATTCTGAACCAATTTTTGAAAAGATGTGTTTGAGGAAAGAAATACTCCACTCTCTACTTGGATGCTTCAATTCTGAACCAATTTTTGAAAAGATGTGTTTGAGGAAAGAAATACTCAAATATCTACTTGGATGCTTCAATTCTGAACCAATTTTTGAAAAGATGTGTTTGAGGAAAGAAATACTCAAATATCTACTTGGATGCTTCAATTCTGAACCAATTTTTGAAAAGATGTGTTTGAGGAAAGAAATACTCCACTCTCTACTTGGATGCTTCAATCACAATCCAATTTTTGAAAAGATGTGTTTGAGGAAAGAAATACTCCACTCTCTACTTGGATGCTTCAATTCTGAGCCAATTTTTGAAAAGATGTGTTTGAGGAAAGAAATACTCAAATATCTACTTGGATGCTTCAATTCTGAACCAATTTTTGAAAAGATGTGTTTGAGGAAAGAAATACTCAAATATCTACTTGAATGCTTCAATTCTGAGCCAATTTTTGAAAAGATGTGTTTGAGGAAAGAAATACTCAAATATCTACTAGGATGCTTCAATTCTGAACCAATTTTTGAAAAGATGTGTTTGAGGAAAGAAATACTCAAATATCTACTTGGATGCTTCAATTCTGAACCAATTTTTGAAAAGATGTGTTTGAGGAAAGAAATACTCCACTCTCTACTTGGATGCTTCAATTCTGAACCAATTTTTGAAAAGATGTGTTTGAGGAAAGAAATACTCAAATATCTACTTGGATGCTTCAATTCTGAACCAATTTTTGAAAAGATGTGTTTGAGGAAAGAAATACTCAAATATCTACTTGGATGCTTCAATTCTGAACCAATTTTTGAAAAGATGTGTTTGAGGAAAGAAATACTCCACTCTCTACTAGGATGCTTCAATTCTGAACCAATTTTTGAAAAGATGTGTTTGAGGAAAGAAATACTCCACTCTCTACTTGGATGCTTCAATTCTGAACCAATTTTTGAAAAGATGTGTTTGAGGAAAGAAATACTCCACTCTCTACTTGGATGCTTCAATTCTGAGCCAATTTTTGAAAAGATGTGTTTGAGGAAAGAAATACTCAAATATCTACTAGGTTGCTTCAATTCTGAACCAATTTTTGAAAAGATGTGTTTGAGGAAAGAAATACTCAAATATCTACTTGGATGCTTCAATTCTGAACCAATTTTTGAAAAGATGTGTTTGAGGAAAGAAATACTCCACTCTCTACTAGGATGCTTCAATTCTGAACCAATTTTTGAAAAGATGTGTTTGAGGAAAGAAATACTCCACTCTCTACTTGGATGCTTCAATTCTGAACCAATTTTTGAAAAGATGTGTTTGAGGAAAGAAATACTCAAATATCTACTTGAATGCTTCAATTCTGAGCCAATTTTTGAAAAGATGTGTTTTAGGAAAGAAATACTCCACTCTCTACTAGGATGCTTCAATTCTGAACCAATTTTTGAAAAGATGTGTTTGAGGAAAGAAATACTCAAATATCTACTTGGATGCTTCAATTCTGAACCAATTTTTGAAAAGATGTGTTTGAGGAAAGAAATACTCAAATATCTACTTGAATGCTTCAATTCTGAGCCAATTTTTGAAAAGATGTGTTTTAGGAAAGAAATACTCAAATATCTACTTGAATGCTTCAATTCTGAGCCAATTTTTGAAAAGATGTGTTTTAGGAAAGAAATACTCCACTCTCTACTAGGATGCTTCAATTCTGAGCCAATTTTTGAAAAGATGTGTTTGAGGAAAGAAATACTCAAATATCTACTTGGATGCTTCAATTCTGAACCAATTTTTGAAAAGATGTGTTTGAGGAAAGAAATACTCCACTCTCTACTTGGATGCTTCAATTCTGAACCAATTTTTGAAAAGATGTGTTTGAGGAAAGAAATACTCAAATATCTACTTGGATGCTTCAATTCTGAACCAATTTTTGAAAAGATGTGTTTGAGGAAAGAAATACTCAAATATCTACTAGGATGCTTCAATTCTGAACCAATTTTTTGAAAAGATGTGTTTGGGGAAAGAAGTACTCAAATCTCTACTAGGATGCTTCGATTCACAACCAATTTTTGAAAAGATATGTTTGGGGAAAGAATTACTCAAATCTCTACTAGGATGCTTCAATTCTGAACCAATTTTTGAAAAGATGTGTTTGAGGAAAGAAATACTCCACTCTCTACTAGGATGCTTCAATTCTGAACCAATTTTTGAAAAGATGTGTTTGAGGAAAGAAATACTCAAATATCTACTTGGATGCTTCAATTCTGAACCAATTTTTGAAAAGATGTGTTTGAGGAAAGAAATACTCCACTCTCTACTAGGATGCTTCAATTCTGAACCAATTTTTGAAAAGATGTGTTTGAGGAAAGAAATACTCAAATATCTACTTGAATGCTTCAATTCTGAGCCAATTTTTGAAAAGATGTGTTTTAGGAAAGAAATACTCCACTCTCTACTTGGATGCTTCAAATCTGAACCAATTTTTGAAAAGATGTGTTTGAGGAAAGAAATACTCAAATATCTACTAGGATGCTTCAATTCTGAACCAATTTTTGAAAAGATGTGTTTGGGGAAAGAAATACTCAAATCTCTACTAGGATGCTTCAATTCTGAACCAATTTTTGAAAAGATGTGTTTGGGGAAAGAAATACTCAAATATCTACTTGGATGCTTCAATTCTTAACCAATTTTTGAAAAGATGTGTTTGAGGAAAGAAATACTCAAATATCTACTAGGATGCTTCAATTCTGAACCAATTTTTGAAAAGATGTGTTTGAGGAAAGAAATACTCAAATATCTACTTGAATGCTTCAATTCTGAGCCAATTTTTTGAAAAGATGTGTTTGAGGAAAGAAATACTCCACTCTCTACTTGGATGCTTCAATTCTGAACCAATTTTTGAAAAGATGTGTTTGAGGAAAGAAATACTCAAATATCTACTTGGATGCTTCAAATCTGAACCAATTTTTGAAAAGATGTGTTTGAGGAAAGAAATACTCAAATATCTACTTGGATGCTTCAATTCTGAGCCAATTTTTGAAAAGATGTGTTTGAGGAAAGAAATACTCAAATATCTACTTGGATGCTTCAATTCTGAACCAATTTTTGAAAAGATGTGTTTGAGGAAAGAAATACTCAAATATCTACTTGGATGCTTCAATTCTGAACCAATTTTTTGAAAAAGATGTGTTTGGGGAAAGAAATACTCCACTCTCTACTTGGATGCTTCAATTCTGAACCAATTTTTGAAAAGATGTGTTTGAGGAAAGAAATACTCAAATATCTACTAGGTTGCTTCAATTCTGAACCAATTTTTGAAAAGATGTGTTTGAGGAAAGAAATACTCAAATATCTACTTGGATGCTTCAATTCTGAACCAATTTTTGAAAAGATTTGTTTGAGGAAAGAAATACTCCACTCTCTACTAGGATGCTTCAATTCTGAACCAATTTTTGAAAAGATGTGTTTGAGGAAAGAAATACTCCACTCTCTACTAGGATGCTTCAATTCTGAACCAATTTTTTGAAAAGATGTGTTTGAGGAAAGAAATACTCAAATATCTACTTGAATGCTTCAATTCTGAGCCAATTTTTGAAAAGATGTGTTTGGGGAAAGAAATACTCAAATCTCTACTAGGATGCTTCAATTCTGAACCAATTTTTGAAAAGATGTGTTTGGGGAAAGAAATACTCAAATCTCTACTAGGATGCTTCAATTCTGAACCAATTTTTGAAAAGATGTGTTTGGGGAAAGAAATACTCAAATATCTACTTGAATGCTTCAATTCTGAGCCAATTTTTGAAAAGATGTGTTTTAGGAAAGAAATACTCAAATATCTACTTGAATGCTTCAATTCTGAGCCAATTTTTGAAAAGATGTGTTTTAGGAAAGAAATACTCCACTCTCTACTAGGATGCTTCAATTCTGAACCAATTTTTGAAAAGATGTGTTTGAGGAAAGAAATACTCAAATATCTACTTGAATGCTTCAATTCTGAGCCAATTTTTGAAAAGATGTGTTTTAGGAAAGAAATACTCCACTCTCTACTTGGATGCTTCAATTCTGAACCAATTTTTGAAAAGATGTGTTTGGGGAAAGAAATACTCAAATCTCTACTAGGATGCTTCAATTCTGAACCAATTTTTGAAAAGATGTGTTTGGGGAAAGAAATACTCAAATCTCTACTAGGATGCTTCAATTCTGAACCAATTTTTGAAAAGATGTGTTTGGGGAAAGAAATACTCAAATCTCTACTAGGATGCTTCAATTCTGAACCAATTTTTGAAAAGATGTGTTTGGGGGAAAGAAATACTCAAATATCTACTAGGATGCTTCAATTCTGAACCAATTTTTGAAAAGATGTGTTTGAGGAAAGAAATACTCCAATCTCTACTAGGATGCTTCAATTCTGAACCAATTTTTGAAAAGATGTGTTTGAGGAAAGAAATACTCAAATATCTACTTGAATGCTTCAATTCTGAGCCAATTTTTGAAAAGATGTGTTTGAGGAAAGAAATACTCCACTCTCTACTAGGATGCTTCAATTCTGAACCAATTTTTGAAAAGATGTGTTTGAGGAAAGAAATACTCAAATATCTACTTGAATGCTTCAATTCTGAGCCAATTTTTGAAAAGATGTGTTTTAGGGAAAGAAATACTCCACTCTCTACTTGGATGCTTCAAATCTGAACCAATTTTTGAAAAGATGTGTTTGGGGAAAGAAATACTCAAATCTCTACTAGGATGCTTCAATTCTGAACCAATTTTTGAAAAGATGTGTTTGGGGAAAGAAATACTCAAATCTCTACTAGGATGCTTCAATTCTGAACCAATTTTTGAAAAGATGTGTTTGGGGAAAGAAATACTCAAATATCTACTTGGATGCTTCAATTCTTAACCAATTTTTGAAAAGATGTGTTTGAGGAAAGAAATACTCAAATATCTACTTGGATGCTTCAATTCTGAACCAATTTTTGAAAAGATGTGTTTGGGGAAAGAAATACTCAAATCTCTACTAGGATGCTTCAATTCTGAACCAATTTTTGAAAAGATGTGTTTGGGGAAAGAAATACTCAAATCTCTACTAGGATGCTTCAATTCTGAACCAATTTTTGAAAAGATGTGTTTGAGGAAAGAAATACTCAAATATCTACTTGGATGCTTCAAATCTGAACCAATTTTTGAAAAGATGTGTTTGAGGAAAGAAATACTCAAATATCTACTAGGATGCTTCAATTCTGAACCAATTTTTGAAAAGATGTGTTTGGGGAAAGAAATACTCCACTCTCTACTTGGATGCTTCAATTCTGAGCCAATTTTTGAAAAGATGTGTTTTAGGGAAAGAAATACTCCACTCTCTACTAGGATGCTTCAATTCTGAACCAATTTTTGAAAAGATGTGTTTGGGGAAAGAAATACTCAAATTTCTACTAGGATGCTTCAATTCTGAACCAATTTTTGAAAAGATGTGTTTGGGGAAAGAAATACTCTACTCTCTACTAGGATGCTTCAATTCTTAACCAATTTTTGAAAAGATGTGTTTGAGGGAAAGAAATACTCAAATATCTACTTGGATGCTTCAATTCTGAGCCAATTTTTGAAAAGATGTGTTTGAGGAAAGAAATACTCAAATATCTACTTGGATGCTTCAATTCTGAACCAATTTTTGAAAAGATGTGTTTGAGGAAAGAAATACTCAAATATCTACTTGGATGCTTCAATTCTGAACCAATTTTTGAAAAGATGTGTTTGGGGAAAGAAATACTCAAATCTCTACTAGGATGCTTCAATTCTGAACCAATTTTTGAAAAGATGTGTTTGGGGAAAGAAATACTCAAATATCTACTTGGATGCTTCAATTCTGAACCAATTTTTGAAAAGATGTGTTTGAGGAAAGAAATACTCAAATATCTACTTGGATGCTTCAAATCTGAACCAATTTTTTGAAAAGATGTGTTTGAGGAAAGAAATACTCAAATATCTACTAGGATGCTTCAATTCTGAACCAATTTTTGAAAAGATGTGTTTGAGGAAAGAAATACTCCACTCTCTACTTGGATGCTTCAATTCTGAACCAATTTTTGAAAAGATGTGTTTGAGGAAAGAAATACTCCACTCTCTACTTGGATGCTTCAATTCTGAACCAATTTTTGAAAAGATGTGTTTGAGGAAAGAAATACTCAAATATCTACTTGGATGCTTCAATTCTGAACCAATTTTTGAAAAGATGTGTTTGAGGAAAGAAATACTCCACTCTCTACTTGGATGCTTCAATTCTGAGCCAATTTTTGAAAAGATGTGTTTGAGGAAAGAAATACTCCACTCTCTACTAGGATGCTTCAATTCTGAACCAATTTTTGAAAAGATGTGTTTGAGGAAAGAAATACTCCACTCTCTACTTGGATGCTTCAATTCTGAACCAATTTTTGAAAAGATGTGTTTGAGGAAAGAAATACTCCACTCTCTACTTGGATGCTTCAATTCTGAACCAATTTTTGAAAAGATGTGTTTGAGGAAAGAAATACTCAAATATCTACTTGGATGCTTCAATTCTGAGCCAATTTTTGAAAAGATGTGTTTGAGGAAAGAAATACTCCACTCTCTACTTGGATGCTTCAATTCTGAACCAATTTTTGAAAAGATGTGTTTGAGGAAAGAAATACTCCACTCTCTACTTGGATGCTTCAATTCTGAGCCAATTTTTGAAAAGATGTGTTTGAGGAAAGAAATACTCCACTCTCTACTTGGATGCTTCAATTCTGAACCAATTTTTGAAAAGATGTGTTTGAGGAAAGAAATACTCCACTCTCTACTTGGATGCTTCAATCACAATCCAATTATTGGCCAATGCTTGAGAGAGCACCATCGATAGTTATTGCAAGTTGCGAGTAGTGCGTGAATTGTTGTTTATCGATTGAACCGAGGTGAGGCGAAATTTTAGCCAACTATGTGCGTTCTTTGAAGAATTCTTGTTAACAAGAATGAGACTTTTCCGAAACAAAAACAACATCAAGTGAATGTTTTAAGCCATCACTTGTTGGGATAGGATTAAACCCAAAAGATTGTTATTCCTTGTAATTTCAATAATAAATTGACTGCTGTTATTAAGGTAGGAGTTGATTTTGTATTTCCTTGGTGAATGGTAATTCTCTTTTGTTTTGCAGTTTTTTTGTGAATTAAACGATGAAGGCAAAATCAAACTGAATCCATCTTTGGAGTTGAATGTGTTGGCCGCAAGTATGAAAATGTCTGGCTTGGTAGCATTGGATATTTGGTCAATAAACGTAAGAATAAACACAAATTTTGTTCATGATACTAACTAATTTCAATCTCTAATTTTTTAGGAAGTTAACTTTGATGTGATCTAATCTATATATGCGGACGACCGCTAGGTGGTAGTTGGCTTTACCTTTCCATACGATATGGAATGTATTTTTTTTAACTAAAAAACCTGGTTTCGAGTCCGTAAATGGTCTTTTTTGCTCTTCCCATCGACATCTGGGCAATAATGTTTCGTGCTTTTCTGTTATTTGGCTTTATACTCAACATAGCCGTTCGGTTTTGCTTCTCTCTATATTAATTAAGCAATGCAAGTTACCAATGTATCAATGATATTTGTTGCTCAGTGTATTTGTTCATTATCATTGCTAAATTTTATCTTTTTATAGCTTTTTCGCAACAAGAAATTAATGGATTGAACAACTTTGAAATTCATTTCATTATAATAATTATTATCATGTGATCGTTTGCTTCGCTAATTATAATGCGATTTTACAATGGGATATTCTATCTGTACCCGAAAATTTGCCACCAATTGACACTGGAGTCCACTACCAATGGAACAAACTGAAACTTTCATTTGATTACTGTTCATTACCTTGCGAAGCATGCTCATGATATTGTCTACTTTCATGTTGGATGTCCTCGGCTTTGCCTATTTCAAATTTCCTTAGACGATAAGCACAAATCTATTTTCTCAACCTCCACTTCGAATCTCCACTCCACTTTTATTACAAAGAATTTTACTATTCGGTATATTTGGTTTTTAGTAGTTGTTTCGAATAATAACTTTTCAATTTTGCCTGTACTCGGAATGCATTCAATAACGACGACCTTGTGCTTTAATTCAATTCAAACATTTGACAACAAACCTTGAATGTACTGAAGTGTAGTTATGAACTGTAGTTATGATTGAAAATTTAACTAAATTTCTTCTTATAAATAAAATAAAAATATAAGCTGCTGGCTGTGAAGGTATTGCTAAAACAATTGTTTCTTGAGAGGTCTACTGCATTCAGACAAAAACTATTTACGTTCTTCCTCATCCTTCAATCTTCCTGCATCATAGAAAAACATATCTCTTTTTAGTGTTAAAGTGATATTCAAGTAATTAAATAAACATTTAATTTTTTAACTTTTATAGACTTTGATAATTATAGTACACAACAATTTCCAAGTAGTTAACGAACTTATAAGTAATTACTGTAATAAATCTTGGCTGTAAAGAAGCGCGCGCAAATGTTTGCCTGAGTTTTCGTTGACAAACAAATAAAAGAGCTCGACTTTTAACAACATTGGTTTTTATATCATAATCTTATCACATATAGATCTAATAATATAAATAGGGACATTTAACAATTAACTGTTAAAGCAGTATTCTTTTCGGAAAGGAGTCCATTGTGTTACAACAATAATTGAGATAAAGCTATAACAAATTTAAGTAAAATAATAAAATTAAACAAACAAAATAAAAATTAGTTACAATCAATCCGCTTCTTTAATGAGGCCCATGGTAGCGTTCGAGCCTGATAGTGCTTCAGTTTCAATTGATGCAGAATAATTTCGATTAGAATGAAATTTATCTTCTTTTCCTTGTTGAAAATCATGTCAGGCGTGTCAGCCACAAAGGACACTTGCTTGATTCCAACTGAGAGTTGGCATAATAGTCATCGGATGGAGCATGTGATCGAATTCTCTCAACAAGATCACACAGAATGCTGCAATCAGAGTATTCCCTTCATACCATGGTAGTTAGAAACAGACGGAATAGATGTGCTACTTCCTAAATCATCAGTTCCCATTTTAGCTAACAATATTCGCTTTGTTCTGAGCTAAACAAATTAAACCACAAAAAATTATATCAACAGTCATCAAATGAAATTTGGTTACCTTGACTTCTTTCAAGTGATACTTAGTGTAGTACCACTTTCCAGTTGGTTTGGCTGGTGATGATGAAATTGATTTTATTTGACTTTTTACAGACAAATAAGCTTTAATTTTTAGAAGGCGACATGGTCTATAAGTTGGAATTAGGCTAATCTTCTAATTCAGTTAAATTTACAATCTGAGCAACGTTAATTCTTCAATCATTTTACCTGAATAAATTGTAAATTCTTCATAATCATCTGCTAACGATTCAGTCATGCCAGTAAAGAAATTTTTCTGTTTCTTATTAATCGTTTTGCCGGCCACGTCGATGAAAGATGCAAATATTTTTATTTTCCACAGTGATGCAAAAGGCCGCTTAAAAAAATGCTGATCAGATAAATCTGACCACAAATAAAGCGACGGAGTCAAATCTTATTTGTTCCTTAGATCAAATAGAATCAATTAACTAGTTATATTACTTAGTTAGATAAACGTAACAAAATACCTTTTTTAAGTTTCTTAAAAATCCTTATTTGCTGATTCAATTTAGCTTCATCTAAGTAAGTGAAATGTTCAGAGATGACATTGTACTTATGAGCTAAAGTGTATAAAGTAGTTTATTAACACTAAAAATTTCCGTCAATAACACTCGGAAAGAATAATCAAATAGAGGGAAAATACTGAATGGTCTAAATACTAAATACTGCATTTTTATCGTTGTCTTTTTCACTGTAAAACACATTCTCCAATTTTGAAGGACTGAATTGAAAATATGCTTTGAAATGTCTAAATAAGAATGAAATTAAAGTTCCCAATAATTCTATGGAAATAACTTACTTTTTGAACCTGGTAAGTGAATGAGTGTGCATTTTCTTTTTTGTGGAAGACGAATTTTAGCCAAGCATTGAAGCCATCTCTGATTGTTGCCGCCATCGTTGACACACCATTCAAGTAGTTTCTTGAATTTGTCTACAATTAGCCGAATTGTGTTTGCCACTAAATCTCGACTCATGTAAACAAAATTCTGAACAGTGATCACAAAAGAATGAAACGAGGTGTTTTATTGGTTTCGACGACATAAATGGTCCATCAGGCATTCCAAGAAAGGACAGTGAACTGTATCATCAACAAAATAGTAGTCTTCAATTTTTAAGCTAACCACAATCAGAATCGTAACTAGTGGTATTATTTTCAATCTTTCTCTGTTTATAATTAAGCATAAGCATTTTTAATTAGAAAAAAATCAGACAGATTAGCAAAAGCAATATTTACTTTTTATTGACACGATGAGAAGTGGAATCACTTAGTGGATGAAGCATCGGGCTTGCCATTATGATTCATAATTTATGAAGATATGGCAGATGAAAGAAGTGGCAATAAATTACTTGTTTGATATCACATTTTGCACGAATTACTCAAGATAAAATGTAACATTACACAGTAATTTACACTAGGGAATTCAGAATAAACAAACAAACCTATAGTCAAGTGAAAGCGCAATTTTTTGTGTCGGCGTGTCGTCGTTGATTGCGATTATTATCGCCGATTAACCTTTCAGTGCCAACGTCTCCACACACGAGTAGGGTCAAACATGCGACAACCACGACAAATGCTACTGAAATCACCCTGGCAAGATCGGTGAGTACCGCCGTCAAGTCTTGACTCAAGAACACGAAAAATACGGGCTATAGTGTATACACTGTAGCCGTAACAGCATGACCAGTACCCCAAGACTCGGCACTAGTTTGGTGGCCTATCAAATAAAAGTAAAATTAAATTGATAAAAAACGAATATATTTAAAGTATATAAAGTAGGGTCAGAAAGTTTGTAACAGTGTGATCATAATGTATCAAAAACACGGACCAAACATTTTCATCATCATCTAAATTATAAGTTAAAATAAAATTAATTAAATCAAAATAATATTCTCATCAGCCTCTTTTGAAACATCATAAGGTTGGTGCCGATTCTTGCGGATATTGGTGTGAACATAAATGACACTGTCGGTTGGGATAGGAGGAAACAACTGGCAACTAATATACTAGTACTCTCGTTCTTCTCGTTGTAGACCGAAATCAACGGGCGATACGTTATGGTCGTCTGGAATGATAAAATAAAAGTTGTAATTGGAACCAATTTGGAAGGAATTGCCTAAGAATATGAAATTATTTACCATTTTCTAGGATTCCAGAAGAAAAAACATACATGCAAAGTTTGCACTGCAAATGTAAGGAAGGAAAGGAATGTTTTCTAGCTTTGCCAGTGCACTGGAAATGTATTGGCAATTAATCAATTAGCATCACCGCAATCAGGCCTAGTTCAATTTAAATTCAAATTGGCCCACAAGAGAACAAAGAGTTGTTGTCTGTAGCAGCACGAACGGAACTTTTCAGGCAGTCAGTCTGAGCGGACCAATTTGATCAATCACACCTCGCACTAATCGACCCAGTGGATTGCATTTCTGTGCATCCGTGGAATAACAAGAAATCAATTAACATCGATTCTGTGTTGGCCAATTAAAAGACTCGGTGGTGGTGGCTGTTAGTGGAGGGCAAGACAAAGACATCAAGCAATGGCTCAATTGCCAATGAGTGCGGCAATGAATGTACTAATGAAAGAATCAAATGTTCGCGAGCGCCATCTCTTAGCGACTATTGAAAACTATTGCCAGTGCAATGACAGACGGACAAGTTGTGAGTTCGGCCACTGAACGAACAATGCACAAGATGCCCAATTGGCTATGGATTGACGAAATGAATGCACCAGCCCAATAATTGTAGATACCATCTGATGAATGGACATGCTGCAGCGATATGATCATGCGGGAATGCATGGCAATTCAGTACGAGGAGCAAGGTCACAATAAGTCAACTGTGGAAACGATCAAATCATATGAAGTCAATATGGCAAGCCATTTCTATTGGTTCAAGTTCAGACGGACAGTAAACATTTCACTTGCAACTGTGCTTGGAGCAATCGGTTGCAGTCACATCGGTGGTCCGATGGCACGAGTGAGAGTCACTGACGGATGAAGATGACGAGTCAAAACATGGTTTAAACCGAGTGAGGCACCGATCACGTCAGTTGCAAACAGTCCTTCTAGATCTTATAACGAAACCAAGTGTTCAAGTTGCCTGGTTAAACGTTTGCGCCACTTTGGTTTATTACTTTGCGAGAATTAATTTCGGCTTGGTTAGTTGAAAGTGGTGTAGCTTGTTCTCTCCTCTTATAAGAATTCTTCATTTACCTTCTTTGCCGATTCCATTTCGTTATTTTCATGCTTGGTCTGTCATACCCATATGTTTTTCTAGATGTATCCAAATGTCCGAACTTTGGTCCATTGCCAACGTGTTCGAGTACCGTTTAGTTTGTGGCACTTTCTTTTCTCCTCATCTCGTTATTGCCTCTCTTTGCACTTTCTCTCTACATTTTTCATTTCTTGCTAAATGTGCCAGTCGGAACCATTCTTCACTTCGAACGCGTCATCTCAAATGTTTTCGAGTGCTGACCACAAATTGATTTTGATTATATCGACCCAACTCAACAGTGCGAATGGATCCTCGTGTCTGTGCTACTGAGGGCCACTGTCTGAGGCAGTCTATCGCTAGAGCCGAGCCATTCTCATCCAACCGAGCATGTTCACTCTGTCCACTTTGCCTTTCTGTCGGACTTGATTGAATTCATTCGGTCTGTCGCTCTGATCAACTGTTCAAATAGTGCGATATGCCAAGGCCTCTAAATATGAACTCCACTTTGCACTTGCATTGATGACCACTCAATCGCACAATCACAATAACACTCAATCATCTTCAATTGCTCTGTCCTTATCCTTATTCACTAACGTTACTTGAAGCTTGTTGTGTGCCATGCCTCGAATGCAACCTCCAGCCTTCATTTATCCCGCCACCAAGGAGGCTCAATTTCAACCAAACGGCCGTCCATTTCACACGATATCCAACACAGGAAGAGCCAACTTTTATCAAGCCTATTATGAAGTGCAAGAAGCTGACCGATTGGGACAATATGAAGAGACACAACTCAAATTTGGGATAATTAATCAATAAAAAATAAATCTATTTTAACATTTTATTATTTGAATATCACTGGTGATGCAATCAGACATTGGAAGATGATTGCGCCACTTTGCTGCTATTGTTGCTACTGGTTGATTCTTCTTCGGACTGTTTAGTGCCCCATCCCATTTCGTCCACCAATTGGTCAGTCGAGCTAGTTGGGGAACATGGACTTGTTCGGTCATTCCAGTTATCGAGTTGGTGGTGTTTCATGTCGCACATAGCCCAAAACAAGCCGAGAAAGAAGGCAGCCAAGTGAGGAACGTTTAGTAACCAGAGGAAGGAAGTGACCACTACGGAGCGGTACACCAAGATGGCCAAGATGTATGTGCTGGTCAACAAGACAACCACTTTCTTCGGGTACATGAAGTGTGCCCAGATCAGCAAAGTGGTGATCGAACTCAGCACCACTAGAATGATCGGATAATTGCGGTATTGGTGGCTCGAGTCTTGTACATCTTGTTCGTACATGCAGAAGGAGGTTCGCAGTACTGGAATACTGTCCAGGTAATAAAGCCACTTGCTTGTGTGATTCAGAAGACACCATTTTGACTTGCTCTCAGCTGGTTTTGGCATTACGGATAAACAGGCACAACGAAGGCTGCAAGTAAGCTACATTTTACAGAGCGCATTTCAATTGCCTAATTAATTAATGAATTAATAATTAGTAAAGTATGAACTTATTAGCCGAACACTCCGATCGAATGATGTGAAATGAATTTGTATAATGTTTTCTCTGTGACTTGCAATAGTAAAAAACAGCAACATTCGACTTCGAATTTATTTTGAATAGCTCAATACAAAAGCACAAGTGAGAGCCAAGTGCAGTTCCATTTACTAGCTAAGCCAGTTGACTACGATTTCGTCAGCACACTCAAGCAAAGCCACCTCAATTTTTAAATTACCTCCGATCTCTCTGCCTTGTCCGAAATGAGCGCCGACCCGCCCCAAGCTCCACCAAACCAGGCCGCGGCTGTCCCTGTTGAGGAGGCACTGGAAGTTTTGCCCAGTCGCAAGTCCCTTACCAGCCAAGACTTTTACCTGCCAAGTGAAGAAAATCGTCCCGACTTCCTTCGAGGCATGACCTTTCAGCCTACTCAGCCAGGTCAGAATCAGGCTCCGGCAAACGAACCACAAGGATGACCATTCACAAGACTTTCGAGCAGTACCTAACAAGGGTCGTCTCAAATTCAATTTTGACCGCATTTGGTCTACTTATTCTTATTAAATGACAAGCTTGTCAATCTTTTTCCTATTAAACTGCCATTAATCAAATTATACATTTGTTTTATTTTTTATTTTAAATCTCGAATACAGCATTCAGTCGTTGCAGTAATGCTCGAATCATTCCAAATGTGCGCTAATTTGCAACTTGCGAAGATGATGAGAGGCAATGCCAATGCAATGTCTATATTGCTTTATGTATTATTTATTGATTATTAACGTATACCTCTACAGAGCAAACATTATGAACAGTCTGTTACTTATATTTAGTGCTTTACCATGGCCATATTAGAAAGTAAATAATACTCGTCAACAGAAGGAAATTTGAAATGAGACGATGAAATGAGAACGATGAGAGGCAATATGAAAGCATACAATCGAAAGGGCAAACTTGTGCTCCGTCACAAACAGGTCAATTTGGTGACTGTTGGCAAAGCCTCGGCTAATTTTCCTGCCCACGTGCTTCGAATTAAAAAAAACCATCGGAACAGATAGAAGCGGTCAAATTAAGGTGAGTGACTTTTGGGCACAAGTTTAGGGATTCGATATGTTTGCTGATTACTGATGCCGCCTGAAAGTGACACTCACAGTTTCGTCAGTGAATTCATGCATAGTTAAATTATCAGACACAAGCGATGTCGGTACTTGTAACTAAATGCTTTCGAAGACTTGACCCACCAGGCCATTGAGGACAAATTTCCACACAAACGCAACATACAGAACAAACAATATGTAAACGCAAAGCAGCTTGAACGACAGTTTCACGATAATGTCCGCCATTGCAATCCATTGAATTGTTCAGGTGAGAAGTAGTCAGTCTTTCCAAGCATTTTCATATTAAACTCGTTGATTTCGTCAAAGTCACACAACTTACATGGCTGATTAAGCACATGAGTTTATGATAAAGAAAACCAATTTTCAGTAAAGAGGTCAAAGATATAGTGTATCTAATGGTCATTCAAATTTTCAATATAGCTGGTGAGATATGTGGCCCACACGGGAATGTCATTGCTTAAAATACAATAATTAGATTGTGAGTGAAAATTGTCAATTGCATGCATACAAACAGCAAAATTGCAATACCAATTCACCAAGCCGCCAATGCTCATTCCGAATCGGAATTTCCGATAGCCATCGATGACTTTCGAACAGTTCCATGCCTGGGAAAATGCAAAAGCAATTAGTACACGAAAATATTAATGAACCGCATCATATTACCTTGTCCAACTGCAATAAAGAAAACGAACGCCAAAATAATTGTGATGGTGACATTATTAAGCCGGTTCGTAACATGTGTTGATGGTCATGCTGATGAGAAACAAACTGTGCCTGCCGTGCTGCTAACCATTAAAAGATGTCGGGACACATTTCTCGGCTGAAAAAAAAAGACTGTATTGAAACATTTTGATAGAGCACAAAAATATCTATTCAAAAAAACCAACTTTAGCATTCAATTCTACCTGTCAGTGAAATAGCACATAAATATCAATGAATAAATAATGCAATAATTCTGTCAATGGCATTAGCCTAGCTATGTGGTCATTATTAAATTTGTTGGTCTATTTTTATCTGCTGGTTTAATTAACGAATCTTGGGCACAAACAACTAATTAAGAAAAACATTCAATTTCAAATAAACAAATGCAGCAGGAATCTACTTGTGGCAAAGTGGGTCAACCTGCAATGCATTTACACAAGACAACACACCGACCTTAATGTGACATGCATGGTTGTGCAAGCGGTAATTGGCAATAATTAATTGTGCCTTGCTTCGCTGATCCAGCGATGGCCGGTCAAGATCGAGCCGAGCCAACAATGAAGTCCCGCCAAGATGAAGCTAATTAATCCCTCCAGTTTAAAATTGCCACTTTGTCCATTGACAAGCCAAAAAGGCTTTGTTTTAAAATTACGAAACTGGCTCGGAAGGATCAATGCCTCACTAGACCTGTGTGTAGGCAAATGTCTCGTCCGACCAGATATGGAAACCGAATTAAATTGGCTCAATATGTTTCCCAAAGGCACACGAGCTCATTTTACAAGATCAAACGAATTCCATTGTAAGCCTGACTGGCCTGTACCAGTTCAATGAAACTGAGTTGACCTAGCTTGAAGGTTGGTCAGAGAAGACTATGTAATGGCTCTAGGTAAAGGATGAGTGCATTTCGGCGTGAGCTGTGATTGCAGTCCGCTGGATGACTGAGTTACTACGGCCTTTCGCATTGGAGCTGAACACGTTGAAGATGAATGCGGTGTTGTTCTTCACAGTGAAGATTGATGCGTCCAGTAAAGTGACATTCACTTAATTCTTTCTCTGCAAACATACACTTCCTTATTTGCTGTTTAAGTCCAATAGAAAGCAAAGCAAGTCCAAGTCATACTTACCGATGTTGTAGACCTCAAGATTAAATATTTGCCTCAGTTCTCGCCAACCACACATTCAAGTACAAAAGATGTCATAGTCACGTGGACGACGAGACAGTCGTGCAAGGAATGTGGTGGCCCTGTAGCTCAAACAAACAAGCCCACTCGAATTAGCATCCAATCAAAGTGTGGGGCAAAAGGGGATAGCAGAGGACAAATATTTAAAGAAGAGAGGAGAACACACAGAGTTCATTGCTCTATAGAACTGTTCACAAAGATAAATAAGGGCCTTTGCACACAGTGCGGACTCGTGAATGGAGTGGCGTGTGGCCTTGTTCACTATTTTACATCGATAATTAACAGACAAACGAGCTGATAGATCGGCAGATATTTCACACGACACATCGCTACACATGGACAATTGCCAGTGCAGTGCCGCAATCTATAAATGATAAATAGTGTGTAAAAATGTAATTGAATTAGACTCGAGTTCGGATTATTATCGGCGCTTTGTGCATAAACAAGTGAACTTGTCAACAAAGCGGTGCTGAACTATTCCAATTACCGACACCGGATATTGGCTGGCACAAATTAGCGCATACATGTATAATTAAACTCGATTTCGCTTTCAAATAGAGAAGCTTCTAGCACTACATAGTGCTCAAAAGTTAATTAATTTATTAGATGTACGTGCTCAGCCCTGGACACATTGTAGTCAGTCATTTTAGCACATGACTACTGACACTGCTGAAAACACCAACCAACCCAATTATCACAAGTCAGCCAGTCACATGTCTACCTAGATAAACTGTAAAGCAATGGCCAATTAAACCAAGTAAAAAATAAAATACATTGGAAGAAAGCTTGTCGACTAGCAATAGTGTCGGTCTGAATAACAGAATTGTACCAAGAACTAACAAGACTTTGTAAGACAAAATCTGCAATCTCGAAGAAAAAACATCGCTGTACATATGTACATATGTAGCGCACTAATGCAATTAATGGCCAAGCATAAACATTTAAATTCAATTAAAATCCCGATCAAACTACTAATGCAATCAACTTGCAAAAATTGCAAAATGTTTACTGAATAGTTTGCAAATTTATTTATTTAAAGTGTAAAACAATTTCTTAGTCTCGGTGTGGCGACGGACAAAGTGTGCCTCGATAGAAAACAAATGATGCAATCCAGTACAAGTGAAGTGAAAGTGCATGCCATCAATAACAGAACAACAGCCAATTGCGAACGAATCAACCAACCATATTGCCAGATAATTCATAGCTCAAAGTCAATCACGGACGTAATAAATATTAATCACTCGATACAATGTTGACCAAGTGGACACTAATGAGCGCCATTAAAGTGTTCTCCCGTTGGTAGCAATTGCTTAATTGATTAATCAAGCAGGGAGATGTGCTGTAAGCAAATGAACCGAACTGGCATGCCACTTCACCGAGCCTAATTGGACCATTTGGTGCATTAGTAAGTGGCACTAACAACAACTTGTCCCTGTGCAAAGACAATAAGTGACAAAGAAAGTCGATCAATACAATTGATGGAATTGCATCAAATGAATAAATAGAAGACAACACAAGTGTGACTAATCGATTAATGGCAAAATAACCGATTAATAAATATATTGCAAGCCGGCGCGAATGGAGAAATTATTAATATCGTTTATAACTTATATATAAATTATAAGTGCCAAACACTGACAAGCACAGGTGCAGAGTGGTATCCTAACTGTAGTGTCCACTTGGCCGTCTTATTCACGCTTTTCATTATCGCCGCATTGGTTTGCCTCTCCACTCGTGTGTAAATGTTGAGCTAGCTTTCTGGTCAGTGTTGGCCCGTTCTGCTGGCAATACTAGGCCAGACATCGAAAGACGTTCTTCTCTGTGTCAATCAATTGGTATTAATCATGCATTGAATATGAATGAAACACGTACAGCAATAATTAAATAATGCTATTGGTTTCAAGTGCTACTCATACGCCAAAACATTGCAGGTTGGCTTTGTCAATCAATGTCAAACTCTCGACCAATCATCGAAACAAGTTTAATAGTGTCCGATCAAGTTTATCACGTTAATGTAAATGGCCCAGTTGGCAGTGCAATGCGAGAATCGGTACAGCCCAGTCAGATCAACCAACGATAAGCCTTTCGGCCCTAATCCAACATAACCCTAAGTGCTGCCACTAATGCAGCCCACAGACAAACCAAAAAGGCACAAACGATCAATTCGATAAGATACCAAGCAAAGACAGTCGAATCATGTAAGAGGAAATCAATAAATGATAGACACGCGCTGAGTGGATGTTGAGGCAAATGTTGAGTGTGCACAACATAGGCAGCCGCACAGACAGACACGGCCGAGCCAGATAAAATGAAAAATATGACGCCGAAAGGGTAGCGCCGGGTAAGACTCCGTTGTCAATTGGTGCTCAGTGGCACTGGCACTAATAGGATTGTGTAATCATTGCGTAACGAAGTGCAGCACGTGTACAGGCAATGGTACATTGACTACAATGCAAACTACTACTAATGGTCAAATTGAATGTCTTACCAAGTACTCATCAGTATCAATATTAATTGTGCTTTAAACTTGAATTAAATTAAATCAATTGATGGTCTAATGAGGTGAACAAACAAGCTGAAAGTGAGGGGAGCCATCCAAAAAAAATGGAATGAGCTAGAGAACAAGAGTTTCACATGCGGATCTGGATGCACATTCCCTTACGGTATTCAATAAAGTGCACAAGAAAGGCACATCGTTTCTAGGCAACGAGGCAAACCCGAATCGAATTTGCTTCCACTGGCAAACTAACCGACAGGGAAACAAACTTGTAAGCTAATTAGCCACTTAATGGAGGTCTATAGACATACATGTCAATTCAGTGGGCTGATGCATTGTTTATTTTGCTAAATTGGCAAAATAAGTTGAACAAAGAGAAGAAAATGGCAATGCACAAGATAAAAATGGCACACTTTGTTTGACTTATGCACCAGAACATGGTATGGCCAATGTCCATTGGACATTACTGTGACTTCCCTTACTTGGTCCTGCTGGCTAGTGAACAAGCAAGGACACACGAGCCACATAAATAGTAGCCATAAGTAAAATGCACGTAAATTTGCAATTCAAATAAAAACAGCCATGAGACAAATACTAATTACAAAGCACATTGCGAAACACACTTTATTTCTGGTTGTGATTCCTTCGGCATTGGAAGCTAAGCATTTGTAGCAAACTCGATGTGTATAACGAACGATCACCCTGACTGAATCGATTGATTTGTGAGCTTTCTCAAATTGTTTCAGGAATTTTAGCACCCAAACGAAAGGCCCAGCTGAGGCGTATATGTGAAGAGATGAAAGTGTATGAATACATAAATATATGAAAAATTCAAATTAAAAAGTGATTTGTCAAACCAAGGCCATTCCAACAGACTAGGCAGAGAGACTTATGCAGCTAATAAGAATGCAGATTGGCACTGGCCAATGCACAAGCAGACAGGCAGATTAAGTTGTGAAAGAATCGATTGATTAATTAAATATCATTGCCGGGACCGCCGAATGAAGTAACACTTGAACAGTGCACAGCAGCTGATAAAAGAGCGACACAGTAAAACACGATGCACATTCACCGACAGTGTCGGGATATTCCAAACGAACCTTATAGCCAGTTTATTAACAATTGCTTCTAGAGGACAAATGTGACAAAAAGAGGACAACGGCTCACCAAGTGATAGATATTGTCGATTGCACAGTAATGGCTCAAGGATACTCACAGTCAGGGATAAGCAAATCAACCGGAAATTGACCAGATAAGTCTTATCTGATAAGACCACAACAAATATAATAGCACACAAATTGGACTGCACTGTGACCGAGTAAGACGAGCTGTGACGAGATGACTCACATCAATGGCGCATTCAAATCAGCAATATTCACATTCGCGTTCTGTATCCCAGAAAGCACACTAACAAATTCAACAAACAACATTTAACATTGCGCCTTGGACAATCAACTAGAGAGAACAAAGCAACAACTATTAATCAAAATTAAGTGGCCAAAGTCAAACAAAGCAAAATTAATTTAATTTAAAACGAAATAAATGTCAAGTCCAAACAGATCAAATGCAAACAAAATGTCACTGAAGATATTACCTGTTGAAGGGCAATGCAATTTGTTTGATCCATTTGATTGATCGGGACATGCAAATGGTCAGTCAGTGCAAGTGGCGACACAGCAAACACGCATACGGGCCCAATGCAAGCACGTGCATTATGGCAAGCAATGCCCGTGTGTATAATTAATTTGGATCTTTAGCAAGTGCATGCATCATTTAGCAGGGAAACAAGCAAAACTGACATCTGACAACTGACTGACAAGTATAATTAGTTGTATTAGCGATGAAATATTGTCCAAAACAAGTGCTCACAATTAGTTGTCAGCACTGCAGTAAATGTCACACAATGAAACCGACAGACTATCGGTGTCGGCGGCTGTTGGTGGCCAGAATTTACTGACACGAGTCCACAGTCAAACGGTGGTTGCAGTGAAGTAAAGACTTCGCTAGGTGCTCTTTGTGACAAAACATGACACGGCAAGAATGTGCCGAGATGTGTCAAGAAGTGTGAGGAAGTTTGGTTGCATTGGAACGGAAACAGAGACAAGCGAAGTGCACGATATAATTACACCAGATTAGACCGATAAATAGTGGCAAGTCAGTTTGACATTGCAATATAGCCAATAGACTGGCAGCAAAAATTAAGTGAAATTAAATTAGAAGGCCGACGCCAATAGGCCAAGTAAGTGCTACAGCGCGCTACTTCACACTGCAAATAGCATTGTATGATCGTAGCCAGTTTATGTACTCGCACACTGAAATGAAAAACTTAATTAAGAAATATGCGATAAATTATTATATCGCCGATAATAAAGCAGCAATATGACGAATTGGCACAACACAAGGCAACACCAGCTCTAGTGCCAAATACGATGACAACTATGCCACTACAAGCATTGCTCACTGCACTAGACCATGCTGGTTAAGTCACACACAAGTTCCTCGTTAGTTAGCTGAAGATTGTCTGCTCGACGGAAACCCAGCCAATTCTATGACCTCAGCCTCGGTATTTACATATTTGTAAACAGTTCATTGAGCAATCTGCGGAGAATGGCAATCGAAGCAGAGTGGATGGCCTATGCAGAGGATAACCCTAAAAGCACAATACGGCAAGTGAAAACCGAGCCTGCAATGATCATTTGAATGGAACGAGTGGAGAAATGTCGATTGTATGGATAGCATGCTTTTATGTTTGTATGTTTGTGCATGGCAATAGGAATGGTTTGTATCGCCTATATCGGAATACGAGATGTGTAAATGATGACTGCCAAATGTTGCTTGGTGAAGCTGGAGATAACGAGCCAGCCAGGAAGGAAACAGTTAGAAGGCATGATTAACATTGTTAACAACAATAAGCACCATCACGAGCATGACAGCAGAACAGAGGCGGCCATAAACAATAAATGTTAATGAGCGAATATGGTACAATTTCACTAATTATTCCATCAATGAAACACATCTAATTATTGGCCATGTCTGCTTTACCGGGTACTATTATTTGTTGATTACAGTAATTGTTCGCTCTATTAACGACTTAAATTTACAGTATAATAATGGTAAATTTAATAGAGATACACAATTAATAACAATCATCGATTGCCGCATACAGACGTTGCCAAAAATCTCCAAACAAGTGCTCAATTATATGATTAAAAATAAAACAAACGACTGAACAAAGATCGAACGCGACAAACTAGTAAAAGGAGCACTTATCCAACCCTGAACAAAGATTGAGTGACAATATTCTATTACATAAATACAGATTGGATGTAAATGACTGACAGATCAGTTGTTTTAGTGTTTGTATTAGACCGCCCGGTATTATCACTTATATTCCAATTATTATATGATAATTGATAGGTTCGTTGAACTGAGTGAACATTAGGCAAATTAATTGACAAATTGATTCAGGGCAGCTTTCTATAAAATGAAAGATTCCTCAATTGAAATGTTTTGACCTAGTACTCTTGCTAGACTTGTTAGCACATTACTATGAGAGTGATCATCAGTCAGACAGACATACACATGTGCAATGCTATTTTTGTCACCAATGCCAATCCCTGGTAGAAAACTGGTGATCTCAACAGCAACAGCCAGACTACATCAAAAGGTGTAATAATGACTCATTCAGACAAACCTAGCATTGAAATTTGTGTTCAGGATTTTCGATTTGGCATTTACCATGTGAGTGTCCGCTTGATAGAGTGGCTGGAGATGGTGAAGATTACGGACAAGGTCTGCTTTTATGTGCATGGAGCCACACAAAACATGATGATGAAGTTCTGAAGCATTATCCAAAAAGAGGTATGAAATACTAACAAGTGGAAATTACTAAAACTTACAATTTTTGCGAAGGATTTTGTGAACTGGCGTACATTGACACTTCTGGGTGAACAAGTGAACGTGCCTTCGATGTACAACTATTACTTTTCTCAGTTGGGAGGAAAGTTTTGGCCCCAAGAACTGCTTGAATTGAACGATTATTTGTACTGAAACTTGTTTCGACACGACTATCTGGTTGTGATGGACATTGATGAGATGATAATCCCCCAAACGATGACCAACTGGCACGATTTGATTGAATCCATTCGAGTATAATTCTATAGAATATATTAAAATAGTTCGTTAAATAATTTGAAATTTTTTCCAGGCTGAATTATTATCAGAGAAAGATCGTGCAAATAAAGCCTTCTACTCACGCATATGTGTGCACGAAATGTTTGAAGAAAGTCAAATGGACGGTGACCGAACCATTCCCGAGTACCTGTACACGATGAAACACACTTACTGAGGGGAACTTCTCGAAGACGGCACTAACATAAAGTGCTTCCACCGAACGGACCGTGTGACCACAGTGCACAATCACTATAGGGTATACCCGATGCGGTGCATCAACACCACTGGCCACCACAGTTGTGATGGCATCTCAATTGATCCAAAACATAGCATCCTCATGCATTATCGACGCAATCGATCGCCACCAGAAAATTGTAAAACACCACAAGACTCGATCAAGTGTACAGTGCACGACCGAACTGCATGGAGGTTTGCCGATAAACTAGACCAAAGTGTTAAAAAGCAGCTCATGACCATATTCTCTTAATGCCAATTCATTTCTTCTTCGATCTTTTTTCAAGTAAATCAACATTCTTGACACGAGACAGTCTTGATTGAGGTTAATCTTAAATTTGATGTTTCTTCAATTTCGTGTAAATCTCCTCGAATCTGTCGAAAGCAACATTCATTTTGAAAGTGTAGCATAGTTTTGTTGAAGCATTGTTGATGTCGTGGTTAACGGTTAGGATACTGAAGGAGGTAATCCTTCTCGGAAGAAGAAAAATATACAAACTTGAACTATACTAAACGCTAACTAAAAGTGCCTGATTAAAACAATGATTTAACGGTCTTGCTTTAAAAATGCCTACTAAATAAATTATGGTACTTACAGCTTGAGATATATTTTCACGGATATTCAACGCATACCGATAGCCGACAAAAAGCCAACAAAGTAACGATGTTTTCACCGACAGACAATTTACGGACATGACATCCAACGCCCACCGATAGCCGGCATGAAGCCAACAAAGTAGCGAAGTCTATTCCGGTCAACTAGTTTTACGGACATTACATCCAACGTAAGCCACGAATCTGTTTGAATAGAAAATGCATAATTAATCAGTGTCCATAAATATTAATATAAATTTTAAGCAAGACCGAAAAATCATTGTTTTGCTTTCAAAATCAAAACTCAAAATAATTAAACAATTTTGGTGTTTCAAGGTGTTGTAAAAGAGCGTATTCACTTGATGTAGATGGCCGAATGGAATTCTAAGATTTTGTTTGCAAATTCTTGCTTACTTGTTGAATCACATATTGATGACACGATATAAGATGTCGTTTTTTTTTTGCTCGTAACCAGTATCAGACCAGCACCAAAAATCTGGAAGATTGTTTGCAAGTAAACACATCGAGTGATGACGAGAGTAAAGACACAATCACCGATTTGACATGCATGGCAATGATACCTTTTATTACTTGCCGATGAATAATCGATAATGATCGATGGTAACCGAAATTTCGTCGTTGTAATGACTATGATCTACAAATGATCATGAATGACAACTCAATCACAAATTAAACACGAAGTGATATAGACCGTAGATGAAAAATTCTTGCAAACCATCAAGTTTCATATTTGACATCGGCGATTTTAGGTTTAGGTGCAGTGCAAATGTTGTTTTGTACTGCAGTACTGCACTCATGAGTGGCACTGACTCATGCGTTTCAAACTAGTAAAATGGGATTGATATTGCCGATCAAACAGCAATAGACAAATATCAATGACATTGATTGTAAAAGTTCATGCGCAAATAAAGTTTACATTACACATATACCATGGTAGACTGGTTGTAGATATTGAATTTTTATGTTGTCACTAGATAGCTCTGAAACTTTTTTGTTTACCTTGTTTACGTTTCTTTTTACAATTTCAAATATGCATGACTGGGGCGCCAAGTTTTGTATGTCTTCCGGTTGTTATGAAAGAACAAAGTGTAATACTCGAGAATTAGATCTAGGATATTTGAAAACATTTGAAAGGTTTGAAATGAAAAAATGGAGAGGGTCAAATGCCAAATAACATACCAGCAGAATGGGATTCCCAACTGACACACCAACTGGCCGTTAGAGACTTTGTGAGTCTTATATACAGTCAACATTGATAATTTCATTAGATCGATCTGATCACTGATCAGTTCAAACAAAACAACTGGAAAGCGGTTTGTTATTGTCAAAATTTTCCACTGGCCCGAGTGCTTGAAACAGGAGACTCTGGCCGTACATTCATAGATGACGTAAGCCAACTAGTACACTGTGTTTTGTCTTCTTTTATTTTGGTCAAACGAAATACAATTGCTGTTTTACTGACTTGTGAGTAGTGGAGCTGCTTTGGTGGTCTAAATTCCTCAAAGTCAAGTTGATCTAAGCAGCGATCTAAGCAGTGTTTGAGGTAAGTTTTAATGTATCTTAAAGGCAGTTTACTAATGTGATTTTACATTTTACATTTAATTACAGCAAAATTTCCATTATTGACATAATTATGCCAAATACAAAATTGTTAATGAAAATTTAGTAAAATAATTTGACATAATTTGATCAATTTATTTAAAGTCAAAAGTGAATGAGAAAATCTATAAAGAATAAATTTAATTCCAATAGCCAAATCAAGCCACCGGATTACCTGTCTGCAGACATGTCAGAACAAGCTCTTCCAACTGTTCCATCGGTAGCTGCAATTGATCAAACTTACGTAGGTAAGCGCAACAACAAACAAAGCCTACTAAATGACCAAGATTGAGCAAATTTGAATAAGCCGAAAATAATTATTTTAATTTTTAAAAAAGATTAAATACCGCATTTGATTGATAATTGCATTATTATGCGGACAGTTCGCTTTGATGCTTCATTTTGAGTTGAAAGTGAAGTAAATTGCACACCTCATGGCATAGCTCATCACAAGCATAATTACGGGTTCTAGGCGAATAAAAAGGTAAGACTGTACTTTGTTCTCTTTGAATCTCATTATATGAAATATAATTATTCTTCCAGCTAATGACACAAATTCTTCAATCTTCTACAAAATAATTACAGGCGGGCGCATGTGATGGAACATACGATCGATCGTCATCTTGTGCATAAATCCTCTTCAGGCCTATTTAGCCTCGTAGCTAAAATGAACGAAGGGTCACTTCGAAAGATGATGTTCTATTTAGCTTTTTTCATTGCCTGAATGTTTGCACTTTCAAGGAGACAAATGAGTTAACCATTGAATTGGCATGCTTACCATGAATCATGTACATAAAAACTAAAATTGGTCCAGAGGGATTTTGGTTTGACTATAACTGAATCTTAAGCAAAAAGGTTTGTTGGCATTACATTCAGATACGAATGCTTCAATAATTATTAATTATAATTCATTGCAGACCTATAATGAACTGTACTACATTCTTCAACAAGAAGTAATCGAAAGATGTGGCTTTTTACCAAGAGACACGAAATATCGGAACTGGGCTCGGGAATCCCAATTTGGGATGTAGTGCAAGCAATTGGAAAGTATTGCGTAATTCCTGGAGTTGGTTATTCAGGCATCTGAAGTATGAACAATACGGAAATTGCAAACGATAACATTAAGCAAAATTTCTGGCTACTCGAGACAAGCAAATATTTGTATTTCAATTTCTCAAACGACGATCTCTCAGCATACTGAATAAGTGGGGTTTCAACATGATATACGAGGAATTGGCAATTTGCAATAGCAATCCTGTTTTCCCGAATTGAAATTGTCTAATTATAAAATTATTAGTTCAAATCGTAAGATAATTCTGTTTATTTGCCATTCCAATTTAATTTTAATCAAAAAATATATTTAATCAGTTACATCATTGATTGCCACATTGCATTTGTATTTCGCAAGTTTATTTCCAATTGTGTCTCAAGTCAACAAAGTCAAATGGTTGAATGGATCGAGCGTTCTTTGAACAAGTTGGCTCTTTGTTTAAGCCATTGCAAAGTATCAGTGCGGATGAGGATGACCAACTTAAATCGAAGCCACCGGTGCTGAATCGAGACGCGCTGCCTGATTATCGATCAATCAAGTTCACTTGCCGAAATACTGCGGACATTGAAGCAATGATGAATTGCTATTTGATCTCGGTGTTGCTCATAATCAGCGATGTCGCCGCTGGTCAGTTGTCTGGGGAAATAAACGAATAAATAATTATAAATTATTTAGATTGTAAAATAAGTTGGACTCTAACTCACAACATAGCCTTCTTCGACCAGTTATGCATGATTGCAGTTATTGGAACGACCATTCTCTCTAATTTGAACCTAATTGGATTAATCGGCATTGGCGGCAAGTTGTCCATTAATATTAGGCAAACCACAAATCATTACTCGCAAGTTCCTTTTGCAGCCAACCATTTGGGAGCTCACCTCCCAGCAATTTGTTCATTTGTATTTGGCCAAGCATCGATCGTTAGTCTTGGGGCACTTTCTCTCAGACTCACTGTCGATTCGACTGCTAATGCTGAAGGAAAACGTAGAATCGCAAAATCATTTGATCGTCAACACTTGGAAGTGGCAGCAGAAAAATTTCATTTAGCTCTGCCTGTCTTGAAGTCGGTCTTGATGTAAAGGTCTGGAGGCCATCGTCAATAGGAGCTATAACAAAGACCGTTACACTAGACCGACAAGTCTAGTGTACGAATGGCTGAATCGAATCGATCAGACCAGACTGCACCGAGCTGCTTCTCCTTTGATAGCCAATTGAACAGTTACTTAATGAGTTTACTGAATAATTGATCATTCTATTATGGCGGTAATAATAAAATTTAAAGATTAGTCCTCACTAATTTATGATTAATTATTGGTGATACGATGGGAGCTGTCAGTGGCCGTCTTGGAGGACGGCATAATTCTCATTTAATATTTTCATGTTTAAATTGCATCGAGGCAATTAAAGCAAACAGTCGAGACTTACTAGGATCCTAGGAATGAATCGCACTAAATGCCACTGAACAATAATTGTCCACTTGTTATGGCTAAGATTGTTTCTTCACCTCGGACAAAAAGCTATTTATTGACTATGGGATTCGCAATTCGCGCGACAAGAAAATTTCTCGTTTACCCCCAGAATTGAGTTGAAATAGTCGATTTGTGCAGAAGTCAAATACTCTTATTTGTCACTGCATACGAATTTCGCTATGAATCATCATTGAATCATTATCGAAAATGCAGTAGTGGTCCATTGCCATTGCACACTAGTTCATTTTCTCGCCAAACATGGCTTCAAGTAGTAACGAAAGTATTGCCATGGATCGATTAGTGCGAAAGTCCCTTTATCTTCAGTTAATCATTCGAAAGTTATTCATTGCCAAGGCCAACAAATCTTTACTGGCACAAAAGATTGTCCAACTGGAGGAATTAATTGCCGATTTGCCTAATGAACATTCTTTGCTGGCCAACGAGTGGCATGTAAAGGTGGTCACCTTTTGGGGCATGTATCACCGTAATTCTGTAACTTTTGATGATTCTCTTTCCGATTCTGGCATGTCGTCCAGTTCAGTGTCAAGTTTGTCCTCTGCTTGTGCTATTTCGCCACAAACCAATGATTCATTTGCCGACGACCGTTCTTCCACAAGTCGACCGTATTCTGCATTGGTCCGACTTCAGATAGAAAATATATTACATCGTATACCTTCGGAGAGTGACCAGAAAGTGCTTCAAGTGCCCACACCAAAAGTTATCGAACCGACAAAAGTGCTGCTCGAAGCTATTGCCACTGCCTACCGCAAAGTTTGTGAAGCCGAGCCGAACAATGGCCAATTGATGTCACTTATATTTAAATTGGCTTTTTCAAAGTTATCTCCCGCCTGTCAGCATAAATATATCGCCTCGAACTGTGCAAGAAAATTGAAGTATTTGGTCCGTTTTCTGTTTGACCTGATTCGCGAACATTCCCGTGCGATTAATATAGAATCGAAGCAAACTATCGAGGATATTATTGCGAAGTATCCGTTGTTTAAAGGATGTATTGTTTATTACTGCATCTATTGTCAGTCCTTTGGACATTTGAGCTCTGGTGGCAATTGTGCCCAGATGATGAAAAACTATCTTTGCTTCAATTGTATCCAACGTGGTCACCACTGTCGTGAATGCACCAACAAACAATTGTTCTATTTCTAGTACCAGTGATACTGTTTCCCTGTGATTTGGGCCTGAAGACATATCTTGACCACACTTTATTTACTTTATTTCATTACTTACATTCTGTAGCGGTGTCCCCGCCATTATTTATATTCCATTACATTTACAAAATTTACATTACTTTTGCACAAACATTAACACAATTATATAATGTTTCATATAATATAATAATTAATATTTAATATTAACAATTCTAAAATAGTTCACAATTAATTTAAGTTTACCAAGTTCGCCAAGTTAAATATGGAATCTAAAGAGACTTTATCTATGAGCAAACTTTACTGACCGAATTTCTGAATCATTGCCTCACTAATCTGTTCAAGTCAGCCATATTGGACAAAGCAGAGAATGCAGAGTCGAGCAGCAAACAAAGTGCTCATTTCTTCAAAAGACAGGGTCATCATTCGAGCGTTAGTTTCAATTACTAACAATGATTAGCTTTATGTCCAAGTGTCAATTAATAATTGCTGATTTTGATGCTGCCAGAGACGAACGACGAATGCGAGCCAATAGCAAGCTGTCAAACGAAACGAACATGGTGTATGTGCGCGTTAGGACCGATTTGCAGTGCACGAATGCAATTCGAATGCACAGTTCCATTCAAATCAATGACGAGTCAAGCTCGATCAATGCCATAATGGAACTATTGACATTTCATCGAAAGTGGTCAATTTAGAACGACTCGGTCTGTCGCCTTGCTATAAAGCTGGTGGCTCTTTGGCTTTCTTTGGTTGTATTATTTGGCGCCTAGTCTTTCTTCTCTATTCTCTCCAAATCTCGTCTTTGGTCCCGTCTTATCGTCACTCTCTGCCGTCGAATCAAGTGATGGCCATCAGCAAAAAAGGCAAGAAGTCTGACAAGAAGAAAAAAAAGTCGCCTGATCGTCTTGGAAACCGGGACTCAAGTGGACGCCAAGCTTCTGCTAGTGGCAAGAAGAGCAACACCAAGCTAGCGAAACCAAGTTCGGCTCGTTCAATCGGCGTCGAGAAGAGTCAGCCAAAATCGGTCTCCTCTGTACGTTCTACTTACAACCTGGACAATGGCAAGTTCACAAGCAGCCCTCTAAACCCCGAGACGGAAGCAATGGTGTTGGCTGGCGAGCACATCAACGTGTACAGTGATGGCTTGTATGACGCGGTCATGATCCCCCGGCACTGTCCCACTGATAAAAAGGTAGCACTCACCTATGTGCACAAGAAAGGACTCTTCCTTCCATACGGACCGATCAAGAGTACCGAATCGTGGCTCTTCTCTGCGGTGGCATTGGTCCACCAAGTCCATTGCCTCGAGCATCACCATCACAGCACCAAAGCCACCGAGGGCAAGCCAATGATCAACACTCCCTCACTGATAGACATCACTCGAATGCAGCTGCCAGTTTGCTTCGAGTTCATCACTCGTGTCACCTACAAGGTCGCAATGACTGAACACGGCTGCAAGTCGTGCTGCAAAGACAAACACGGTGTGCTTGCCTGGTACGACATCAAGGACATTGCCAGTTTGATCAAGACCAAGGATTTCTATGGGCCCGAACCACAACTGATGGCCCAACAAAATGGATCAATCTGTAAAGAGAGAACCATGATTGACCTCTATAGAAAGTTTGGCATCAACTCGCCTGAGGGACAAGTGCTCAAAGACTGTGGCTACACCGACGCCGACATTGGCAACATCTACAGCGAATTCATTCAGCACACCTACCCTTCTCAGTACATGACACTGAACTCGTTCAAGGCGTATCTCCACAAAGCCTCAATTCACTTGGCCAAACAAGACAAGTTGAAAATGGTTTTTCGGGCCTTCTCTCTTCAAAACAATCCTGGCTACATCAAGTTTGAGGAGTTTCTGTTTGGAATTGCCTTGCTGGATCAGTTCAATGGTCGCACCGAGACTGCAGTTGGCTCGGTTGAATCCTCACCAATCAAATCGAATGGATCGTCGCCAAAAAGTTCGGACAAAAAGTCAAAGTCAAAAAACAATGTAAAGTTTAAAGGTTAGTTCGAATTTGTTAATTGAAGCTTAGTTTGTTAATCTTTATTTGTTTTGCTTGCAGAGAAAACTTGTAAACCAGCAGTGAACAAGTACAGCAAACTACAGGCTGAATATGTGTTCCGATACTATGCCAACAGTGATCCGTCAGGCTTGACCAAGAACGAATTCAAGGAGGCGATGGCCAAGTGTCAAGTGAGCGAGGCAGATGTGGCCAAGGCTGAACAGAAGTACTTCCACAAAGATCGAATCGAGTACAAAGACTTTGTGCACTTGTTGGAAGGACAAGTCCGTGGGTCAGTTAAATCGAAATCAAAGTCCCACCAGTCAATTGGCAAGAAAAAAAGCGAATCAAGTGAATCCTTGAATGCATTCCCGTGTGACAAGTCTCCATTGGACCAACTCCGAGAACATCAAGTCTACGGAGAGATTGACATAAGAGCTATCGATTCAGCCAGGGAGAGGAACCTGAACCGCAAATTCACTCCGTCCTGCTATCGGCTTACTATGTCCCGCGACCTTCACTTTACCAAGCCGGAACTCAACGAAAAGCGGTACTTTGAGAAGGTGACTGAAGCAAAACGGGTCCTATCGGACACTTTCTTCGAGAAGAAACACAAGTACAATATCATGTTGAACACTGTGCGAAAGTTTGCCAAAAAGTCTGGCATCTACAGTTCAAACAAGAATTTCCAATCACTCCCCGATTGGGAGGACGATGATGCCAGGAGCGACATGCTGCACACTATCAACAAGATATGCGCAAAGGCTCAAGAAAAGTTCGAGTCTGGTCCTCGTGTGGTGCATCTCAGCTCGCCCTGTGTTGTGTTCGGTGACATCCACGGCAATCTCAAGGACTTGCTCACCTACGAAAAGGCTTTCTGGCAGCATGAACCATATCTCAGTTCGTGCAACTATCTCTTTCTTGGAGACTACGTCGACCGAGGTTAGTTGTCCCTTTTGGCACTCACTCCCACTCAAACTGACACTATTTTGTCCACCACAGGCGACTACTCCCTCGAATGTGTCCTCTATCTGCTGTCGATTAAACTGCTCGCACCCGATCGAGTCTTCCTACTACGAGGAAATCATGAAACTCGAGAGATGAATCACGATTTCACTTTCCTCGAGGAGTGTCATGACAAAAGTGACAATGAAGTCGGCCCAAAACTGTGCTAAACATTGAACAAAGCATCCGATGTGCTGTCACTGGTGGGCATCATTGATCACTCCATCTTTTGGACTCAAGGTGACATTCAGTCAATGACGACCAAACTGATCTAAATCGCCAAAGTGCCCTGTCCACTGAAGAACCCAGCTGAAAGTGTGGGTTCAATAGGCTCGGAAATATTGAAGACCGATCCAATCACCAATCAAGAGAATGACAAATTAGTCAAGAACATCAGTCCCAAGAGAATGTGCAGACGATGCCAGCAGACTTTCTACTAAATGTCAACCGCAACACTGGCTCCTTCTTCAGTGAGGACGCACTCAAGCGATTTATGAAGGCCAACTCTCTCACCCCACTGATTCGTACTCACGAGCTTGCAGTACAAGCATTTCGTTACCATCTTGATGGTCAATCCCGCACTGTGTTCAGTTGCCATAATTATTACAAAGATCACAACGACGCTGCTGTGGCCTATATACGTCAATCACTCCAAGATACGCGTCATTAAGGTCGACACCAACTGATAGCGGCACATGCCCCGCAAATGGCCAATTGCACCATTTTGGTGACAAGCTTATTTTAATTAAAATCTAAATCTAAAATGTCTCTATATGTATGTAGCAGCTATTAGTAAGTTTCCCAGTTTGACCACATTCACTATGAGAAATGTACTTATTGCGAGTGAATTCGAAGCAACAAACATGTCCATTGAGCAGTGTTCAACGAGACTGATGCTAACAAAATGGCCTCGCCTACATTTGACGTATAATTCGAGTCCAATTGGTACTTTGCACTCCATTCGAAATCATATCATCATCTTCACTTTCACTCGAATTCGATTTATTAGTATTCGTGTATTTGGCTATATCTAGGTTATTGGTCATGAGGCTTGGTTTGATTTTTCTGTTTGTTCTCCTTTTTGCTTCCTCAAAAGACCCACCAAGTAAACGTTCTTTTCTACTTGGTCAAACTTTCTTATTCATCTGCACCTTCACTGAGCAGCAATGGGCGGCAAGTGTGGCAAAGGTAACGCCAAGAAGGAGAGACGTTACATGGACGAGTCAAGTGATTCGGATTCGTTGTCCTCGAAATCGTCCAAGTCAAGTAGTGTCTCCTCCAAGTCTTCGAAGAAGTCATCCCATCGAAAGTCCCCAAAGGACAAAGGTGCAAGTTCTCGTGGTGGTACTAGTGGTAGCAGGAAGACAACCTCGCCAACCTCTCCCACCAAGAACAAGTCCCCAAACCCGGGCCGTACTACTCCACCACAAGCAAAGAAGCTGGTCAAACGGCCTAATCCCACTGGTCCAATCAGCAGAATCGTCAACAAAGTGGACGTAACCCGACTTCACCTAAATCGTCCTCCCGTTCCACTTCTGCAGGATCATCCAAAGTTAGTCCTCCTTCTTTGAAGGCAACCACCATGGAACAGCTCGACTAACTCCATCGTGAAGTACAGGAGTTGAAGATGATCAAAGAACAGGACACCAAGGAGTTGATGATCAAGGTATTGTTTGTCATTGTTCCACATTGTTGTTGTCTCTTTTATCCACTGTTTTTTTTTTGTAGATGGACCAGTTTGTGGACCTGTACAAGCAGACCACCAAGCAGTACACTGAGCTGATGTACAACGCCAAACTGCGCAGTCAAATAGGACGCTCCGACTCGATGATTGGTCAACAGATGAGTAAACTCAAGAGCAATTACGACGACATCTCCTCAAATGTACCAGTGCTATTGTCAATTGTATCGTTTCACTAAACCAATTTATGCACCAACAGATCAGTATTGAGCAATGAAGTCAAACGCTACAAGACTGTGATGAAGCGCTCTCCCGGTAACACTTCACATCGAGACAAGCTTCACAAGAACACAATGATCAATCCTGAGGTTTTGAATAAAAAGGTACACAAAACAAACATTCATATCAAATGATGTTCAATTGTTATCGTCTGCTTTAAAATATTAATAGATGAAAGACATGATGCATTTGATCAAGACACTGAAGGAGAGCTACTCACCAGAGATAATGGACACCATTCTGGCCAAGGACACCAACGACCGTGACAGAGACGAACCTGGAAGTGATGCAGCTGCTGGAGGTGGCTCCAATGGATCAAGTCCATCTCATGGAAGTAGCAATGACTCCACCTCGTCCAACAAACCATAGTCTATTTATACATTTGCTCTTGATGACACTTTTAGTCATTATTATTATTAAAGTGGCTTTAATGAGCCCAAAGGCATTTATCGTTTGATGCGCAAAGCGATCTACAGTTGGCAAAGGCTTATAATATTGCATTACATTCAAAATGATCATTATCGCATGCATCCATTCACTCATTCGCGCATTAATTAATTGTGCACAATCATTTAATGGTAATGCTAACTGTACAAGTGCTATTCATCTGTATTAGGAAAGTAATTCCCAATGGGAGTCAAGAGCCAGCCACATCATTCCCATTCTATTCGATTTAAAGCAATTAAGCTCATCATCTGTTTGACTAATTGTTTATGCTTTTGCCAAGTTGGCTAATGACTCATTAGTAATGAGCACAATTGCGCCATTGCTGGCCACAACTGAAGAGAGCAAAAACTCGCGTCTTGTGTCACTGACAAAGTGCAAAATGTCTCTATTGTGGTGGCATTTGTTTTGCCTAGAGTTAGACTAAAGCTACTCGTTCCATTCATAGAGAGAACATTTCTAATGAGCAGTCGCATTGACAATTTCTGACAGTTTGCTATCGTGCTTAAACCCAATCGAAGTGCTCGATGAACTGCCACAGAGCTTCATACAGGTATGTAAATTAGACCGAGTAATAGACCGAGGCCTAATGATTCGCAGGCGAATATTTATTATTATTGTAATTATTATATAATCGAACCAGGCAAGCAAACAATTTATATATAAACAATTCCACTTATAATTAATGAGCTACTTGTGCGTTTGCCTATAGGCAGACAACACATCGAGTAAGCAATCAAACGAATCGCAAACAGCGAATTTATGTACTTGCCTTTCAGATTTGAGATTAACGATCGGCTTGGATACAGTTCGGCACAGTTCAAATTGAATTTACTCTCAGTTTGGCCTCTCGGTCCGTTCAGTTTGCATCATGTAGGCATCAACAAGCAAAAAGATGAAGATAAAGATGAAGAGATGAAGAGATGAAGAGAAGAAGAGAAGACAAAGATGAGATTTCCCGAACGTTCTTCTTTTCCTGTCGAAATATTTCACATAAACTTCCAAAAAATTTAATCATTAGAATAGATGCAATCACAATAGACCACATCTTTGTTAGCGGATGAGTAGATAAACGAAAAGGCAGTTTCATCAATTTCAATTATTTCTGTCATTATTTCGATATGCTGTTTCTTTTCATAGTAAACTATATTTTAAAAAATATATATTTGAAAGGTAATTAAATTCAGTAGATCGTACCCGAACAAAATTGGACAACTAGCTTCATTGCTTTGCTGCAATTCACGACGAAATGGTCGTGGTCTGAATTGTCGAATCGATGTCGATATTTTTTGCGGCCATATTAAACCACCAACTGGTTTTGTTTGTCAGTCTTTTGACAATAAAATAAATCCTGATCGTTGTAAAATCAAGTGTTTTCAAAAATTTGATCATTTTAGGAGTAAGGTTTTAATTGATGTATTCTTTCCGAATATATTTGCAGGTAATTGACCAATTTACGAAACTATTTCAGTAATAAAACTTCGGTGCAGATTTACTCAAAACTGCATCCAATTGTTTCCCAAAGTTATATGTTACACGATAACTTGGTTTCACGCGTACATCTATAGATAAATAATCAATAAATAATCACTCAATAAGTAAAAATAAATATTTCAGCTTAGATCAAGCGGTTTACCACTATAGAGGTAAAGTTGGTTTGATCGAATTGTCGATTGTCCACTTCGGGAAAAGGTAATAATGCCAATTTTAAATACGTATTGCTAACTTCTTGAAGATAAGTATTTGTCGTGTATACAAATGGTGATTCAATTTAAGGTACATATTCTAAGAAAATATTCAAAGCCAATGTCTCTGAATAAAAGGATTTTTAGCTTCTATGCACTTTGCAGAATTTCCAGTAAATTCGTCAATTCCAGGAATTAAAATTTTGTCGGGTTATCATGAGAGTTAAATTTGAACTTAACCGAAGAGCACATGAGCACCGTGAGCTCAGGCAAACAGAATTTGATCAAATTCATCGTCGTAAACAAACTCAGATCAATTTGAGCTATCTCCATGAGATATGTTACCGTTTGAAAAACTGCTCCTTCGAGTGCGTTTAACTTGCAATGGCCCCAAAAAAATTGTTCATTAACAATAGCGATATTGCTCGAGTAGAGCATAGATTCGGGGTTTGCTCCTTTGATAGTACTATTGGTATTAATGTGCATTTGTTCTGGACAACAAGCGGTCTGTTTGATGATTATTTCATTTGGAGATTATTCAGTCGAACTGGTAAAAATAAAAGCATCATTAATATAAAATTTAAAAAATCGGTGAAACAAAAACAACAAATATTAATTATTCTTAATGAAATTAACAACCTTAATTATGAAGAAGGCCCTTGCTAATTTGACGGACAAATGTAAAAAACACTTTTGCAAGCGCATAAAAGTGGGAGCATCTATCTTCATATAAGCAATACTGAATCCAGCAGAGAGCAGCAGCAGGAAGCAAACTGAAATGGTCATTCGGAGCTCGTAGTCATAGCAAACAATTCTACGCTACCGATCGGATAAATAATCTGATAATTCAATAATTACGTTCTGAAGTTAGTGCCACCAGTACAGCGCACCCAGCGCACATCAAAGTAGACAATATAAACTCGATGAACTTAAGCTAAACATTTAGCCTAAAGGATGGAAGAAAAGAAAATGTTAGCTTAAAGTTCAACAATTATTAAGGTTACCTTTGCTTAATCAATTTGTTGAAGAAAGTGTATGCAGATTAGGCCTGTGTTTCATCCTTGAGCAATTCTTTCGCGAAATCAATATCGACGGCTAAATTGGTTGACAATGAAATTGTTTTTTTACAGCACGATCAACTGCGAAATGAAGCAGACAAAACAAACCGTTGGAACTATTTATTACGCACTAGATGGCGCGGTATAAAATGCCATAATAACTTATTTTTGCACTGAACTGAGAAACTATCTGTTGATTTTAATTATTTTCTTCACTTCTCTCCTCACCTGTTTCACTATGCCTCGTCTCACCCGATTTCACTCGTTCCTGGATCGATTCGTGGAACGTCTAGAATTGGACTGTAAACAACTGAAGCGTCAACTACTCGCTCAAGTAGATAAACAATTTGGTGTTCTCCGAACGAATGTGATAGAACTACGAAGTCGATTTGGTGATAATTGTCCTGGCACTGTCAACATCGATCCATGGATTGACGACCCTCCAGTGGAGACTGTTCCACTCGACCAGTGCACCCGAGAACAACCACATGCAGATATGATGAATCAACCGTCAATTTCCACTGCTCGTAAACGCAAGGCAAGCTCATCTCGATCTGCAAACAACAAACGACAGAAATTTTCTGAGAAAAGGGTCACTACTGATGGACTGAGAAAGTATCAATGCAAGTCACCAGGATGTGGCAAATTATTCCGAAAACCTACTGATTTGTCCAACCACGAACGCATCCATCTGGGCATCAAGCCATTCACCTGTACTTGGCCCGATTGTCGTTATTTTGCTATTCAAAAGAATAATGCTGTTCGACATGTTCGCATTCGTCATTTCAATTTGCCCGAACTCCAGAAAGACCAGGCCCGACTCAACATTCTGGACAATCGCAGTCCGGAAGATTACATTCGTGTGGATCGCGAACTGTTGGAACGTCGACTTGAGTGAGAACTGGTCAAATTACTGACTGCTGGACAACCAATTGGTCCAATCGACGACTCGAATAACTTGATTCTATCCCACTCTTCACAGAAAACATTCAAAGTTTCTATTTATAACGCATAAAGTTGGTCAACATTGACTCAACAAGCAAATATTTATTAAACTACAATGTCAGCCATATTGGACAAAGCAGAGAAAGCTAAAGTAGAAACCATGCTATATAGCACTTATAATATAATACTTATATACTTGTTGTATAGTGACATAATTATCTTTTATTTTTATTTCAACTATTGACATAGACATTGCAATTTGCAACATATATTTTCTAATTCATAATTGAATTGAAACGTGACAAAGGCATCCAAAATAATATTGATTCTATTTAATGCGGCAATTTTCTCTTGATCAAATCAGATAAGCCAAATCGAATTTCTATTTGTGCCACAATCACAACCAAATCAATTGGGCAATCTATTTTTTTTACTTTGTTTTGGTGTTCTTATGGTAAGTCTTACTCTCGAGACGTCCTCAAATAGAAGCAACCGAATTGGACCGAATGGCTGTATCTAAAGATCATCGATCACCAAATCGGCGTATAAGACATACAACCAAGAAGAAAAAGAAGTTGACCATCAAAAATTTTGGTATGTTTTGTTCGGTTGTTTGAGTTATTTTATTTCTATGAATTAAGTTTGATTTCATTTTAGTTTCTCCAGTCTCGCCCGCTAACTTCCAGTCAAGCAGTTGGTCTCAGCTCGAGGCTGCACTTTGCTTGCTCTTCAGTGATCATCGTCAACCATCATCGGTACCATCACTGGAAGTACTATACCAAACTGTACATAATCTCTGCTCCATCGGTGCCGCTAATGAAACTTGCCAAAAGTTAAGTGAATTTGTGCGTAACCATGTCATCAACCAACTGTACGCGAAACAGTTTCAACAACAAGTTGAACAGGGTGGAGATGTGAACTTTCTACAGAAGATGCACAATTGCTGGCTCGACTTTTGTGTGACTGTTCAATTGATTCAGAATGTATTTCTTCCACTGGAACGATATTACCACCTGAAGGACAACAATGGACGTGTGGTGAACATCACAGCAATGGCTTTGGACCATTTTGTTGGCTTTCTAGTGCTTGCCCAAGAAGTATTTGAACGACTATGTTATTCGCTTCTCAATTGCATCAACACAGAACGTCAATGTCACTTATCACTTACACCTCATCATTCACTAATTATCGCAAACACGCTTCGTATGTTGGTCAAACTGTCAGTGTACGATGTATTTGAAAGTCGATTCCTAGAAGAGACGCGAAAATTCTACTCAAATGAAGCTGAGATAAAGTTAAATGAACTTGCCACTGCAAAGTCATTCGTGCATTCAATGATCACTTATCTGGTCTTTGTTGAAGCCAAGTTGCAGGAAGAGAACTCTTTAGTTGTGGCACTAGGATTTGATAATATCGACTCTGGACAATTGACAAAACTGACCGAACTGCTTCAAAATGAATTGATCGAAAAGCGAATTGTCAACATTTTGCCAGTTGATAAGTTTTCTTCACTAGAGCCACTGTTTGATGAGCCCGATCAGTTGAAACTTGTCTACAAACTTGTGAGCACTTGTCAAAATAGTACAACGAAACTGGTGGCTTGTTTTGTCAATTGGATCAAATATCGTGGCAAGTGTTTGCTTGGCAGTACTGAGCCCTCCAAACTGGTGGACCAATTGGTTTTGCTCAAGACTCAGATTGATAAGCTCATTTTAGAGTGCTTCAACACTGACCAACGTTTTGTCAGTGCATCCAAAAATGCATTTGATTGTGTTCTCAATTGTCAAAGTGAAAAGTTGCTCAATCTGATAAGTCAATTTGTGGATTACAAACTTTGTGATACGAAAGGCGGTCACTGTGAAGAGGCACTCGATAAAGCGATTCTTCTCTTTCGGCCACTCAACGGAAAGGATCATTTTAAGGACATTTATCAAGATGCACTTGCGAAGCGACTAATCAGTGGCAAAGCTGCTTCAACCGATGCTGAGAAGATGATGCTCGATAAGCTGAGAAAAGTGTGCGGCACTGGTTACACCTCCAAGCTGTACACCATGCTCAAAGATATTGACCAGTCTAGTCGGATCAATGAACAATTCAACAAGTCAACAATAGATCAACAACTCGCAACAAGTGACATTATCGATTTGAATGTCAAGGTGTTGACCTCAGGAATTTGGCCTAACTTTGGTGCTGCACTGGAGCAACTCAACATTCCGACGCATCTCAGTAGAGTTGAGCAAGCGTTTGAAAAGTTTTATCATGCCACCCAGAAACGTCGAACACTTCACTGGATGCGTCAGTTTAGTGCTTGTTTAGTGATTGGCAAGTTTGGTGATTGTACCAAAGAACTTGAAACAACTCTTCTACAAGCAATCGTCCTACTGCAGTTCAACTACAAGCATGACCACACTTACCTCGAATTGAAGAAATTGATTTTACTGGAAAGGTCGACAAACTTTGAGCAAGACCAACTGCGAAACACTGTCCAATCACTGGCCTGTGGTCAAGTTTGTGTGCTGGTTAAGTGTCCTAAAGGTAGTGAGGTTGCCGACAGTGATCGATTCGAGGTCAACCAAAGCTTTGAGCATCCACAGCATCGAATCAAGTTGAGTTGTAATGTTATGCAATATAAAAAGTCTGATCAGGAGAACGGGGCCACATCGAGAACGACCGAACAGGTCAAAAAGGATCGAACCATTCTTCTCGATGCAGCCGTGGTGCGAATTATGAAACTGAAGAAACGATGCTCACATCAGGAACTGCACGAGACCGTCCGGCAAAAGGTCACATTTATATTCTCGGTAATATCATAATAATCAAAATCAATATCGACAAATCTAATTATTGTTATTTTTGTTACAGTCAGAAGACTTTGGAAAATGTATTCACAGTTTGGTACATCGGGAATATATCAAGTATGAGGACAATCAACAGCAACAGTCGCCACAGTCAATTTGTACAACTGATCAGAAAGACACGATTTATATTTACATTGAATAAAAGCAATTATCAATAATTAATATAATAAATTAATTGCTTGCTTAGAAAATATGTGCCCGTACTATAGAAATGCACACGATTCATTCGGTTCGACAAGATTTAAATTGATTCAATAAAATAAATACGTTTTATTGCATGAACACTGGAATAGACTTTTTCAATTGGTATTACAGAAGTTGGTGAAATTAGCTATTGCGTCCACCAAGTTTGACCTCATTTGGCGACACTTTGTGCACCAACCAAGTGGACACATCTGCTCATGTGAGCACTGTACTCGAGGTTGGTAATGTTGGCTCTGTGCAGTGTGACATCGTGCTCAAGACAGCAGCCAATGGTTAACAGGGCAAACACACCGAGCAATGTCAGTGCAAACACTGACTGAATGACCAACTTGAAGCGAGTGAATTGGTTCGGGGAGAAACATCCTTCTCGGTAGAGTAACGAACTTGCGGGACATAGTTCCAGTGGTGGGTCACTTTCACCGGACAATGAGACCGACTTGCCACAGCAGCTCGATGGGTAGACGTCCTCGGAGATGTTCTGTCGAGTCCAGTTAGCATTCGAACCAATGTTGTGCCAATCGTAAGGTGCCATCTCTCCATAGCACATGTTATACATGTTATATGTTAGCCAGCTGAATGGATTGTACCACATAGATTGCATCTCGCTTGTCACTGCTCACCAGTTGACCAAATGCTTGTTGAGCACTCTTGAAGGAAGACTCTGAAGTGTTCCAAAAGACTGCATTCAGGCCGACCAGCACACCAGAAGAAAGCAACTGTACGAATTGAGCAGACAAGTGTTCTCAAAGATGGGGGCAATGATGGCGAGGAAACAGATGATAGCCAGGGTGATGCCTGTGGATAGGTACACCATGGACATGGTCAACCATGGCAACGAGTCCAGAGCGAGGTGATCGTGGTCAAGCGGTGAATCGAGACTTGAGTCAGACTTGTGTGATACCAACATGATGACACCGATTGTGATGAGAGACATTGCTAGTAGAATGAAGCCAGTGCTAACCAGAAATAGCACAAGCTTGGCTATTGTGCCACCAGTTGAAACCATTGAGGATTGACTCAGGATCAAGGCACACGGCTTGAGATTATTGCACAGTTGTGCTTTGGCAATTAAAGAGAGACTCTACTTGTTTGCTTTCTCGAATTCGCTGTTTACTGAAATACACAGCAGCTCGTTCAGTTTATTCGAATTGCGTCTTTCTCCACTTGAGTTGAGGCATACAAAGTCAATTAATTAACTAATTAGTTAGTTAATAGTAAACCCAATAAACTGTGGCTCTAGTAAATAACTGCTCTAACTGCTTCAGAAATGTACAAAATTATGTGGAATGTCTACTCGAGTGACTCAGTCATCGGTAATATTCGATCGAGACTTATTGCCACTTGCACACAGATAGTGCACTATCGACAATTGCACTGTCTCTCTGACCATTTCCCATTGGCAATGGGCAATTGCATTCGTATTTAACCCGTTCATCGTGCCAACTTTACCAGACTCCAGAGGGAGTTATGTGTTGCATTCGTTGCTCTGATGTGATGTATCCTTGAGATCAGTTTGATGGGTGTCTTGTGGTGTCTGTTTTGGCTCACAGATCATTGCCATCGTGTTGAATAACAAGTCACAGATCAAAGTATAAAATGTCAAATAATCATTATAATCGACAATTGATCTATTTCTTTTTCATTTTCTTAAGCATCTCTTTGAGCCCATCGGAATCGAGTGCTTCCTTGGCGTCCTCGAATGCCAACGAGGCCACCATGTCATTATCTTTTTTTGTGCGGTCATCATCGGTGTAGACCTGTCCACCTTTGAACACCGGCAGATACTGACTCGCAATTGGTTGGTATCTCCTCTCGGGGCACTATTCGAAAGTTAGCCGGCAGATCTCAGCGGGCTTTGTCACGCAACCAAATTGATCGCGAGAGAGTTCACGCACAATGTCGCGGAACAGAACGATCCACGAGCTTGAAATCTTGCTTAAGGTTGAGATTTATTGATCAGAATTAAGCACAAGACAAAAACAGCAGTCTCGTTGCCAACATGCTTGGTTTGTACATAAGAACGTACCGTCGTGTCTCTCTCATGTTGTGTTTATATACACTCGTGTCGTTTGTCTGTCTGTATGTCAGTTATCAGTCGAAATACAGTCATAAGTGATAAGAGATAAGTGAACTATTACAAATCTGTCTGTCTGTTTAGTGTTACATTTCTTGAGCCTGACAGGGTTGGTTTTCTTCTTACTTCGTAGTAGAGACCTCGGTCGGTTACGCGACAGGCTTGTTCTCACGGCGATACCTGCCCACTAGACGGACAACAACGCAGAAGAGGATTATAGTAAGAAAGTAGCTTTCAAAAATCATAGAGCCAAAGTAGTCTGTCCATCGGGCATTGAAAAAATTCTTTATAATCGATCTGAAGGGAGAGATCAAAACAATTGAGATTAAGTGAATCTTTGCAAGTTTACGCAGTGCGCAAGTATGGATTAATTACACGTGTGCAAAAAAATGATGTTGTTAAAAGGATGAGTTCAACCATATTTTTTCGAATAATATAGTGTCTAATGATGATATATTTTAGATATTAGGAAAATCTATCCATACATTGCAGAGATCTAATTATGAGCCATTCGAACTAATAGGCAGTGATGCAGTTCAGTGCAGCAGGTCAGCTTGAGAGTAACATTAGAGGTAAAAGATTTGCTTTAGTATAACAGAATAATTGTGGCGATTATTTTGCTTATTTATTAAATTCAGTTGATTGCTTTGTTTTAAACAATTCTTTCTTCCCACTGGTACAGACTAAAGAACATTTTAAAGTGCACATGTAAATCAATCGAACTTAACAGACCATTAATGCTTTGTTAAAGGCTTTGGAAAGCTAATTAGCTGAAGCATAATAAATGCACGATATTATAAAACACGTGAAAACTTTTGCCATGTCATTTGTTCTGCATTCGAACTTGTTTGCCCATTGATAAGTTGCCTTTAGTTAGCTAGTTTTCTCTAGTTGATTACTTGTGGCTATTTGAGCGAACTGACCAGTTGCATTATTATTGTCTCGCATCATTCAATGGCTCAAACGTACTACAATTTGGTCCATTCCGTGGATGAGTATCTCCATCAGCCGGGTGCTCTCAATGACTATCTCGACAAAGGAGAAAAGTTAACTGGTGTTAAGCGAATCTACTTCGCTCAAGTTTTGTTTATAGCGAGTCTGCTGACATTTGATTAATATATTGACTAACGCGTTTGACTTTTAATAGCTTTGTCTGCCTTCTTTGGCGCCTACATGGTGTTTGGCCATTTCGCTCAGTTAATCTGCAACTTTGTTGGCTTTGCCTATCCGTGTTACGCTTCGATCAAGGCAATCGAAACCACCAGCAAGGATGACGACACTGCCTGGCTCACCTATTGGGTGGTCTTTTCCGTCTTCAATGTGGTAGAGTTCTTTTCGGACGTTATCTTTAGCTGGTTTCCGCTGTACTGGCTGGCCAAGGTAATGATGTTTACATAAGTTATGCATACAAACAAATAAATCCAAATTCGTCTACAGATTCTCTTGCTTGTTTGGTGCTTTTTGCCCATTAAGCACAATGGCCGTGACTATGTCTACCAGAACATAATTCGTCCAGTCTTCCTTCGCAATTCAGCTCGAATTGACGCCAAAGTGGACGCTCTAGCCAACAAGGTCAAAGAGACTATTGTTAAGGAGGTTGTTAAGTCAAAGCGTGAGTATTATTTAATTCACAAACTAGACCAAAAGACTAATAATCTTTGCTTTGTATTTGTATAGTCGAACACGAGAAAGCGAATTCGGACATAAGCGATTAGCTTTACAAAGGCCTTCTTGGCTTCAGCTTCATATTCAGTTTGTTTGCTGAATATTAATTATTCTACAAATTATTTTGTTTGCTATTCTCATCTGTGTGCCTAATAATACTGGCGCCTTATGCAGATTAGTATTAAATTAAATTAAATTAATTTTTTAATTTTTAAAAAGCTGTTTTAATGAAATGCATTTATGATTTAATTTCCTATAAATGAGATTTAATATATGTAACTGATTAGTTAAGAATTTGCAATTGCGAATAGCTTACCAAATTATAGTTTGTCAATTTTGAACTCGCAAATCTGAAATCTGACATGTCAAGTCAAATTAATTTTCTTTTGCACTTTTGAATTCATCCTAAGCTGACTTGAATTAATCAAGATCGTCTATTATTAGACCCAAATTACTTGACGGTTTGATCGTTTGTTGTTGAAGAAGCTTTTGGTCCCATGTAACGATTTCTTCTGGTCTCTGATACTATCGTGAACTTTGTTCTGTTTGAGTAAAAAAATCCATTAATTTACCACTCACCAATTGACAACTTAATTAACTTCAATTTACTTTCAGCCATTGCTTTCGCTTACTGGAAGCCTGGAAAATGTCGAATAACCACCAATAGACAAGCCTTTCAATATGCCCATCAAATAACCACAAATGATAGAGAGAAAAAATACAATCAAATGCCAGTGAAGAGCAGCCAAAGATGTCCCTGCAAGAAGTTGTCGTTAGTTATGCTAATTTAGTCAGAATTAAAATTAAAATTTTAAGATACCAAAGACAGGTTCATTCCGGCGAAATGGGACAGAACAAGGAGAAATGCAAATGCTCCACGTTAAAATGTGACAGTCGAATAAAATAGAGTTATGCCATACGTTGTACCAGTAACTGGTTCAACTAGATTCAGATATCTTCAATTATGTAAAATACACTGAAATTAAAATAGACAAAATTAATGATAACATTCTTAATGATGACTTACCTGATGAGATTGATAAACACGACCTTGTATAATAGTAGTCGTAAATAAAGTAGAGTATAGGTAATAGTATTAGTTTGTACAAATGGACGATTTATAAAAAACTGAAATATTTGACTAATTAATTTGAGACTCAAAAGTCCAAACATTGCCATGCGCGCATTCAATTCACTTCATATATGAATGGTCAATATTGTCAATATTATTGATGAGTGCACTGGCCATGGCTGTTGTATCGCAGTGAGACTCGCACCTGTGCGGCAAAGGCTTAATTTTCCTTCGTTTTAAAAACAATTGTGGACATCTACAATTTATATTTACCGAGCCGACCAACATGCATCGATCCCGAGTGACTGCTTCTGGTGGTCACACCTACATTGACAAATTCAGAAACAGCTTCTGCACTATTGCAAAATGAACAAATTGGAACAGATTACTGCTCACTTGCCTAACTTGCCTTCATTTCAACTATTTCAATGACGAACTCGTTCTGATGCAAAATTTACCGTCAATTTATGTAAGCCTTTGTTGTATATTATAATATTTTATATTGAGATAACATTTTGCTATCTTACAGGAGGAGACTTGCAAGTTTTATGATATAGTGACCAATTCCACTCTATTCCAATTAATATTGACCCGATTGAGCAACGTCTGCTGACACTACAGCAAAATTGAAAAGAATCATAAACTGTTGAAACGTGGCTACCAGCCTTATGTTCCCACGGATTGACGATAGAGTTGTTATCCTTTTTTTCTATTATGAATTTGCCTTTTCATAATGAAAATTTCATTCGAGCTTCTTGCCGGACAAACTAACAAAAGGTAAACAAATGAAAAGTAAGTGTTGCTTTTGCGGATTGATAATTTTTTAAATTTGAATTTCTGCCATTATTTGTAGTTTGTAAATTTGCCAAAATTTTTGCTTTCAAGTCTTCAATCAATAATCCCATGTTGGCCAATGCTTTATCAATTTTTGCACTTTGGGAGAACTTATGATATTATTATAAGTGCGAGAAAGAATTTCGAAAAGCCTTTTTTTCTGCAAAGCAAGCAATAATTCTGCTTCACGTCTAAAACTGGTCTCACCTCCAATCTCCTGCATTTCTGTTTAGGGAGAAAAGACGCTCAATTCTAATGCAACACTGGCTCAGTAAAACACTAAATAAGTACTCACCTCCAATCAAACAAAGTCCCTACATTCAACCATTGAATGCATCGAATTCTGTCATGTACGATACAATAGAGTTTATTCCTGGGACCACACGAGTTATGCGTCGTAAGTTATTTTGACTTTTACAATTTTGACTATAGTTTTTTCTCATTTCGTTTTTTTGTTATATCAATCAATAAATTAAATACGCATGATAATGATGGTAATACTTTAATTTGGATGCTATATTTGAAAAGTTTGCAATTGCTTACTAAAATTGAACTAAAGTAGGATCGATCCAGTTACGTGCGACCCCTAAATGTATCGCCTTTTCCTTGACTCATTCTCTCTGACCTCTCACTCCATTCGAGTGCATGCATTTGCTTGCAGTGATTCTGAACTAAAGTAATACACAATTTCGATGATTGATTTACTCCCAAAATGGTCATTCATTTGATTGATTCACTATTATTTGCCCTCATTTCATTACTTTTTCTAACCGCAATTTGATAATCAAAATTTGATCATCGAATTATTCGATATGCCACTACACGCCATCTGTCAGAACAAACTAGAGTTCATTTATGCCAAAGCTATGCACGCTTAGAAATTAAGGCCACATTTCGTGAATTGGCTCACATAGCAAGGAATCAAGTTCCGAAATGCGCAATGCAGGAAAGCATCGGGAATAGATTCATTTCTGCGTGCCTTGATTCTACGCTTCGGGAGTTGATTCCTATGCGTGCTTACAATCCTTTCTGAAGGAACTAGTTCCTTCGAAAATGAATTAATTGCCTAAAATGATTTAATTCCTTTATTTGTGAATTAGTTCTTATGCTGAATTATTTTTGGGAACAAGTTCCTTTCGCAAGGATTTAATTCTAAGAAAGAATTTTAAGAACCTACAAACATAGAAAAATAAAATACCTTCATTATATATTAAAATTTAATTTAATACACAAGTGACCTCTACAATGTACAGTTTATTCGAAATTTAATACAATTAAATACAATTAAATACAACTATTTGTTGTGAATCCAATTAATGAGATAAAATTGCTTGCCATCACACAGTACATGTAGTAGTTTGGCTCACAAGTCAGTCACGTCAGATGGCCACTTTAATCAACCTAATGTCTCCTGCATGGTATCTCATTTGAATTGTATTTATTTGGCCTGCTCAAGCAGATTATTGCCTGCTGCTAACAAGCCAAAGTGGAACTGTATTGGTTGTACATGATTTCTCTTTGTATCCTAGGTGTGCTAATTTCGGCTCGCAATTAGGACCGGCTCACTTACTGGTTTGGCTGTGTTGTGCCATTGTTAGTTCAATTAAATTTGCAACATCTTGTTGATTTCAACGGGGTAACTTAAGCCTTAAGTTAAGGCAATGATGCATTGCTTGACAATTGTGTGGACTCTACAGAGTCTCACTTTAATTCAATTTCCATTGGGCACAGTGTCGCTCCTCGTTTTTGTGCTAGTTGTTGACTGTTTGGGCCTTATCGGTCCGATAAGGGAATTGAATGAATGAATTTAATTCAGCGAAATGTCACGGTAGGCCCAATTTGAATAAACACATTCGTTATAATGCAACTCGCAACAAAGCGCAAACATGTCGATAAATTATGAGTTTTTATTGGTCTTTTAAAGCTCCGTCTTGTGCTAATGATTCCTACCATTCTACAATTCAGGGCCTTCCGTTCGGACGCCATTAAGGTTGCCTGCCTGTACTCAGTATAATTGCCTCGGTGAGCTACTTTGGCTTGTCGAGTATAATGACCAAGTTTTGTGCATCTATTACTGGACCAGTGGCAATCAATTATAATTCGTTTGTCAATCTATGCCCGAGGAAAGATGTCCATTCTAGAGAGCAAAATCTGAGCCTCCGTTAGGAGCAAGCCATTAGTGCATTATAATGTATACTGCATTCGGACAGCAAGAGGTAATGAAGAATGACTTCACTGATCGTAATGAGAATTGTTTTTGCAGTGGTGTTCCTTATTTTGTTCGTTTGCTTGCTTGCCCTCAGTGATCTGCAGACTGGCAGTCGCCCTGTCGAGTCTTCTTCCTACCGATTCAATGCTCAGTTTTGTGTTGTCGTTCAGTGCGAGTGATTCAATTTAAAATGTAAACTTGTCCAATTATTACTGCTCGTCTCTATCTGTCTCTCCGATCTATAGATTGTGCTTCCTAGTGGAATGTTCTGCTCGTTTGTGTCTTTTCTCGGCACAATTCTGTTGACTGGTTTTCCTGCTATCTTAATGGCTTATAAGCTTTATAAATGTCTCTTAATGTCATTAATGAGAGGAGACATTGAAATATTGTTGTCTGTACATCAGTGTTATGATTGCTTTATTTGCAATATTGAGCGGCCCAAGACAAGGCTGGTCGGTTGTCCGGCACTATTGTCCGATTATGGTCGGTCAGCAGCTCATCAGTAACGTTGTAGTCGTCTGTCAATAATTTCTGTATTAATATGATTGCCTGGTGAGTTATTTTTATGTGTCGTTTGTGTTATTACATTGGAGAGGCATTAAACCTGCTTGCTAAGATTTGTTTTATGTCTTATCACTGATCCAGCACAAATGTCATTTGGAGGCGATATTACTCGAGTAATAGTTCCTATTTGGACCTTTGCCGGCGTGGTTCGACTGCAATTACTTTCCACTGCCGTTTGCTGCTCGTCCAACGTGGCCGGAACCGTGTTTATCGTAGCCTCCAATTTTACTTTATAATTCACCAACCAAAACTTTCTCTTTCTCGCCTAATCTGTCTACACTGATTTGTGTTCTTCTCTTGCCTTCTTCTCGTTTCCATTTATCATGCTAATTTGCTAAATGCAATAATCTTGAGTCAAGCAATTCCACTGCGGTAATAGCTAATTAATAATTGCCTGCTGAGGCGTGTCCCAATAATTTATTGAATAAACAAACAAATCCACAAAAGTAATTTAAACTTTTAATTCATTGTAAAATACTGCATTGATTGAGTTTGGTTAGTGTTCGCTGTCGAGTGAGCTTTGACTTGCGTTAATTATTATGCAAACTGAAATTGATTGTCCAGTTAGTCTAACTGTTAGATCTCACTGTCACATCAGAATCGATTAAGCACATATGTGCACCATGTTCTATTGTTAGATCTCAATATCATTTATTGTATAAAATAATAGAGTTTACAAAAAATAATAGAGTTTACAAACCCAATTGACACTTCCATCGCATTTGTGTTCATTACTATTACAGCTAGGCAGTGAAATGGCTTCAGCTTTGCAATTAAAACGTTGTTTCTCGGCTTCATTAATTCATTGATTGTTGTTTGAATGGCTGTAGTGGGTCAGACTGGCATATTCGCATGCAGCTCGTCATAAAATAATGTCAATTGGTGAATTATAATGCTTTCATAAGGCGCTTTCCACTTAGCTGATTGGATTGTGCTCCATTGTTAAACTATAGTATATATAGCTGTGCTGGCCTTTTTTGCCTTTTTTTCATTTTTGCAATTGTTTGCATTATGATTACAGCGGCTCGTGCCAAAAAAAACTTACCCGAAAAAAAGCAATCAGAACAAACAATAGGGTGACTGACAGGAGAAGTAGACATGGTCGATTTCTGTCAGGAAGATGCTTTGCTTTCTTTTTGGCCATGATGATCAGGTGAAGAGTTTAGGTTTTAGTGTGCAAAATAGCGACACAACACAATGCGAGATCTATCACGAGCAGTGAGCAATTTAATTGGCTTGGAAATGTGTCATGTGTCTGTGTCACTGTCCACTTCGATCCACACTCATCTTCAGTGGCTCGGTCTGTCAACATTGCATCGATGCATTGGTTGGTTGGTCAGTAGAGCCGCTCTGTGCTTCATCAAGGCCATCACTGATGCCATGGTAGTGTGGGGACAGTGTCAGTGCCACCACGGTGGCACATCACCCTGTACCAATCATTCATCGTGTCATTATCATTCTCCACTAGCACAGGCATTAAGGCACTAATGCCGCCGGGTAACGGTGCTCGCTGGTCTAGTAACCGACATGTCCTGCCACACACACACGACCATGGCCAGTCGGTGTGCACAAACCTGGTCAGTTGGCAGCACTCAATATCCGCATCATTAGCATCGGGACACAGACCCATCATCAGTCGAATCACCGAGAAGATAAAGTCTTTCTGCATGAATGTGGTTCATTTGGAGCCATCACCAGTAATGGCCGTCATTAGCATAATTCAGTGGCAACGGGCAGTAGGGCAATTGACTGCACACACTCCTCAATGGCCATTACCTGTCAATGGCTCAATTCAGTGATTTATCAATGAATTCTTACTGGGCCAATCACCATTTATTGCTATGAACGGACAAATTGTCCAAAGGCAACCAATGAGGCTGAAGAGATACAATCTCGATGGCTCAGTCAAATGAATGTTATAATTGGCGAGTGTGTTCGAAACAGGCGAGGTGTCAACTTGACAATTGACAGAACTGCTAAATATACATTGTGGCCACTATGTATTCATCAGGCACACACTCAACAATGAACTTTATTTCACTGATCGACTGCAGTGCACTGGGATGTTCGCTTTGATGCAAATGTACCATAATAAAAATGACTGCAAATTGGTTTATTCTGTTTTTACGCTTATTCATGCTTGTCTCTTGTGCCTTTCGAAAGTCCAATCCAAATATTTATAGAAATAAAATTTAAAGAAAATTCTAACTCTGTGTATACTTATATTTGCAAATTCTGTTGCAATTCCGGTGATAAGAATACTTCACCTAATGTGACACCTGTTGTGTGATGCAAGAAAATGACCAAAGCAAACGTCTGCAGTGCCAGTTTTACTGTTGTTCAGCAATCTAAATCTCTTCATGAATTTGACAAACCATTTAGACAATACAATCCGTTAATGGCACGGGTCAAATGATGCTAACACACAGACCAATGGTCGTCGCACCAGCATTAACAAACAAAGGACACACCGCACACAAACACAACACACTAAAAAGATGCACTTGCATGGAAGTGTATACTGTACAAATAATTTATTTTAAATAAATCCATTTCTCGGTGCTCAATAACTCATCACCGAAATGACAACCAGACTGGCAGTCCCAACTGAGCAACGTCCATTTGCTCCCAAATGTATTCTGTCAAATAATTCATTGTCCAATGTGCATTGTACAATGTCGGTAAAGCATCGATATGCGACTGTTGGTTGAGTATAGTAAATAAATCAAATTCCTAATAATCAAAAATCCGAAATACGAATTTCTCGCCAGTGGCGTAGGGACCAACACACCAATTGATATCCATTCCGAAATGGTGTCCATTTTAATTAGACTGCCTATCTCTGATGTGGACCTGTTGAACGGACTGTTTGTTGTGTTGCCAGTTGATCGCTGTGCCATATCGCAATTGGACGTTCATATTTACACAGCAACTAGTTTTGATGCGCAAATAAGTACAAGACAAATGTGCATTAATTAGTTGTAATTGCTCACTACTCCAGCTCACTTCCTTCAGTCACATTATACAGGTTTACTTGAACACCTCGTTGCACAATGTAATGCAGGCAATTGCATTTGTGAGGCGATTGAGTCGACACATTTGCCAGTCACGTTGTCTCGTGTGGACTTCGCCGCCATTTGGGTAGTGCACTAGGACTCGGTGCGATTTGGAAACAACGCACATTTCATTGCCTAATCCATAGGCTTGCTCTGTCATCGATTGATAGACACTATTCGTTTGTAGTATACAAAGTTTTCTTTTTGCTACAAAACCGAGAAAATCCAACTCTCGCACTGTTGTCAGATTATTGTCGCCAGTGGATTGTTTGTTTTGGCAATGCATAAATACTGTTCAATGGCCTGTCCGTGTCGTTATGTGGGCCAATATCGTTTCGGCTTCCTCCACTGATCGGACATTGAGTTGGAGTGGAGCCAGATTGGCCTGAGCCAAATTTGCATGCATGGCACTGCATCAATTAATTTGACTTGTTTGGCTCAATTATCTCGTGATTGGATTGTCTTGCTCTAGTCGCTTGTACTTAAGTATTGGCACCAATGATCATTCGAAGCACACTAGTCCCAACTTGGTCTCTTTGTGTGTACTCTCGTGAATAAATCAATTTGTGACAGCCAGACAGAACACACCTTGTAGGGCAATTAATAACCAACTAATTAATTCGGCGCCTTTGTCGAGATGTCATCTTAAACAATGCCACGGCAGCAAGGCACCAGCAGTCCACTGTAATGTCCATATTTGGCATCTGTCTTAATTAAAGTTAACAAATTTCAATTTTATTGCCGGTTATTTACTTTATTACCTTTTCATTCAGCCCGTCTACACCGCACGCAAGCACTTGTGAGCAAATTCACAACTCGTGTTCATAGTGCTTTGGTAATTATAGGTTAGATTAACTGTGTAATTAGCGCATGCACGATTGGCGCCTCATTGCATGCTTTCATTACGACTTCATGGTGACAATGGGCACATGTACAACTGCAGTTGGTCAATGGCCTCTGACTGAACTGACTGCAGTGACAAATCTAATTAGAGCAGACAATTGTAACACAACACAAGCACCACACTTCAACCCAAGAACAACTCAGCAATTCAGAACTTTTATTGGTGGCGGTCCGCGAATAATGTGAATGTTGCCTCTTTGTTGGTTGAATGCCTTCCAGCATTGGGCTTGTTCAGGTTGCTTCGATTCATGTCTCTACCACGCAATTCTTCATGGTGTTCTCTCTCGCATAGCTCTCTTCATTGATATGCCACAACAAAGATCCGACCAGAGTCTCCTTTCGATATATTAGGTGACATTCTCATGATGACAACATGAAATAATGGAATCTATTCTTTGGAGCCTGTCAACAAGGCCAAGGTCTACTTTAGTCAAATAACAGAGACATCCTGAACATGTTGCGCCCTGTGGTTGACTTAGTTGGCTATTCTACCGCGGACTGATGACTCACTGAAGCTAATTAATTGTCTTACTTGAATAGAATAATTCCAGTTGGTAACTTTGGTTTGAGTTGTGTTGTGCGTGACTCGATAAAGCAATGCAATTAGTGGTCAACTGTAAGTCTTAAACCTAAACCTGCTCGGTCACCGCATTCACTTGATGACTAGATTCTAGTTGTACCAATGAGGAAATTAATTTTATAAATGTTATTGTGTTTTGAATAAAAATAGAAATTTGACTGAATTGACTGATTTCTCATTGGTCGGTGATGGTCAAATAAGATCGAGTTAAACGAATTGCCTTCAGCAATTAGCCACACTAGCGGTTGAGCCAATTGTGCATTGACTAGCTGTGATGTGTTAAGAATAGATATTAATTATTGATAATTTATAAGCCACTTATCTGGTCACTAGTGCCGCCATTGCTGCTTTGGCTCTGTGTTCCCTTCAAGGCCGAATGGAAAGTGATGGCTAAAGTGGCAAGCTTGTTAGCCAGTTCCCAGTTAGATTCAGTTGGCCTGTCTGACTCGAGCGATTCATTCAATGCTGGCAGATCGTGTGGCCACTAAGTGGCACTAGCAATAATTCAATGCATTCAAAGCATTTTCAAAGCACTCGGCGATTGCATTCCTCGACTGTGCAACACTGTGGTCGAACAAACTGACTGCCACTGGACTGAATAATCGATTTGTGATTAAGCCAATAACGATCCATCGTCTTCGGATGGACTTCTTAATTCTGAGTGCAGTACAACTATAGGCCGAGATATATTTAAACTAAATTAAATGGCCATTACGTTGATTGATATTATTTATGGCAGTGCAAATACTCAATAGTGCCAGCTGAGCCTTGTGCACACTAAACCAGAAATAATTGAGTCAGACATGACATTAACCCACATGTGATGCTGTGCCATCTAGTACTGTCGAATAATATTTGACTTAGTATTAGTCTTAGTAAGAAGTTCTTCACCACTGGTCATGGAGGACGGCAAATGGTTCTTGGTCTAGAAAATTGGCCTTGGTGTGGCCGATTGGATTTAAAACACGGCGACACACCGATATAACTGCATTGGGGGTAATCATGATAAATGGACAAGTCAGTAATTCGGTGTGGCACTTGCACTGAGTGTGTCAAAGAACTCTAATGATTCGCATTTCGCGTTTCAAATTACGAGAACCTAACAATCGCAAACAGTCACTGGCCAATTGATCTATTAGATGAACGAGTCATTTGCCGTTCAAGAGGCGTTTCAAATTACGAGAATCTAACAATGATAATAAATCATTGTGTACAGACAACTTAATTATGAAAATTGATTACACTTTCCAATTCGTAGTCTATTACTGGACTTATTAGGCCAGTGACCGTGTGCAAAAAGAAGCAAACTAGAGTGTCGACAGTGACACTGCTCGGCACGGTTAATGCTCACTTGCTGGCGAATAATGTGAAAGTATTTCATATTTCGATGGCAATTATTGCCAACACAAACAAGCAATGGAAGTGCAACTAGACAAATTAAAGATCATCATGGTGGCTCGATGCCCATGGGACACTTTACACAACAATTTGATTAGCTCACACACATCCGGCAATACAACCAGAAAGCAGACAAATTTGGCTGAGTGAAATCATTCACAGAAATGTACCCAATTGAATTTGTGCATGCGGTGAAAGTTCGTGCAATTGCGACTGGTCTCGTTGCATTTTGCAGTGTTCTCGTGAGCCCGTAACTTTTCATTCGCATTGCAACCAAACATAAATCCGACCAGTGGTGGTGAAATTTCAATTGGCTACAATTAGGCTTGAATTTTTAATTAACTTGAACAATGTAATGCAGTGCAGTGTACTGGCTCGAATGCTCACATTGGACTACTGAGGCGACAAGTGAAATGCAGACAATTTGCAGAGATACTAATTACTAATTACTAATTAGTAGTATTGCCAGTGTTGCCGCACTATCAACCACACAAACACAAACGGCACGATCGCTTCGAAGCAAACACACAAACGTAATAATAAATTGTAATAATAAATTGTAATAATAAATTGTAAAGCAATTATAAATGCAAATCATTCGGGCTACGAGATATATGGCCCCTTCAGTTGCAGTGAGCAAATTGGCCAAGTGTACCTCACTCAGCCAGTCATTTATTACAATTAGTGATCAATCAATAAACTACCGAAATCAATGGTTGATTCAAACCTGAAAAACAAAGTGACCAACACTAATGCACTCTCATTACACAAAGTATGACAAGTCTGTTAACGGACTCGAACCATATACGAACGTTCAATAAGTCGACCTATAGAAAAGTGCACTCGGTTGAACACAGATGAAATGTACCAATTTCCGCCAGTAGTGAAAGTATTTATAACTGGAAATTAACATACATTGGTCCGCCAGAGAAGAGCATGTCCACGCTGGTGACGATATAGATAAATCACACAATCAAGAAAAAAGGGTACTGCACGCAAATTGGTCTGTGAAAGAACACTTGGTTAATTATGGCGATGAAACTAAAAGGTGACACCAAATGGCGATGTTCAATAAATTATTGACAATAATATAACAAATATTCTCGACGTGGTGCAACAGGACTATGACAGTCACTATGTGCTGGTGTGTGGCACACTGTGTATTGTAAATACACTTCGATCACTGTTCAACAAGTGTTGTGTGCGTGTGTGTGTATGTGTCGGTCATACCAATTGATAGTCATTCACCAGCAAATGTGTTCAATTCGCCATTGCCAGTTACCAGTTGTCAAATGACTTCGCCGATTAAGGAGTGTCCCATTTAGAATCGATTACTGGGAGTGTCACCACCACTTGTCTATACGCCCAATTGCTCGTAATGCATTGACTCGATGTCCTTTAGTTGATGATTTTGCACCATTCATCAGTGCGATGAAACGCGCTCAATCAAAGGAGTGCTCAATTAAATGAAATAAATTGTGCGCATTTGCATGCAAATTTGTCTATTAATATAGATAATACAGATCCATTAGAGCTTCGTCTGGCAATGCCGTCTAACCGGCCATTAACACAACCAATCAGACAGGCAACCAGGCCAACCACTAGTGAGCGAATAGCCAAATGGCACTTTCATTCATGTTCTAGTGGCTAAGTGTGCCTCTTTTAATACCAAACAATAAGTCCGACGAAAGAACCTTTCCACCACCACCAGGTCCACTTTTCGGAAAGTCCGAGGATAGAAGTCTAAAAAGACAGACAAAAATCGGTTCGTTTTTAGCCATTTTTTTTAGTGCCTAATGCACGGTACTAGTGAAAAACAACCAAATGGAGGCAATGGAAGGTGTCACTGCATTTCATGAACTATCATATCTTATGATATTAGGCACGACTGTCGGTACTGCACCAAGCGCCACTCTCCAATCAATCTCAGTCAAATTAAATCAATTTGCAGTTGGTTCAGTTAGTGCAGCAGTGGCACAAGTCAGGAAGCGAACAGAAATGCATTTAGTAAATGAAAAAGACCGAAGCAATTAGTCTCTCATTAAAGCACATTTACGACACTTGATGTATGCTTTACTGGCAGCAATAATACAACTCAGTCTAGAGCAACCAAACGTCCACAAATACATATGGCAAAGCAGGCCTAGGCTTTTCGGTGACTATGGACAACTAGGATGAGTTAATTCATGTCTACATTAAATCAATGGCAAAGTGTTGAGCCAATTCAATTTACAACAGATCTATTGCACATCGCGCAAAGTGTGATCACTTAAAAACAAAAGCCAGAACCGAAACACATAAGCGCGCAATAGTGAGTGCAATAGCGAACTCCAATTTACTATTAACCAAAATGGCTCAATTTAATGCTTTAAGCGAGCGGATACTTGAGAAAATGCAAGCAATTAGAATAAACCATCCAATTGATCAGTCCAATGGAGAGCATCATGGAAATAGCAGCCATGCCAGCAGTGTACAGCATTGTCTCGTATGCAGCCAGCACCAGTGCGCCCACCAGAAAAGTCACCGAGAAAATCGTTGCACCAATGTTGAAGTTGTGGTTGCCATAGATGGCCAACCAGTGTCCGGTCAATGCCGAAAGGAGACTCGTCATCACTCGATCGTCCATCTTCTTGTAGCCATCCTTCCAGTCGAACAGATCGGTTCCATCGTAGAGCATCACTCCAAACACTAGATTAGCACACAGAGCACACATGTTGAACAGCGGCAGGAGCGACAGCAAGTTACCAAAGTTGCCTCGTTTAAAGAGCTCAAAGCTGCCAAAAGGAATCGTTGCCAAAATGTTTGTGCCCTCATTATAATAATTATCCGATTGATGCGATTCCACGGTCGAATAGATCACTGCTACCGAGCACATCACCGAGAGACCAGCCATTCCCAAAGTGAACCACATTGTTTGGTATGCGCCAATCAGCAGAACGGGCACCATCACACCCCAAGACAGACCAATGCCAAGAAGACTAAAGACAAACGTGCCATACATGGCCAACAGGTGAGCCACCATTGCCAAGCCATAACCAGTGTAAAGCCAGGTAAGCTTGACCTTCTGAAATAAAGCTAAAGAGGTCAAAAGATGGACACATGATAAGATTTTGTTGGTGAACAAACCCGAAAATCATTGACCCAGTCGCCGTGCACATTAGTGCCCTGGTAAAGCAAAGTGGCGACCATTCCATTGACACAGAAGGCGCAAATGTTAAACAGTGGCACAAGTTTGTAGAGACAGTATTGCGCATTTGGGCTTGCCATATCGCAACTACACAGAGTTTACAAGTGGCACTTGTGTGGTGTGAGAAACTAAATGCTAATAATACCAAAAGAGAACACTAATTCAAACGAATTAGAAAGTTAATAGCCTTTAAAGTTCCTTACATGTATCACCAGTGTCAGTGCTATTAGTGAAGTTTGCCGTAAAACTTGCAAACCAAATAGCAAAGTTAGGTAAGGCCAATTGCTGCAAGTTGCACGAATTTTGAGTAGTCGAGTGGTTTATTCATTTGATACTCGTAATCAGTTGATAGAACAAATTGGCAAGATAAAGTTGTTCTACGTCATTTGCAATGGACTTGCAGTGGAAATGTTATTTCTCTTGGTTGGATGTCACAAGTTGTGACTCACAACAGTGCAATGCTTTGTCTGGTCAAGATGATGTGCCGGATTGTTCAATTCGAAAGTGAATTGTGCTCGCATACTACACTTTTGTTTCATGCATTGCACAGCAATATAACATGGTCTGCAAAGTGCACATTAGCTGCATCCAATAAAAAAAATACCAACAATATGCATAATCACCTTTATTTGATTATTAAATTGTTTATTGTAAATTGTTTATTTCAGTGACATTTATATAATAATCGAGTTGCTTCGCGCTATTGCTTTGTGCACTAGCAAGTACTTGTAAGTCGACTTGATCATCATCAGTCAAGCGGTCTTTGGGCGTTTTGACTTTTTGGTAGAGATGTTGCTTGCGGGCTTGCCCTTACGAATGATCCATGGGTGCTCCAAAATGTCTGCCATTTGGATTCGTTTCTCCTCATCGATGACGAATATTCGTTCGAGCAGATCGATCAAATCGTCCGGAAATTCCCTAATGAACCGATCGTGGATAAAGTTGGGCGTGTTTTGCTCTTTGAAGAATTTCTTTGTATCACTGAAGTGGAATGGGTACTTGTTGTTGAGCATGACAAACAACATTACGCCCATTGCCCAGACGTCGGCAGCGAATGCATTGTACGGCATGAGGCACACAAGTTGGGGCGAGTAGTAGGGTGCGGTGCCACAGTTGGTCTGAGACAAGTTCACTTTGTTGGTTGTCTTGTCGAAGGTGACTCTACAAGCGAATCCAAAGTCGGTCACTTTGGCTCGATTGTTGTGCAGCAGCACATTGTCGATCTTCATGTCTCGATGGGCAAAGTTGTGCTCATTGTGCATGTAGGTCATTGCTTGTGTGCACTGCTTGAACCAGTAACAGGCGATGCTCTCTTCGATCGGTCCACGGTGATGCTTCATGTAGCTGGTGATGTCGCCTCCGTTGGCAAATTCCATAAAGATGAACAACTTGCCCGCACTACGGAAGATGTCCAACACCGAGATGATGTGATCGTGTCGAATATCTCTCAAAGCAGTCAATTCACGAGGCCAAAAGTATTGGGTGTACTCTTCGCCTAACTTATTGATGAACATCACCTTGATTGCGACGTATTCGTTCTCTTTCACATTTCGGCCTTTGAACACTTGACCAAACGAGCCCTGGTTCAGTTTCTTGTCAATTTGGTAGCCTTTCTTATGGAGCACCGCTTGGGTCTGTGGGTCCAAATCCAAAGTTTCTTTATTGTCGTCGTCCTCGTTACTCATTGTGTGACTGTTGAGGTTCACTGCACGGAAAGAAACCAACGAACACTTCTTAAAAGTTCACTTCACTTTCCAATCAAACAATTCGAGTGAAACAGTCTTACGCACTTAAGTAGACGCTTGGGTACATTTGTTAGAATTCGGTCCAGATCGACTCACGCAATGTTTCGGTCACTTGACGTTGTAGCTGATTAACTAAATTGTTCTCTTTTCTATTTTGCATTTAGAAGCGAGTTCAATTGTCTCACATGGTAATGATGTGCGATTGAGCTGTTTCTATTTATACTTAACTTTGTTCGTCCTCCCAATGTTAGTGCACTATTTGTTCTCTCGAGCAATGCCACTATTTGTTGACTATTAGTGCAGACAGATCAGTATGTCAATTCCCACAGAGCTAAAGTAAGACATTTGAGCAGAATTGAGTGAGTACTTCTCGCGCGCCAATGTAATAAGTGACTCAAACGGTCTCCCTCACTCACTGATCAACTCAAAATGTGAATGCAAATCACTGGCCCGAAGTGGCCTCGGGTACACAAACTCGCACACGACGAATGCAATAAATGGCATCGGCTCTTTCTGTGTGTTTAGAATGAGTGGAGCCGTGGGAAGTATAAATCAATGCTTGGAGCCGTCAGTAGATCAACCACAAAGACTTTCACCGGAAGAGCTCAAGCTAACAAGCCGTTCTCTGCGTTATTCTCTGCACACACATTGATAGCAGACGTCAGTTGTGATCACTAAATGCCCACAAACGCAATGCTAAATTAGTTGAGATATTTGCTATGCGCAATCGAGTGCACGTCCATCTCCGTATGGTTAAAATGGCCAAACAAATGCAAAAGTGAGTGAAAGTAATGACCGCAGACACCTACAAACAAACGGTAGCACTAATTTCACTCTCAACCAAGATTTGTGTTGTCTTGTGGTTATGCATCAGCTAAATCAACTTGAACGCGCACATAGGCAGTCGAGACAGCCGAGATACTTTGAAGCGAGAAAGTGTGTCTGTGTGTGCCTCCACGAAGAAGGACATCCACTTTACCAAGTCACATTCAAGCCTTCTTCATTTGGCAATAATTTGTCTTTTTGCCCAATAAAAAGCAAATTCCAGGAGAGTGGCGCGATACTAGGGTCGAAAGAGTGCACAAAGTGAATCTTATCCGTGTGCACTTGCTTTACTCACACTTTGTCAGTTCTTGCAATGTCTTTGTGTTAAAGGACTTTCCATTGGCGGCTTTGAGTGGCACAGTTGGAGTGATTGTTTAGATAATAAAGTGAACACAATGACATGAACTTTTGAAAAAGAATTATAAAAATAGTTGAATGAAGTAGCGTGTTGTATGTTTTCGAAGTGTAGTTGATGAAACCGAACAGCATAACAATGCTTAATTCAAGTTCACAAGTGGAAGGTCTATTCGTTGAGTGGTGAGTGTGCTCGTTAAATCTTGCCTCTCTCGTTCTCTCTCAAGCATGTGCAATAAGAAGAAGAGGAAGTTAAAGAAGAAACCAAAAGAAAAGCCTACCGTGAAAGATGATGATGACATTAAAGGCCCAAAGTCTGGTTTGGCAGCTCCCCGAGTGTCCCGTGTTCAATCCTCGATCATTTCTGTGACCCAGTCGACCTTGGACGATCTTCCCAAAAGTGACGAAAGTTTGCGTACAATAAGACTGCCTCAGAGTGAACATCCAGTGCCACTGCGTTCTGACGAAGAATCGATTCACTTTAGATGGACCAAGAATTTGGATACAGTGAAGAAAGCGCTTGGAGATGTTAAGGACAAACTGCTCAAGAAGGCCACTTCTGCCAAATCGAGCAAAGCCACCAAGTGTCCCAGTCAGAAACTGGACAAGATTAACTCCGTGATGAAGAAGGCCGAGAAGGACATCAAAAAGAAGTTGGTCACTTCAAAGAGCAAAAAAGGTCCAAGCAGACCTGCGGTGATCAGTGGACAGCCACTCGTTACAGCAAGCAAAGCAGCATCCGAAATCAAGAATCCAGCACAGCAGCCCACACCTGCGCCACTTCTAACACCACAATCCAATCTGCCACTAGGCCAGCACGAGTCCAGTCAATTGTCTGTCCTTTCGTCAAATGCCGCTGGACCACTCAATGCAAGTCAATTGTCCGGGATCAGTTCAGATGCGATAAACAACAAGTCAGGTAGCTCACCTCAAAAGACTTCTCCAGTGGTGAACACTTCTGAAGATGTTGACAAGACTCCTGCACAGTCGAAGAGCACAATCAAGAGTCAAGTCACTGGACAAATGATCTTCAACTCTATACCTAGCTTGTCAGGTGCGAACTCTAGGGCTGCAAAGCCCACTGATGCAAACGTTATGACGACAACTGACAAGAAAGTGAGCAATAGTAACAAGAATGGACAAAGTGGCAAGCAAATCGAACTGACAAAAGTGGCTCCGTTGAATGCAGAACCGATCGCACTTGTGCTGCCCAGCACCTCGCCAGCGAAGGATGCCAAGAAAGGTCAACCACAGCGGCAGCCGGCAAACAACGATAAAGACAATTCCAAGAAATGATTTGGACAATAAAGCCATTCTTACTTTATCGAAACTGAGTTTGCTTACTTTCAACTTGTTCTAAATGTTTTCGTAATAGACCAAATGTCACACCAATCGCAATAATTCAGAACTTATATTGCATTACCATTTGCGCTCTGCATTGCACTGTTCAATCGTGTTCAATGCCAAAATATTTTAATTTTAATATAATAAAGTGCACAAATAGTGCTGAGAAATGAATTGAATGGCTTAATGTGGTGAATTGAGATGTTTGCCAAACTGAAGTTGCTCACTTCTTGCCTCGGCTGTTGCGCGGACCGCTGCCAGTGTTGGCCCGGGTTGCCACATCTGCACTTCGAGGTCGTTGTCGTGGAATGAGCTTACTAGCAACAGACTTATCCACCAGTTGAGTCGCCTTGAGACGTCGCTCCTCAGACACAAAGATGAGGTCGAGAAGTTCAGTGGAGGGAGTCAGCAGTGGGGTCTTCACTAAGAAAGAGTTGATGCGCTTGAATTGGGACCACTGAGTGGTGGCCTGAGACAAGGTCAACGGTGTGGTGAATGGCATTTTGCCTGTGAGACAAAAGGCGAGCACAACGGCCACACTCCACACGTCCACTTGCTGACAGTCGTACAAAGGATCGTAACACTCGGGCGGCAGGTGATTCCACAGGTGCTCTTTCTCGTCTTGAATGCCTCGAGTTCGGCGCACCAGGAACAACCTTTGTGGATTCCACACAAAGCTGGCCAAGTCAAAGTGGCTCAATTTGATCTGACGGATCAAAAGATTTAGTTAGGCCGTCGAAGTGAAGTGATTAGCGAGAGACTAACCTTGGTTGGCTCGTTCTGCGAGACAAACACATACTCCGGACGAATGTAACGGTGCGCCAGACCGAGGTTGCACATTGAGTCCACTGTTTGTGCCAATGCGTGCACCCAGACTTGAATGTTGGCAATGCTCAGTGGCGAGGCAGTGCTGCTGTGCAGTGACGGTGGGAACTTGCGAGTGGGCAAACTGTTCGTCGAAGGCAGCACCACATGGTAAATGGACTGGTGTTGGTCCAGATTTTCAACGAAAATGTAGAAATACGTATCGGACAGCAGATACATGTCCAATACACGGTGAATGTGTGAGTTGATGGGACTGGTGTCAGACATGTAGCGAAGAATTTTGCTGCCCTCGTTGAGAATCATGTTGCGGTGACGGTTCGGAATTCTAAACATCGGCACAATCTTCACCAGACAGTCGGCCGCCTCAGTTTGGCCACTTCGAGTTGCCTTCAGATAGTAATCGTTGATGATTACAGAAGAGTTGAGGTCTTCGCCAAAGGAAGCTTCGCGCAATACTTGGTAGTCAGTGATTGCAGCTTCTCCACCATCTGACAGTGACTGGTGACTGGTCATGTTGAAGATTTCCTTGCTCTCGGGTGCAAAAGACGATTCATCCACTGGCACAATTTGCTTCTTCGTTTGTCGTATCAGTTCGGGTCCCTCTAAGTTGAGATTCTGCAAGTGAAGTCATCAAGAGGTTAGACATTGAACACATTGACAATTTTTCAATATTAAACTTGCCTTGGTCAAATCAATCCGGTAATAAGCAGGCAACTTCATCTTGATGAATTCTTTGTAGGTATTGCACAGCAGTCGCGGGTCTTTGGCCACTTCCCAGGCACAAATGCGAGAGTCAGCCTCCTTGAAGATGTCATCGAGCAGTGAGCGGATCTCATCAGGCACCATGCGACGCTCCTCACAACGTCTCCACTTCTGAATGTGGTCCACCGGGGGAATGTCGCATGTAGACTCTACAGATTGAACAGACAGGGTAGAGCTAGTTTCGTTGGTGATGACCTCTTCTGGCACATCGAAAGGTATCTCGTCAGTCATCAGGAGACAAATGAGAGTGCCTATTGACCAGACGTCCACCATTGATCCATCATAGCCATCGGTGAAGCATTCGGGTGGGAGGTGATCCAGCAAATGAGGCTCCAAATCGATTGGCAGTTTATGTCCTAGGCGAATCGTGCTTCGACTTTGGGCATCCCAGTAACGGCAAGCAAAGTCGAACGAGGTCAACTTGATGGTGGTGTGACCGTCTCGGTGAGGTACGAGCAGGATGTTCTCCGGGCGCACAAAACGGTGAACAACTCCTGCCTGGTTGAGCACCTCGACTGCTTCGGCCACCTGAATTGCCCACTGTTTCACGTTGGAAACCTATTGGAATCAATAAAAGAAATTAAATGAAAATGGCTCGCATTGATTTAATAGAACTTACCTTGTATGTGTCACACCACCTTTTATTCCACAGCTTGTGCTGCATACTCATGTCGACGTTGAATCTTTCGTGCATCACCAGCACCTGCTGGCTACTGTCCACCAGGAAAATGTCCATAATTCGAATAAAGTAGGTGGACTTTTTCATCGATCCTTGAGAGCTTGACATGACTGACTTGTTTGTGGTGAAGTAGCGTAGAATCTTGAGGCTTTCGTTGCACAGCTGTCGACGGCAATCGGCTCGAAGGTCGCTCAGTTCGATCCTGTGCACCAGAATGTTTCGTTTAGCAGAAGTGGCTTTCAGGAGGGTAGAGAAGCCAGGGAGATTGCTTTGCGAGATGATGCCGAGATGATAATTGTCTACAGAGTCGCCCATGGCCAACTTATAGTCATGCTCAGCCAGTGCAGCCGTAGATTCAATCTTGCGCAACACATTGCTCTTACCGAGGAAGCTCACCAAGTGGCGACATTCGTCATTGAAGTTCGACTGACGAGAGCGATGCTCTTCCATCCGAGTGGCATGACACTCTGACTCGGCTTGTGACAGGTTTCGAGAAGTTGACAAAGTATCGGGATCGGTTGAAGAAACGGCTCGGGTGGACTCTTCGACGTCGCTTGATTGAGGCATTCGAGGGCGAGATGGGAGGAAAAGCTAGAAAACTTAAGAAGCTCAACAGAACACGATCGGCACTGGAGAGAGAGACAGCGCTTTTATGGACTTGGGTGAGGTGGAAAGCGAATTTAGTTTGTTCAGAGTTCTTTTCTCAACGACAAAACATTTCAATGTCTCATTGACAAGTCGTTTGGAACAATTCGATTTAGAATTGCCAAGTTAAGTGTGTCATTTGAAAGCATGACATGAAATGCCATTCCACTTTGGGACAAGTGTTGAATAGCCAATTTGGTGAGTGCCAGTTTGGCAATTAAGTCACTCGTACATTAACATTGCCCAATGGCCAATAGCTACGCATTAGCCTTAATTTATATTCAATTTATTGTCTAGCTTTTAGTCAACTTGCCAATTCAGTTTACTTAATCGGCTAGCTTCTTTTTACATTGTCCAAAAGAAAGAACATTCGACAGCTCTTTTTCCCAGCTGTTCATAATCGTCAATCGTCGCGACAATTTAATGCAATGCCACCAAGTGCACAGTCACTGTTCAAAGTAGTGCAATCAAGTGACGAATATATTGCCTTTGCATTACATCGTTTTTCCAAATTCCAAATCGTTTTATTCGAGTCAGTCTGCCTCTATTTCCCCACATATAAAAGTTTTGTTCATGAATTCACACGAACAGTGTTAGTCTTTATCTGGCCAAGTATTGATCTAATGCATGTTCAAAACTTTCCGAACGAGTGTTTGTTGGCCATATTCGATCATCTCTCATTGGACGATCTCTTCTCGCTAGACCGAGTCTGTGTCCGATGGAGTCACCTCAAGTCAGTGACACTTCGCAAACGATCACTTCGACTGTACAACTCTCACTATGAGAAGTTCGAGTCAATAACCCAGGCTTGCCATCATGATCATCATGATCGATCAGGTCAAGTGCTTTGATGCCACAATCAGTGACCAGCACCAGCAAGGATCGACTTGGCCAAGGCTAATTTTAAGTTTGCCAACTCTGACCAGCAACAGGGCAAGCAGCTATTGACTGAACTTGTGCAACAATATCCACATTTGCGCAAATTGGAAATTCTTGGTTTGCGTCTCACTGATGATCGAATGCACTTTGTGCTAAAGAGCCATTGGACCTCTCTGGAGCACTTTACCTTCATAATGGAGAATGGCACTGTGGACAGAGCCCAAGTAGTGGCCATTTGCGAGTTACTTAACCCAAATCGACTTCGCCATTTGTCACTAGTCGTCAATGCCAACTCTGTCCTTAGCGAAAGCTCTACTAAGCACATTCCCAACTCCATCCTGGACAATCTGGAATCATTGTTGCTGTGTGAGTACACTCGACATTCAGTGGTCGACTTTAAATCGAACCCTACATTTTCAAAACTGAAACGACTGGCACTGTTGTACTGCCAAGCAGAATTTGATTTCCTCAACGGCATGATCAACCAACAAGTCAAGTCATTGGTCGCTCCTGCTGAGAGTATGCTGAGTGGTAGCACTCACCTGGGCCTGCACCACATCAATTCGGTTTCAGTACTACAAATGGACCTGTCTCCTTTTGTCACTCTGCAATATTTGGATGTCGGCTTTGTATTCTCAGGTCCACCCAAAGCATTTATGAACTTTTTGGCCAAAGCCTCATCTCTGGTCCATCTCCGAATGGACATTCGTCTCAACTGTTTCTCTGTGGTACTCCCCTTCGAGAACATGTCTCAAGGTGAACAGATTGGGTCGATCGAGACTCTTCAACTATACGGCACTATGAAGACTTCCAACTTTCACACGGCTCTGGTCAAGATCTTTTCTAAACTGTCTTATGTGAGCCTCAATGATCGAGAATGGCACTTGACTGGATGAATGATGGATTTAGGAAATTGACTATGATTTTACGTTAATTAAACGCTCATTTTATTAAAACATTTTTTATTACACTTGTATGTGCTTGGCATGTATGTTATGCTAAGAGATCTATCTATCTAATGTGCCAAGGGTGAAAGCCAAACTAGTCTTTCACTGCAAATTAATTAGCGTGAGGTGTATTTTTTCATTGGTATAATTGTAGTTTCCGTTCTGATGGTGGCCTTGCACCAGTTGAGGTTGTCACTACTTGGCTCAGCGGAACAGTTAGAAATAGTCAATTATAAAGTACTTGAACTTGCACGATTGAGGTTAAATTACAAACGGACCAACTGCTTGTGTCAGTAGGCCAATTGCGAGCATACGATTGACCACACTAATTTGCTTGCGCCATTGCGGGCATTGTACTTGAGCAGAATGACTCATGAGGCTAGTCGTGTGATGCAAGACAATTTGTTTGACTTGGCTTTAACTCGGCCAAAGGTGAATTGCTCTGACCACTAGCTGGGCAGGGCATTGCCCAGTAAATGAAATAATCATTGACGCAAACTGCTGAAATATTTTCGACCTACTTCTGTTGGCCTGTAAGCAAAAGAAAAATTGTGAGTCAATGGCACAAACAAGTCTCAAAAAAGCAAACCATTTGGCTCAAAGTCATCGAGTCAACTATCAACTCAAATTCAAGTCAAGTGATGAAACCATTAAATATAGACTCGTGTTAATGACAGCAGCCAGTGACGAGACGATTAAAAGATGAGCACAGACAATAACAAAACTGTATAATAAAATATAAAACTATTAACCTAAATATTTATGAACATGTAGTCACTTGCCCATTGAGGAAAAATTATGGTGGCGCGATTCTGTCTTGATCACATGTAAGTACAGTGGCGTTTTGCAATAACCTTATACTTATAATGAAGCCCTTCTCAAAAGGTGTTCCTAGATTAGTCTTCTGAATACTTTGATAAAACCATAACAAATCATTTGGTTATTGCTGCATGTGTGCATTGCAGTTTTTCTATTTTACTCTAGTTCTTTGGATAACTAAACCAATGTTCTTTTGCACCCTGAAATGCCAACCAACAGTACCAATTATGAAGTGCCATTATTATCAACAACAACAGCATCGGTCGGAATCATTTCGTCCACAACCTCTGCCACAAACCACGCGGCTTCCTCGATTACGTCATCTGACTCAATCTCTAATAATAACAATAAGTTCTACCCGAATGGCAACAAACGTCAACGTCGAACGAACCAATCGTTCAGTCTGTTAAAGTCCTCCCAAGTGCATTACATATCGCCTTACTCTCATCTTCGTCACATTTCTGATTCTAGTACACAGACATACGCTGTCCTTGGGCGAATGGTCAACAAGCGACCACTGACTGCATGGGGCTTCCCAGAACAGATTCTTCAACACTACCAGCAAAAGGGTATAACAGAATTTTTTCCCTGGCAAGTGGAGTGCCTCGACCGTCCGGGTGTGTTGCAAAAGGCACGCAATTTGGTCTATTCTGCGCCGACCAGTGCAGGTAAAACTATGGTGGCCGATGTTTTGCTGTACAAAACACTGCTGGAACGCAAGAAGAAGGGCATAATCATTCTGCCATTTGTGTCAATCGCGGTGGAGAAGGTCAATTCACTGAAGCAGGTTCTGAGAAAAATTGGCGTACGAATTGACTCTTTTGCGGGCAATGCCAATCCTCGGGGTGGACTGGCCAGAGTGGATGTCGCTGTGTGCACCATTGAGAAGGCCAACAATATGATCAACAGGTATATTGTTTGTTTGTGTGGATTCAATTTGATCTCAAAATAATTCTATTTGTCATTATGTTATTATAAATTAATCTATAGGTTAATCGAAGAAGACAAACTGTCCGAGATTGGCATAATCGTTGTGGACGAATTGCACATGTTGGGTGATTCTAGTCGAGGTTACTTGCTAGAGTTACTTCTCTCCAAATTGCTGTACGTACGAAAGTGTGCCTCAGCCTCTCAAGCCGAAGTGAATTCATTTCAAATTGTGGGCATGAGTGCCACCATTCCCAATTTGCCTCAAATAGCTCAATGGCTCGATGCGGAACTGTACGTCACCAACTATCGGCCCGTGCCACTCTATCAGAAGATTGTTCGTGGTGATGAAGTGTTTCGGTTTGATGATTCCGCCACTGGACCATCAGAGAATGGCCAATCACAGGACCTCAAGTCTGAGTGCATTATCGAACTGATTGGCTTGTCAATCAAATCAGAAGATGCTCCACTGATCTATTGTGCAATTGAAACACTAATGAACGGACACTCAGCACTGGTGTTTTGTCCGACCAAGGCAGCCTGTGAAAAGATGGCTCGTACTGTGGCAGAGAATATATTCGAGTTTGGTGCTGGACGCAAGTTGCCTGTCACTCAACGAATTGTGCACATTGGAAAGCGTTTAAAGGAGTCAATCGATGGGAACAAAGTGCAGGCACTGATGACAAGTTTGAGACAAACAGCACTGGGCATTGACAAGAATCTCGAAGTGACCATGAGGTTTGGTGTGGCTTTTCATCATGCGGGCCTGTCCATTGAGGAACGATCGCTGATTGAACGAGGCTTTCGAGATGGAGCAATTAGAGTTTTGTGTTCGACCACAACGCTCTCTGCAGGTATGTCTTTGGTGGTGAACTTTGATATTGATATATTGTTGCTATTGGAATTGCTATTGCTATGGAAATTGTTTGTTTGCAGGAGTGAATTTGCCCGCGAGAAGAGTGTTGATCAGTACTCCATTCGACTATCGAGGAGCATTGCTCGATGTCACTTGTTACCGTCAGATGATTGGCCGTGCAGGTCGTGCGGGCATTGATCAACTCGGTGAAGCGATGCTCTTCTGCAAGGAGAAGGACTTTAATCGTGCACTCAATCAGCTTGTTAGGGCCAACTTGTCACCAATCAAATCATGTCTACTATCATACAACTCGCCCTATGGGGTTAACTCTCAAGGATCTCAACCAAACAGTCCACTGCCCGCCACTCCACTGCTCTCACCGCAGCAAATTCACCTCGAAATGTCGGACAGTTTGAAACGAGCCATTCTGGAGGTGATTGCCAATGGAACTGCTCCTAAACGGAAGGATGTTTGCGCTTATGTGGAGTGCACCTTCTTCCAGGCCAGTTTTAGTCATTCCCAGCACGGACCACTAAATATGTCTTCAGCCATTGATCAAGTGTTCGAGTATCTCACCAGCAGCCAGTTGATTTATCTCTCCAAGGACGATCCGTCCAAACTGTTGATCTCTCCACTTGGCAAAGCAATTGTCGCCTCGGGAGTGTCACCCGACGATGGTCAATTTCTGCAGAAGGAGCTCGACAAAGCACGTCAGAATCTGTCACTAGTGAATGATCTTCATCTGGTCTACCAGGTAACACCCACCTATGTTGCCGAACAGTTGGACGCCATCGATTGGAGTTACTTTCTTCATTTGTGGACTAAGTTGAGTCCCAAAGATCAAACAGTGGCCCAGTTGGTGGGCGTCCGTGAGAGTTACCTTGTGACCAAAGTGTCCACCTTCCAGGTGGCACCAACCAAGAAAAATGTCGCACTGCGAGAATCTCTACTCATGCATCAACGATTCTACGCCAGTTTGGCACTGCACGACCTAGTCCAGGAAATGCCACTCACTCAGGTGGCCAGCAAGTATCGTCTCTCGAAGGGACTCATTCAGTCACTGCAACAGCAAGCGGCCACATTTGCGGGCATGTTGACCACTTTTTGTGCCAAATTGGGCTGGAATTCACTTGAGCTGCTCATCGATCAATTTCAACCTCGACTCACCTTTGGCATTCATCGTGATTTGATCGATTTGATGCGAATTCCCTGTCTCACATCCACGCTGGCTAGACAGCTGCATGAGAAAGGTAATCAAATTCATTGATTCATTTTTTTACTTATTATTTCTCTATTTAGGTTACGAGAATATTCTTTCACTAATTCATTGTAAAGAATCGGACATTGAGGAGGCTATTATCACTAGCAATTCCTTTGAAAAGTTAACTCCAAGTACAAACAAAAAGCATTTGAATGAAGCCAAATTTGACCAACTGACAGATCCTGGGGAGTTGAAAATGTTTATTCCCAATTTGGATCAATTCATTACGGTTCAACAGTTGTCGGAATTAATTTTACAAGAAGCGAGAAATATGGTGGAGAATGAAGTTGGTTTGAAGTTGAATTACGACGAAGCAGAACAGCAAGAGCCGATGGTTCTATCACAGATTTCAAGTCCTACCGAAATGATATCGAAAAAGTTGTTCTCAACTCAGATTGATGCTTCTGAGTTGACCAAGAAGGCGACACCCTCTACTAATGGTTCTGCAATGCACTCATATCACTCTCAAGACAGTTTGATGTCGGTCGAATTGATCGATCAACAACTGAGCTCTGGTTCAGGCAGTGAAGCAATGCCAATCTCACAAGTGGATTCAACGCCCAATATGTCTTTATGATATTTTGTTTAAATAATTTTAATTCTAAAAATTTATTTATTTTTAATTTTAATTGTAAATAATAATTAATATGCAATGTCGAACTAAAGCCAAAATAGAACAAGAATCACTGCCAAAAGGGCATTTAAGTACTGCAGTGTGCACGGACTAGTGTGATTTGTGTTATTTGATTGCTTAGATTGTTCTGTCTGCTCTGACTGAGTGTCCCGTGTCAAGTGGCTCTGCGAACGCGCCTACCTCAAGTGCTCCCACTGAACCACCGACCGACCCAGTGCCAAGTGGCAGTGTGCAAGAGCAAGTGGCCCAAATGTTTGAGCAAATCACCTGGCTGACCAAGTGCATCTACATTGTGCAAGAGCAGAACAAGCAACTCTACGATGAAGTGGCTGCACTTCGTTTTGCAATTGATGCCATCATAAGGGAGCAACAAACTTGTCGAAACACTTCGAACTCTGCCAGCAGAGCAAAGTTTGCCTCACCCGGTGCTTCTCGAGGCTTTTCCCAGAATACCTATCCTGGTGGCTATCAAGATGGCGGATCGGACTATTTCCCCGCGCCTTCGTCCGGATCTGGCAAACGGTCAAGCGTTATGCGCCATCCAAGTGGGTCCTCGTCTTGTCCAGTGAGGAGTGTCATCAAGTACTCCGTTAAGGACAACTCCAAAAGCAAATCCAAAAGTCTAACTGCTGAAGACTTGGCGGTGTACAAAAAGTGGGGCAGTCGAGGTGTTCCGTCTTACAAGGGCAAGCCTATCGATCCCGACAAGTTGGCTGCTTTGTGTGCTAAGCCGAGTGCCAAGTGCAACAGTAGTGCCAATTCGAACCAGGGCTCGACTTTCTCCAGTGCCTCAGCACCTCAACCAATCGACCATGCCGGGAAACCTTCATCCGGTTCTGTTGGGTCTTCTGGTCACGCCCCTCCGAACACTGCAGGTCCTAAGTTCTCAGGCCAAGCCGGAAGCGTGCCTCCAAGTTCCAATGGACCACCTCAAGAGAGCAACAAATCCAACTCGCATGGACAGACTTCTACTGGTGCCCATCAACCGGTGGTGCAGCCTGGTGGTGCATTATCGTCTGCTCAGTCCAGTGCTTCAAAGGCTACTGAGTCCAAGGAAAATAAATCGGCCAAGTAAAGCGACATTTCACTGTCCCTCAAGAGCATGATCGATTGTGTTCGATCTTTAATGGCAGGCTTATTGCACAATAAATTAACTTTCTCAAATGCACTCTAAATATTTATGCGTATGTCAATTGACAGTGAACAAAACACTCACAATGAATCATTTAGTCGAATGACCAGAATTGACTTGCTTTAACTCTGATTGCGATTGATAACATTTGCTTAACCTTGAGAGATAAGTTTTCTTTCACTTCCATAGGCGATGCTCGACCTTGTTGCTATTTGGCCCAACTGGTTTCGCGATTCAACTTGACCATATAGGCTTGTGAGTTGGTAGGACAAGAAGGCAGAGTTCCCCAACCAATGGCCTGATTGCCAATGAATCATTGGAGAGAGCCAAAATTGCTGACAGTTGAAATGTTCGCCTTTTGAAGCATAGTCTTGAGATGAAATATTGCTTGGTGGTGACGACTGTGCCAAGAGACTGTGACATATCCGATTTACCACTACGGTTCACTTGCTTGCCTTAAGCCATTCACCAAACAGGAACCTCCTTTGCCTAAAGTAGTCTGAGAGGGTAGAGATAGTATAGAAGAGGGTTTTTTAAAACTCCTTTTTTTAATGAAAATTTTATTAGTTTTATCGCTTCTACAAAATTAATTGCTCCGCAATAAAACCAACTATAAAGAACGAATATACACACAATGTACACATAAAAATACAGAAAAATATCACTATCACAATAACAAAACTTATACTCCGCGAATAGAACATAAACAGGTAAACAGGTGGGCGCGAATAGCTAGAATATATAGTTACATCATAATAATAATCAAAGTTGAATCATCTGCTAGACAGGTAGGCGCGTATAGTTACTTCATAATAATAATCAAAGTTGAATCATCTGCTAGACAGGTAGGCGCGTATAGTTACTTCATAATAATAATCAAAGTTGAATCATCTGCTAGACAGGTAGGCGCGTATAGTTACTCCTGTTTTACCATCCAAACTGGACACTTCCTTGGTTACCTCACTTGCTTTATTTTTTTGACCATCTTGTGAATTTGATGTCTGGCTCAAAGTTGCACCTGCCTCAACGGTCATTACTAATTAGCACTGTTGGAGTACCATTTGTGACTGGCAGAGACTCTTTAGTGGGAAGAGAGGAGAATGGTAATTTCTTTGGAGGTTGTGACATCAACAAACAGACCAAACAAAACTAAACGAAGTGAACACGCAAAAAAGTAAATACAATAATACTGATCGACCGAGTGTTCGATAGCTGTTGACTAAACTATTTGAGAGAGAAGTCAATCAATACATATTAGAATTCGAAGATGAAGACTAGCAAAGTAACCAAACAGTTCATGGTTCAAATTCAGTTCATGCACATAAATCGAACAACTCAATCTGGTCACAACAATTGAACATTTCCCTTTCATTATGACAGCCACTTTGTTTGACATTGGCATTGATTTTGTGGTTTGGAAAGTGTTTGCACCCTTCAAGTAGTTTGGTCGAGTTTGTGCCTCCAACATGTCCAATGATGGTTCTCCTTCTCCAAGTGAAGCTGGCCAAGTCGAAGCGGACGTGTACTTCATCTGCCCAATGTGCACCTTTCCTCAGGACCAAAGACCACCCCAGCCAGGCGAGCTGATTGTGACACTCGAAGTGCCCAATGCAAATGCCATATGGTACTACTACTGCACCGAATGTCGCTATCCGATGACCTCGCTTCCAGAGGGATTTCAAGGCCGTTTCGTTGCGATGCCACTTCCAGAAGGAATGAACAGAGGTGGCTCCTCCGGATATCCTGATGCTCAGTCCACGGGCGACGAAGAGGACATTCCACTACCACGCGATTATCGTCCTGTCCGTCCAAATCCAGACGAACTTGATCCTCCCCCGCCGTATACTCCTCCACCACCGTATCCAGGATTGCCAGTATCCATGATGTATGAAGCTGGTCAACGCAGCTGTACCTCCTCTGAGTCCTCACGCAACAGAGCCGACTCGTTTGGACAGACTTCTACTGGTGCCCATCAGCCGATGGAGCCTGGTGGTGTATCATCATCGCCTGCTCAACAGTCCATGAACCCAGAGGAGGATGACCCTTACGGCTACTTGTTTGACAGCTTCCCTGACACCACCAGTGGTTCTGGATCGAGTGGCACCAGCAGCTACTCGACTCGAAATCCAACGCCGCCACCTCCACCACCAGCACAGCAACAACGACCAAGCTTTGCTGAAAGATTTCAGTTTCGGTCTATTTCGCCTGAAACTGTACCACCGAACCGATTTCAAGCTTTTGCAAATGAGTCCGATGACTCGTTCGACAACGACTCTGACACCAGCTATCATTCTGGACACTCGGCTCGAAGTGGAGTTCAGCGAGGTCAGCCACAAAGACCAAGCCTTGCAGAACGATTTCAGTTTCAATCTATTCCGCCCTATGCTGTGCCACCGAATCGATTTCAAGCTGGCTCAAGACAGACGCGTCCATCCTATCCAGCAAGTCGAGCCATGGTTTCACCTACTCCTGCGGCTACTGCCAATCTTCGAAACACTGGCTCTTTCAGTGGACAAATGGTGCCGGTCTCTATGAATTTCCTGAATCGCCCTTCAGGCATGTCAACTACCGGGCCAATGGACCAACAAGGCACTGGTCAGCAGCAGCCGGATCCTGCGAATGGCACTCTGCCACCGATGGCACCAATGGCTCCATTGCCAGCGCAGTCGACTAACAGTCCTTGGAGACGAATTCAGGACTATTTCCAACGACGAGGTCCTCTGGCTCGCCTGTCTCGCCTGATTAGTCCTCGAGGCAATAGTCAAAGCGGCAATGGCACTTCTCGTTAAACCTAAATTATCATTGCTTTTTTCAAAAGCTGCACAATTTTTGATTAAGCATTTATAAGCAATTATAATTTTACAAAGCTTGACTCAAAGCAAAATAAATTCATTTCAGCCAACTTTCTCGAGAAAGATAGTTAACTACGTCATTAACCGACTAATGTTTGACGCATCCTTCAATGCCTCCATTAATGCAATTGCACCGTATTATAAAGCTCTCTATCTATCGACGAGAGATGAAACTGAAAAGGTTATGCTATGCACATGTTAACATACCGAGAGGAATTAATAAAGTTTACCGAATGATATAATGCAAATTCGTCAATTAGCAATTGCGTCTATTGTCCATTGCCTGTGGACTACACTACATTAATTACAGTGACTATTGACAAGTTCGTTAATTGGCTAATTACGAGGACAGTGAAGCAGAGGCTCGAACAATTTTATTAGTGCACCAATGTAGTCTTGCCTTTCGATTGACTCTGGCTTTTTGTTCTCTTTTCTAAATCGCCCTATTTGGCATGATATACCTCGGCATGCACATGCGAGCTAAACCACAAAATGGCAATTAAAATGGAACCGAAACAGCGATATCTGTATACACCTCGAGTTTGGCTTATACGTGCAAATTAGCATTGTCAATAAACGAGCGAGGATTTCAGCTTGGTGAGCCCGTTATCACTCAATTAATGGCGTTAGCTTTTCTAGGTCCATTGGCCTAAACCTTGGCCTGGCCAGTAATTCGATGCCAGTGTTTGTTTATTAATGATCAGAATCTGAGTTAACTGCGATGCAACCCGCGAGTCGGATGTGTACTAATCAATGAACTGATCATCTCGAATGTCCATTCGTATCAGCATCATGTCTCATAATGTGAGTGCACCGATATTGCATATTCATTTAGATATTTAGATCAAGCATAATCGAGCATAATGGCCACATCTGTCAGGCAATGTTGAATTAATTTACAATCATTTTGTGTATCAAATTTGGAGCTAACTACTCAGAGGCGATATTCTATTATGAATTATTATGCTGCTACTATTTCGCTTTGCACTGAATGAACTGCATAAATTGCCAAAATTGAATTAACCCCATTGCCAGTGGCCAGTTTGCCTTGGAGTTGGTCGTTTGAATTGACAGCTTGATTGGCTTGGCTAGGTTGTTTGCTGTTCCAATTTTTAACCAATAAATGTGCAATTGTGCAATTTGATTAATTAATTTATCGGCTTAGATAAATTTATAAATACACCATCACACCAATTTGCGAATGCCAATGGCGAAGGTAGAGTAAGATTGCAATTGTGCCTGCGAGTCGCAATGCGACAATGACTCGGCGAACTGATCACACAAGCACAAGCGATGACAGTTGCATTGCAATTTACGATAGATCTCAGCCAGACCAAACTCAGCAACACACTCTCCACCAAGTGTTGCACTACGTCTCTTTTGTTCTCTCCTGCCTTATTAATACGTCTCAACAAATATTTTATTTTGAAGTTTCACTTGCTCCATGTTGGGCATTCAGTGTGACTGGACAGAATAGGGAAATACTTAACTGCCGACCGTGTGGCTCAAGATAGCACAGTTAATATTTGCACACTGTGCAATGGACAGGTCGCATACAGCAATGGCATGAGATGCAATCATTCCGTCCATTTGGTTAGCGCACCGGGTTAATCATACATTGTTGACCATTGTCTGTGATCGGTCTGTCCGTATTGTGGTACTTGAAAGTTGTTTATTTTACAAGGCAACTGCTTTTCGAGTACCCAATGTGAGCAGCCATGTGAAAGTCTGTTTCCATTAATTTACAAGCCAAACAGATCAGATCTGTGCCCGGAGCATGTCTTAGTGTGTCTCACTCCGCTTCACTATGGACAACAGTACTTTAGTTCTTCAAAAGTTTAACTTTTCATTGGATTGCTACAATAGTTGTGGCCAAACAAATAATTTATTTGAAATAAGAAAGTGATGACTCATCACTGATGAGTGAAAGTGAAGATACAATGGGCCATAGAACGAGTCACTGGTGTGGTGCATTAGGTTCACTTTGCGAGATTTCCACTTAATTATGGAAAGCAGACATGAAAGAAAAGCACTCAATGCATTGTCTTACGAAGTGCACAAACTATGTCGTACACTTTGCGGGAGTTCATTAAGCAAAAATGTGCTTTGATTTGTTTGCATCGCATCAATCAATGCTGGGTGCCCGCCCGCTCAGACTATGCTCCTTTGAAGCCAATGATGTCAATTGATAGGTTGCCATCAAATGATAAGTTTAAGAAAATTATGAACTGGCGATAGGACCATTGTAGTCTATTGAGGACCACTGACACTTATTGTGAGCACGAGGACCATTCCAGTTGTTTCCTTGTTTCGGTCTAGACCGACAGATCAGTTTGCAGTTGTGAAAATTCGTGTATCTCTTCATCCTCACGGTTAAGCCACCGGAGAACTCTCCAATAACTGGTCATGCAAGTGCGATTATTCGGTCTGACTTTGATTGTCGACTCCATTTATGACCATTAAGGCAGTGGAGTGGTGTGTTGCAATGAATGCCATTGTCTACCTGCTCGTCCGATGATGTCTATATTTGAATGATCATTTCAATGATTCATTGCTATTGCCTACCTGCTAGAGCAGGCAGCTAATGTGCTTGCACCTAGTTAGCACCAGCTGGTCCCAGAGACATGATCGTTTTGTCTGTCAGTGCCTTAGTGATCTTTTTCTAAAGAGCAAACGAGCACTTAACTCAAATCGACCAAGTGCCACAACACGCACATATGTGCACACTACACAACACTGACATACACGTGTTTACAGCTAATAGCTCAGAAATATATTCTGGCTAATATAATTCACGGTGAATTCAATGATTAATCACCTGGCCAGTCAAGCCAATGTTGGTCAGAAAAGCATAGGTGCACACTACTCCGCAAATTACATGACTCCATTGAAGTCAGTCATAACTTGCAACTTTGCACGAAGCCACTCGACCCATTCACACATTGAGCAAGCCATATTGGCCCTGTCTGGACCTGCCATGGAATAGTGCACTATATAAAAAATGCAGCGACACACGCCACAACAGGAAACTTAGTACTTGGTAATATTGCTACACTGCAAATCGAGTGCAATTAAGCAAATGTACTTACGAGGTCTTGTTGGACTCTGTACACTTCCACTCTGCGCCTCACTCAACAAACAGACAAAGGTTCGGTTAAAGTTGGTTTATTGTGGGGAGAAAACTGGTAATGTCTTCGCACAAGGCAACTCAGTGAACAACTTGGTAAAGGACAACACAAACACCCTAGCTTTTATACCATACAATCGTAACATATGAGTCATGCAATGACACAACTATAGTCATCCTACTAGGGCGCCATCGGCGAGTCAGTTCGAGGGGTCGATGAGTGGATGATATCGAAGCCAGTCATAGATTATGGTGTTGATCAACTCCTGGCCATCAGTAAAACTATCGATGCGAGATGAATTGCACTTACAATTCAACAGGTCTCAAATCTATATAGCCGAGAGAATTGTGCAATGGAAAGGAAAAGGCATTGTAATTGCGCTAATTGCAGTAGGCATCTGCATCTGTGGTTGCATTCTCAGCGCCTCGCATGTGTCATCCTCGGTAAGCAGTGGCCATGCCGAATGACAACACTGCCAATGGCCACTATTAACAAGTTTAGTCACCAGCGATCGATGCATTCTGCTGGCTCTATCAAACTGACAATTTTCGAAGCAAATAGCCGCTTATTTGGTTACTGAGTCGTCTAAATTGCTATTTGTCGGTGGCTGGCTATAACTTGAGTGGCGTGTATGACATACACTGTAGTCTGATCGTATCGATTGAGTGTCATTAGCAAGGCCAGAGCTACATCACAGGTACAGGTACAAATGCAGTGGAGTTACCATCACAGTCCACATTATCGTCACGTCTTTATTGCTCGGCTTCTGTCGTATCCAAACAATCGGTCAATGAGTCATTGCTGGAATCTGAATCAGACCCGGAATCTGGGGTGATAGTGCCAAGACGTAAGCCATGATGAGGCTGAACTTCATTGAGGTTTAGGTCAGATTGATCATATAACTCATATAACCAGAAAGATATTTCCCAGCTCGGACAGCAGACCGAGGAGAATCGGTTAGTTGAGTGATAAATGACCCAAGCTTGGAGTTTGCACTAACAAATGTAAGACTTTAGAATTACTGTGCCGTTTAAATGCGCTTGCAAACAAGGCTTTTTTTCCTTGATTATACAACAAAATACAATGAACGAAGCATTAAATGCAAATAAGATCACTTTAATATCATGTTGCATCTTTGTATATCGTCAATGGATAAATTTAACAAAAATAACATGGTATAACATCAACAGAATGTTTATTCACAAATTAACAGGCCACTATAAGAGCCCTAGCTGACAGCTCCACTGGGCAGCCGTTACCATCTCAATAAACATTGTTATTTATTAATATGGTAACTGCAGCGCAGCAGGGCGCCAGACCAGAGCCCAAATTTACAAACAAAAATCAGGCCCGACCTAGGTGGAGGAAGGGAAGGATGGGAGCAATTAGGTCGGGCCCATACGCAACTGCAAGTTAGACGTTGCAGTTACCATATTAATAAATATGAGTAAAGCCCAGTCTTTTCCTCTGTAGAAAATAGTACAGAGGTCTAGTACTGGGCCCTACTTTACAAAATCAAAATCGGGCCTGACCCAACGGGGGAGGGGATGGAAAGGGACTAAGGCGGGTCAGGCCCATACGCAACTGCAAGTTAGACGTTGCAGTTACCATATTAATAAATTAACAATAGGACCCAGACACAGGAGAGAGGTCAAAGTGTGCTAGGTCCTATTTTACATTTGAGGGGAAAGGGGAAGAGACTCTTAGGCCAGGTTGGTGCCTCACTCCATAGAAGCCATAACGGGTGAAGGCGAAATACGGCCAGGTTGGTCGTCTTAGCCTTATGCCAGACGGGTTCCGTGAGATGATATCACATCGAGACCATTCGGGAATTGTCAAAATAAAGGCGGCGATATCTAGAATAAAATAAAATGTTATAAAGATTAAGAAAATGTTTAATAAAATAAAATATAACACTCTACATATAATAAGTCCGGGAATAAAAAGGAAGAGATCGGAGTTTCTAAATTCTCAAATAAATAACAAAAAGAGACTCACCACAAGACTCATTCACCGGATCACTTCTGTAGAACCACGAATCTAATTTATTGGCGCCACAAAAACGAGAGCGAGATCTCCACCAGAATCGAAGGTTTAATAATAAACTTAAACCTATCAAGAACCAAATTTAAAATAAAATTTCAGAAATTCCCAAATTACCCGACACTTTGATAATTAGACAAATAAAAATCGAGATTTTACGATAAATTCTAACAAAGACTGGTATTAGTAAATAGACAAGAATCAAGCAATCCCAACGATTTAGAGGAAAGGAACACAAAAAATTTAATAGCATAGGCAAAATTTACTTATAAAAAATTCTGCACATACAATCTCGAAGCGAATTCTACAAAAGGAGAAGAGGAAATGAGAATGAGCACGCGGAGGCTGCTTGTTCAACACTCCATTCACATGTTGAACGTATTCAGAAGACTTTGGGTACTGCTGCCCATAAATGTCATTAAGGATTATTCACAAAGTATGTTACTCTATAGATGCGTTAAGAATGTCCCTTAAATTTGCAGTGGCGTTTTCGTTACTTGTTCAATTGACATGCAAACTGTAACTGTGCTGGTACAGAATGCACTTGATTATCAATTCTTGATATCAAATTGATATTATCAATTGGGAGAACAAGATGGCGGTGACATTGTGGCCTAATGACATTGTATAGGGCAGACTTAAGAGGGAAGTTAAGTATTTAATACAAAATTGTCTACCTAGTTATGTTGTGATGATTGGTCCGTTCGATTTTGATTCAAAGGTATTTTAGTTTTTATTAATTATTCAAATCAATTAATTTTTCCTTTAATCAAAGCCACCATTAAACCACAATTTACCACAATGGAAAACACTTGAAAAAACTGAATCAAATCAATTTAAGCTCGGGGAAATGGAAAACTTATTTTATTGTTCGGTTCTGGAAATGCATCAAGAAGATATGTACTAAATATTCCCTTGCAGTATGTTCGTTATTGGTATGTAGTGTCTGTTTTGTTTATTGTTTAGCGTTGAGTGAATTTAATATTCAATTCAATTAATTCTGTGTCTATTTTTCAGAAATTCAGAAAGCAGGAAAATGTTTCAGGACTATTCTTTATTTTATTTTGAGGCTATCTTACATTTATAATATTGAAGAAATTAGGAAGGAATTCATTTACAAAGTGTACGTGTAAAATATGTTTATCGTTAAATATTGACCTTGTTATTCATCAATTTGTGATTAATCTGAATATTTATTTCTTCTCTAGTTCCGGGATGGCAAACTCCAAGCACCATGGACTGCTGTATTGCGCTCATTTCTATCGATGACAAACTTACAACTAAAGCTAATTCCGGAATTGGCCATTGACGTTGATAACTCTTCAGCAATTATATCAAATCTCGATTATCGATTGTCCTTAATCATTGCGATTCGCAATGACAATCAAATTAAAGCTAATTTCAATGAACTGAAATGAATATCCCATCTTACTACTACTTTGTTCTTTGGAGTTGGTCTACATTTGAGAGAGCATTTGGGGAAATCTCGGCAAAACATGCAAAGGAGGTCTTTGTTTAACTATATTTTATTAATTTTAATATATTGGAATATTGCTGTGTTTGTGTCCTGTGTCAATACATTCGTCAATTAATTCCTCCAAAGTTTCGCTTAAAACGAGGTAAACGGGTAAATAAGTTCAAATTTTTCTGCGGACCAATCAATCTTTCTTACTCTGGAAAATATCACAAGCTGTGCAGGTTTGTTTTAACCACCAATTTAGTATTCCAATGGGTTTCATCCAAAATGATAGATAGATTTACCTTGAAATTGACACTCGTCAGAAAGCGAAAAGGAAGCCCAACAATAACTCAAGAAATCAAACTGTCTTTCCTAAATTGCATCATCTCTTGCGCTATTCTGAACTTACTTCATGAAGTGAAATGTCACCGATATTGCAGATGAAATGCGCCTCATTTGAACCAGTGGTGATTTGCACAATAAAAAACACTCTGCACACAGTCACACACATCGACCGACATGAGAAGTCAATGGGAAATGAAGCTCGGCACAAATGATCAAATCGAGAGTGACACAGCGCTAATTCTCGATCACTGATCGACGATCACATGTGGTGCACCTCCCGCCTTAATAAATTTATTGACACCACTGACAAAGTACAAGCCACAAGTGAGCACTGCAATATCTTTTGGGCCCCATGGCCGTGGACTCAATGTGAAGTACACTGGTGCTGGCTGTTCCAACAGCAAAATGACAATCAACCTAAGAACGGGCGACGAGTGGACATATGCGCCTTCAAAAGACTAATTTATTAATGCCATAAAGAAAGCAGCATGCCACAGGCATTACATTATAGTATAATTTATACTAATTAGTGGGCAAATTGCTTTAAGTTCTGACTTGGCCCTGAAACACCAGGCAACCCATTGATTAATTCCGGATGACTCAATCATATTGCAATTGGTGTGTCAACACAGCAGTGTCACAGTGGGCCACACTTGTGCGTGTCCCTGACCCTCTGAATATTATTGTTCACGTCTTAATTGCATGTGCGTCTTTTCACGGAAATGTTTCACTTTGCTTCGAATTACTCGAATTGCGCCATCCCTGACCGAAAAGAGCAATCCCCATTTTCAATAATACGATGTGCAATTTTAATTGACTATTGCCAATTGGTAGACCGAGCCAAACAGATATCTTATACGCACCGTCAATTAGATGGCAAATTAGCAATGCGAACACGAGCACTTAAATCAAAGCGGCATTACCATACCTCCCGCTGACGAATGCAGCCAGATTATATATAATTAGGACTAATTAGGACTAACAAGATGGAGACAACGGCGAAGCGAGACTCGGCTAGACCGTCTTCATTGCAGAATGCGACACTTCTAGGCCAACGATTTATCGTGCTTTAAAGTTCATATTCAATAAATTATTCACCAGTTCATAGTTTTATTTATTTATAATCACAGATAGGCAGTTTTCGCCTGAGCATTTAAACTGAACCACTAGTTTGTAGTAACGTCTCCGTTTGGAGAGAAGATGGAAATGGCCGATCGAATCAACAACTGTTTAGTGGCAAATTTCTCGGCTCGTTGATGGCCGGCTCGAGATAACATCGAGATATCATCGTCAAGTGCTTTTTTTGCTCATCACTTTTGTCTCCTTGATGACAGAATCATTCATAATTCCACAGTTTCTTCGTCCAGTAAGAGTACTTGAGTAACAATCGAGCCCAATGGAAGTCAACAAGCACTAAACACCGACATTAGACTTGCCACCTCACTGACACAAAGTGATCATTGAATTATTTGGGGAACACACATTACAGCCCTGTCAGAGTGACTGCTCGGCTGTATGTCGAGTGAATGCCTTCATTCGAACAGCAACGAGCGCAAAGTGCGCCTGTTATAAGCACTCGCACATATACTAACTATAGTTAGTCCTTCTCCATAGATTAATTCGACCATTAATTAGACTCAATCTTGTCGACAGGGCAATAATAGACTTGTTGGGTCCAACTTGGGGCAGTGGTGCGATGTTGCTCTTCCGTTTTGTGACACTTTCCGCTGTGGAGTGATCGTAATCGATCTAACTCGGATATCTTTTTAACGTTGTTGTCTTATGTGACAAATCGACCTTAGCATAAGTCAGATCCGTTTTGTTTCACTTTGTATTGCACAATATGTGTCGCTTGTGTCTTTATTTGACTTTGCTTGTGAATGATTTTGAATCATTGATTTATAGGCGCAATCAAGTTAAGTAATTACTAGTTAAGTAGCCTGTCTAATTGACGCTTGAGTTTGTTTGCTTGTTTTGCTTGTCAGGCCAGCAGCAGCAACAACATTAATTGCGTACCGATAATAATTACCTTGCCGCAGTTTCTATTGCGGTAGACACTGTTTTGGTTACACTTTGGGACAATCAATTTGGCATGCACCTTAACACTCGGTTGCATTGCATAGTCTTTAAAGCCAATTGGCCAGTAGGCAACAATCACCAGCAAAGTCCATTAGTGGTGATCTTTTCACAATAGAGTGCACTTTCATTGCTGTGTCAGTGGATGGATTATTTATTTATTTTCCATTGGTTTCGACTATCGGAGTAATTATGTTGCTTGAATCAAAGTTGGATTATTAATTATCAAACCGAAGACCAGTTAATTAATTGAGCTTAATTCAACTGCTGCTTCTACTTGGCCAGCTCGTTGATTAAACCACTTTTAAAAGTGAATTCACTCAAATTATTGAATTAATCTGGCGTGCACTTAGCAGTGAGCCCATTCAACTAGACTGATCGTACCATGTTTCTGCAATTGCTGGCATGCCACAAAGTCCCTATAATAGGGATGATCAACTCGATGGCCAAATGGAATCATAATATTTTGTATTTTGGCTAATTAAAGGTCATGAACTCACTATCATCAATAATTCTAAATCAGTTCAGACAGTTTTACAAAACCACAATTAGATTGTAACCCTAGAAACCCGGAAATATTACAACTACAAATTTATACAACCAAATTAATCAATTGAAGATTGCGAAATTGACAGGACGGGAAAAGAACAAAGCAGGCATCGACTGAAAAGGTTGCTCACCACTGCCCGGGCGCCCTCTTCTATATTAGATAATTTAAATATAGGCTTAAGCCACCTGACAAAAAACTTGTTGACACAATAGATTTGCTAGAGATTTGTACTTCACCGGTGGCATTAGCTCATTTGGCCAATTGCACAAAAATCAATTTTCTCAAAGAAAGCAAATAAACAATGAACTTGAATTAAATTAACAAAAACACTTTAACTGAAGTTTTTATTTTATTTAAATAACGCAGTTTGACTGCAGCTGATTTGTTGAGCAGTTCAAGAAAAAAGTGTAAAAGAGATCAAGTTGCCATACGATGCATTAGGATTTAATGTTGAGCCAATCAGAAGTGAGCAACTGGGCCAATGTTTGATAGGCCAGACTCAATAAGTGAGGTCGATTGGTGAGCCAAAGCTAAACAAATAAAAACATAGAAAATAAGTCATAACGACCAAAATCAAATCAAACCTTGTCAAAGTGGTCCTCGATAACATTCTGAAAGAATTGCTTCATCTGTGGCGAACTGTTAGCAGCAAGTTCGAAGACTTGAACGGCAGTGCTAACATTGATGAATGTGGTCACGCAGATGTCAAGGTGTAATCGAGAAGAGAAGAGATGCCGGCATGTGAAAATCCCTTCAATGTGACTCAAATAGCCTAATTTAGCCTTAAACACACTAGTGGCCTTCTGTAGGAAGAGCGCCCACTATCAGTGCACCCAAGTAAATGTCACAAATTCAATTAAGTGCACAGATTGAATAATTAATTAGACAATCGAACCGCTATAAGCACTGACAACGCACCAGCTTGTGGACCAATTTATACGGCGTAGCCTAAAGTGAGAAAACACAAATCAATTAATAACCAATGGAACAATTATAAAAATTAATACATTAAATATATATTGCATGCCAATTAGCAATTTGCCGAGCAAACGTACGGCCACCGACAAACAAGCAAAAGGCAGTTGGCCGCAGGTGAGGCAACACCAGTCGGGATGAGACAAGCACACAACACTGGGCAATTGAACGTTGAAGATTGAGTATGCTCACAAAGTGACAATTTGCTTGGCACAAATTGAAAATATATCAAACACAACCAATTGAACACACAATGGAAGCAATTAATCAAAACTCAAAACGCACCAAACTGTGTTGGCAATTAGTTTCATTGTGTGCAAAAATCAAGTTATGTTTGCCCAAGTTGGTCTCTGAGCAAATCTGGCGTATACTTTGAAGATATATTGCACTTATATTGCACAATCAAGTACGCATTTAGGCGAGTGCTTCATCATTGGGTTAATGGAGCAAGACAAATAGTTCAATGCAAGCAAATCGAGCCATACGAGCCATATGCGCGTTAGGGAGCAACCTGACAGACCAGTGTGTTTTGCTGCACCGCATTTCACCACACGAATTGGACCATACAAACAGACAATTCGGTCAGTGTTACCAAACTATTGGCAACACTACCACTGAAACAACAAAACTTCACCCGCATGGCCGAACTGATCGCGCTGGACAATCTCGTATTTAAAGACAATCTATTCAGGTTGATAATGTTTCCATACAAAGTACATTGACAAAAGACCAAAGAAGGACATAAATTAATATTATCCGCTTAGGTTGGCATTTTATTGATAATGCAATAACCATTTGAGGTTGGTTGCAATGAGATTCGAGCATGAATGGCTGCGAACTAGTCTGCCAACACAAGCACACTGGTCGCAACCAGTGCAAAGTGTAAACAAGTCTCATTAGCGCAAATTCATTACAACCAAGTAAAGACAGTAAAGAGACTCGCGGTTGTGCTCATTTCGAGTGAAACTGAGAAACTACCAGCTGGCAACAAGGTTTACTACAAGAAAATGCTAATTTCATAATGGTTGAGACATTCATTGCACACACCAAAGCAGACAGCAATGGCAATTATCAATGGCAATAAGTGAGATGGTGCGCTCCAAATCAGAATCGATACAGGTGAGCGAGTGTAGTGCAGCAAGCAAACATTTCGTGTATTGCGAGGCCTAGAGCATCGAGTACTGCCCGATCATGAATAAGAGAGTGTCTACTTAATGAAACATCGAAAGCAAATCACAACACTGTGAACAAGCTCACTGCACATTAGCCTAATGATTAGGTCAGACTGATGCAGCAAGAGGAAAATGTAAAATTGAATTGAAATTTTTAGTTTAAAGTGTTTGTATTCGATAATGCAACCAGAAGCAAGTAAAAAATTGATACGGCACTTGTCATAGTACTATTAAGTGATGGTCCCTGGCTGGGACTGCAAGTACAACCACAGATGCTGGCCAGAACATCCAAAGCACCAATAATTTATTAATTGGCAATAAACATACAGTCTGTATTACAGAGCACACATTGGTACACATTTGAAATGGAGTGTAAAATGGCATTGTCAAAAATGATAAAGTGATGCCACTGAACATATGTTCATTGTTATAATTTGCCGAATGGTCGACAGTTGATTTGGTGTGCCGTTGTATGTGATAGGACCATTATGACCGGGAGTATGTGAAATGCCAAGCAGTTGGTAGCATTACCAAACAAGTTGTTTGTGTCCGTGCCATATCAAATAAATGTAAAATGAAATAAAACACTGGAAAAGATTGTGCCCGGTGGCGAACTTAATTCGGAGAAAAGATCGTAATGGACCTAGTGAAATTAAGCAAGACTGAACAGACAAACCATCATTACATGACCAATACATAGGGCCTATTGGGTAAACAGAGCACGGCAATAGAAAAACAAATAAATAGAACCATTGTCGGTAATTGGTGGCGACATGTTCCGCACAAACAACTACGACGTACACTTCACATGTGATCACAGTGCACGACACTAATTGGACCATTACCGACACAATATAAATAGACACGATAAGACTAAGCTGATTAGTAATCAGTGATTAGATTCCTCAAATTGATTGAAATGCTTAGGCCAACAAGGAAATCAATAGTGTCAGCTTGCTCTGCAGTTGGTACTAAGTAAATTGACACCCTGTTGCCGATTGGCTGTATCGATAATAGATTCATTTGGAAGGGTTCTAATGTGCAAGTTGGTAAATGGCAATGGTGACAGCGATAGTTTCGCTCAATCAAAGTGACATTTGGGCCTAGTGTCATCGAGAGAGTGCAATCAAAAATGACTCAACTTGAAAGGAATAACTTTCCCACCCAACAAAATGACAATAATACGAGCAAACAAGCAAGAGAGCAACAAGCTAGTGATTGTGCATGCAACTCGGGTGCCCACACTCTCACCATCTTCCGAGCATTGCATTTCAATGAACTTGTCCCACAAACAAGCTCGACTAGCATCGAAATATGCCAATATGCCAATGCAACGGCAAAACCCTCACACAGCGTGAGTTGGTAAATTGTGGTAAATTGATCTGATTGCACGCAACAGGCTCTCTTATTTGGCAAGCATTTACACAAACAGAAGCCATCTAATTACCACCAGAAATGGTGACTGATCAGGTAGCACTGAACGGTAAAGAATTGCCCTCAGTTCTGAGTATTAGTTGAAAGTTTAAATTACTTTCCCCATATTGGCAACTGATTAAGGACTCGAGACATTGAAGTAGTCATGGGTGAACGCTCTGTGCCACCTTATTACACTGGAACAAAGAGAATATTTGTTAATTAAATTCGAGATTAAATTAAACTAAGAAATTGTCTTGATACTAAGATAAGCACTGAACACAGCGAGTCGTGAGACCGAAAGACAAGCACCAGTGAGACATCGATTCCAATTTATTTCCACAAAGCTGGCACTTCCTCTCGCCGTTCGCCGACTGTAAAAAGTGACAACTCGAGCCTGCCTACTAATGTGGTCAAGCTCCACTAAACGATTGTGAAATTTAAACTTTAAAATAATGCATCCTTTTGTGTCAGTTGATTATCGCACTGGAAAATAATTAAAACAAATAGTCGAAACAAAGAGTAATTGATTTGGTCGGTCATAATGTGCGTGTCATGAGATACCTTTGACGACACTGACTAGACTCGACTTCTCACTCACTTGTACCTGTCAACGTTTGTAAGCAATAGTTTCTATGAAAAACTGTGTTCAACATAATAATAAAAATCCATAACCAAGTAGAGCAAAATTTACTGCAAGACAGTGGTTGACAAGAAGACAATAAAATAACTTGGTATTTCTCCAAGGGAGTGAATCAAACTCTAGCCCTATAGGTGAAGTCAGTGAGAAGCCATCAAAGAGAAGACAAAGAATTTCTTTGACAACAAAATTGAGTTTTGTTGGGAAAAAGGTCGGCAGAAAAAAGGCAATTGAATTAATGAATTAATGTGCAACACAGGCAAAACAGCAGAAGAGAGACTGTGGAAGGCAGCTCCGGTGAGATAAGCAGTGCAGGTCAGGTGTTTTGTTCAAGTCGCACCAATTCGGTGTATCTGATCTAGGTGTATGGTCTTGTGAAACGACACTTGCCAATGCCAATCGATCCTTTGTGCTAGCTAGCACTAGTACTACAGTGCACTCACTCGGCTGAATGATTGCCAATCGGCCGACTGAGACAACGCTCCATGTGGCAATAGATCGCTGCTCAGAACAGACCAGCCGTGTGGCGATTGTAGATGAGACTCATGATGAGAGTGGGCACGTCGTCTACTAAAAGACTGGTTGATACAGGTGGCTGACTCAATTACCAAACAATCGACATGGCCAATGCACCAGTTCAATTCACTTTCGAGTGTCATCAAAAGCCAAAGAAAATTAGGGCCAACTGAAGGCAATAGCAATGGGCTTTGATTATTACAATAGCTGCAACTGCCGTCAGACAGTTGTACAAACAAGCGAGCCAAACGAGTACACGAGTGAGCTAGACTCGAACTGGCAAGTGCAAGTGCATGCACACGACTGAGCAAAGTGCGATATGCAAAAGGGCTAAAAGCCGATTAATTGGCGTCTCGCCTCTGCACTCTGTGCGTACATAGCCTTGATAGAGCGCAATCGTCCGTTCAAATCCCTTGTGGATACAATGCCTCCTTTACATGTAAGGCTGCAGGTGTCCGCCCCATAAGGCTTACTTTGCACATTGAATGATCAACCAAACTATAGCAGCACAGCGACTGGCTCGAATGTGGCGAATGTCATCAATTATTGATCGACTTATGTGCAAAACGACATTCTAAATAATTAACCAACCACAAACCATTGCGCAAACCGACACCGACAAACGCGATCCCCATCTGATTGAGCTTGTTGAGTGATGTTAAATCTATCAGGTCCGTATTGGCAATACTATTGCACTGTCCAGAGAGATTACTAGTTAGAAGTACACTGGCGGAATGAATTGGCCCAATTGGTGCATGTACTAGTGAGGTGGAAACATCTCTAGTAGATCTTGTCGAATGATCGAATGAATGGAATGATGATCTAGTCTTGTCGAGCGAGACAGCTCACCATGTAAAGAGATACAATGTATCTGATACATTGCATCGAAGCATTTACGTGAGTCATGTCTCTTTTGGCTGTGCTTTCTTCATTTTCACATTGAAAAATGAACGAAGCTAATCATTAGCAGCTAATGATTAGCTGCTAATGTCAATATTTGCCTAAATTTTCGACGATGGCGATGGAAGGCAGAAAGGCCGATTTCCATCGTTGGTCGTATCCTCGAAATGGAGAGCAGACCGCGATTAGCTATAAGGAGCCATCGAAAGTGCACCGCAATTGCCAATTAGCCACAAGTGCTACCGAGACCTTGCCACCTTGCCAGCAGAAACGCAAATACTTATCTTAATTACTTAGAGTAGAGTCTAGTAGAGTGTCACTTTGCATGCAGAAATACATGAACACAAAATGGCGAGACAAACCAAATTTCGCAACATGGTCCAAATCGATATCGATCAAAACACACTTACCTGTCTGATGAGAGATGCGAACCAATTGCACTGAGACTATTGGCGTAAGAGTGAGTGTTTAGGGGTGGAATTATTTGATAGGTTGAGAGCGGGAGAGGAATGTGATAAACTGCCGCTTCTGCCAAAGTGTTCCCGATAAAAGCTAGAAATACTAGACAATCCATTGATCATTTTATTGGTTGTGTTGTTTCCACCTAGAGTTGAATATTCGGCTCCATTTGGTATTGCCTTCATGAGCTAATTATGTGCTAGAAAGAGAAAAATGTGAGCTAATTTCAGCACACTTGATACAATAATCAATACTTATTCTACTGAGTAAATATTGTCTGGGAGAAGAAAGCTGTAGTTGTTGCACTATTTGTTGCTGTTCCATTTGTAGCTGTCTTGTTGCATTTCGGTCTGATGGTGGGAAGCTGGTGAAATTGCTCGCTTTGGAGTATTTTTGGCCAGGGTGGACATTCCCTGTGAATGATTTAACATGACATTACCTGATACAAAGAGGAGAAGAGAGACGCATTTGGACTCCAAATTTTGGAGGCTTGGAGCCAGTTATTGTAAACAATCAAGCAAAGAAGCTTTTTAAGCAAGCAGATGGCGCTGCTTTGCCATAGCTATTAGCGTAATTATAATACAGATTAAATTGATTTACTGCCGCTTGGTCTGAGGAAAAACTGCTGTGGCAATAAATGGGAGAAAATAGCACTGATTTCTGTTACATCTTATGCATTTTCTGTCGACAAACCAAAAATGAGTCATTTTATACTCATGTCTCTTGTTATAAGTACACTTGAAAGTTAAGGCATTAGCGTAGTTTATTTGTTTTGTCAATAGATGGCAGCAGTGTGCAGGCAATGCAGGAAAGCAAACATTTAGGGTTTTGACAATAACTGGGACGGCAGTAAATCAATTTAATCTGTAATTACACTGACGTGCTTTGATTGAGAGTCTCAATTTGAGACTCAATGAGAGGCAAGCAAACAAACATGCCGACGGGAGAACAATTGATTCTAAGTAACAATTGAACCGCAGAGGAAGTGTCCGAAAAGACCACCATAAAGAAATTTAAAACGAATGCCATTGAAGCAGAAAATGGACAAATCGGCAATTGCCGATTAGAGGCAGACAATTTGTGTGGCGAACATCGCGCAATTCGGTTTATCGATTAATCGGAGGGAAGTAATTTTTTATATCTCAATTGTCAATATTTCAATCACTATATTTCCTCCCAATGGAAAGTGTAGAAATTTTGGTGGAATAGTTCGCCAACGAATAACCGAACCAGATCAATAAAACGAGTCAATAAATAAAACACATCGCTGTGCGACTGTCTAAGTTCGATGGTAGTGTCAGAGTCCAATAGCCTACCGTTGGTTTCATGGTTGGTTCGGTAATAATGTGAAAGGCCACCAAACAACTACTTTCAACTGAAAATGACCAAGTTATGAAAGTTAAATAAATTAGCCACCAAACAGGACAAATCGAATAAAAGTAAGGTTTATTATTGTTTAAAATTGAAGTAGAGAATACAGATTCTCATAAAAAAATTGCAAGTGGAAGATCTTATTGCCAGTTCCCATTCCATTGTATTGTAATTCAGGACCAAACAAACAAATTTCGATAAAAGTTAAAAGCTCAAATAGAAAAAATAATGCAAAATTAATAAAATTAAACTGCGACTTTAAAGTAAACATCTTTTAGTTCCACTCACCTCTAACCCAACCTTTCGACCGTCCGTGGTTTGTAAAATAAAGTTTTCTTGTGCTACACAGAGGATCACCTTGAAATGGTAAATCATATATAATTATAATACCTCACAAAATCATAATTTACCTGTTACGACGTCAATTCGTTAATTCGCAAATTAAATCCTCCGAAGAAAAATCACCCGATAGCTTTAAGATGACGAATTCTTGAATGACATCGTCCATGTTTGTAAAATTCTTTGACAAAATTTAATGGTCCATGGATTAACTTAATTATTAATGCTGACAATTGTGAGATTTTCGGGAAAATTTTTGATCGGCAGACGAGCGAAATAAACAAAGTCACCGAAATACAAAGAAATGATACGTCGAATTTACATTCGCATTGCGGCGGTGTGCACAACTCGTCCTTTGTCCATTTGCACTATGTTATGCATTTCAGGTGGAAATACAGATGTACCATGTAGATTTGGTTTTCACATGTGTTTATATTTTGTGGCGCTAGACATTTTTTGAACATTTAAGTTTCTTTTATGTCGGTTGTTTTGGATCTAAGAAACTCGTCTATTTTGTTGGCAATTTTTCTCACAAGTAAGTTAGGTTAAATTTCAACGGTTTGTATATTAACATGTTTCCATATTAATTGTTAGCATGTATTTATTATTTAGATAGTAGAGTAGATTGTAAAGGCGTCAATCGCTTTGTTATCAATCGAAACAATGTCATCCTTCTTTGTGCTTGACAAAAGGTTGTCTCATCTAGAGAATTTGATTATTCTGCTGTTTATTGAACAAATTAGCCTGTAAAATCGCTGCCATTTTAAGTTGGTCCACCGCTGGTCTGTAAAAATGGCTCTAAACAAAAGTCTTCAAATGGCACTTTGATTGCTCTACCAGTTCCTGCAAATTCGGTAATTACGTGTTGCCAATTTAAATTGTATTTCAAATTATATCATAATTTATTTTTAGGCTTTGTGCGATGTAATTCGTCGGTCGAAAGTAGCCGTCGTTTCTGTCATCTCTTCATATTCAAGCAAATCGTTGGCATAGATTCGATATTTGTTTCCAAACAACCCTGTTAGCCCTGTTGGATCGTGTTGCCTAGCACGACTATCTCGACAGTGAGCAGCAACAAGATAATGGCAAATCGAAAGGACACCGATCGAACCGTCGAGTGGACTCCATTTATAACTCAAGAAAGATTCGACGTGCTCAGAACACTTCAATTGTCAATTGACTGGCAAGGCGAGAACTAAATCGAGTCAAATTTGGCTGATGTCAATCGAGTCTATCGAATAGGATTAATTTCTTAAATGACTTATTAATTTGTAGAGTACACTAATAATTTGGTACCCAAATGTCTTGCAGCCCTGAGATTAATATAAAAATGAATTCGTTGAGATTAGTCTTGGACCGTGTCAGTAAGCGCCAGTATGGTAACACATGTTACATTGCTTTCTCTGGTGTGTTGCAACTTGCAACTTGCAACTTGCAAGCTAGGCTTAATGGCCCTTCAAAGGAAACGACAGTGGCAAGATGCACTCGACCTGGCATCACATTCATATATGAATTGGGCCACAATTACCAATTGGCCACACTTGCAGGACGACGATTTTCTCCGTCTTCAGATGACAAACCACACCAATAAAAAGCCTCTCAAAAATTTCAATAAAATCCAATTTTAATACTCGGTCAGTGGCAAAGTGCAATCGATCTCGCGTTATCGGTGAATGGAGAGATTCATCGAAAGGAGTATCAATTAAAAGATGAATTCGGAATTGCTTACTGAATTGATCGAGATGGAGATAATAATGAAAAATTATCATTGATAAGTATACGAGGAAATGAAGCGCAATATAAATGGAAATGCAAAGACACACACTTGCAGTGTCACTGTGGCCGTGTATTGATCAATCGATGAATTGGTGTTCGGTTTGTTGTCTGGAAAAGTGGTGCAATTGATAGGAAACTAATAGCCAATGGCAAGTACAACGATTGAACATTAAGTGCACTTTACTGTAACGATTCAAGCCAAGTGAAAGGCAAATTTAAATCAGAAAGCAATTAATTGCATTTAAATGGTATTCAAGTCGAGACAATCGACCGAATTCAAAGGGCTACACTGCCACGGCGACATCAATTCTGTTGTGATCAAATGCATAAAGCAGGAAAGCTGAGCATATCTGACAGGAAAATGTCGGCGTCAATTGCCACTGGCCCATCCGCTGAGCCAAAGCAAACCAATCGAAGCATCTCTCCAAGTGAGCTATTGTGGCGAACATTGGCAACATGGCCACATAGACAACAGTGACATCCAACCAGATGGAATATAGCACATATCGAATATAATGATGATAACTGCCGGAATAATCATTCGAAAATTAAAATTAAATGAGTGCACAATCGAATCAAACTTTCAGCATATATACAATGAAGTATGGAATATAAACATAAATATGATCTAATGATTTTATTATTAATGACAATTGTTATATATTAATATAGGCAATGGCAATGCCGCATGAATAAATAAATAACCTGAGAGAAGGAAGCCAAAATAATCCAATCTGCAATTGTTGATCTGTTCAAGGAAGGGCTTGATGCCCGCTTGGTGCAATGTGCGTTCGATATGATTTAGGTGTGGTCCGAGCCAACTATGAGTCAACGAGCAAACAAATCACGACAACTTACTTCCATTTTTAATAATTTAAAAATGTATTGTCGCATTCATAGTGTAAAAGGATCAAATGCGAAAATATTCAAAAACAAGAATATATTACGGCAAGGAAGACTTGATCGCTTTGTCTACAAAGAAGAACGCCAGAAGAACAGCACGCTTGGCGTTTGGCATTAAACCCACAAGATAACGAGCAAGATTCAGTTTTTGTTACATTTCGTTATAACGTTATAAACATGCTGTCGAACTCTTTGGTGATTAGTGCGCGGTACTTGATTCGGCCAAATTAATATTGCTTCCTAGAGAAGCCCTTCCTTCATGAGAAGTCTGTCTGTGCTCGTCATGGATCGAACCAATCAGTAGTATGACAAGCATTCATCGTCGAATTTCAAATGACTGATCACTCGGACAAAGCCTGCAGTCTCCGTGTCAACTTGTGTTGTCGTTTCGGTAGATGTCATCATCGATCCCGGACAGGAGGATCATCGGTGCATGGCACACCAGAATGCGAGCAACCGAGAGTGAGACAGATAGCCAGAATGAAATCAGCGAGTCCGCTTAAACCTTGCTTGATTGACAGTGTCATCCTCAGTTTGTTTCCACTTTGTGGCCAGGCTTATGCAACTACCGAGAAGAATTTGTTCTGTTTATCACAAACAGTGAATGTCCTTTGTCGATGTACAATTAGCATTTTTATAGATCTATATTAGGTATACCTGGCGCCATTCCGCCAAAGTGGACATGTATACATGTCCATTGTCCATGTCAGGGCAAGCTTGCCATTGCAGAATTGGAAGCCAACTGGCAAGTCTCTATGAATTAGCCAAAGTGGCATTGAGAGGCTGTGTTGAATGGCATTAATTTGTTGAGTTGCGGTGCTGGCCAGGAGTACCGCTAAATTATCGACGGCACCCCGGCCTGCAGCTCCGAAGTGTACCCCCAGAAGTGTTGTTCTGTTATACCTTCTCGGACAGCCTCATTATACAGTTTGCAATGGGACTCAATCTCCGATTGATTACAAATGCTAACATTCACACAGAGAAGTGTGAGATGTTTGCAATCGTTGCACGAACTTGCCGAATGAGTTGAATGTTGACAACTAAGTTAGTTGAACTAACTAACAACTAACCAACCATGTGCTCGCATTTAAATGGCTAATGACGATGAGTGAATAATTATAAATTTAAAAGTTGTTTCTCATGAAATTAATCAATTGTAGTCAGATAAGACAACACAAAACCAATAGGCGCGCAGCGATTCGAATGCACGAAAAGTCCCGTCAGGTAATGAGAGAGGGTTGAGTAGACCGATCGGACTAGCTTGATTGCAGTGTGCTGTATCGATTTTGTAGATGAAAGCACTCACTGAGCCAGACAGGTCAGGTCAGGAGCAACACAACACAAATCAAAAATGCCACATATGACATCATTCCTCAGGACTTACGAGCGAAGACACCAAGGCATTGCTTGTTTGGTGCAATGTTGAATAAAGCATAACATTTCGTTACGTGCCCATGCTGCACTGTACTGACTGAGAACATGTGCTCACAATTAGAGGTTGTGAGCGAGAAAATGGAAATGGCAAGAGCCGCTATGCCGCTAAAGTGAAACAAACAATAAACAAATTAATTAACAAGTGAATAAAAAATTTCATTCAAGATGAGACGCATTCGAAAAGATAATACCTGATACACATGGTGCCACCGATTGGAAGTGCACGAGATTGTGATATAAGTTCACTGCCAGTCTTTTGGCAAGTGAGCGCTAAGTGTGGCCAATGCTCAGAGAAAAACAATGACACTACATAATTGCACTGATCGATTTGATGTTGAAGTAATGCCGAACCGGACAGAGTCACACTAGCAATGGTTGTGCAGCCAGTAACAATGGCAACCAAACTATTGCCCAAACATGTGGGCACACACTCTAACACTCACAAACAAGTTGTTTTTGTTTTCAACTATTACCGACAAGTTGGGAAAGTGGCTACACGTGTGCAAAAGCCCGCCGCAGCATTGAACAACAAATGATCAAATGCAGTACCCAGCACACGTGTCCACTAAAGGCGAGTGGCAGAACAGATCGGCAATCGACACAGACGCTTGTTTGTTGACAACAATTTCGCCTTTCGAATGCACTCAAAGTCGCAAATATGCTCAATTGAGTAGAGAGTGTACAATGTGGTAATACAAATGTTTATTTGAAATCTATTCAGAGAGGTAACTCTAATAATATTCTTCTTTGAATTGGTGCATGAGATTCGGTAGAACAAAATGACCTAGCTAATTTGGCTCAGGTGGCCTCACTTGTGCTTCGCTACTAATTTCACTTGAGTACTGTCGTTATAACCATAATTGAAACTTCCTTAACTGAATGAACTACTAATAATTCAACACGATAATGTAAGTTTTGCAAACTCATTTTTCAGATTGTTTTGTGTGCAAATGAATTGCTAATAGAAGTTAAATTTAATTCCTAGTTTAGTTGATTTATTCCTTCTCACTTACTATCGACAGCACCTTAACGAACCAATTCACCAAGAACGACCAACAGCAGTCTGCAGACACTTCAAATGCACAAAAATATAGTTTACAGTTGCACGCTTCGATGGACATTGCCTTTAGCAACAGTATTTCTCAAGTGGCATGTCTACATTGCTGTGTTCTGTCGATGGATTGTCAAATGAATTTTGTATGTCACATATTTTCTTTTGAAAGAAATTACTTAATACTTTGTGATTGAATGTGATTTCGCGGTGCTTCTGCACAGACATGTCTGTGACAGTCTAACTCTTCTCATGAATTGAAGTGTCCATTAGGGAATATCTAGACTGCTGAGAATTAAGAGAAACTAATGTTTATTTGGTCATTAAAGGTGAATAATAGTGTTGTTGATGTATCACAATTACAATACACTCCTTAGTGCACAATGCACAGTATGAGGGCTTAGGTAGAAGAAAGAGCGAACCAAGCATCCTTTGCGATGACATCGAACTCAGTTCGGAGCTTGGTGTTGGTGCGCAACAGACCATAGAGAAAGAACTTGCACGCATCGGACAACTCGTCACCACACGAGTGAAGTGTGTTCCGAATTTCGCCGTCAACATTTTCGTCATGTTCGTTGGCGTTGAAGGGATATTTGCGATCCACCAGGAAGAACAAAGTGGCACCCAATGACCAGACGTCGGCCTCGATTGGATTAAAGAATTCGCCCGCGTGGCCAAACGATTCGGGAGCATGAAAGTACATGTGCTGCAGGTTCAGTGCAGAACGACAAGGCTGGTCGATGATGTCGTTGGCGTTAGTGTCCCAGTAGATCACCGCATCGCGAAATCCACTTAACTTGGCCTCAATGGCATCGCCTGTCTGTTTGAGCAAAATATGCTTTGGGTGAATGGAGCGATGTGCAATGCCAACGTCGCCCAAGTAGTCCAGTGCCCTGTAGATCGACTGAGCGTAAGGCAATAGCTGCTGCTCAGTGATAATGTTGCCCGCTCCGATGTAGGCCTTGGTATTTCCTTTGTTGGCGTACTCCTGGAACAGATAGATGTGACGCTTCTCGTCCGAAAAGATGTCCATCGTCTGGATGATCGATGGATGCTTTCTTGCCTGGGCAAATAGGCCAATGATTAATTTGTTGTTCCCGCACACACCACAATGACCCACTTACCCAAATGACGCAGTATCTTTAGATAAACTTCAGAGTCTGGATTGATGAGCGAAGTGGGAAAGAATTCGCGAGCGATCAGCACATTTTCTCCAAAGTGTGGACGGTTGGCCAAGTGAATGGTCGAATGTGTGCCCTGGAAGATGGCCTGATCTTTGTGCACCACATATTCGGTATAGTTTGGAGAGTTCTTGATCGGATCGGAGGCACGCAAATTATGCAAGTCTTCCACCTAGAAATAGAAACATTGCCTTTGACAATCAATCAATCCCAATCAATCAATCAAACCTGTTTCTTGAGCATGTTTGACATGTAAGCCACTCTGACCGGATCGACTGGTAGCTTCTCTGGAGGCTTCTCTTGGCCTGAGTCTGCCTGCTGTTGTTCATACTCGGTGGCAGGCACTGTACGAATGAATTTCTGTGATGATTGCTTCAATGAACCGTTGGCTTGCCTCCAACCACGCTGAAAGTATGGCATGATTGCTGTTATAGAAAGACAAAGATTAGTCGAGGGGCTGAAGTGGAGAAGCTGAAGAAAAACTTACTTCAGTTAAGATCGCGTGACGTTGCTTACAATTTCAAATGACCACTGACAAATTAACAACAAACAAAACTGTGACGTTAAATGTACAAGTGATCAATGCATTAGAATTCGATTGAGTGGAGACCAAGTTGGACAGATCGAAGGTTTATTTTCACAAACTGTGGAACATCAATTAAGTTTGATTCGAGTTGATTATATTGTTAATATTTTATTAAAATGTAGTAAATTATGGCGCCTTCAATGTAAAGCTTTAATTGCAATTAATCGATGATATTGTCTACAAGTTGAGACTGGTCACTGACCAGTGGTCAGCATTTGACGGACATCGATGGGGGCCTTGGTGAGTTGTTCGACGAAGCGAGACTCCCAGCAAAGGTTCAAATACTGGCCACGAACCATCTCGGGCAGTTGGCAGATGAGCAAGTTCTTTTCAGTCTGCGAGAGTTCGTTATAGTGTCGTGGCAGTGGAAGCTCATGTCCACCAAGTAGCAATTTGCCTTTGGCGTACAAAGATCCGGAAGCGGGCGAGGCTTGTAACTGAGCATTAATGGGCTTGCTAGTGCCAGTGGCCAAATAAGTAGTCTGATTGATGACAGAGGAAGCTTGGCTGGCTTCATTGGCCACCAGTTCCAATTTGTGCAATTTGTCTTGCAACTCGTCGATGAGTCCTTTGCGAATGTCACACGAGGCCAGAGGGACAGAGGCAGTAGTGATGCAAATGGAGTCTTCTTCCTCGTCATCGTCCATTTCTGCTTCGGACTTGTCCTCCTGTCGGGTCGACTCTGGTCCGGAAACACATTGACTCTGATCACATTGGCCATCTGGATGCACAGCGTTGCTGGCCGTGTCTTGCTCACCAGTGGTAAGATCGATCACTTCCACTTCGATCTTCTCCAATTGATCGTGGTCATTGGTATGCACTCGAGCAGCATTCGGCTGTGACAAAGGACACATCTTCAGGCCACTGTTCATCACTCGATTGAGTTGACACGCCTCTAATTTAGCCTCGATACTCTTAACGAGAGTAGTCACCTCGCCAGTGAGTCGAATCATAGGGTCGGTGAGATCCTGGTCTTCGAAATCCTTGTCTGGATCACGCATCATGTTGCACTTGACCATCGAGTAGTACATCTGGTTAAAGTGGACACTCTTGTCACAGTTAGTGATGCGATACTGTTCGAGGTTTTCGATGTACTCAGTCAACGAGTTGAGGTTCAACTTGGCCAGAATGCTCTGTCGGCTGGTGACATCGAGTACGAAGAACTTGCTTGCATCAGGCACGGTCACCTGTTCCACGTTCTGCTGATGCTGACGCAAGGTCGGTTGACCTGAACTGGGCTGACTTGAATGAGACCCATTCGATCGTTGCTGGTTTGAGTGGGCACGCTCAACTGGACCGTAGTAAGAGCCAGGTGCCACTTGGTTGGCCATCTGTGGATTGCCACCTGATGGAAGGCGAGATTGCCAGTTCGACTGAGTTGAGTTGCCCGACAAGCGTGAGAACATGTTTGACGACATAAGCAGACGATTGACTTGATTGACTCGATCAAACAGCTCTAGAGGGCACTTTCAGCTAGAAGACAAGTCGACTAAAACTCAACACCAAATATGGCCCTAGATGCGATAGTGGACTCGTTTTATATTCAAAGCCTCAATGGGACAACAATTAAAATGCGAAATGTCGGCCAATTCAATTCAAATTAAAACAATTCGAATAGTTCGGTTGGAGACTGGAGAATGCAATCAAATGTAATGTTGCACAATTAGGATTTGTTGGTTACTCGAAACAACCAAATTGGTTCAATCATTGTCATTTTGATTTAAATTTGCATTTTAATAATAAAGCCAACAATGGGAAATTCCGTTTAGTTGACTTTGCCTATGTTAAGCCGATGACCCATTTGAGGAATCGGACGGACCATCCTTCGAGCTATTGCTCGAATTAGACTTGTCTTCGATTGTTGACTTTTGCCCATTGAATTTATTTTCATTTAGTTTGCTGTTGTCGGCTTGTTCGCTGCCATTCTCTTTTCCTGTACCTGTGGCACTCACGGTTTTGCTGTCACTTTCAGTTGCTTGTTTCTTGCTTCGAGATTTGCTTTTGCTTTTACTTTTATTTGGTCTGTGCTTGCTTTTGCGCTTGGCCTTGCTTTCCGACTCGCTCATCGAAGACGAGTGGGGAGCCACGCTCGAGGAAGAATCCTTCGGAATGGTCGTCTCTGCTTGTTCAGTTGCAGCCTTGCCAACGGTCTGATTGCGGCGTTCTCTGCGTTGTTTGTTTCGCAATTTGTCCTTGTCCCTCTTTTCTTGCAGCTTGTTCTTAATGCGAATCAGTCCAGTGATAATACAAATGCCGTACACGAGTAGGCCACCGACAATCACTGCCCCTAGAGCCAGGCCAATGATCGCAAATAAGGAGAGTTCAAAACCCGGTTCAGAGCTCATGGTGTAATGATTCTGTAAAGCGGTAACATTGCCATCCTCAAGTTTGGCAGTAGAATTTGCCGTCAAGTTGTTCAAAGTCGGAACAAACGACGCATTTGGTTGCATCTCAATAGGCGTTGATTGAGGAAGCTCTTGCGAAGCTGTTTCCGGGGTAGACTCGTTTTGCACTTGAGTGGCATTTTCATTTGGCACAGAAGATGAGCTTTCTGGCTCGTGTTCTTCTTTTGATGCTGGCAGTTCGTCAGGCTTGGATGGCTTGTCCTTGAAAGATCCTTTCTCATGGTCATGGTTGGCAATCTGCTTCGTACCTTTAGGCTTGCCTTTTTTGGACCCTTTCTTGGGACGAAGTGGAACATTCTTGTCCTCACCATCATTATCGTCAATGTTCTTTTCTTTGTCTTGCAGCTCCACATCTTCATCGTTGCCATCCAGCTTCGAACCTTTAGGCTTGCCTTTTTTGGATACTTTCCGGCGAGTGGATGGAACATTTTTGCCCTCACCTTCATTCTCGTCAATGTTCTTTTCTTCGTCAGGCTTGGATGGCTTGTCCTTGAAAGATCCTTTCTCATGGACATGGTTTGCAATCTGCTTCGTACCTTTAGGCTTGCCTTTTTTGGACCCTTTCTTGGGACGAAGTGGAACATTCTTGACCTCATCATCATTCTTGTCGATGTTCTTTTCTTCGTCTTGCGGCTCCACATCTTCATCGTTGCCATCTTGTTGAGCGGGACTATGGGACTTGCCATTTGCAGAACTTTTCCGGTGATTCGGTGCAACGCCCACGCTTTCAGTATTCTGCTTTTCTTTGTCGTCTAAATTGCTTCCTTGGCTTTCAATAGCATCCTCTTCATATTCTTCCCCAATCTCTTTGCCGGGGTCATCGTCAGGCTGGCTTACTTTGGCAGATATTGGTCCAAGAGCGAGTAAAGCCATCACAAGCATAACAAGCATTGCCTTTGAGATGAGACCAATAAGGCGAAATTGTGCTTGATGAGAACGGCCAGAGACAAAGTGAACACTGTACCACTTGTTGTGAGGCTGCATGAGAATGGTCGCTCAAGGAGAAATTGAACAAACTAAACAAAAAAAGCAATAATGAGCAAAGCCAGATGAAAGACTGAAACTTAACTACAAAATGTTAAGTTCAGTGTAATTACATTACCAAACAAATTCGATTAGCAAGAAAATCTCGAACATTTCAAATACAGCATAATGTTTGTAAGCAATTCCAATGCCATATAGAAGCTATTTGAGAAAAGCTGAAACATTGATATATCATATTCCAATGCAAATATTACATTCGTCCATGGCGCCATCTGTTGGATTAAATCAAAAATTGTAACCAATTTGTTGACATTTGAATTTATTTTTCATTTTAATTATAATATAACAAGAGGGTACCAAGGTAAGTTTTTAGGTGATTAGGTTTGGTAACCCAGTCTGAGAATAAAAAGCGGCAATTTCTGGAAATGCGTTTTATTTTTCTATGGTTTAGCAATCATTATTGAATTATTTTACAATAATATACTTATTTGTGATATTCAGATTACATTACATATGGGAAATTAAATTAATTTTTCAAATTAAGCCAAATTATTTACATTTTAACCATAATTTCGCCCCTTTGTAATTTATGACTTAGAAAATAATCTCATATTTTACTCCCAAAAATTTTAAATTATAGAGTTGACTGAAGCTGAAGACGCGCATGTTCGCTTGCATGGTGAGATGAGCTTTGATAATCTGGAGGATACCATTGCTGAACGCGGAATGGGCAGTGTCGTATATTTATCTATAGATGAGCACAACTATGGTGAAAAATGCTGGCATATTTTAGTGCAAGAGAGAAAACGTGCAAGTAATTTTTCTCGAGGAGCCAAACACGGTCCATTGGAGATGACTATTTAAAACGAACCAAATTCAAATCGAATGATAGCTAGAGTGTCAAAACATTGGTGTGCCGGTAGCATGTAGGCCAATCGACTTCTGCCGAGTTCTATTAGACTTGGCCATTGACTCGATTGCCATTTTGCCAAACTCTCCTCATACTAGACAGAAACAATTGAATTCGAATGCACATTTGTCATTTGAGAAATGATTGACGCACAAGTGGCCGAAATTAGTTTAATTATGTCAAGCTAATTGTGTGAATGTAAGGCGAATGGCTCATTGTTTGGCCGCTTTGTCGCTTGTTTCATTTGGTGCAATTAATTTCCTGATGAGTGCACACATAAGCATTGTCTTGCAACTTGTCCTTAGCGTATGAGTTGGCAAGACCTTTGTTGACAGATTTGTCGTCAAGCAGGATCCACTGATTGTCGGGCCTCTCGATGCATGGCAAAGTTGTGTCCGTGGGTACTTTCGTTGCCTGCGTGCAGCACCACACTGAGAAGACCATACTCTTGACCAGCCAGGTTCAATAGCCCATCAATGAACCAAAGGAACGCAAATTTTGCTTCCATCTGGTGCAAAGCGTTTAAGGTGCACAATGAGATAGTGTGGTGCACGGCGCATTGAGGTGCCCTTGGTGGCTGGTTGGCGTGACTGGCATTCACTACAGAATGGAGCACTGTCGTTGTTCAAAATCTGTTGGCAATGACGAAGTTAGTCAGTGTGAAAGCGTCAGCAAGTGTCTATTTACCTCAGTGTCGGTGTAGTCGTTGATGCAGTCCATTAGAGTGATCGCCTTTTGTTTGAGCATTTCTTGAGGTATTTGAACTTGTAATTGCCAAATAGAACTCCAGGACAAACTCGTGTGCTCGCAGATGCAACAGAAAAGAGAGCACTCGATCTGGCCCATGAACATGTCGGACAGATAGCTGTGATCCACATGTTGCAAGTGATGGTTCCACGCTTCGTTGGCGCTTTTTGGCTCCACTTGCTTTTCGGTGTGGCTCAATTTTTTGGCCATGTTCGCTTCTTGGCGGATCGTACGGACAAGTAGTATGCTTTGAAGGCAAAACGATAGAGAAAAACATGGAATTTTGCAAATAGCTATCTCTAGAGAAGTCATTTCGGCCATCAGTGCGAACGAAACTTCAAATCTCAAGTCTGCTCAATCAGCTGCTCTCCACGTGTTTTCAGTACTGAAGAGAATCAGTCCAGTCAAACCAATTGTGTCCAATTTATACAGTGCAATTTATGACAGTGAATCTTGATTGAATTGATTATCTCAAAGTTGTTATTATATTTTTAATCAGTCATATGATATGATGAAATATGAATAAACATCCACTCATGACATTTGACAACAATTGAAACTGACAACTGAAAACTTCCTGTTCTGGACCAAATCATGATCTGTTCTTCGATCCATTCACGTAGTTTTGTTGTTCTTACCTAAAAGTTGCGATCATAATATGATAATCATATTCAGATTGGAAGAGCTGGGTCCTACTTTGATTGCCATTTCTAAATAGTCTATATAACATATGGAATATTCCTTATCATTGATGAGTTATCAACAATATTGTAAATATAGTCTTGTTACTTTTAATTTCACCTTTTGTATTTCATTATAGAATCATCTCTTGCACCAATCTCGATTATCTCATGAATAGTATGACCATTGCAGTTGTAGTTGCTATTATTGGATTTATTCTAATTTAACTAGTGAATTATACAAATTACCACTTATCCATATTTGAAAAACTAATGCTAACTTGTTGCTACAGTTTTAGAAATGAATTGTTCCATAAATAGCAAATCGAACAAACCAACTTTTGCTTGCTAAGTAAGCAAGTAAGCCTTACTTGTTTGTCTCACTCGTGTTTTGGCCATGTTGGTCGACGAGTCAATTTAGAATTTCGTTCGAACTCCACCCCAAGGAAGCGTCCAATTGGTCCCATATCGCGTACTTCCAAAAGCCTCTTTAGCTGTTCCTTGATGTCTTCAATATCCTTGATATTATCTGCGAAAATTAGTATATCGTCAACATATACTAACAAATAGCTCGTCTTGTTGTCTTTTCTTCTGACGTAAATGCATCGTTCGGACTTTGTTGGATAGAATTCCAATTAATTAAATGTGTTGTTGAAAATGGCAAGCTCGTGTTAGTTATTAACTTACAACTTACTTGTTAATTAATTTAATTTATTGTCATTTTTGTTTGTAAAATACGGAGAATATTAGTTTTGACATTAAAAATTGGAACATAAATTTATTTTTGTTACTTTAATGACATTTACTTTTAGAAGTGATAGCAATTAGCCTTGTACTCTTTTCCATTATCTTTGATGATTAATCTTTAGCTTGACCTGGAAGGCTTCTTGTCACAAAATGAGTTTAAAGTAAACTTTTTAGGTCAAAGTTAAATGACTTTTGTTGAGTGTGATATTTGGTTCTATCTAACCGAGACAATCACCATCGAACCACACTGACCAAGTAACAATGTCTCATTGGTTCGTCAATCACAATTTGCACTATGCAATAATATGATCAATGAACATTGCCATAAATGCAATGACTTATTTATAGGTGGAGTAGCACAAACATTTAAAGACATTTTGAAACGGGAAAAGCGCCCAAACTAATATCCGAAACTATCATTTACAGAAATTCGTGCCATAATTTCATGACATGTCCTGATTGACCAGTTTCAAATTATTACCCTCGTTTCGATTCAACAAAAGAACATTTAGGTTTATTGTGGTAATACTCAGACACAGAACATTGTGAGAAACAAATTGGGAAATATTAATGAGAGAAAAAAGGGAAAAAATGCAATTAAATGAAAGCTCTGACAAAAGTAAATAAAAAGTCAATTCAACTCTCCCATCACTCGTCCACCACCACTCGAACATATTCGTTCGGGTCTCGCAGGTCCACAATGTTCTTGGCCTTCTGTTCTTTCATTGATTGAGGCAGTCCAAAGTGTTGGGTTCGAATGTGCATGACCAGATTTCCACGTTGTTTGCATTGCTTGCTGCAGTGAGGCCAATTGCAGTGAAATTGATTACTCTCGAGATGAGTCAGTTGGTGTCGTTTCAGTTGACTTTTACAGGAAAACGAAGCAGTACATCCAGGGTGGGTGCAGTGGAAGTGCTTCAATTGGGAGTAATGTTTGGCTTGTTGATGAGTTGTCATATTTTTACGTGTGTCGGTCACTTCGCCACAGTCGCTCACGAAATTACACTCGAACTGACCAGTCAGATGATAATAGTACCAGTGAAAGTAAGCTTTGTGTTGCGAATCATATTCTTTGGGACAAACTGTACACAGGAATCGAGTATCTTGAGAATGGCTCAGTTTGATGTGCTCACCAATTTGAATTCTACAAAAATAAAACTAGGTCAATTTAATGTGACATTATAATAATATTCACTTACGAACGATCGAATCGAGCATTGCAATTGGTGGCAAAACATCGAAGAGGGGAAAGTTGATGCTCAGTGCTCAAATGATCAAATGAATCCAACTTGACATTACAATTTGACTGAGTGCAATTCAAATGGAGCACTTTGACCTTTGCTTCTTCAGGATCATCGTTGGCAGAGTCGTCACCATCTTCACCATCCTCTCCTTCATCCTCCTCGACTGTTATCTTCGATCTCTTGCCAGTTTTATTCGATGTTTGTTGTTTTCGTTTGTTGTGCTGAGTGGGCACCGTTGCCTGTTGGTTGAGTGCAGTTCGATTTGATCCATTTCCTGTGCTGGTCGAAGGTGACGATAGATCAGCTGATTGAGTCACTGTTGTCACCTCATTGGGCTCATTCAAATTGGTGAGCGTTTGTTGTTCACTTGACAAATTAGCGCCACCGTCGTCGATTGATTCATTCGTCGAATTGGAAGCATTTTGACTGTCGAGGGATGGATTGCTCAACAGTTGGCCCTTGTCAAGGTTCGACTGAGTCACTTCATATCGTTTAGCATCCACTTGACTGTGGTCAGGTTGCACATTTCTCGCAGACTGTCGGACAGGTTCATCATCATCGTTGTCCTCCTCTTCATCACTTTGGTTGTCATCATAACCTTCACCATTGTTATCGTCAATTTCGGTGTCTTCATCTTCTTCACGGCCTTGATTTCCATCCACCGTTCCATTAACCGTCCCATTTCCATCCTCCTCCACCTCCTCTTCATCAATGTCCATCATCATTTCTCCAGTCTCAAACTCCCCAACAGAATCCTCCAACTCTTCTTCTTCTTCCTTCTGACTCATTCCTCCTTTATTGCACATTTCCTCATCACCACCATTATTCTTTTGTTGAGTGTAGTCTTCGTATTGAACAGTTTCGATGCTCACGTGAGACGAAGGTCGGCCTGTTGGCAACAAACACACACACAAATTCAGCAAAGTTGAACATTGCAATAGTGAAAACATACCTGTGCTCACTTTGTCTTCCTCATCTTGCTCCTCCTTCATTTCCTTGGCTTCCACCAGTTGATTGTTGATGTCCGTGCCATTGATGATCATCAAGTCTTGAGCGTCATCTTCATTTTCTTCTTTCACCTCTACACGTAATCAGACAAAGTCAATTATGACTATTACTGCTACTACTTTGAGCATATGCACTCACCCTGTTTCACCTCTCGATGCAATACTATAGACTTGACATGAGGATGAGGATTCGGGCAGTTGCAGACTGGCGGCAGTGGCACCGATTCGAGACGAGCTGATCCACCAGAAGGTGATGAAGTAGTTGGTGGTGGTTGGGTGAGAGAGGCGACATGCGAATTGGATAATGATTCGGTTTGATTGACTAGTGCACACTCACCACCATTCACAAAATCGAGTCGTGCGAGTTCAAAATGCATCGACTTGTTAGTTAGTCTTTTGAAAAGCGAACCTACCACTGGTTCGACACATCGCTGCAGATCGCCTCGAAATGACATTTTAGTCGCCTCTTTCTCCTCTTCGAGCAATCGACGTAACTCATCCACATTGAGATGACACTTTGGTGCAGCAGAAGCAGACAACGATGATGATGAAGATTGCGAGTTGATGATCAAGCCTTGGTTGGTGATTAATTTGTGAGTAAGCTTCAGAATGAGCGAGTCGAGCTCAGTGTCCGCCAGTCGGCCAACTTCAGCACAGAGGCTCCGTTTTGTGTCCTCGTTCTCGCCTGCAAACACATCTGACAACAGGGATACACTCGAGTGGGGTTGTGTTGTGGATGAGGAAGACATGATGATAATCAGCTGGATTCGAAAAAGAAGAATATTCTTGAAGGAGAAAGTAGAAAGTAGAACAAATGGTTGATTCACGAGAGCAGAGAAAACAAACACAACACACAGACAGGAGAAAGTGTGTTCATGTAAACACGTGAGAACTGTGCTCTCACTGTCAACTATCGATGGTGTGACATGCTGCATTACCTCTGTTTATGGTGACTGTCACCAGATGACCTCACTGTACTGATCGATCGAATTGCGACATTATCGAATGTCTTGTTGTTGCTATGATTGTCACTATATTTGATCTAAATTGAACACTCTTTCGGTGTATTATTTGGTCACTTTTTCACTTAGGACTTTTTCTTCAACTTTCGTTTTGTTAGCTTCGGTGCTTGTCACTCGTCATCGATTCAGTCAGTATGGGCACAATCAATGGAGTTGATCTGGTAAGTGTACTCTCACTTTGAGCTGTCTCATTCTCATTCTCTCTTGTTTGTATGTCTCTTTCTAGCCGCCCGATTTAAAGTGCCTATTAGACCAGTTAAAGAGCTGTGCCACTGACGAGCAGCCCTCAAAGGCAAGTTTGCTTTCAAGTTTGTTTTCTTCATCAGTTCTAATCGATTGCACTTAGATTTACAAATGTGTCGACCTGTGGAAACAAATTACGTCTCAATACGATCAACAAATTTTCATTGGCGAACTTGTGGCGCAACTCACTCGAGTTGTCGACAAACTTTTATCCAATGGCAACGATATTCTCACTAAAAGCGATGAGATCGATTTGAGTACAGGAGTTCACTTTTTGGCGATGACCTGTGTTCACTCGCCCGTGGTTTGCATGGGTAAATTGTCTCTGGCCAATTTGATGACAAGTCTGCTCTCCTTGCTGGAACAAGTGGTTGCACAGATTGCTCTTGCACCAAACACGGTCGCCTTTCCTCGATGGCTTTGTCCTCTCCTCTTACTTGTGGACCAATTCGAGAAGTATTCGCGTGTTACCATCTGGCGAAGTCGAATTTTGACAATTTTTCCTAAGAGGCAGTGGTACAATTGGGCCTTTGAGCCGTTTGACCTCACTACCAACAAAATTATAGACGATGCCTACCGAAAAGGCGAATTGAACTGTCAATACAAGGGCCAGCTTAGTACGTGTACTCTGTATTTTGGCAGTATGACTTGCTCAGAAGATAATAGTGACTTGCCCTGCAAGTGGGAACCAGTGGTACTGAGTGAATTCCATGGACAAGAAGAATCTCGATCCGAAGAAGGCAATCTTGAAGTGATCAAGTCATGCATCGAGCATCGTTACTCGTGGCTACTCGATGCATTGGTGGTCATCATGCGACATTCTAAAATCGATCCCAACACTCTGCAAGCGGTGGTTCGTCTGTGTCTTCGAGCGACTCGCACTTCTCACAAGTTGGCCTGTCAATTTGCATCATCAGATGGTATCGCCATGTTGTTGAACCTGTCAACAAAACAGACCTTTGATGGAATAATGCCAATGACACTCTCACTCATTCGTCACGTTTATGAAGATGCTCAAGTACTTCGAAGTGCAATGGAGGAAATTATACGCAAAGCGAGCATATGCTCCTCTCCTTTGCCCATTGATCTGCGTTCTCTCAGTCGAACTATTAACCCAGCTGCTTGCCGAGACCCAGATTTGTTCCTGGACTGTGTCAAGTCACTTCTTCGAGTCGAGCCCACAAATGTTATTAACTTTCGTTTGAATGATGCAAAACCAAATGTACACAATCACAAAACTGACCAATGTGACCAAACCCGAAATTTGACCATTGATCTTCTAAATTTGATTCCAAAAAGATTTCAATTGGATTCATCAGGTAGCACTGCGTTTGTCTTTGACACCCAAACCTTATTGTACATTATTGCTGAATTGACTCGAGCCGGTGGGTTCAATATTGAGCTTTTACTCGAGCACCATTATGACCAAGGTAAGTGTTTCTTTTTTATTTACTTGCTTTCTTTAGACATTTCTTTTGAATTTTATTCATTTAGGTTTCACCGAAGACATTGTCAGTAAGTGTACTGCACTGGAATTCATATTGGACCACATGTGGATTAAAGAGAAGAATCAAGACCTCTCGGTGATTGTTTCAAGTCTATTCAAGTTCATGATTCGTTGCAGTGACCTAAATGGCCCTTCAGGTCAGGTGAAGTTTTGTGACCTGTTTCGCGAGATTGGTGCCTCACTCAACAGGACAGTTCAAGCTCGTGTCGAGTCGAACCAAAGACAGCGCCAAATAAAGGCAATCTGTTATGTTTTGAAGGAAGCATTAATGTTTGTCTCAAGATGTCCTCCCTGCCCGCCATATGTTCATAAACAATTATCCGTGAACGAAATCTCCGACCAATGTGATCGTTTGGTGAACGATTTGGCAAGCTCATTTTTATGTTTTGACGATGATTTAAACGACGGTAATAGTTTGCCTATTATCGATTCCATTCTGAGAACTTTTCAATGGTTGATGGATTATAACACACACACGGAACGCCACATATATGAAAAGAATGGTTCTTTTGAACGCTACAATCAAGATGTGGCAGAAAATAGTGAGAACAACTATCAAACCTGTCCATTGGTACATCCATTTTTGTTGGACAAGTCGCAAGCGCTTCCCTTTTCGAGCAAGTCATCAGAAAGTCTCTATTTCCGAACATGTTCTCCACTGACCATTAACAAGCCAAATCATATTTTTACTAAACTCCATATACGCGATGACTGCAGCAGTGTAACTTCCGATTGGATTCAGTCTTGTTCGTCGTTTTCACTGAACAATTCAGTGGTCATCATGCACGGACTTGCGTGCTCGAACTGTTCGGACAAGCAGCAATTTGCTACCTCCGTTGTGTGCTGTTCACTCTGTCGATGGTTTCAAGAGTGCTGCTTGGTGGACGGTCTCTCAATGTTCGAGGTGACAGCAAAAAGTCAACGGGCGTTGATGGCTCACTTTAACCTATCGGAGCATGCAGAAATGGAGAAAGAAACAGCCACAACTTATCCTAACGAACCACACAATAATCCTAAACATGCTGAAAATCGTAAATTCGTGAACCAGAATAGTCTTTGCTCACTGTTGAGTCTTGTGTTTGTCAATCGCATTAACGGTTTGGCCGAGTTCACTTTGGCAATGAAGGAACTTTGTATTCACCCTTCAAACGCTCTCTCGGTGGTTCGATGGCTGCTGGACATTGTTGAACGCATCAATGAATCGACAACTCACTGCAGCACTAGCAATAGTCAACCCATCACTCAACAATTGTCTTCCAGGTCTATTACCTTCATGTCGACCAGCCGTGCCAAGTTGAGTCTGCAGTTGTGTTCGAACAAGTCTTCAGGTCATCATTCCATTGCCATACTTCCACAGGCATATGACACTGTGTGTGAGAATGTGGTCAATATATTGTTCCAGTTGAAGGACCGTTGGATGGCTATGTTTTGTTTCAGCTTTATCAACCACAAGGACTACCAAATCAATTATTTCGATGCTCTTCTTTTTGTGGAACAATCCGAGCGAGGTATGTCGTCTGGACCAACTGAGTAGACCTAATTTCTTATTTCTCTTTTGCTTATTTTACAGGCTTGTCTTCCACAAGTCCGACTGATTGTCCCGACGTAATGACTCGGCTCATACTTCTACTAGCTCATCCAGTGATCAAGCAAAATTCTCAGCATTGTGAAAAATTGATAACTATTTTAGACAACCTTTGCTTTACGCCGTTCAAATTGATTTTTGATTGCCAACTGGAACATGCGCTTTGCAGTGCCGATGCGAACCCAATTTCAGTGATTGTGCAAATAATATTTTCACGATGTAGCTCAACAACAAAAGAAATGGCCAAAGATGTGCTGCTCAAGTTATGTAATATGTATGTGAAAGCTTTGCCAATTGCTTACAAAATAATCCAAAGTCGATTTGGCGATATTGTTCAACAAGTTAGACTCGATCTCGCGCAAGTGTATCGAGAGTTGACCACCAAGGATTCAACCACAGTGGCTCACCCCTCAGACTTGGGTCTCACTTCAATGTCTGCTCTAGTAGAGAACGTGTCGTCGAAGCAATATTTTCTGTTGGAAAATATTTTATTCAGCATTCGTAAACGAATCAATTTGACAGTTGCAGAAGATTCACTTTATCCACAGCTTGATCAATTGTGGCATGAATTGAGTAAATGTCTAGATTTATTGGTCAAAAGGAACCAACTACAAGTGGCGATCAAACTGAAGCCATTGATTGAGACTTATTTGCGGTTGAATGCGCCCAATCAATCGAACAAATCGAGTCTTTACTCCGAAACTATGGAACAACAGCTGGCGCACATCTCACAAAGTGAATCCAACCAAGTGGAAGTAATCAACAACTCTACCAATATTATCGAAAACGAGTCAAAGCGCAAGTTTGTCACCTTCATCACCGACAACAGTGTTGTATTCAATCAACTGCTTCGTGGCGATTTTGACGAACACTGGATGAATGGACCTTTTGGTGTACTAAGCGAATTTAGTCAAATTCTCGACTTTGACATCAAAAGAAGTTTCCTTCAATTTGAATTGACACGACAAAGACCAACCATTGGTTCATTCATTCATTTGAATGTCAAACGAGAGAAAGTATTTGATATGTCTTTTCAACAACTGAATCACCTGTCCGAATCTCAGTGGAAGAACGCAAACTTTATGGTGACCTTCGTTGACGAAGAAGCCCAAGATGCTGGCGGACCTTTGCGAGAGTGGTACCGAGTGCTGACCAGACAGATCATTAACCCGAATTACGCATTGTTTACCTCAACCGATCAGATTACCTATAGAATGAACCCGAGTTCACATATCAATGCGAATCATTTGGAATATTTTCGGTTTGTCGGAAAGCTCATTGCCAAGGCGATCTACTGCGGCCAGCTGATGGAATGTTGCTTCACCCGATCAATGTACAAACATATTCTTGGCAAGCCAGTACAACATTCGGACATTCAGATTGAGGATCCTGAATACTACGAAGGACTGAACTTTTTGCTCACGGACAATGGCTCAAAATTAACCGAACTTCGATTTACTTACGAGCTGCATGAGTTTGGCACTGATCGCATTGTGGATCTAATTCCGGATGGCCACAAGGTCATTGTGACTGAGGACAACAAGCATGACTATGTTCGTCGCATATGTCACTTCAAAATGACCGAATCCATTCGCGAGCAGTTGATGGCTTTTCTCGAAGGATTCTACACCTTGTTGCCTAAGCGGCTCATTTCAATTTTCAATGAACTCGAATTAGAGTTGCTCATCTCTGGCCTGCCGACCATCGACTTAGATGACATACGACGTCACACCATTTACAAAGGTTACGACAACCAATCGCCTCAAATCGAATGGCTCTGGCGAGGACTAGCCACCTTCACTCAGACCGATCTGGCCAAGTTTGTGCAATTTGTCACTGGCACCTCAAAGGTTCCACTCGGTGGCTTCTCCAACCACAACTTCATTATTCAGTGCCAAGCCACGAGCAATCGATTGCCAACTGCTAACACATGGTAAGACAGTGGACACTCGACGGAGCCAATTTAATTCATTTCCTTTTTGTAATCAATCTAGCATTCGCCAATTGAATTTGCCAATGTATGTGTCATACGACAAACTGTGCGAAATGATGCTCATGGCAGTGCGAGAGTGCTCCGAGGGATTTGGATTCGTTTAACTACCTAATCCAATCTATTTCAATTTACTGATGTAGTTTGCTTTATTGTGCAAATAAATATTTTAATCTGCAATATTGGGAAAGTATCATGATATGCTGCAGCTCGCTATTTGCAAATTTTAGATTGCAATAAAACATAATTATTAAATTGATTACGGTGCAGTGATCGGTGCACTCATTCACTGCAATGTTTACATATCATTAATGGCGAAAAGTCGATTGCTGCTGCTGCTTGCTTCCTCCTGATTCGATATTGATCGACTGTGCACTCTGCCCAGTGGAGTCTATACAAAGATCTCATCGTGGGCTACAAACGTTTTCAATGGTTTTAGGCGCAAAACAAACCTCACTTCACCAGCATCATTATCCGAAGATATAAATTCGCTGGCTCTCATCGTGAATTAATCGTTATCATTAGGTCGGATCCTTAAGGACCTTAACCAATTGGTGGACAGCCAATGACTGTTTTCAAATGTAATGTAGTCAGCAGTACAAATGTTAGGTTATTACTTTGTATTGAGGGCAAATTTTATAGGCAACACTGCCTTGCATTAATCTGCGCTGCCGATTGTTCGGCGAACAATGTTCGCTGAATTTGGCCATTTTGTAGCAATCAAGATGCAGGCTCTTGCCCATTTGCCTTCTTTGTTTTGTTGGCTTGGTTCATTGTAACCGCTTGGCCTCGGCTCACTTTCATCAATGAAATAGGCTCGATTCTATCACTAATCTAATAATCGGGCGACATGGAACACAGTGAGACCAAACGCGCTAATGCACCGTTCGAACCAACAGTCATCCCGACACTGGCATATAATCCAGTAATGCGTTCGTTAATTGATGTTGCTTCTCGGTTCTGTTTGTCTTTTGCTTGTTCGTGTTCGGGCCGGGAATCATTACCAATGGCATTAATTTAATTAAAGCACAAATTGGCCATTAAATGCAGAAATGTTGTCTATATATTGTTCATATCATATGAATCATATGGCCACCACTATGGCTAGGCCAGCCACATTCGCAATTTTTGTACAAAAATCGTAACGTTCACTGTGCTGCACTTTTGTACATTTTCTGCAGAAGTGGCAGCGCTAACTATGGCCCACAGCTACACAACAAACAATCAGCTGCCATCTCATTTCGGTACATTTGTATGAGTCAAAGAGCCTTACAGTGTCAGTGACAGTGTCAATGAAAAAGTAAGCAATCTTCATTGGCCAGTGCCAATGGCCACGCATGTCCATTGTCCAAACCGCGGTGGTTGGAGAGGAGTAGTAACGTCTTATAAGTTATAACGTAAACAACGTTATTTGTCGGCATCGTCGGCTGATGATTTCGTTCTGTTGTTGTTGTGGGTGCGCGCGCGGTCTTGCCTTTGTGCTCTGTTTGTGGTCACTTTTTGGCGCCTTTTCTGCCAGTCTGGCACATTCCACTTCGCCTGTGCTTTGTTCGGTGCGCACGTTGGGCGATTGTTTGAGCGCCTAAATTCACTTGTCTTCTGTCATTGCAATATTTGACAATTCACAACCAGTTTGATCATTCAAGCGGCTGAATCAAGCCCATAAAAGCGAGCCCATCTGCTTTTTCATTTGTCTTCTTCATTTCACCTTGATCAAGTCTCAACCTTCTTACTGATTTTAGTCTTCATTTATTTGGTTTTTATTTTTGCATTTCATCCTTCTCAATTTATCTCAATTTCAAGTTATGGCTCCAGTTCCAGTTGTTGCAACAGATTCCCGAAAGGAAGATTCATTGACTCAAATGACCAAGCTTAACATAAACAATGACCTTTCTGAGATTTCAACTCAAAATGATTACGCCAAGAAGAAAGATGATAAAGATGATTACGGCGTGGTAGTGAAAGGCATCGTCGAGAATTATCATGGAGAAGACCAAGTAGAACCTTTGCTGAAAGATAATCCCAACAGGTTCGTCGTTTTCCCTATTGAGTATCCAGACATTTGGAACATGTACAAAAAAGCAGAAGCCTCTTTTTGGACGGTCGAGGAAGTGGACCTAAGTCGCGATATGGCTCACTGGAATCAGCTAAACAAGAACGAGAAACACTTTATTTCGCATGTGCTTGCTTTCTTTGCTGCTAGTGATGGCATTGTCAATGAAAATCTTGCTGAACGATTTATTCGAGAAGTGCAGGTGACTGAGGCTCGATGCTTTTATGGCTTTCAGATTGCTATCGAGAATGTTCACTCGGAGATGTATTCCTTGCTGATCAACACGTATGTCACCAACCGAACCGAACGAGATTACCTCTTCAATGCCATCCAAAATTTGCCTTGTGTGGCGAAGAAAGCCAAGTGGGCAATGGCTTGGACTGGAAGTGAGAAGGCCTCCTTTGCTGAAAGGTTAGTCGCTTTTGCTGCAGTGGAAGGAATCTTCTTTTCTGGCTCATTTGCCGCTATCTTTTGGCTCAAGAAGCGCGGTCTTATGCCTGGTCTTACATTCAGTAACGAGTTGATATCGCGTGACGAAGGTTTGCATTGCGATTTTGCCTGTTTGCTCTTCCGACACATCAATAAGAAACCATACGATGAACGGGTGGTTCAAATTGTTGCCGAAGCTGTACGAATTGAACAGGAATTCCTCACTGATGCATTGCCGGTTAACTTGATTGGAATGAACTGTGATTTGATGAAACAATACATTGAGTATTGTGCCGATCGGTTGTTGGTTGAGCTTGGCGTGCCCAAATACTATCACTCGAAGAACCCGTTTGATTTCATGGAGCAAATTTCACTGGAAGGCAAAACCAACTTCTTCGAAAAGCGAGTTGGCGAATACCAGAAGAGTGGCGTTATGTCCCAGAAGGAGGATCAAAAGTTTGTACTAGATGCCGAGTTTTAATTTAATTTATTTGCCTATTCGATGTATTTTTTGGCCGAATGGTTTTCCCTACAAAGCATTAGAATCGATTCTTTTGATTGAACTTATTCTCTGGATTACTCGGTTCATTCTCCTAATTCGACTTTACACTTGGATGGTCCTCTTTTACCTTACCAGATCATCCATTCGGACAAGTCATTCGACACCATTCTAACTTTGATCAAAATCACTTTCCGTCATTTTCGCATTAATTTTCTATTTTATTATCACTTGTGTGACCTATTTTATTTTTATATTTTCTACATTTGTCCGTAAAATAAATCGATTCATTGCAAATTGTGGTTACTTTCAGTCTAGTGACTACCGCGAGATGAGATGTCTTGTTGATAAACTCCACAATTGCCTAGACTAAGAATTTACTCGAAAACAACCAACAAACAAAAATGTTAACATGTTAAATTTGGCAAATTGGGATTGATTATCAGTGATCACTGATCACTAGTAATACATTTATAAAAATGTGCTTTTAATATATTAAAATATCGAACATATGATATTTGTATCGGTGTAAGTTGCATTTGCACCAATAAAGAAATAAATAAATAAAAGCAATTTATAAAATTTAACTACAAATTGCCTTTGATGATTTGTAAACCATTTTCGCTTGCAAATTGAATCGCCAATTGTGAGAATGATTTCGGGCTTTGTATAACACTCAAGCAGGTGAACAAAAACAAACATTATCTTCATTATTTCCTTCTCTGCATTATTCATGTCGGTAATATAGTCCAAATACTGTTGTATAACACGATTAAAGTAAAAATAAAAATAAATAAAAAGCCCAAATGACAATGAGAATCCATACCTTTGATTGATGTCTGTGAATATCAATTCGTTTTGATAAGCCTCGTCAAAATACATCACCGGGTTGAATTGGTTGTTTGCTTTTGTTGTAAAAGATATACTTAATTTCGCATTATGCATTTTGTAAACCATCAAATTAATTAATTAAGTTTTCTTGGAGGGATTGAAGGTCAAGGCTGAATAGCAGAAGACACGTCAACAAGAACCAAAGGTTTCAAAAGAACAAATTTTATTTCAGGACTTGAAAATTTCTTCGTGTAGAATGAAACAAGACATCATTCGTCAATGTTAAATTTAAATCCAAATGTATCCATCATAATTGATAATTTTCTTGTGTTTACACTTCTCAATGTCTCCGATATTCAACTTGACCAAATGTTCACCAATGCAGTTTTCGTTTTGGTCGAAATTGTTGAAGACATTTCAGTTATAAAGAATGCTTCCTTCGGTTTATCGTTCTTCGTATTTTATATATCAAAGTATCGCACCAACTAATAGTCCCATATTGCATAGTCTTCATTGGCACACCACAGTCTTTCATAATAGACCAAAGTCTCACTCTATTTATATTAATTCCTAAAATCGGTCAAATCCTCAAACATATTACCTACTAAATAAATAAAAAGTGTTCATAAAAAAGAGAATACGTCATGTTACTAGAGAGTATTAATAAACAATATACCAGAAGCTCCAGAATAAAATAAAAGAATATCCAATATACAATATCGTTGTTTTCATCAATTTTGGCTCGAATCACAAACAATTCGACGGAAGTCTATTTGAACACAATAAAAATCATAGAAAATATTAATATCAAAGTTGGTAATTTGTAACGTTATCTTACATTTATTTTACTTTTACCATAATTTGGTCGATAAGATGAAACTTAAACTTGATATTATGATCAGATAATGTTGAAAAAGTTCTGTTTATAAAACAAATACTAAAACAGTAGGTTAATAAAGTCCAAACTAACCTGTCGACGACGACCTAACGATCAACAAGTCTGGCCGAGCGATGCCAAACAGGCTTGAAGTCCGTATCGTTCAGATCGTCAAACATGCGAAAATGCTCCATATAACGAAGGCAACGCTAAAGTGATAAGAAAAAAATAATATAAAATCAAAAATTGCCATTGTTTAACCCGTTGCGACAATATCTTGTTGGGTAGACACTTTCCGGCGACAACACAAGTCACTTGTGTTCCAAACCTATATAGGCTGCAGTGTAGAATCTACACTGTAGATGGCGCTCTCTCCGCCGACAGTCTTCTTTGTCCATTTGCTTTATTTTAAATGTTTTAAAGTTTATTGGCTTGAAGTGAAAGTAACGAACATCAATCTGGTGATTGACCAGAGGTGCTACCAGTCAGTGCCCATCGGTCTCGATTGTGGCCCTGACGATCGTCAATATATATCGAATATTAAGCGAGCCACTTTTCATGGTTAGCCAATTGAAATTAAATAATTAAGCAGCCAACCACGGACAAACTGCATTGCCAATACTAAGCGCGGTGAAACAATTCACATCAATTATAATGACTAATTAGTCATTTGTAAAAATATCTCACACAAAGCGACATGTGTTCTTCAAGTGGGAGGTATAGTCCGCACTGTTATAGCTAATTATAATTCGAGGCATCACTTGCTGATCAGTTCTTGCCGTGACAAACAAGACTTGTCAGGATTACAGAACAGACGGAGACATGTCTAGACAATGCACTACTTGATGACAAGTTCAACACTTTTCTCAACGACCATTTGCGATAGATTTGTGCCAAACAATCGATCGAATGCAAAAACAGCCGCAGTTGGATCAACTAAAGGTTTATTTACTAATTTATTTATACGAGCATTTCTGCATTTAGCATCAAGACACTACTTGCTCTTCTTGGAAATGGTCGATTTGCCTGATTTGGAGCTGGCCGACTTGGGTTTGCTGCTCTTGCCGGACTGTGATTTCTTCGATTTGCTGCTCTTCCCATCGTGAGTGCTACTCTGCTGCTTGCTGGAGCTTCCTCCTCCTCCTCCGGCACCATCATTTGGAACACTCTTGACACTCTTTTTACTGCTTTTGGAAATGCTTTTCTGGCTTTTGTTGGCTTGAGTAATCTTGCTCTTGTTGGAATCACTTTTGGGTTTGCTTGCGCTTGACTTCATTGCGATAGCTTTGTTGATTTGTGAGTGCAAAGAGTAGTGTTTTGAATTTTTGGGCTCATCGTGGATAGCCTCAGCCTTGTACTCGGATCCTTTGTCCGGCTCGTCTTCTGGCTGTGCTTTCGAATTCTTCAAGGTGTCATCATCATCGGCAACCTCCGCACTGAGATGCATCGATTTCTCTGCACCTGGTGTGTACTTGCCCGCTTTTTCGTCTTTGTCAGCCTTGCGAGTGGGCGTGAGACTGGCCACTGACACACTGAAATACTCGTGTTGGGGCAGCTTGCTGGGCGAATGACGTCGAGTTGGATCAATGTAGAAGCACTGGTTACAGGCTGCACGCATGTAGTCGTTCATCGCGTGCTGTTCCACAAAGCGGCGCCATTGAGTGGACTCCTTCACTGGAGGGTTGGAGAAAATGTTTGGACTTGTACAAAATAGAAATGCACTTACTGTCATTAGACGGATCGAAGGGGTACCGATTGGTGGCAATGTTCACCATGAGAACGCCCACCGACCACATGTCCACCAGAGACGCATCGTAGTGACCCTTGAAACACTCCGGTGGGAGATGATTGTTCTTGTGTGAACGTGCCTCCTTGCTGACCATTCGTGTGTCCACATTCTGTGAGTATACAATCGCCCGACTCCATCCACCAATCTTGACTTTATTCTCCTCACTGAACAGAATGTGATGAGGCTTGAGAAAGCGATGAGCAATGCTCAGGTTTTGCAACTGTTCCAGACCACTCAGCAACTGACGCATCCAGGTTCGGGCCAACTCGGGCGAAATGACAGTGTGCTCAACTAGACGCAGATAGAGCGACTTCTCAGGACACTCCTCCATGAAGACGTACGCTTCATTGTGCAACATAAAGACCTCATACACTCGGACATAATGTGGCGATTTGGGTCCTTTCCCATCGGCGGCACCGCCCACAAACTTTTCGATGCGCCAATTATTTTTGATCATCTGATCACGATAGCGAGGGGAACACTTGTCCAGTACCACGACCTTGCACAGAATCCGGCCACCATCCTTCTTTGCAGCCGAAAAGAAACGATAATAATCACCCAGGTCGACAATCAACTGGCCCAGTTTGTAGCCTTTCATCTCATCTAGTGATTTGACCTCCTTCGCTCCAGAAACGCCAACCAGTAAACTATCGAGATCGTTATGGGCAGAGGTGACAGAAGGAGTGCGGTTACTTTTGATCGAACTGACTGACTTGGGCTTTTTGGACAGTGTAGACTTGATGCCAGATTTGTTTGAGGCCAAGCCAGACTTGACATTGGTTATGCCTGACTTTGCAGCGCTCAAGCCCTTGGATTTGGGCTTTGATTTGGTAGAGGCAGACTTAACTCGACTGGAAGGTCCTGACTTTGACTTGGGTTTGGATGACTTCAAAGTAGATGAGACCTTCGAGCTCGAGACTTTGCTTGTGGATGGTGAGGTCTTTGATCCAGACGCAATAGAACCAGATATAGAGGAAGAGCCTGCCTGGGAGGATCCAGAAGTGGCATAGCCAGAAGCGGCAGATGAGCCAGAAGCAGCTGAAGAACCGGAAGCCGCAGAACCAGAAGGGGCAGATGAGCCAGAGGCGGCAGATGAGCTAGAAGCAGCTGAAGAACCGGAAGCCGCAGAACCAGAAGGGGCAGATGAGCCAGAGGCGGCAGATGAGCTAGAAGCAGCTGAAGAACTATAAGGGGCAGATGAGCCAGAAGCAGTTGAAGAACCGGAAGCCGCAGAACCAGAAGGGGTAGATGAGCTAGAAGCAGTTGAAGAACCGGAAGCCGCAGAACCAGAAGGGGTAGATGAGCTAGAAGCAGCTGAAGAACCGGAAGCCGTATAAGAACCAGAAGGGATAGATGATCCAGACGCGACTGAAGATCCTGAAGCCGCCGCCGACGATCCAGAAGAAGCGGAAGATCCGCCAGAACTTGCAGAAGACGATCCACCACCACTTCGCGAACCAGAAGTGGAGGACGATGATTTCTTGCTACTCATGGATGAGGCGAGAGAGTGGAGTTGGGAAGCGAAGGCTTGTTAATCACTTGTCAGTAGTAAAGGAGGTAAAGAGCTAAAGAGAAGCAGGACACTAAACCAACATCAAAATTTCCCAAATGAAGTGACTTAAAAAGACTATCGATGGAAGAAATCGAATTCTAAATTTGGAACAAAAAATAATGAAGCTTGAATGTTATAGTGTAGCAGTGTTTGTACTTACTGTTACTATTACTTCCAAAGAACACTTCACTTCAGAGTAGATTGACAAGATTAAATTTAGTCTCGGAATAAACATTCTGGGCACTGTAAAATAATGTTCATCAACTTGTTTGCGCTTTCAAAATGATTTAATACAGAATAATTAGAAAAAACTTGAGCATAAATAAATAGTCTATAGGTACAAAGTGAAAGACTCGCATCTGAGTCTTTAAATGTGAATTCGAATACTTTAATAGTGCTTTAGGTTTTCATTTTTGGGTTGAAAGAATTCGCAAATAAATAAATCACTGCTTGAAATTTTGTTGTTGTTAAATAAAGTAAGATAAGGTAAATAAGTTGATTCGAGTAAATGACGATAATTTTGAATGCATAGATTTGCTTGTGATTGCACCTGTTAGTTGAGATAGATGAGAAGAGACATATGTTGGTAAAGTTGAGCAAATTCTTTAAATATAAGTAAAGATTAATGGCAATTCCTGAACGAATAGCAATTTTGCTTGTAAGTAATGTAAAATGTAAAATGAAGATTACAGTAACGGTTCATATATGCGTATTGGCAATGTTGCATAGAAACAATACTAAAGGAAACTAAAACGGCCGATGCAGTCGATAGTTGGGTTGGGCTAGTTGAGAAATTAGATCTACTACTTCTGTCAAGGAAAATGAAAATATTAAAGGATGTACAAACATAAAAACACTTACAAAGATTGTCTTGTGAGTAGCCAAACGAATACGACGAATTAATGTTCAAAATTCTCAGTCTTATAAGTGGCATATTAAAAGTAGTGTATAGCCCTGAAAATACAGTAAAACTGTCAATAATTGACCAAACAGCCCAGAATACGCGCGCAAACGAGAAAGCCGGACCATTGTTTGCCAAGAAAGTGTCAATGTAGATAAACATGAAAGCACTCTTACAGAGATGCAAAGTTTCGTCGCAATTTAAACCACACAGATGGAGATGTATTTTGCTTTTAACAATAATCAGTTATCATAAGATTTGTGAAAACATCGTAAATCCAATAGTTCAACAATTGACCGACCGACAGATAAATGTTGAGGTAGATTTGATTTAGCACAAAGTTAATAAATTAAAAGTAGATAACATTGCACTTGACAATTGCGTAAATCAATGACTTTTGGTTGAGTAGTTATGTAAAGGAACTTGGCGCCTTTTCCCAGTATATTTTAGCACGGCTTAAGTCCAATTAAGATGGCCATAATTATCACGTTGATTAGCACATTTAGATATACATTCCGTAAAGAGAGCTAATTGTTCGTTTTAAAAATTGAATACGGAGATTACTAAAATAATTAAAATAATTAAAAAATAGTCAATGAATTTAAGTGTAGCTACAAACACAAAATCAAAATACCCATTAGAGACAACAAAAGAAGGTATTACCCATAAAAGAAAAGCAATGAACGATGAAATAGAGTTTGAATATGTGAAGGCATCGTCCCAATCGGCAATAGTCGATTCAAATATGAAGATGTCCCAGGAATATTCCTATTATATAATAGGAACAATCAGGGTGTCATTTCAATACATAAACAAAGTTGGAGAAAAACATTATTAGATTTGATGAGACATAAATATACAAAAATAATTACCTAGTTCGAGTAATTAATTACAATATTGTTCTGTGGACTTTCAGATGATTGAATAATATTTTGTGACAAAATCGAGAAAGGCCATGCGTTATCATATTTTGTAAGAATGCCACAAAATATTTAATCCAAACCAAGAACATCGTCAAATTGAAACAAACTATTGAATTATTTAAATGAATTTTAATAAAATTTCGCTTGAAATTAAAGAAATTACCAGATAATGGCAAGATAATTCAGAATTGAATGAATCAAATCAAAAGGAGTCAAATAGGCTTATTTTACGTTTTCCAACTTTTTGAATTTAGAGTTGTTTTCAAATGTAGTAAATGTTGTAGATTTCTCGCAAGTGATATCCGAAGGTTGAAGAATTGGTCTGTTGCAAGAGACATCTTGATAATACCACGTGGACAAGTGGCAATAACTTTAAAAAATGATCAATTTCAAAAGAAAGAAGGTTAAACATAATTATGATGATGTGATCAAATGAATTGCAGGGAGAAACAGCCTCTTGCAATTTTTAAGCAGAACAGCTGTTCAGCGGCTGAACTTCAGCCTAGGCTTTTGGAGGTTGAGCTAACTATTTCGACAATTATAGGTTGGAGAATCTCCAATGGAGACTCCATTATGGAGATGTCTACTACAATGTAGGAATGGGCATGGTCGCTGGCTAGATACGAATTTCCATTTACCGAACGATTGACTTGACACGTAAGTACAGGTTCCCGTGACGTTCGTTACGGAGTTACGTTCGTTAAGGAGTGATCGAATTCTATTGAGTAATGCGGAGCATAAAAGCGAATTGCCTAGTACGAGCAAAATCGTTATATAGGAGTTACAACTCAAGTTTGGCAATCAAATCACTGCTTTAGTCTGCTTCGTCTTACTTTGCGTAACTACTTTGGTGTTCTCTTTGCTTAACAAGGTAAGGCAACAATTATGACGTCTTTCATTCAGTACATTATTAATTTGTTTCTATTCCTCAGTGCCGTGTTTTAATCGCCTTTCGATGGCTTCTAGCAACTTGGCCACCATGGCAATCATCTTGTTGGTGCTAGTGCCTGGTTATGGAACAACCCACAAGTCCAGCAAAAACTGCCCCGATAGCTGCAAACTCGAGGATATAGTCAATTCGTTTGAAAGATATTCGGGCAGTTGTCCCTACAAGTTAGATGACTGTTGCGAGTACAAGCAAATTCGATTGTTACATGCTGAGGACACGATTCGGCTGCATTTGAGCTTTCTGGAAAAGGCAAAGGTGGACAAGCAAGTAAATTCTCACTCGTACAAATTTCAACCTGCCGAGCTCAGTTGCATCTCGTCAGGATTCAAAGAGCTCAAAGACAATCAGTTCTATGTGGTGGCACGGGTGAACCAGACTGGTTAGTCATTGCTATGCCATCAGTGATCACTCATCACTAATACTACTTCCCTCACATATAGATTCAGTGAAGATCACGGTTACTGCCAAATTACCCGATGACAAGCAACCCCAAGAGACCGAATTGACTACAAACGTAGACCACATTATTTTTGGGCCTCTCCGTTTACCTAGAGTTCTAAACAAGCCCGAGCACGTAATCCAATTGACCTTCAACAGCTCAGTGGCATCTTCAACCTACAATGAATCTTATCTCCTGTTCTGTTACCCAAAAGGAACGGATGGCCTTTGTCAGCCACTGATTGAGGGAAACTATGTTCGGTGTTTGTGCTTTCCAACCAAAGTCTACTCAGTCAAATTTCCGCCTATTTTGTTGTTGATCCTCATCCTGTGGTCAATCGCTGCCTACTATTTCAAAAAAGCAAATGACAGGTTGAGCGCCACTGTTGAACCGGAGACACAGATTCTTCTGATCATGTGCAATCACAAGAACTTCATGTACGTTTATATAACTTTGTAAAATTCATTTTCATTGTCTCTCCTCTGCTCAGATACCAATACGAGGTCATCTTCCGGGTGGGCTGTCCATCGGCTCAGTTCGACATGCACACCACCTACATTGACATTTCTCTGATGACGGGGCCAAAGTCAAATCGAGAAGTCATCGGTTCGCCTATTCGATTTGCAACCAGCCGTCTGCCCGACACTATTTGTGGCGAGATGAAATGTCACATTGGAAAGCTCACCCGCCTCAACAAGATCGATGCAATTAAGGTGCGCCACTCGGGCGACGCCATCGATCCACGCGTCCAGGTAATACTTAATTACTTTCCCATAGAAAATCTAATAACTCCATCAATTACTCAGAAAATCTACATGTTCGATTTAACTGTTCGTGATCTCAACTTTGACGAGATAATCCAAGAGGCAGAAGTGAATCGACACATCACCCAAATTGACACCACCATTGATTTGCATGTGCAATCTTCAGTGCCCATTCAAGCGCCATCCCAGACGACTGAGAGTTCAACCAAGTCACATCGAGGGGGACCACCCACCACTCTGTACACTGCCAAAGCGAAAAAAAGTGAATTGCCTGCTCTGCCAGTTCAGAAGCTCAATCCAGTGGAGTCGTGCATCATCTTCACTGTGGCAGTTCTGTTCGCGGGCGCAATCTCGATTACACACTTCCAATTGCCCACTAGACGTTTGTTTCGTCCACTGTGGAAGTGGACCGCCAAGGTACTTCCATTTCTCTGGCCGGCTGACACCTTTGGTGGGGCATTGTGTAACGTACTCTGGACCAATAGCTTCACTCTCACCTTCATCTTCTGCACTGTTTATTTGTACAGGACCATAGTCAAGAGGTTAGTCCAAATGTTATTAATCAAAATATTAACTTTTTTGTGCACACTTTCTCATCTCAGGTACTACTATGAGCAGAAGTACTTAAGCTCTTCGACTGGAAGTCAATATACCCTCTGGGCATTCGCAATGAACGCAACCATGATCGTGGCAATTATGGCTGCTGTGATTTTATCCTACTTCATGGTGTACCAGACACGCTACTTCACCACCCGACAGGTCTGGTTCTGGTTGGGCTCCTATTCGATCACTCTTGCAGTGTTGTGGTGCTTCTGGTCCATTCAGCCATTCCTCAGTGTCGACTTTTATCAGGAGCCAGATAAGATCGAGTAGTTCTTTTGTCAGAGACAAACTACCGAATGCATGCGACATACTCACAGTGCACTGACATGTCATATCAAATATTTACATTTTAATATTAAAATTCTGATTGATGCAATGTGTCCAGTTTAAATTCAAGTTGAATAGGCGGGCCACTCGTATTCAGGATTGGACAGAGGACACGGCATGGAACGTTGAAGATGTTGACCGAGGCAGGGATGCTCATGGATAGATACGACTCATGTTTCATGAGCACAGGTCATCCACGATAGCGGCGATTGGCATTTGATCGAATACTTCATTGAAATGCTCCCAAATTTGCTCAACGCTTGTCTCAAACTTTGCCAAAGTCGTCGTCGCAAAAAGTAAATTCCATTTGCACTCGAAGCAGGAAAAAATTATTCGGTGCTACTGCACGTAGCTTGCAGCACAAGAGGCTGAGAATGCACTCCAGATAATAATCCCCACTGTGGATTTGGAAAAAGACTTGGAGATGATTGTACCAGGATTATAAGCAAAAGCGCCAATTGAGCAAGTGTAGAAGAATGTCCGAATGGAGATGGATGCGCTTTTAAATAGCACAAACGATGATAGATGAAAACGTTTCGAAACAATTTCCCAGATGATAAATTAAAAATGGACAAACTTACAAATCGAATCAGGCTTTGCATAAAAAAAATGTCGATAAGCAAGGACCTTGTCAAGCAGGGCCAATATCCAAAGCTAGTGGTAAGCTCCCATGAGCTCATTTAAATGTATGCTTTTGTAAAACAAACCTTTATCTAAAGATTCTAATGCTTTTGTGACCATTGAAATAAATATATCAATCGGCTTGTTAGTTCATCTCAAAATAATTCAAAAAATGAAACGCAAAATTTCGGTAGTTTGCTTGCTACTAGTCACTTGTCACTAGTTTCATTCATAACTGTCGGTATCGTTTTTTTTGTCTCACAAATTGCTGTCGGCTGCAACTTGCAAGCCGCATCAGTGATGCATGCGGCATCACTCACATTTCACGTGCACTGCACACTTTATAATTTCTTATTTTATTGTCTTATTGATTAGTTTCGTTTATCATTAATAATCTGGAGAGTATATACTGTTTTACTAAATCGTCTAATTTTCATGTTTACTTTTATTGCTATTGCAGATGGCCTCCACCTGCCTGAGAGATTATCTCCAACTAGAGATTGGCCTCAAATGAATTTTTAAACGCTATTTCTAGAGTCTAATGTTATTTTAGACACTTCAAAAAATTATTGGCATTTGTCCTTATATGGGAGCAAAAAGACAATTGAGACAATATTGTTCTTAACGAAGTATGTTTTGAAGAATAATAATTTTGTGTTAATGTTTGTTTTCATCTATGCAGATGATGTCAATATCGACAATAGCAATCTTCAAATAACGCCAAACAACGGTCAACCAAACGAACAAAAGGCCACCTAAGAATGGAGCAATCCAATTAGTAGACTTTACTGTTTGTAAGTGCACTGTTTTGCTTTTATTCTGACTAATTTTAAATAAACATGTCTTCTGAAGATTTTTCCTTGCTACTATTAAAAATATTTCGATCTCGATGCCATCGAACCAAGCTCAAAATGCCATCACAGTGATTTTCTTGGAGGACTGTTGAGAGAGTATGTTTGTTTTGCTTTTTCTGACAATTATAATATTTGTTGTATTTGTTTATGTAGAAATTGGAACCATTAACTAATGTGACATTGTTCTGGCCAGCCCCCAAGCACTGTTCAAAACATTTGGCTGGACCAATGCTTGGATGAATGTGTGCAACTTTATCTATTGAATATTTCGAATGATGATGCCGTTGATTTTGGGACGAATTATTTTGTATTCAAATTTGTTCTTTCAAGAAGAGGTGCTTTACCACGATTTGATGAGCAATTCGACTCTGAATAATAATTCTTCAGCCAATAATCTTCTAGACAAATGGCTTCAACTTACCAATTGGTACTTTGACATAAAAATTATTGAATATGTTTTAATTTAGCCATTTACATTTAGAGAAACTCCTTCTATAGAAAAAGAAATTGACGAAGAACGGAAAATGATAAATGAAATTTCGATTAAATGACTTGAAGAAAAAGATGCTGATGAATGGTTGCGAAATGAATCTTCTGCCGCACAGCCATACTGAAAGAAATTTCGTTTGTTGACGTGCCAAGCAAGTTGACCACGATCATCAGACCTGTTGGTTTGGGAAAATCGCCAGATCTAATGGCAATACTAAACGATGTGCAACAATGTCCTGGTTCCAGAAATTCAAACACCCGAAGCTGAACAAATACGAAATATCATTAATCAATTCGCAGATGGCTGCTTCAGGTTTTGTCCAATCGATCATTACCTCAGTCCTCTTACACGGCTTGGTCGCAGAACATTCTGATTTGTCGAAAATTGACTCGGATGTCTTCATTTGACGATTATTTGCACAATTGATCCTAACTAAACACTTACTTAGCTTTCTCCCTGACCACTGAAATTATTGATAATGATCACAATTGTTTTTAGGGGCAATTGCAATGGTTCATTGTCGTGTACGTTTATAATTTTGTACATTTCCAGTGCAATTTCATTGCTGCATCAGACCAAGGTAAACAGCTGTGCCTGCACTTGCACAAGTGAATTGAATTGTATTGTTTTCCTTGCAGATCGTACGACAATAACATCATCCAATCAGTGATTTTGGCAATTGGAAATCACTGACGGAAGGTATTTTCGACAATTTGAGCAATACTCTGTAAGTGCAGACTCGTTACTAAATGTGGCGACCGAGTTCAATGGAGTTTTGTTACTTTCATTTGCGCAATGTAGACATTTGAAATTTGCAATTTGCCGCAATCCATTTATCTGCGACTGAAATTTGCGTTGGCTTGCCGAATTCGAATATCTCCGTGACCGGCGTACACTTTGAGCTCGATGCGAGGAGCCCAAACGAAATAAATTATTTCAAATAATCATTTAATTAAATCGACTCTATGTGTATATAATTTTCCCCATACTAATTAAGTGATATTTACTTTCAAATAATCGAAAACTTAAGTTAGACATTGTTTGTGAATGGCCCCCGTCACATGTGCAACTGTTGTACTACAACACCAAAGCAAATCGTCAACAGAACAGAACAGCAATTTCAACTTCAACCATTTGAATCGATCACTCTCATTTGGCCATTTGTCTACTCTCAACTATCCACTACCTGTCTCATTGGCCTGTGTTTTTATTGTTTTGTGAACTAACCAACTAGAAAACCAGAAAATAATGTGCGACGAAACCAGTGTTGAGTAACTGGTAATCGACAATGGTTCAGACATATGCAAAGCTGGTCTTGCTGGGGACGACACTGCCAGTGCTATCTTTCTATTGGCCATTGGTCAAACATGAACTTGTGGTATGTAACATATATGATATGACAGAACTAAACACAATATCTCTTTGTTGAAATCAACAGATTGCTACAGATTGCCACAAAGCTTTTTCAAAGATGGATATTCTTAAGCTCACATATCCAGTTCAACGTGGAATCGTCGCCAATTGGGATGACATGGCTATATGGAAAAGATTTAGACTCACTTGTTCTATGAGGAACTTCGCATTGCATCTGCTGACCCAGTCATGCTCACCGTGGCACAATGTTTGAGACTTTGAACATAATGGCAATGTATGTTTGCTCCATTCATCCCAAGCTATCCTTTATGCTAAGCCGGAAAATACACTGTAATTATACTCGATTCTGGTCATGGTGTCACTCTGGTTGTGCCTATCTACACATATTACTCTTAGCCGCGCGTAGTTCTTTAAGTAAACCTTGCAGGACACGATATAACTGAATATATGGAACTTCTCACCGAATATTAATCAAGGACATTATCGCCAAACTTTTGCGATCGAACTCGAGTTTGAAGTTGTTGCACTCGATTATGAGCAAGAGATAACCAAAAATGCGGCGCTCTTCCCGTATTAGGCCTGTTTGGGGACAAATACATCTTACCGATGGGCCATTTTTATTTTCAGGTAAGTGGAATTTGCAAAGTGGACAAATTAGACCTGGCTCTACTTTTGAACAACCTTTTTTTACCTTCAGTCGATGCCAATTCTCACTTTCTGGATGGCACTCAGTGAAGAAATTGTGTGGTGATTATACTGGAACAGTTCGGCTTATCAGATTATCCTTGAAAGCAAGTAAGTAATGTAATCCTATTTGGAATCTCCCTTGTAATGCTCAGCCCTTCTCAGATCCTCTCCCAACAATAACATAATCTTCTTTGAACTGCCCACCTTTGCCATACGTATGCCCCTCAATCTCAACATTGACATCTTCATGATCACTCATCTCATTATGGACATTGATCATCTTTCAATCTCTTTCTGCTGTACATCAAAACTAACTTTGATTCACTTTGTCATCTTCATTTGATCATCTTTGGGCACGATTATTTGCAGGTTCGCTCACTGTACAATTAATTTGCACTCAATTTCGATTTGAATGCGAAGATTAAAGAGGTTGTTGTCAAGAAGGTTCAACAAGCACCGTCACTTTACGATGTGAACTATTCGGTAATTCTCTGGTATGATGTCATATTTGAATATGTTTGAAATAATTTGGAATGTCTTTCACTGCAGACTTCTCTGTATTATCTGTCAACTGAACCTGTCCCACCAACCGAACACTCCCCTTGGCACAGTTCTGCTTCTGCTTCTCTCCTACAACGTAATCTCCACTCTACGAACGCAAATAATCGCTTCTCTGGCCCCTGTGCATTATAAAAACAAAACAATAAAAAAAGGTTTGTCAGCAGTGCGAGTCGAACCCTGGCCAATACGCTCACAAGACCAACCACCCAAACAAGATAATTACATTGATTATATTTTCAGATTAAAATGAATAAATAAAATCATCAAATCATTTAATTAAAAACAGTGCTATAAGATGTTATTAACGACAAAGAGCTGCGAGCTTCAATTGTTGCAAAGTGTTAAGCACCGGAGGATCTCCTAATTCCTTTGCGAGTTGTGTCTTTTCAATCATCAGCTGTTGATGCTTTATTTTATAGTTCTCGTTCTCTATTGACTGAGCCTTCAAAATTTACCCGAGTATTTCAAGTTCCTCATCCGCAACTCTATGCCAATGTTAAAATGATGGTGTCAAACCAAATAGGGCCACTTCATCCAAATTTTCTATCGATAAAACAAGACAATGATTGCGGTAATTTGTGGCGTTGTTCTTGGCACTTTAATCCTGATAATCCTTTCTGTTTGATCTCGTCATTGTTGTCAAGAGTGGCGTGATAAAGACGTTGTCGAAGTGTTCAAAAGTAGTCTGAAACTTTATGGCCTGGTACTCTTTTTGAGCAAAACAGACATCGCCTAAAGTTATTCGTAGTAAGCGACAGAAGTTAAATGTTGTCAGCAAAAATTTAAAGTATGTTTCATGCTTTTGCCATAGAGTGAACATGTTGCAACATTGCCGACTTGCTACAGCGAAAAATTATGCAGGAGGTATTAACGGCAACAGTTTTGTTGTCATCAAACAAGACAATTTTGCTTAACCTCCAGTGGTGTGACCACTGGTGTCGCACTTGTACCATGCTGTCAGTTACAATAATAACCTGTCAGTGACACCGACCAGCTGATCAGTGTTATGACACTGTCCGAACTGTTCAGTGTTCACGCAGTGCGTCGCAGTTGCCAAATCTTGGCAAAAGTCAAGCCATAACAAGTCAATCAATAACATTATTTCAATTGTTAATAAATGATTATCATTGCCACAGAGACAAGTTTGTGATTTGTTGGAAAGTGTTCTTCCTAGATGACATCTATGAAAATCTGATCCTATTATTATTACTATTACTCTCCATAAGCTCTTAAAAGTTAAATCGGTATAAATTAATAGTCGAGACAGCAAATAAATTAACAAATTAATTTTCGCAGATAGCGTACATCTCTACAAGAGTGTTAGTCGTGTTTCCAATAATTGCAAAAAGTGACCAACGTGTAATGAATGGTCCATTTGACCATAGGACCTCATTCGGCCGATGGTCAACGTGCCAACTGCGCTGTCAAGTTTTTCTCCATTCATCGAGACAAGGTACATGCACTTTGCTCACTCGACTAACCATCCATAAGACAAGATGTACAAGATATAGTTGTCTTACATATAAATGGACAAAAATTTGTCTAACGGTCGGAATCAAAATGAAGCCAATCAAAAAGTGAATAAACAGAAGATTAATTTTGTCATCAACGACGAGAAAAAACTGTCTACGGTTAGAACCAACAATGAAAACCATTAAAACCATATAAACCATAGATTACAAGACGGCTAAAATGGTACAATAATTATTGTATTGCAAAGTTGACGCAAATCCCAAAAAGACACTTCAAGTACTGATAAAAGGAACATTTTATTAACTCAACATTTGGCTAACTTAATAATAATATAATATATTATTACGTATAATGATATAATATATTATTATGTATAATAATTGTTTATAATTTAGGTCTCGTCCAAACTAAGGATAGGTCTTATGACTCTTCTTGACCATGTCTAAATCATCAGGAACTTCGAAACCAGTGCTCTCTACTCGTTTGGCTATATTTGGTTTGGCTTTCAATTTTTTGATTGACATACTGGCGAGTTCGTCATTTGTATAAGGCACGATTGAACGAAGCAATCGAGTCCACGAAATGAGCTTACCGGTAGGCGATTTGGTTGGAATGGTACCATACCGTTTGCAAGTGTCCACAGGTAAGGCATCGTCTGCAGGAAGAATTTAAAACTTGACTTGACAATCCTATAGGCAATTGAATCACCTTCACTACATCGTACTTTACATCAAAGATAACCAGGGCAGTCTGCATTTCCGCAGATGGTGCATTGGCGGATTCCATGAAGTGGAGCCACTATGAGAACCCGAAAATGAAGACGAAGGCAATAATTGGGCTTTTGAAGAAGGACTAGAAAACTTTGCCAACGCATCAGAGGTGGTCTTCGACTGAGACTTTGGCTCCAACTTGTAAGGCACCAGCTTGCCAGAACGTATTGCATCTAGAGCATCGAAGTTTTGTGGTTTTGACGGTTTATTTTCATCACTGGAAGAAATTGCGAGTTTGTACGCGCGTGACATACCATACTGCCCAATGCAAACTGTAAGTAAACTCAAATGTAATATTGAATATACTGAATGCCGAAAAGCGCCCACCAAGATTTTAATGCATTTTGTTTGTAAGCTAAATGATGTATTAAATGATGTATAAATCGAACCATTAGCGATACTTATTCTCTGTATTGCATTTTGTACATCACAACTGCTTGTGAAGACATACTTGACTATTGCTTAATGTACTAGTGATAGTATCGATTCGATCGCGCTCGCTGAGGTCCAACTGGCTGACAGCAAGTTCGCTTCAAATCGTTGTTTGGTCATTTACTTTTTGGCTAGTCTAGTCGATACTACTTAGAGTGGAAAGCAAGGAAGGAAGTCCTGAAAGGACTATGCAATTTGCTTAACATGGATTATTGTCTATTAGCGTTTCTCATTAGCCTTGTCAATGTACGGACATCGTCACTTGTGGACCCCCAGCTAGTTGCCAAATACCTGCAGATGGTACAAAGCCAACTGTTGCTCACACTATGGTGTTAACATGTGTGCCATATTCCGAGCAGCAATTTCAATAATGGAAACACATGTCTGCTAGGCTAATTTTCTAAAGGCTAACCAAACGGGTCGCTATTTGTTATAGCACTTTCTTGCCAGGACCAATTCGAGAAGGCTATTTGAAATTGACTACATACGAATCGTATTAGCTATTATATCACAACACCAAGTCAAGAAGAGTCTCATGATTAACATACCCGAATGTGCTTTACTCAGCAGAACCACGAGTTAAACCGTCGCGATTTAGAATTTCATGTTTCGATCGTCCAGTGACGAGTGCGGTGTGGTGGAAAATTGAAACTTGTCCCGCGCTCTCTTGCCGGTAAAGTGATCAAAGCAAATTGAAAGGAGAACGACGACTTTAGTAGATAACGGCAAACATGTACCGATCCAGTCCGAGGCACTATCGATGTGCTTGTGTGTCAATTTAACGACAACACGAGGAAAGCCGCTTAAAAAGCTTCTTCATTCTCTTCTCTTCGGTTAGGACTCGAGTCCCGAGACAATGATCTATTGCGAGGAGTGCCAGTGGGAAAATGAGTCTGCCACAGTCGGTCAATACTTCATCCAGTCTATTCTTTCTCCTCCGATTAGATCATTCCTCAATTAATTAATATTGCGACTTCTCTCCACATCGAAACACTATTGACCTACAAATGGTACCGGGAGCAGCCACTCAACAGTCTGGTAGCACCATGAAAGTCCCACAGACAGGCAACCTTCGAGTAAGTGACCAATAGTCTGGTCACCTGTGCACTGTTTTGTGCCATTTATTGCATCTCGCCAACACCTCAACTGAACTATAAACACCGAGCTGAAAGACTATTGCTTGAGTGTTTTAATGTGTTAAATGTGTTGGTTCTATTTTTGTTCTCACACTCATATCTCGCCGGCCACACAACTCAATCCACGCACAATCAAGCAGCGATGATCACGCATGAACATGTGGGATAAAGCAATACTTTCCGTGAATTAAATTTGCCTAATTCAATCACTAAACTAAATCGCAATTTTAAAAGCCGCGGTCAAAAGAAAGAATTTAACACTGTCTAAATGAAGTGAATCATAACTGTGTCTGTCTGTGTTCGGTGGAGGCACAAAGCACAATTACTTCGAAGTCGTTTCCAGATGCATCTGTGGCACTAATTTTCTATGTCACAGTAAGGCTGCCATTCCATTGTGACAAATGCCACAATGACCACTCGATGTGAATCATCTCTTGGTGGTCATTGAAATAATTCATTAGTTGATATCAAATGAACCGTTTTGGTTTATCAGTGCACGATTATGCAGTACTGGATGAACGATTGTCCACAGTCGGTGGATCGATCTACATTCGATGACACAAACAATAATGTGTTAACTTGTTTGCAGTTAATTTGCTAATTGGCAATTTGAAAATTATCCAAGTATGTTGATTTGCACACTATTATCATAGTATACTATCCTATAGGACACTTACTTAAATTAGGTGGTCGCAGTTTGCTCTCCACCAATCGTGTCGATGTGTCATTTGTTTATTGAGTACAATTTTCAATTATTGACCATTCGATCGATCGGTCTGCTTGCCGACCAGTTGCCGCTGCATTCACTGTTCCTTGTCTAGTGCGCTTACACAGCACGCTTAGCATGTGATTTAATTGATTCGCCCAATTGGACTGCATAATTAACTAATTGTTTCAGACGGGTTCGAATACGGTACAGTCGGACAGTTTTATTGCTTGTGCAGCTGTGGGAGAGATGTTATCGGTCTGCACCAATATAGACAAATGCGCATATTGCAAAATTGGTTTGGGACTGTGCACTCGATGCGGTGCTGTAGAGCAATTTATATTCATTATTTATATTCGCTGAATTGGTTGAGTGTGGTAAATAAGACACAAAAATGTGTTTAAATTTTTTTAAAATTAATTACATCTACATTACAATTGCACATTAATGCAGTGCTCAGTGGTTGGGATAGCAATGTCAATTGCAATCGGCAATAGTGCCATTTATCTGCATTCACCGGTGATGAGCAATCCACAGTCAATTATTACTGCTTTCACTTGCAAATCACGTCAATCGTTTTGCATTCGTTGCAACCAATTGGTGATGCTAGTCTGTCGGTCCATGCCGAGCGGTGATGATAAATGGTGCAGTGGCACTAATTGTCATAGGTTATTCCTTCCTTCAGTCCATTTATCTTTCGGTTTGCATTGATATTTCCATTTTAAGCTGTCTCATCAGACGGACCACAGTCACCAAGCAAACACTGGGGTGACTCGAGTGACCTGTGGTCATTTTAATGTCGAGACAGTGCCGCGACAAGTGTCCGGGTATTGTATTGTCCTGTGTCTGGAAATATGCAGTGCATTGGTTGGTTGCCTATTCGAGTGCTTGCAATTAGCGACGTTTGAATTTAGCTGATGTTACCGAGTGCAATTAGCAATGAGGACGAGTGCCAGATGACTCTTCTGCTAAATTGCAGTGCTAATCAACACTTGTTTGCCATATATCGATTGATGAACCATAAGGCTTATGTACACGAACGTGCATATTAATGTGAATTAGCGTAGTGCACTTATTTGATCATCATGATGACATGCTTGATTGTCTCTATGTTTACTCGCGTCGGTGTCATTTGTGAGTGCACTCTGTGTCTTATCTCCGTTCTGTGTGCGTGTGTACATTTTATTTTAATTTACATTCCGTGTTTATCTACAGTGTGTGCTAAGGAGCTCATAAGTCTCTTTACCAATTGGTTTATTTTATTATAAAATTTATAACCTATTGCGATGTGACGGTGTCTGTGGTATAGTTTTGACTGTCTCATAATGTTCATTCGATCGAGTGTAAATAATGCGACTGTGGATGTGTTGATATTTGCTTACACTAAATGGCTTCTCCATTCGCAACACAGACAAATGGAGCTAGCACCTTGGCCAGTGAGCTGAACATTAACACTGGCCCCCGATCGATATTGCATCGTGTTTTGAGCAGGCAACAGGCAAGCATTAGTAGTGGACAACACTTGACCATTTTTCCGTGATAGACTCGACCCCTGCACATGGACGGACTCATTGCGTTTGTGCATTCGCATTAATTTATTGGCACTAGAATTCTGTAGTTTGTGTAAATTTGAATATTAATTAGTAGTGTGAACGAGTACCATTGCGAACATTATCACATTTTAATCTGCTGCCGCACTGGCATCCTTCTTTTCATGGTTATTATTTACGACACTTAAGTGTCGCTGTCAGGAAAATTCCATCACCAACAGGAGTCACAGTGGAGGCAGGCAGTGTTTGCCGATTTGACGGCGCTGGGCCACAGTCCGGGGTCGATGCTAGTCGATTGTGGTGCTATCGTTGTTCACTACCTGATCGACTATCACTGTCATCTCCCAGTGCGAACCGAGTTGCATGCATAATTATATTTAGACCGAAAGCGGCATTGCACTAAGCAAACAGGCAGACATGCAAGCTTGTTCATTATGCACTCTACAGAACGAGGTGCAAACATGGTTCCACAAGCCTGCAGCCTGACGAGACAAGTTTTAGCCAGTGAATTTATTATGCCTCTTCTCCTGGCTATTATAGTTTGCAAAATAGTAATTAATGAAATCACAACTTGCTAGAGTGCTACTTAGTGTGTCAGAGACACAACAAGTCTCAGTTGACTCCAAAAACAGACACATTAGCATGAGACATCACTCTTGTTCATTTTGAATGAGTCGCCTCAATGAAAGGTGATCGGTGGAATTCAAGTGGCATTCAGTGTGACACTTCAATCAGACTCGACTGATATGAGAAAAGGCAAGAAAGAAAAAGGGAAAAGTGGCGAATGATTTGTTATTAACTGTTTGCACTCGTGTCCGTGCCGAATTAGGTCATGTGAATTGTATGCGGCTGCATGGTAACACGTGTTATATCTGGCCTTACCTCTCCATCGATCGTTTAGGTACATCTGTGTCCTCTTTTTACAATTACACTACGGGGGACATTTGAATATGTCCAGACAGGCATCGACCGATTAGGTTGACCTTTTCAATTTGAAATGTAATTGGCGCCATTTGAATCTGTCCTGTCTTGTGTTGACTTTTTTATGGCATTGAGTTTAAACTAAATTAATTATTTACTGAAGTCTCTTTTAATCGGCTATTGTTCCTGACTATTATTAGTTGCCAAGTGAGCCACAATTTATTACACACAATTTATTAGCCACAATATACACGATTTATTTGTCCTGTGGTGCCTCTATGCGGACAGTGGCCATTGTTCTCATTGGCAATTTGGCCGATGGTTCATTACGATTCCATTCAATACACTTTGTCGATCTTTTTCAGTTTCAAAGCATCGCTTTGGTTGTATGCTAATGAGAGACGCACTCAATAATTGGTGCACTTCGATTGGTCGGTTCAGTGTCAAGCCATTAATATTTAACCTTGCTTGCCAATGAGCCAATTGGAGGATGCTAATTCGGTTCCATTTGTGTGTGGCGCATGTGCATTAATTCGCTGGTGTGAATGGCTCAGTATCGGTGGAGGCACGATTTATTTATCTGTACGGGAGCATAACTAGCGGACAAAAAGTTGTGGTGCTCTGAATTATGAGGCTAATTATTTCTTAGCGATTGTCTCAATTTCCTATTGGTGGTTAGTTAGCTATAGCACCACTGTGGTCACTCACTCATTAATGGTGCTTGCAGTGAATATTACTGACCAATGGTCACTTGCTAATTGGTATACACGCCAAGCCATTATTGTTGAAGCAAACTAGCCTACAGCTGTAGTGATTTGGCTGACCCCGACAGAATGGAATTTTCTTGCTCTGTGCGAACAGAGCGAGAGGACAGTGTAACACTTACAGCAGTCGCAGCAACAAAGTGAACATTGAGCACAGTGTCAAGGTGGAACTGCCGAACATGAAATTAATTAAATTCACACCTCGAGAAGTCGATCGAATGGTCCAGCATTAAATGACCAAACCACAAGTTCTTATGGGGAACGGTCTCAGGGCAGAGTTGCCTTGGTGATTACTAGCCATGGATGAGTCACTTGAACCGGGTCGTAATGCATTCCTTTTGGAAGGCAATTGATATCACACTGCTTGACCTTGACTCGACAAACAATGTCGGGCTATAGCTTATAATTATGAGCAGATCGGCCACAGGGAAGTCAATGTGAAATATATACGAGCAAACTAAGACTACCATTGCCAGCAGTTCAGATAGAATGGCAGTGATTACGATTGACCAAATGAGATAGCACAATTCGCACTGGCAATATTTACAGCTGCACACAAAGGACAGAATGCAAACTATAAATTCATGAGTTGTCTTCGTGGGCAATTAGAGTGAGTTGCAAAGACGAGACTAATTGCTTGTGCAATACAATGCACCTGAGCAGAGCCCCTGATATTCACCTGACTGGAGCGAATGAATGCGTCCATTCTTTCCATCACGTAATGCAGTGAGACAATCGAGACCTCCGAGAGTGGTAATTGTCCAAGTGACTATTGTGCACATTCAGACCGGTTGCGGTTAACAAGCACAAATACGACTCTTGTGTTCGGTATAGCAAATGCGTCAAAGGACTCTGTCTCTCAGACCTCAAAGGTGATCATCAGTGCTCAAATGTTGTCAAGGAAAGCAATTGTTAACTATAAACATTGTAACCAAAAAGGACATCGCCATGTCTGCTGTCCCATTTATTGTCGTTAGTCTATTTAACTGGGCCTTCTCGCCGAAGCTTTCTTCATCATACTCTTCGTCGTCTGAGCCACATCTCGCCTCTTCGCCGCAGACTTTGCACGCCGCGTCTGTTCCATCTCGGGTCCAATTCACAGCAACAAATAAATAAAATGGAGCCATGACCGCGGACTACCTTCAATCAACCAGTGTTTGCCACCCAATCTTCCGTGGAATACCATTTGGGCAGAGCATCGTCCCGTACACTCACTGCCGTCAATGTTTCATCTTCAGTTGCCTCAAATGATAATATTTTCACTCATCTGCCATACCGTGGTTTGCAACAATATTCACTGGCAACGATTCGATCCATCGCGGTTAGCACGACTCAAGGGACCAATATATCTGCTTAATTCTTACTACGATAACCGAAGTGCTACTTGGTGAATTAGTTAGTGGTGAGGGACATTTTAAATTGTGCGTTCTATTCAAGTTAAATTTCAATTGCTAAACTGCACTTTACAGGTGTCTTCTGTGGTTCGAAAACATCAAAACACCAGCGCAGACAGAGGCTAGTTGTAACTAGAACAATTGCTTTTCCCGGATATTGCAGTTTAAGTTTAATGGAATACAAGCAAGCACTTGCCCGTTACCCGATGGCTCTTTGAGCGCCCTACACGACGCCACGTGGCAAAAAGCCTGGCCTGTAACTGGGCTCGGCCAGGTCCACCTTCCTTCGGGAGGGTGGTTGTGTAGTAGCGAATGTATGTATGCAAGCAAGCACAGTATCATTCTCAAATTATCACCTGTCCCGTGCCTGCACAACAAGTGTCCGACATTCCTCAAGCTGTGTCACTGCAAGTGTGACTGGAAGTGTAATCAAATGATGCAAGTGCCGGCCCAGCACTGCCGGGCAACGATCTATTTCCTCGGTGTCACACACTCTCAGTATTGCGTGCAAGCTTGTTCGTTTTGGGTCAAACCGTTTGGCTCTAATGATGTGTCCTTCCGACTGTTTGTTTATGTAGGTATATGTTTGTTTATATCATATCTGCTATCTGTTTTGTTAATTTATTGTTGACCAAATTGTTCGAATTCATTTTACTCCAGTACATTTGTGGTCTCACAATGATGTGTCTCAATTATTAAATATTTTTATTTGATTTGTGTTTAATTAATTTTTTCGAGTCGAATATTCAAAGAAACTGTTCCTTTTGTGAGTTTATAAATGCAATAGCACAAAGCACCATTTGGTGTGTTCTTATCGTTTTCTCTCCTTTGACGCTTCGCTTTATCCTCGACCTCTTGCAGCTTCCCACTTCAATCGCCACGCCATGTCGTTGAATGTGCCGACATGTCAGGCAAAGCACTTTTCTCCTCTCAAGAAGTCCCCAAAGGAACAGCAGCCGAAGACTCCACCCCGACAAGATCTGTCAGCTGCCTCTGCTCACGGTGGCTGTCCCTGCATTGACTCGATCACCTCGCACGGTCTCTTCGTTTGGACTCAGGCCAAAGAGCTCAATCCCGTGGTGGCTCAGTTGGCTGGCTCGAAAGCAGTGCCCAAAATTAAGAACTATTTATTCCTGTCCAGCAGTATCGAGTCGAATCACAATCCTGAGGAGTATTGCGATTTTGTGTTTCCAATTCTGATGGGATGGCCTCACCATACTGCACTCAACAAGCAATGGATTGATCGGTATGAGTTACTTACTCCTTAGTATCTGTCCAATAACCCTCGAAATTATACCCAAACAGAATCCGAGACCTGTACATTCCAGGCACTTACCTGGCAGCCATTTCCACTGGTACTCGTGCCAAAGTGCAAGCAATTCCAATCTCAATGTACGGTCAGCCTGGCTTCAAACAATTCTTGGAACGACTCGACGCGGATTTGTACTTTGTAATGTTCAGTGCCAATAGACGCGATCGTACGTTTACACTTTCGGCGCCAATCAATCAAATAGACGACTTGGACACTGTCAAGGGATACTACTTTCCGAGTCACATTCACTCGAAAGACACAATGGAGTCAATTGTGTTTCAAATGGGACCCAGCTCAAAGTTAAAAGAACAACAAGGCAATCCGCCAACTATGGTCATTGATCAACAACAACGACAGCCGAGCCAACAAATGATTGAAAGTTGCTACGGCAATGTGAGTCCAAACCAAGCAAAATCTACTTCTCCTGTTCGTGACCAAGTTAGTCCCGATGCAAGTTCGCCAAGTGAGAGTAGTCTGTATCGAGGTAGCTGTTGGCGCGGGGTGTGCCAACCCGAGGAGGACGAGGCACAGTTCCGTCAACGAACTGGAGTTTCGCGGGTCATGAAACGTTACTGTGACCTCGACAAGATTCATGGAGACGGTCGAGGAGATGTTAGCGATAATTTGGCATTAAAGAAATTTAAACTTCAACAAGAATTTCCGTCTCTTAAGGACTATGAGAGGTATGTCTATTGATAATGAAATGCTATATTTTATAAAATTATATTTTTATATTATATAGATTTCCCTTTTTCCTCTCACGCGACTCGTACGCAGTGCTAATTGACCGCAACTCGCACTCAGTGTCTAATTACCCTGGTTACACCAGTCACCCGGCCACTCCGTACCTTCGTGTGATGCGTCCAAATTCGTACGTGCTCTTTGGAGCCTCGGTTCGTTATGTAAATCTGTCCGAGTCGAGCACTACCTTCAACAACAGACACTCCTTCTCTTCGCACACTTCCCATCCACTGATTGTGCTGCAGGAAGGTGTAAAGGCATTCGATGTTTTCTATTCGAATGATGGACTTGATGCATCCTATGTGGACAGCGTCGATATGGACCAACTCATTGTACTCGACTGGTACCAAATTCGGTTGGACTTCAAATTGGACCCACTAGGTCGAGGCTCGAAAGGAGCCATCTGTCGAGAGGATGACATGGTCAACCAGTTAACTACCTTCAAGCTGTCCGCAATGGAGTACCAATTGAGCTTGATTGGCGAAATGAACTATGTCGAGATACCTGAAAAGAATCTGGATAAGTCAGTATTAGACCAACGACTGGCCATGTGCTTGGGACCTGTGACTTACGAGTACTACGAAAAACGAGGAAAATTGTCTGTTATTTGGAATGTGTATGCCAGAATTGAGACTAGTAAGTAACACTTTGCCATGACTGAACACAATTTGTAAACATTATTTTCGTTTGCAGATGATCTCAACAGTAACCAGTCCACCGAACCCAAGGCCTCTTCGGTGTTTCTGTATTTGAAATCGAATGTATGCAAGTTCGAGTGGAAGGAAGACAAAGGCAAACCGACCGAGATGGCCACCTTCGAAGAAGTCTATCCGGACATTGATGCCTCCTTGCTGGATCTGTCTCGTGTGGGCTGGTCTCGCAAGCAATACGACGAATGGCTCATTATCTATCGCAATCGTTTTCTGCCGTATCGCAATTCAATTCAACAGTGGCTATTGACCGAAACGCGCAAGATCAATCAGGACAAGTACTTTCAACGGCCAAATAGCCTCACCGAAAAGCTAATCTATCGAAACAGTTTTTATACAACTCACATGAAGGGAAGTGGCAAGCCGTCCGAAGCATCGAAAAAGAGAAAGCAACCAGTGATGGGACAACGCTAACAAGACCATTCTACAAGCATACAGTCAGGCAGCAGAGGGCAATTGCGCGCGTGTATAAACTTTATTAAATGTATTATTAAATGTGGTTTAATTTGTCGTCATTTGATCGTAATGTCGCTCGATTGGTCACTTCGGTTAGTCATCGTTTGAATTACACTCCGAGGTGAGAAGTATGACTATAATTATATTTTCTCTGCTTCACTGTACGTGCACGCTATTAGCAAAACAATTGCATTCACATTCGGACCGAGCGAGTGAATGAATGGACAACCTAGTCGAACGCAAGTCCTTCCGCAAAAGTGATGGAAAAACACACATATCACACAATTGTTTAAACACACTCGGCACTAATTGGTACGTTATGTTTTATGGGTGTGAAGTCACCGCGACAGCCGACATTTCCCATTCATAGCTCATTGAATTATCAATCAATCAATAAAAGCAATAGCTAATTAATCTCTGCAATTAGTCTAACTACTCGCCATAATTATAACCGAACTTATTCTTTAATTGTATGTTTATGTACAGTGCAGATATTTCTAAAAATAAATTTAAAAATATAATGTTTACTTACGATCAAGGCGACCAACACGAAAGTGTTGCCACAAAGTATGAGCACAATGATAGCTGTCAATATAAGCTTGACGATTCGCATTGATTCGGCAAAGCCTCCTACTGGTGCTGGTGGTTGTGATGCGTTTGTCGACCCAGTAATAAACTCATTGCTGATCAGTGATAATAGTGTTCAGAGTAGGCACCAAAAGAGCGGATGGCAATGTGATGCTCCAACTGGATGAACAGCGGCAATGTCGATGGGCAACGTAAATGACGAAGTAATTTATTCATTTCAAGTGCAATGACATCGCTACACCACACCACGATTCCTATGATGAGGACTCATTGATAATGTACAGTTGTACAGCAAAGTACAGCAAGTGACCACATGTGGTCAATGCTTACTGGCCTCTGCTGACCGACTGATCGGTTCAATGCTACTGTGAATGTGGTCATCGGTGTAGCGACTTTAAAGTAATTACCAATCAAGAAAACCATCCACAATTGTCACCGACAGAACACGTTAATAACAGTGTGCTCAGTGCCCAGTGCGCACTGAGTGTGAGAACAAGTGATTGCCAATAAATTATTGACTCTTTGTCTTCTTTGATTGTCTTCTCGTGTTGGCACTCGAATCGAATCAAATTTAATTCAAGTCAGTGACTAATTTGGCAGGTATAGTGTGGTGTGGGCATTGAATGCACTTGTTAGCACATGATCAAATGGAGTTGTGCTATTTTGTTTGTTTATATTGCTCCTCTGCTAGTGATGATCCAATTAACTTTTCCTCTGTGTTATTGTTCTCAGCTCAGCTCAATCATATTGGCACTGTCATGACCAGTAGAATGGTCGAATTGCGACACCTTAAATTGCACACTGAGCACGACACGCGTTATTTGCTCCTATCATACACGCCAATGGCATCCTAATTAATGTGAGCTTGTTTGCTCTCAGCCTGTCCGAACAGGCGAAGTGTTCCAATTTATTGATGCAACCTAATGACAAGGGCGAGATTAATGCCGGGTCAAGGAAAGTGTAAACGGGCAGGGCACAACCGCGAGCTATGCTTGTTTGCCTATCGATGCGCGCATGAATATCATGCATGCACATGTGAGCAGCATAAATTGGGCACTTTTGTCGTTTTTCCGCCAATCGCACCACTACTTTAGTAGACATGCCCTGCAGGGACACACTTCTATTATGATCGATCGAGATTGACAGTAAAGTGGAAACTCAGGGAACCAGGCGAGCATAGCTAGGTGCTGGTGTGCGGTGCACTGCGAGTTGCATTAGGCAAACAATCCAATCATCAGACAATTGATCGATTACCTACCGAGACATTAAATCAATTCCTATATCAATTCAGTAGCCTGATCAATTAATTAGCAGAATTAATTAATTCATGTCACTCTACTTGTTTGTTTGCCACTTGACGGACACGAACTGACAAGAAACAGGAACAATTTTTCTCCTGGCCAAATTATTATCATTAATTAAAGGCTTTTTGTTGTATTACCACATTGGTACAAACACTAAATGATTAAACATTTGAGTGAACACAACTTGGTGTAGACAATGGAGTGTGAGCATTACATATAAAGTGATGAACATATCATATGGCGATGCAATGAGCTGAGTGGATTTATCAAATAAAATAGTCAACAAGAATGGATATAAAATGGTCGGCCAAATCAATAGACACATTGGGGGACAAAGTATTGGCCCGCGACGGTGGCGCACGACTGGCACGATGACATCGCTGATCTGCATCGAGACAAATACAATCACAATTGAGTGGTACGTAACATGAAAGTGAAACAGTTTGCGAAAACATTGTAAACTCAAAATAATATAATAATCAACAATCGAATTCGATCAATACGAACGCACAATTGAGATAAATTTCTCAGAGTGTACATTATTGCTTTGACTTGTCCAATCACCACTTGTACAGATTGTTCATGTTATACCAGTACTAATAGGCATATTGATGACTCGATCCAGTGATGCAGCCCAAGAAACGATTGTTGATGACACCAATGAAGATGATGACGATGATGAGTGCCAGTACCAAGAGATGCTCGAGTACCGTAAAGAACGAATCATTTTTCGCGTGTTTCTCGTGGTATGGATTCCTTTTGTGCTATCGATGGCATTCGCCTTCATGTGGACCGAATCGCATAAAGTGAGACCAATCTCAATAGTAAACCTCTCGGTGGTGCATCTGCTCTCCGGCACTTTCACCTTCACTGGACTACACCAACTGTGTATTCAAGCCATTCGATGTTGTCCCATGTTTCACATTCACAAGGTTTTGATTTAATTTAACATTTAATTGATATTATTAATAATGAAATAATTAATTTTGTCTTCAAACAGTGCGGATTCATCAAATATCAAACACTGTCAGTTTATGTGCTGCTCATTATGATCGTCTTCAAGTACAATCAACTTATCGAATCAGGCACCAACTATATGAAAACATTCACCTGGCCATATGTATGAGTTGACCATTTCATTTTTATATGTTCTTTACTAATATTCCATTACTTTTGCCCCCAGCTAACTGGTCTAGTATGTCAAGCCTGGGCAGGGCACTACTCGTCTGTGTCAAGTCGATTAGAACGGAACATTATTGCCTGCTCTTTTTGTGTCATTTTGTGGTGTTTCGCCTTTCTCGAGAGCAATGCACTGGTTCAAGCAACCACTGAAGCAGTTGTGCTATTTTTCTATTAAACCAATCTCGAATTATTCGCCAAATGTGTGTAGTTTAGATGGGCCAATGGTGTGGTCACTGGTGGAGGTGGCCGGTGGTGAGCCGTCAGCCATCCAAGCAAAACATATTGAGCATGTCATTATTATAGTTGCGATGCAAGTAGCCAACTTTTTGAACCACGATTTGTGTTGGTTGAATCGCTTGCGGTCCAGGTTTTTCGTTCGTATTTGTAAGGCACGAATTTACCCTTTGCATTGAAGAAAAGAGTCCGTGGCTTTTTGGTTTTCCCCACCAGTTTGTCGCACTCGTCGAACAGTGCTTTAAAGGTCTACGCCCGGGCGATTGATTGATTGGTCTATTTTATATATTTATTTGGAGCCATTATTGACTTGGTTCGATTAGTTCGAGCACCTCGATTTCATCCAATGCTAATCATCTTTTTATCGAACAACAACAGCACAGTTCACTTTTTGCAGTCTTTTTATTATTGCATTTCTAATTCTACTTGTTGTGCCATTCATCGAGTCAAGCAAATGTGGCCGTGTCTAGTTGTACTGTTCTATCCAATGATCTTAGTACTGCTTAGTGTGAAGCACGTTTCTTTGCGTGTTCACAGGTTAAACCACAAAATCGCTTCCAACTATACCAAAGACATCAGGTTTGAGTGTGCACTGTACAATCCACCATCTAATTGACCTTTACTCCTTAGCATCTATCTGTTGACATACAATTTGAATCAACACTTTGTGGACAAGTCCAAACTGAGCAAACTATTTAACTTTGACAATCACCAATTTGGTGTGCACGATATCTACGCGGTGACATTCCAAGAAATGCCCAACGACACTAGAGCCTACATGCATGCGATGAAGAACACTTTTCGAGTGTATGGCTACGAACAAGTGAGAAAACATTCAAAATTGCACAAAACCAGTCTCAATGTTTATGTGAGGAGAGAGATCATGAAAGAGGTTATCAATATTCGGGTAAGTTCGAATTGCGACTTGTTGATGACATTGATTGATTGATGTTTCCAATTCAGAATTACACCATTGAACTCGACTCCAAAATGCGCCGACAAATCAAGACACAGATTGGCAGAATGCGCAAATCTGGCAGAGGCATGCTGGACGTAGTGTTCAAATCGGCCTGTGTGATCAGTTTGCAGTGGAGAGGTGTGTCGATGGTCTTTGTGGGTGCGCACTTGGCAGCTGACGAGCCATTTCAGAAATCTGGTAAAGGCAGAATCGAGAACTATCATTTAGTGATGAAGAGGTTGAGGGCAAAAGATTCGTTCAATTCTGAGTAAGTGACACAACTAATGACAAGCACACAATAACATTATTTTACGATTTGTAGTTGTATCTTCTTTATGGGCGATCTCAACTTTCGTCTCAACAAACTGGACAGAAACCACAACAAACATTTGAGCATGGTTTACAATGCTATTGAAAGTAAAGATTGGAACGCTCTCCTCAAACACGATCAGGTATACTGGTCATCACATATTGCAATATTGTTGTCATTTCATTTCATCCTTGTACAGCTCAAAATGTGTCAACAAGACAAAGTAGCATTTATGGGCTTTACCGAAGGTGAAGTAAACTTTGCTCCCACATACAAGTACAAGATTGCTGCCGACAGCAGCCAATACGACCGGTAATAACCATTAACAGCATTGTAATTGAATTGCCAAATTGTTCATCTCATTCTCGTTCCATCTAGCAAACGAGTGCCAGCCTACACTGACCGTATTCTTCATCGAAGCAAGTTGAGAGAGGTCGAGACAAAATGTTACAGCTCTATGGACGGATTCACCACTAGTGACCACAAGCCAGTTAGAGCGGTGGTCAGCATTCATTGAGCATCACTACCAGACAGAGACGATATCGCAATACAGCTATTTGTCATCAATGTAAACGCTTGCCCACATTGCCAATAAACAATTCATTACAAATGCCAACAGTTGCTTTCGTCAAAGTAATTGGTGGCCAAACAATACAGCTCCACACTCGCACGCGTAGTGACTGCTGAAATCTATTTGTGCTGCCAATTCAGACACATTCTATTAAGAAGCTATTCTGCTCACCTACATGGAGATGCAAATTGGTTGAGCCAAAACCGAAAGGTTACTGTAAACTCAAAAACTTAAATGATGAACCATCGACCAATTTTGTCATATGAGCGAATTCAACTAAAGTGAATTTCGATTGATTTGTTCGATTGTTTTGCTTGGTAGCCAACTTTACTCATAAATCTGTCTCAAAATTGAATTGCGTTTCATTTCTGTTTGTGTTTTTAGCCTTTAGTCCAACACGATGCGTCTCTTCCCATCTCTTCAGTCAGTTTGTCTCTTACTGGTCTTCTTTGCACTCTTCTTGGGAATCCTAGCCGAGAATGGCACCACCACCAGTGTCCATGTTTCTACTACAAGCAATGCCAGCTCGGTCTCTACCACCGAAGAAGGAATAGGTTTGTGCTTTTTTGAAATTATTATTAACATTTTTGTTTATATTTATATATTGCAGCAAAATCAACTGTCATTATCATCATCGTTGTGATCTCAATGCTTGTTGGCATTTCTCTCCTATATGTTGCTTGGTACTATTGCTACATCAAGCCAAATGGCATTGATCTAAGCGGCTACTACTACAATCCATTCTACCACGTGTGGTTCAAAATACCTTCCAAGAACTCTCAGGCCTCTAGTTCTAAGGACTGAAAGACAAGCATAGTCTTCTTTTATGCTTTAATCTTATTAAACTATATATTAGATTATTTAATCGAATAAGTTATGTCTTATTTGGATATCATTATGGTAATATGCAAGTGTTGCCTTCTGAAACGTAATGAGATTTCGCATTGAACAGTTTGGTGAGTAGTGCAGTCGATGGACCAAAGCACCAAAGTCATCATACTAGTACTATGTGTTGGCCCCCGCTTTGTTGAACAGCACGCCATGGCCCATGAACGAGTACGATCAACACTGTAGTATTGTAGTGTAATTCACGTGAATTGTATTGCATTGAATTGTAATACTATAGTGTAATACTGTAATACTATATATATATTTATTGCCCTGAGCTCGGTAGTGATTATTATTTTTTCGCTTTATTACCCTCGTATTCATTGACAATAGTAACATTAGGAATGCTTACCAATGAGGCATTGACTGCAGTGATCATGATGCGAACTCCATAATCGATGCTGTCCTGGTTGTGGTGCTAAGTTGAATAATTCCGTTCAGATAATTGGCACAGTGCACTGAATAGCGATGGCACTTTAAATTATTAATGCCCAAATAAAAAGCAAAAATAATTAAACTTATGACCGAAATGTTTTGTTTGTTGACTTGTCAGTTGGTCTGCCTGTGTGAGCTCGAGTGGATTGTCGTGGCATGAGGCCTTTACGACAGTTTCATGTTTTGCAGGCCGAGTGAGACCGACACAGAGGCAGTATTTACGTAACATCGGTGCACTTTCTCATTCCAACTTCCAATTCGACTATACATAATTTGATGCCTTGATGCCTCTCACGACCATATTCATGAGAGTTAGTTAGTTAGTTAATACTTTTATTACTCTGCTCATTTACAAAAATATATACAGAGCTCCCTAAGGAGATTGTGAAATGTACCATAGAGAATTGAGTAGGATTGTGATGGTTAGAAAAAACCATATTCATGAGAGTGCACTTTTGACCTTTCCACAAATTGGAATAAGGACATGGAAAAGGTTTCTCCCCGGTGTGCACTCGAATATAGTTCATTGATTTATACTTTGATGTGTCTCACAATGTCATCGATTGTCGTAATCCAAATGATTTTCATTCAAATCACTTGTTTTAATTTCAAAAAAAATAATACAATTTATAAAACAATTGTGTAAAATCAATATAAAATAATTCAAAACTAAATAATATCTATGAGTATCACAATAATAGAAATGCAACAAGACATAAATCAATGATCAAACATCAAATACCGGCGAAGAACATTTCATATTCTTCGCCTTTGGTTCATTGCCATTAGAATGATTGCTTTCGCACGAATTGTTCACATCGAATCTGCAGCAAATGTTCTCCATAAAGAAGGGATGTCCAACGAGGAGACGTAAAATCTGTGTGGAATGCAACAGACCGGTGGTTTGCACCTGTTGGTGTTTGTCAGGCATTGTTGCTTCAGTGTCCTCATTGGTCAACAATTCAATTGTCTCTAAGCCAGTGAGGTAGTACAACTTCGACAGTAAGGAAGGTGGCGCCTAAAATAGATTCTACAGTATTACGAACATAACAAACAAATCAGACAACTTACCTCACGCAAATTGACATTCGATGCTGTAGTGAGCAAATTGAATTTGCAAGTGTCATGCACCAGCAAGGCATTCTCCACCAAGTACGCATCAAACACCGAATCCAGCGTATTGTGATACACATTGGAGGCCGCATCGAACACATCAGGAAACAAGTGCTCAAGTTGTCTCACACCTTCTCCAGCAATTATTCCATCATAAATTTGTTGCAACACAAACACATGTCCTCCCCAGTGGTGGTCAGTGCGCATGTTGAGTAAGAATGTAATGTACATGTGACGATCCAGCTTATGGTCCAACTTGTTGACAAAGCCAAGTGCAAAGATGGCATACTTGAGTAGAAATAATTCCTCCATGCGGGCGTGATAGATTGCCGAGTTGACAGTGTTGCATATTTCAAAGAGATATAACATAAAACGATTGAACAGGGTGGACACTGTGGGCAGTGACTCGGTGAGACGATTCGCCTTACGACCACAACCCTCGTGCATTTGTCTCAGTTGTTTCTGTGGGTGGGAACAAAAAGGGAAGCAAAGTTAGATTGAGAAATGAACACTAATCAACTAAACTAACGCTAATGATACGAGGAAGTAAATGTTTCTCCAAGAAGTCAATACTTGAGTCATCACAATGGCTAGTTGATGACTGATGGTCAAACAAACGAATCAATCTGTTCTCAACTTTGTCGCAATAGATATTCTTGTTGATCAGTCCAATCCACTTGATGACCAGTTCAAGGACAATTTTCAATTGAATTTCATCAATCAACTGGTGATGCAGTGCCAACAGGTGAGGGTAATGACGGTTGAAGGCCTGCACCACAACAAATGGACACCAGTAGAAGTGAACCACCTCAGTGTTGTACACAGTCTTGGTTTGATAGTCAAACAGTGTGTCACAGAATAGTTCGCCCTCAGGCTTGTACAGGACCACTTGCTTGTGATTCATTCCAATGGAGACGGTGATTCGTTCGCCGTACTGATCAACCATAGTTCGCATGTTCATCGCCAATATTGCATCGGTAGCCACTTTTCGACTGAAGCTAAATTGGGCCAATTGACACATCTCCTCTGCCACAATCCAAGGCAATCCAAACAGTTGCTTGCCATTGTATTCGAAGCACTTCTCATAACAGATGGCATACCACGCACTGGCCAGATACAGTCGATCGATGCTTTGACCACAGTTCGCCTGTTGACATTGCTGCTCGAATTTGTCCTTAAAATGGGCAAACAATTGCTTGAGCAACGGCTTGGTGATTTTGCAATTTTTGTTTTCGTACATGTCCGCAAATAGCATCACCTCGTTTACACCAGGCACCTCAAGTTGTTCTAAAATGGCAACCATCCTAACTGTGTAATCCAAGAACGCCTCTTCTGCTGGGGTATAGAATTTTTTCCAACCCTTCAGTATGAGTTTGTTGGCAAGTGACAAATTTGGATCCTTCAAGTTGAATTCTTTGTTTCTGTTCTGCTGTGATTCACCCTGTGACAGTTCAATGGCTCGTTCCACCAATGTACAGTGGCGATAGAATTCGCCCAATATTTTGCCCGATAGATAGACATTCTCGTGCATGTTTCGTTCCATAAAGTCAGGTCTGAAGGGTAGAAAGTATCTGGGATTGCGAGGAATTCGTCGAATAACGCCCGTTTTTGAATAATCCAGTGATACCTGGTAAAGGTAGGCCAAGTCTTGGCACTCCTTACTGTTCAGTCCGCCCGGAAGATAGTCGGACAGCATGAGATGCTTGTTAGCCACCTCTCCAATGTTGTTTTTCATCAGATATGTGCAGAAAAAGTCCACAAGATCTTTGTTGGTAATGTCGCGTCGTTGTTCTCTGCTCAAACCATATGGAAAGTCCATTGGCTGGTTGTTGTTGCCAGGAAACTTGAGTGTGTTCCAAAAGATGGCATACTCGTCACCGTCCAGATCGCTTCCGCCCATTTCGTCAGGATGAGATCGCTGGCCATTGGCGGGAAACACCAAACAGTCCTTGATGTGACTGAGTCCTTCCACTTTCACGGCTTTGAATTTGCGCACATCACCAGGCTGTTGACAGGGAAACTTGGTGACCATCACTTCACCCTCCAGAATCACTGTTTCACCCAGTAGACCACCTTCTTCGTTGAGTCTAGTATACTGAAAGTAGATTTCACCATACTCGAGCGTCTTTGTCTCGTCGAGCACACCAAATGCAATTCGACCGCTGTCGTTTGGTACACGAATACGTGCCTTCTTTTTTAGTTCAAAGTTGAGTCTATACGAGATGAGATAATTGATAATTGAACGAAGGAATGGCTCGTCCAGTAGTGAAATGCCCGCGTTTAGAATACTCTCGTAGGGCAGAAGGCCAGAGGAATAGATTCGAATCAAGTCCATGGCACATGAGTTATAAAGAGTGGCCTTTGCCACTGAAGCAGTGCTGTGGTGAAAGTAGTGGTAAAATTCATCACGACACACTTGGAGATGATCTAGAATGTTTATCAGTGGCCTATTGAGGAACACGGAGCGTGGCAATGAAAAGTTGAGAATGCCCAACATTCGACAGTCGGAATGGTACTTCTTCATGCTGTATCGAAATTGGATCGAATGCTCAGGCATGTCCCACACTACGAGCATTCCCTTGCAACCACCGAAACGAATTTGGTAAGCCGAAGGAAAGTAATCTGTACTGAGTTGAAGTGCAGGTTGAAAGAGTTCGGCAACCGATCTAGCTACAATTCCAATTCCATCCGAAAGAATGTGTCGCTCTTTCTTCCAGTTGGTATGTCCACAGTTTCGATTGTTGATATTCGGTTTCACTTCACCAAGAATGTCATCGATTAACATAATATTCACGTCGTTTCTGTCAATCTCAATGCTGGTACGGGCTTGTGAGAAGATTAGCCCAAAGCGGGCAATGTACTTTGACACATTACGACTGAACACCTCCAACTCCCCAGCCGCATTATGAATATCAATTACATCACGACCTTCTGGGTCTTGAGCATAGAGTGTGCAGCCGTTGTCGCGCATTTGACTAGTGGAGGAACCCAGGAATTTATATTTTCGGTTGCCAATTTCCACGCCATCCAGTAGAATAGTCCTGTGAATGTTCATTAAAAACTCAAATTCATTTGTTTTGCATTTGTTCAGCACGCGTCCGTTGTCATCGAGAACTGTCAATCGAATACTATAATCTTCATTGGCCAAATTGGTGAATCGAGACTTCAATAGGGGCACCGGTTGAGAAAATTCCAAATGACTGGGATATAGAGTGGCACGACGAATGAGCACATAATTATCAGGCAACACTTCAGGTGTGTACTTTTCTTTGAAATGGAGCAATTTACGAAACTCCTCATAAACATTAATCAGCAGACATTCCTTGATTTGAACCTTCAAATGGTAAATGCATTGTTCGAGACAGGCCAATTGTTCAGGCTCGGGAAATTGTTCAATATTATTCTTGATAGCAACAAGAAAAGTAATAAATAGCTTCTCATCACGTAAAGCATCAAAAACTGCATACGAACTAGAGAACAATACTAAACATGCAAAATGAATTGTAAATGGAAGCTGAAAAAGAGTAAGAAGTCTACTCAAATCCGCATACACGTGGCGACATTCGATGTGACGTAAAATGGAGAGATAGAGTTGAAAGGAATGATTACGTTCTCTACAGATGTGCGCAATGTGGATGAGTTGATTCAGAAAGGGAGATTCTTCTTCGTTGTGGTGCACTTCGATACAAAATGTTTTCGACATTCCAAGCAGTGTTACATCATTAGTTGACAGTCGGTCAGAATAAGATGAATTCGAACTGGGAAATTGAACTGTCCGCTTCCATCTGTCAAATGGAATATCATCGTACACACCAGTTTCGCATTCCTCTTTGGTCAATGACGCAAAGCACAATAATGGCGCATCAGTGCACTCGAAATAGATCCGATCATAAGTATCATGTCGTTCTACCACAATGGTGCGGAAGGATGCAAAGGTGTAGAACAATTCGTACCTATACAAAACAAACGAAACAAATAAATAATCAGAATAATTAATAAGGCATTGATAATTATTGGTCCGAACAATTTAATAAATAAGCCGACAAAAAAATAATTACTTTACTGATAACATTATAACATAGTTAAATTGAAATCTAACACAAAATTTATTCTAATGAGGTGCTAATGAGAACACTAACTGCTGGAAGATATCCAATTGGTGGTAACTAACGGTTGAAAACTAAAATAGCTAATCAATTGGGTTATCGGAAATATAACTATTTTTATCAGATAGTCTAGTTGTATTTTTCGTGCCCGCGAGACAGTTACCAATCGGTATATTAATTTTTATCGGGGAAATTACAATATTTATCGGCAATAAAATTTAATAAATAATGCAGTACCGAAACACTTACAGAGTGACTTGAGTGTCCAAATGAAAACGAATTGTCATATTCTGTTGAACAAATTTCATTTTCATCATCATTGGCAAATGCTTGGTTGAAGCTAAATCTCGTGGCACTTTAAAGTGCACATAGTATTTGGACAAATTCACCAACGAACCAATCGAGAGATGGCCAATAGAGACACGAGCATGCTTCTCGAGACGACATTTGTCCAGACGGCTAATTATATTAAAGGGTATTTCGACAATAAACTTGGTGTCACAGTGGGACGACAACAATTTCGATAGATGAAAGAGAATATGGTTGAAGGTATCAATCGATAGAATGGAAGACAACTTGATGTTTACGTTGCGTCTAGAGAAACAAGAAACATGTCAATGTATATTGTAATTGTAATATTAAAATGTACATCGTAAAATAATACTCACTTGATCATATAATCGTTCTTGAAGAATACTTCGTCCTTTTCACATTTTTGAAATTTTAACTCTTTCGCCAGAATGGTCAACAAAGTGTCGAGATGTGTCGGTTTGGCCAAAACACCATTCTGGATATTAGTAATGTGGGGCACATTCTCTTCTTCTGCAATAGTAGCAGTAATAGGTTCAATAAAAACCAAAGTAAAATTGCAATCGTTTGTCTTGTCGAACAATTTCGATTTCACGCTTCTGTACTTGTTGACCATTTTTGTGGTGTATTGCAATTCCCATGGGCTAAAATAAACTAAAATCGAGAATTGTCCGAAAATAAACACAAAATAAAATCACATGCAGAAATAGAAACAACGCACTCCCCGGCTTTAGCTAGAATGACACGTCACTTTAGTAAAATGATTGTGAAAAGTGTGATGCAAGCACATGCGGTCGCATGCAAAGGGATTCGTATTTCAGGTCAGCTTTGTTTACATGCATGAGTAAATGACGAATAGAGTGAGGATAACCATTTTGATGGGATTGGAAAAAACAAACAAAAACCAGAAAGATAAAAGTCAAAAACTGTAGTTGACAATATCAACAAGTGTAAATAGCGTTAACATAGGTAGAAATAGTTTTTGTTTTATTTTGGGCCAAAATTTTTGGCTCTCATAATTGAACCTCTACACTAGATCAGCCCTTATCGGTATAATTACGATGTGTACCATCTGGGATTTTATTTCCATTTTTGTCCGCAGGATGATAGTGACGATCCTGTCCCGGTTTGTGTGGTTGATGATGAACCGGTGGACCGGCATTTCTTGCCGCATCCTGGGCTGACTTTCGGTTTGGACGATCCTTGAAGTGGAGCATCGTCGTTCAGCTATGTCCTTTGGGAAGAAATCTGAGGCGCCATGCGGCATGGCCCATGCCGTCAAGTGGGAATGTCGATACTTGCGACCTTGCATCTAGTTCACAAAGAGTCAAAGAAAAAATACAAACCAGCATAACAAATAGACGTAAAAATGACCGCATTATTTTGGTTGAATTAGTAAAAGAAGAACAAATGATTGTGTTGCTTAAAGCATGGTTTTAAATCAATTATGGTTTTATACTCAATTTGCAATTACCTTACATGCATGCAATCAATGTGCAATGCTTAATTTAGTACACAGCTAAATCATTATCATAATTTTTTGGTTGTTTTCCCTTCCTTGAAAGAGGCTTTACGATGATGATTAGTATTGTTCCGCATTGTATTTGACTCGATGATACTCAATGTCATGTCTTTGTGTTATATCATTTTAAAATTAAATTGAGTAAAGTCACTGACTCACAGTTCAATGGCCTGGAAGTGGTTTCATGGCCAGAGACAGACCCATAATCAACCAATTGGATTGGCCCATGGCCAGAAGTGCAATTCGATTCGAATTGCTCAATTTGGTGTGACTATTTATGCAACTTGTGTTTTGGTTTTGTGTTGACCTTCAAGTTAGTGAGCTCTGTATAAACTTTACGTCTCCATTTCGCATGCTCAATTTTGTCTTCTAAAACCAACAACACATAAATGTCCTCTATATCTCCTCAGGCACCTCGACTTTCTGGAGTAAAACTTCTACGAGATCCTGCTCAAAACAAGGTATTTGTATGAAGTACCTGACCTAACTATTGACCCTTCCCCTTTCTTTCAGGGACTGGCATACTTTTCGGTGGATCGTACACTGAACAATCTTCGAGGTCTTCTGCCTGCAGCAATCCGAACACCCGACGAACAGGTGGCAAATGTGATGCGCAATCTCGAATCGCTGCAACACCAACCCGATCTAATCAAGTATCTCTTCTTACACGATCTTCAAGATCGTGATCAACACTTGTTCTACCGAATTGTACAAAAGAATCTCACCGAATTGTTGCCACTTTTGGGTACACCCACTGTAGCATGCGAACGTTATAGTTTGATCTTTGGACGGCCTCGAGGACTGTGGATAAGTCTGAATAACTTGGGAAAAGTGACAGCTGTACTGGAGAATCACGAGTACGACAAGTGGATCAAGGTGGTGGTGATTACCGATGGAGAACGAGTACTAAGCCTGGGTGATTTGGGTGCTCATGGCATGGGAGTTTTGGTGAGCAAGGCGACACTCCTCACCGCACTTGGTGGCATTCCACCCAAACAAATCCTACCGATTTGTATCGACGTTGGCACTAACAATCAAACCCTACTTGACGATCCCGCCTACATTGGACTACGAGCCCGGCGGGCGCCTGCACCCCAGTACGATAAACTAATGGAAGAGCTGATGGAATCGATCGCTAAAAAGTGGAACAAAACGTGCGCAGTGATGTTTGCCGACTTTACCTGTGAGAACGCCTGGAAGCAGTTGAACATGTACCGACGATCATACAGTGCCTTCAATGGGGACATTCACTGTTCGGCTGCGGTTGTAGTGGGCGCACTGATCAATGCGGTCAAGAGTACCACTGGTGGTAAACTCGCTCAGAATAGGTTTCTTTTCTTTGGTGCTGGACAGGGAGTTGCGAACAATTTGGACATTACATAATGCCCTCAATCGCCTTTTAGGCGGCTCAAGGAACTGCAGAACTTCTAATAATGGCACTCACCTCTGAAGGACTCAACTATGGAAAAGCCGTAGCCCTGATTTATCTGGTCGATTCGTCTGGTTTGGTCATCTCGCAAACCCGAACCACCACCAAGAAGTGTCTGTACGCAAAACCTAGACTACCACCAACTAAAGATCTCTCTGCAATCATTGATCTTGTCCGACCAACTGTGCTCATAGGACTGTCTGGCCAATCGGGTGCATTCACCCAGCAGATTCTCAACAAAATGGCACAACTCAACGAAAAATCAATAATTTTCGCTCTATCGAATCCAACCTCAAAGGCGGAGTGCACAGCGGATCAGGCATTTCGCTACACAGATGGACGTGTCATCTTTGGTTCTGGTTCTCCATTCGACCCGGTGGTGTTAAATCCGAACCGAAAGCCCGAAGAACAAGCCAAAACTATCACCACAAGTCAAGTGAACACCTTCTACATCTACCCTGCACTGTGTCTCGCACTGACCATCGGTGAGGTTCAATTCTTTCCAACACTGCACACATTCATGGTGAGCGCGGTAACTCTTGCGGAACAGGTCACCCAACAAGAACTCGACTCGGGCCTCCTTCTACCACCAATCAGCAGAATTCGTGAATCGATCCGTCGTGTTGCAACTCGTCTGCTTGAATGGTTCTACTCAAAGCAATTGGCCAACCATAGACCCGAGCCAGTGGACAAGTATCTGTTTGTCAAGACGAAACAGTACGATCCGAGCTATGATTTCGAGATGGACGCTTTGACTTCTGCCTTTCAATGCGATTGAATAGTAAATTTGTGCAATAAATTAGAGATATTTTCTCGGCAAAGTTCTCTAAAGTTTAAAGCTATTAAGCAAATACATGCAATTGATCACCGTTTAGGCCTTATATAACGATGTAGTCTCTGGCCGAATGATGAAATCTCGAAAACAAATGAAGAAAAGTCAGATTCGATGATGCACTTTGCATTGACTCAATTCCATTGAGCGATCACTTGATTATGCGAAATTGTTCATTTAATTCAATTTTTAAAATTAATTAAATTGCAAAATACTAACGGGACCGCTAATTTTGAATAGAATGAAATTAATTTTCAATTAAAGTAAAATGTTTTGATTACTTCTTTGTCTGGCGATCGCCTCGAGGCCACAAATTATAATTATTATTAATTAACTAATATATTAGTAAACAAGTGCAGTAATTAGCACCGACAGGCGTGTTGCGCCTAAGTCGGTCTAATAATATTATTAGACTCTAATTGGCTCACATGCCATTGACATTTGTCTTGTTTGGACCTATTAATGTTTGCCACTAATCGTTTTATGTTCTCTTAGCTATTGGCAGACCACTTTGTCAATTTCACTCCAATTCACAACGATCACAACTAGAGCCATGCAACACAATTCAATGAGTTCTAATCTCGGATTGGCTGTGTGCCAATCTTTACCCAATGGCATCGTTTGGAGATGATAAATAGAGGCACTAGATGACGTTGCCAACGTGACTTTATGAGCGGTTATTGGCACTATAAAGACATTGCTTTGTTGATGTGACATCAATGATGTCGCAAAAATTTTGGTAATTTTTCGTTTTCGTCTTTTATCATTTGCCATCTTATCGGGTAATCTTTTTGCCAACCATTTCAGTCATCCATGGTCATGTAATATCATATATTATTACCTTTATTGTGTCTTTTTTAATTTAATTGGTTTAATTGGACTTCTCTATAAGTCGATTTTTGGCTTTTTCTTAGTGAATTTTACTCTCAAAAATTAAATTGAGCCAAGATGGATTCTTTTACTATTTTGGATGATGGGTTTTTCGGCTAGAACGTTTATCATCAAGATCTACTGTTGGTACTGGTCAGACAAGTGTATCGCTGATGATAATCGGTGCGGTGAGCCTATTTTTCGAAGCGTTTATTAATTTTTAATTAATATTTACTCAGTTTATTTTCTCCAATAATTGCCAAACAGTACCATCAATTATTTTCTGATGATAATAATACCAGTAATGATTTTATTCTTGGTCCATGGATGTTCGCTTGCAAGCGATGACTTACTAGGTAAGTGAAAGATCATAGTCTTGTTTTGTATTATTCATCTAATTTCTTTGGTAGATCCTTCTGAGTTCACGGACCTTCCATCTCAAACAGAGATTCTCTATTAATATTTCCCTCATGCATCACTGTTTTTCACTCTCAAATCAATCTGCCCTTCATGTTGGCCAGAACTGTCTTTTATCGCGAATGTTAAAACAAAATGGCTTCTCTCTAGACTCTAGAGTCTAGAGACTTTGTTTTTTCTCAATTTCTTACACATTGCCCTTTGAGATTTCATTTCTCGCTCATTGGAACATTTCACACCGATCACCCATCAATTATCACGTAAATTTAACTCAAGTGCTGTCAATTGTTGTGAAGCAATTTGGTCGGAAATGTACTCATTTACACCTGGAAAATGTAATGTCGCCCATTTGGGGAATGGACGAACTCGAAGTTTGAGTCTCGAACAGGAGAACCTTATTCTGACCTGTTTGGTCACGCATCTCACTTTAGGCCATATTGCCCTGAGCTTTGTTTGGAAATAAAAATAATAATTTTGAACGTATTTTCAATTACTTCTATGAACATTACAGCAAATGGATATTTCTCGATGTGAGATTTGCCTTTGAGGTTAGAACCTATAACCTTTTGATAAGCAGCTTAATCACATTTTAATATTTTCTTCATCGCAGAAACTGTCTTTCTCAGAATTTCTTCTCGATCTGCGACTTCTACCAAATCTTACTAAACTTCGATTAGTGCTCAAGAAGAATGCCGACTAACTTCAGCAACGCAGACCAATCTGCAAGGCGAATCAAAGTTTTACATTTCAATTTTGGAATCGAAGAAGCAAGCTAAGGTCGAATTTATTCTAACAATATTTCGAGTCGATCGAGTTCGATGGTTCATTGTTTTCTTTTTAGATTATTACAGTTGTCTGTGGTCTTGGTATTGCCGCTACATTTTATTCGCCTGGTAAGACTGTCTCATTTATGAAATTAATTTTTTAACAATATTTTCCAGTTGGCTTGCTGTATAGTATCGAAATTGTATGCGTATGTTCTTCTTGTGTATCTTCTTTGGTGCAACCATTGGCGCTCTTATCTATGGCTGCCATCTATTGACAGTTTGGTTTGGTATTGGAGTCCTCCATTACGCCTCTGTTAAAGACCACTTTCCGTCTGGAGAATCCATACCAATTCATCCATTGAAAATTATATCGTTTGCTTTTTTGGCTTTCTGTGTGGTTTCTTTGCCGCTGGCTACTTGCACTGAATTGTGCATTTGCTCTGTTCAATCGACACAAAAATAAAGTGAATGCCTTTCTCAATCGATGACCATTGCTGTATCCGATTATTATCACGGTTGGAGTGGCACGGAATGACCTTTCCTGGTTTGCATTAATTGCATTAATCACAACACGTCTCCTCTCTGTACTTTTTGGTAACCTCACTCTCTGTTTTTCTTTTGGTTTATGTTGCTGCCTCTTCTCATCTCGTCTCGTCTCATCTTTATTTTTTCGTACTAGCGAACCAAATCAGGTCAGTGTTACTCTGTGTGCACTTTTTCGTCATCTCTTGTCATTCTTTTTCACCTCCTAACTTGAGCAATTTCCACTCTGTTTGTTTATCACGTTAGTGAGGACATGCCATTGTCAATGATAAAGCTGGAATTAATTTCTCTACTCTCTTACTAGTCTCACTGTATGACATGTGCAAACACTCTGCAGTCGATTAGTCGTTCTGCACTCTCTCGTTTGTGTTAAGCCAACAATCTCTATTGTTCTGTTATTATATTTGAACATTACTTTTAACAATTGTGTTTGAACAAACGTGAATATGTGCTTTTTAATTTATTAATTAATAAAATTTGATCTTATCTGTCGAGTTATGGATGATACACAAAACGCCTATTATGGCGTGATTTCGGAATTACATGATTTGAGTTTTTGCCAAGTGTGAGTGTGTGCTATAGCTGTAAGTTGGTGTATCGGGACCAAGTGAACGATATGTACTGTGTCCAGGCTGGACAGTCCAGCTAAGGCCTCGATCGGCGTGTGACTGGAAATCGGCGTGGTAATGTGCCAGTTAACTCCCCAGCCTAACAGAAGTTGAATACAATCGGAAGGAGTTTTCTCTTTCATTTGTCTGTTCGGTGGGGCTATCGAAGGCCCCAACCCGCCAAGCCAGTACTACTGTTCATTGGCACTAGACAAGACGTCTTGTTTGTTCGCTCTAAATTTAAGCTTAAGCTACTCATCAGTCTGCATTTGTCGCACAATTTGTTTGTCCCTTTTCTGTCTCAAGTGGTCAACGCTAACTTAAGTTATTATTGATTTGTTCCAACTGGTCATACATAATTCGGCCCGGGCCAATGTCATTAAGATGGCGCTTTGTATCTAATCGCAATAATCTTTATAACCAAGTAACTAATGTGTTCAGTATTAACCACTTGCAAATGATCATGACCACATTTGTCCGATTATTCGCACCAGCAGCTGCTGTAATGGCGAATGTATTAATTGTAATGGTCGACTGTTTGGCATCGGCAGATCGCCAATCGGTCGTAGATCTCTCAATGAAACGTTAGCTCGATATGTCCAACGACATGTTTACCTGCCATTTCAGTTGCTTAGTCAGTCAGAGTTAATAGATTTGTCAACTCGGCTGGTTGGACTATTCGCTCGTACATTATGAAATTATTGTTTGCTCGGTGAGACCTTGAGAGCGATCGACTTCAAATATGGTCGGAGTGCATTTATTGTGCGGTCTGTGCTGGGCCCAATGGGCGCCTACAGCTCAACGTACACCACACTCAATTGATTAATCTAATTAATGTGACGCCATAATTTATAATTTATCGATGTCGATCATCTGCGGTTCGTAATAGTGCGATTCGTTTCATTCGGCCTATTCGACTAAAGTGGTCAATGTTGCCAGCAATGTCGACTTCCGTATTGTCCAAGGCGGACCCTTGCTGTACAAAAGATATTTCAAGCTATGCTCGACTCTAGCGTCTCGACGCGATTGATCAAGACATTTCGCAATTCGGCACTCAAAACGGGGAAGGATTATTAGTCAGGTAATGTAAATCAACAATAATAAAAAATATCGTTTTTATTAAATGCTTTAAAATTGGCAACTTTATTATTAGATCATTTAGGATTGCACATTACGTCGACAATGATCACTATGCCACGCAATCTAATGTCTGACAGAAGGCATAGTCAATAGTCAGTTCCACGAATGTTAGCCTTGAGAAGTCTTCCATGAAGGTGGCCACAAAGAGTGTACTCGCCAGGAGATAGATCCATTCGATCATTGCGAGGAATATCAGGCCCGGCTGATGTCGTGCCCAGAAGGGAAAACACTTGTGCGCTTGTTGTATGAGTGCAAAGATTCGGTGAATAATGTAGAGTACGAGACAAACAAGTGCCAGTACACACAGGCACAGTCGCAAGTTGTACATTCTGGCACTGTTGGTTGAGCCAATGAGCACCCGGGACAGGTACACATTGATGCACATGATGACGGGTGCGTTGAGGAATGCGATCGTGGTGGTTATGTCGTGCCATTTCTGTGTCTCGGATGTACGGAATGTTCCTATGAAGATGAGTGAGGTGCACATGATCACACTGGACACATAGAGAATTCGGTTGAGGCGATTGAAACGAACGAGTTCGGTGGCCATGTTGATGATGCTGTCTACAGAGTGCTTCAAGTAGTAGGTGTGCAGTGTGGACACGAATCGAACATCGTTGATGATTGCTTGCAGTTGGATGAAACGAATGCTCGAGGTAATCAAAACTGAAAGTAAATCAATCAATGAACAATCATCTCACAATAAAACAAACACACTTACACATGACACTACTGATGGTGACAACTAATGTGAACGTAGCCGCTTCGGGAATATGACGACCACTTTGACTGACAACCGGGAAGATTGGATTGAAGTGCTTCCATACTAGTCCTTGGATGTAGCTGTCAAGTGAACAGAGGTTAATCAACAAAACAGACAAACAAGAGTACATACCATGATATCATAAGGTAGGCGGTGGATACAAAAGTGAAGAGTGGAAATATTACCAAAATGTTCATTTACAAGAAACCAAAAAGTGGTTTGGCGTTTGCGAACATTAAAGTTCAGACACAAGTTTCGACGAAAGCTGTTTCGCAATATATGAAAATGACTCGTTTTCCAAATGTTCAAATTAGAACAAGAACAAATTATGATTATGGTAATATAATGTAATTTGAATTATATCAATTTTATTTGAGGTGATTAATATCGCGACCAATTTTGATATGCATAGAAAAAATAGAATAAATTTAAATATAAATGATAAATTAGAGAAGGACATAACGACGAAAGAAAACAAATAATGAACTAGAATCTAGTTACTAGATGATTTAATTTGCATCGATGATCGGGCAGGTGTCTTATAGCGATAATTCAAAAAATTAAATTAGTAGAAAGTCGTTCCATTTTGTTGATGTCTGTTTCAGTCAAATGGCACGAAAAAGTAAAAAGAAAATTTTCATTTCTAAAAAAGAATAAATCCATTCAACATTTCCACACTTTCATTTGGTCCAAGAACTTGCGATATGACATCCTATAAAGAAAAATCATCATAAAATCATTGTTTATTGATGCAAGCAATGGTCATTTTCATTTTAATTTAAACAGTATGACTTCGAAGCTAAGAAAAAGTGAAAAGTGAAAAACGTTAAATATTTATTTTTGAGCTATTTACTAACTTGAATTGCGGTTGCCTTCAATATAAAAACATCTACCTTTATTCGTAATAATAACCTTCATAAAAATATAAAGATTGAAACTAGGAACAAATTTCTATCATAATTTCTTCAATGCTGATGCAATTTGGTTAAATCTATTAAAGAAATGCGAAAATATGTTCCAAAAACAATTCCATCATGAGATTTCAATTGGTTCAATATAATAATCTTTGGTAAAAATCTTGTGCCATTGTAGACTTAAATATCCATTAAGACTAGAAGATATTTCCATGAGAGATGGATGAACAGAAGATTCATAATTTTCAATATACAGTCAAACCTCATCCCGGTACTTCTGGTTTTGCGTACTAACTCGAGGTACTGTGGAAGGTATGAGGCGGTAAGAGTTGAGTTATACTTTGGCTTTACCTCGACTTAGTACGTATTAACTCGAGGTAGTACGAAATGGGGCATATTCATGATCTCAACTTTTGTTCTTGGTTACGATAAGCACAAATTGGTTTCAGAAAAAAAAATTTGAAAAAAAATCTATTGGGGAAGTTGGGGTAATGTACTAAGTCGAGGGAGTACCGGGATGAGGTTTGACTGTATATTGATGATATAATATATTTGATGGACAACTACAAATCATTTGCAATTGCATTGTCTGGTTCTAATTATGCTATAAGCAACATCAAGCATTAATTAGGCGCTTAATTTCTTTTTGATTTTCATATGAGCTTCTTCATATATAGATCCATCCATGTACTCATCCATTTCTATAAAATGTAAAATTAATAAACTGAAAACAATAACAAAAGAAAATACAAACTTGAATCAACTTATCGTCAAATGCCCTTTTCAAAAAAGAATTCCTTTCTTTTTTCTCCCTTTCAGATTCACAATTTTCAAGCATCATTTGTGTCATTAAATAAACTACCTTCAGTATCAAATCATATCCAATTATATTTTCATTGAAGCTTAACAATTGTTTTCTTCACAATGTGCAGTGACACTGTCAGTACTGCAGAGTATTCCATATTATCAGTAGAGTCAGTATCAGTAGTCGTATCATTCAAATATTACTTGTAGGCATGTTTAAATATTTCATTTGACTACCTTCGACAATATCATTTGACTTCGATGCAATTTTATTCAAGTTCTTTTTATCTTTTTACTCCTTTTGATTCACTAAATTGGAATATAAAAATGAGAATATGAAACAGTCAAAACAAAATCTTACGATTTATGATAATTTTAAGTTATTATTAATAACAAATGCTAAAATGTTTATCTTCTATTTGTGACTTTAAATGGCGCCAAGTCCTAAATTCACATTTCATAGGAGAAACAAGTGTTTTTTTTCATTGCAGAATCAAGTTTTACATATTTCATACAAAACTAAGCATAAAGAAGCTTCCTTTTAGATTTTGCATAAGTTGACTTAATCCTTCTTTGACTGTCGATCCATTCTTGACAAGACATGGTTGATTTTATATTCAGTCGATGCTAATAGAAGTAGAAAGTAAAAAAGAAAGTAGCCGAATTGGATATTTAGGTCGAGCTAATAAATTTCATTGAGCTTTGTTGACATGTCAATGACATCAGCTGGATTCAGCTGAAAGCGTGCAATTAATCAAAACAAGAAACTTTCCACAAATTGCGGGCTTTTCTTCGAGAAGTTTTCTGTAAAAATAGAAGAATGATTTTAGTCTATGCAGCGACATGTCTTCAAAATTTGAAGTTCAAATTACTTCAACGTTTTTAACCTTTTCCTTTCATAAGTTCAATTTGATTGTACTTTTTATTTCCGATTAATCTCAATGGTGACTCTTCGGGATTCCACAAATTTATTTCGTTGTTTTGTTATCGGAAGAAGAAATATTAAACCTCCCACAAATTTCTCACCTGATTTTATTTCTAGCAAACATTTGAAAATTCAGCAAGACATTTCTAAATTAGCAAATGTACCATCAACTCATTTAATTGAATTTAACACTCCAATATGTCTACCTAGACTCACAGCAACGGCCAATAAATATGTTGGGAAAATAATTAATCATCACGATAAATCTCAACCAGAACAACATGAAAATGATTTTGGTAATAAATAATTTCTAGACAAGTTTTTAATATATTCTTTATAGATGATGAAGATCTGGCAATCAATGGGGTCAATTCACTTCATACAAGTGTAATAACTTATTAATAACTAATAAGTAAAGAAGTCAATAATAAATAATTCAAATGAGGATTTTGACTCAGAAAATGAGGCATAATTAGAAGATGACATTCGCGATAATTCTATGAACTTTAAAGGCTCCAGAAGAGTGGAAGGCGAAGAAACAATTCTGTTAGATGCTTTTAATTTTTCTACTGTTTGTCTGCCTTTTTCTAAAAGGAAGGACTTTGAAGATGCTGATGAATTCGAATATAATTTATGCTAAAATTTTTGTTTATATATCCAAATTCTTCAAGCGTATCTTATCTAGCCTCGTTTGAGAAAGTTCATAAGAAAAGCCAAGATATTAGATTTAATATCACACCTACTTATATACCTCTGATGAAAGTGATCAATTTATTCCATATGGCTTACCATGTAATGGCATATGCACGGTCTAACAAAAGAAGAAAAGGAAAGTAACATGGTCAAAAATTGGGGAAAGTTGGCTATCGGCCATTTTGGAATTGATACCAAAGGTTTGGATCCGTATGCTTTGGAGAACATCGATCACGTTCTTTCAATATCTCATCCGTACGTATTGTGTGGTTTCTTACATAAGGACTGCAAAATAACTTTAATTAATAATCCAGATTTCCTAAAAATTGTTTTCAAATTTTTCACTTAAATACCACTTATTCAACAGAAATATTACGATTTGATTGAACTTATGTGTCTTAAGAAGCAAAACAAACATCTGGATGGCAAATTGAAATGTCTAATTTGTGGATTTGAACCCAAAACTGATGATACCTTAATGGTAATTTTGTTTAGTATTACATAATAATAATATATAAATATTAGGCATGGTTGCTAGGCGAATTGATCAATAGATTCAATGCATGTAAAGGCAAACCAGCTTCAGAAGATACTGTTTCAAACACTGAACTAAGGAAAAAAATTTTGCGAAACAGCTCCGAGGAATAAAGTGCACTCGTCTAAAATTGATGCTGAAAAATTTTCATTGAAAATGGACCAGTAAGCGTTCAACAGGATTCGATTGATGAAACTAATTTGAGAAATTAGACTTGAGAATTACGATTATAATTGTAATTAATGATTCTTTAAGTAACGCTGACGCTATTTTTGAGACTATTCCAAAGAATGTTCTCTTGCTAATTGAGGACATTTCGAATGAAAATAAGGCTGAAGGAGAAAGCTAACAGAAGGAAAAGAAGAAGTCAGAACGCAAACTGAACTCTAGAAAATGTCCAACATTTTTCAAATTACTGAAAATTGATTTGGTTCGTATAATTTATAATTTTATTTATAATTTTTGATTTTTGCTTATTTGTTGCCATGTCTGGTCCAAATAAATTTGTGTTGCCACTTACAACTTACAACACTTACTTGTTAGTCTGCCACCGGTCCATTCGGTTCGTGGTTATCTAATTTCTGTCAGACTGTCAGAATCAGTAGTATTAAGCCTGATTAATTATTTTAAGAGTGTTTAATGAACACTGCTCATATGGACCGAAGCCATGGCTTTTTTTTAAGCAGAGCATAATCAATTGTCATAATTTGGTAGATGAATGGCCACACGAATTGGTTGATGTCATTTCGATTGAATTTGTCTTGTATTCATTTGCCTGCACTAAAAAAGCGGGAAATTAATAACTTTGTTTTTGTGTGCCACCAAATTGTTAGCTACTATTGGGCTTACCTGGCCAAGCACCAAACCATATATGTGACCTGTGCGGTGCACCAGGCCATTTGCCATTCTTGTGGCTGCCTGTCATATCTCAATTTTGCCAGCAAAGATGGCCACCGTACTTTGTCATATCTGCCACCCTTCCGCTTTGTGCAGATGCTAAATCATTTTTTATTGGTTAGTGTAATCAACTCAATGGGAAATTTTTCTTACTGGTCTAAGCAATAATTCATTGTGCAACAACAAGTGAATGGAGTATGAATGGAGAGAATAGTGTACGAATATACACAAATCACTTTGTTTAATTATATACCTAACCAGGGAGAACAACTCATTGCTGGCACATGCTCTTGCATCTCGACTCCATTTGCCCATTATTGTGAGTGGCACAAACAATCACGAGTACTAAGGCTTAGTCTAAGCATTTGCATTTTCAGTGCACAATCGATCCCCACTTGCTCTAGGTTTTTCAGCATGCACACCTATATTGATCTATCATTATGATTTTTCCTCTTTATCTTCAATTTGTAATTACAGTCAGCTTTATCTAAATTAAATAGTTCTCTGTGTGGGCTAGTAACTGGCCGCCAGCTGTTGGACTTATGCCTTCTAATTCTCCGAGTGCAACTTTTAATCGACGTTGAGCCGAATGTGCAATCACTCGCATACATTCTAAGCCTTTCTATAGAAATTTGGACCAATTGGCAATAATCGCTGCCGAAAGTAAATCGTTTTTATAAAACAACAGATACGTTAGCTAGTGCTCTGGTAGAATTGGAAATACATTGGACGAGCCTATAGCTAAATTGATGGCGCACGTTGTGCTCATGTGCATTCGCTTCTTTTGCAGATTTTGTCACCTTTTGCATTTTTGTTTTTAATAGAAAAGTATTGCACAATATTACACTGAATTAGATCTGCAAGAAGAGGCGATCGATCGAGACAGCGAAACATTTGTGCAACATATTCTCCTACTCAGATGTTTATTAATCATCGATCAAATTAGCTATTCGACCAGTGTTGTCAATGTTGACAGTAGCAATGGCAACAAATTTGATTATTGACTGAGCGCTGAAGCAAGATTGTATCAAAATGCTTTTTCCATCATTGTCGGTTGGCAATCTGTGGAACGGTCTAGGAAGGCATTTGCATTTGATTCTCGTTGACCGATCGGCAATCCCGCACAGTTCGCTGATAAATTATGCCACAGACCTCGAAGTAATATCATGGTAACATGGTAACATGCTTTCACTGGCTATTGCCTCACGGCAGATCTGCAATCGATTGACAACTATATAGTCAGCACAAGCAAGTGAGTGAGTGAGCCAATTGGATTACAACTAGCATATGATTTTTGTTGCCATAAAACGACATCAACATAGACACGCGAACTCAATTAATTGTGAAATAATTTGCCTGATCAAACGAGCAAAGCTATCGATCACTTGATTGCACTTCTGTGGTGTCGAGCTGACATTGAAAAGTGTGCACACCTAGAGCAATTTGTTGTGCTGCGTGCATCTCGTTGAGCTACCTTTCGCTTGTGACCAAGTGGCAATAGAGTTGCTTCATAAAGTTGGTCAATGTTGAGACCTCATCTCGTGTCATTACATCACCTCAGTCTTCTCTCCATTTATTTAACAATAGAAATGTCTTTGCTCACTTTGTTATTTTTGCCTTGAATTTATGGTCAAACGACATTTTGGAGTAAATATTTGTTTTGTCTATTTGAAATTTTCAAATGCAAACGACCATACGCATCCATAAATAAGAACACTCAAACAAAGCACCGTTGTATCGTGATGTTTTCCATTGTGAGACATTTTGTCCTGATGCAGCCAAACTGGCAATGTTTGATTTACGTATGTTAATTGGCCTCAAATGGTATGCCACTGCAAGTGCAAGTTATATGTTTTGTGCTGGGTAAATTGACAAATGGCAACATTCGGGCAGTGAACACTATCTAGCAATCACTTGGGTGTACCAGTTCGAAAGTCACTTTACCAATAAACAAATGTTACGTGCTTATCACTCCAATGAAAATAGTATTTGCTAAATGTAATTTAATCAAATGGTGCCAATTAGTTTTTTCATTGACAATAATTAATAATGAGTGCCAAAGTTAATATAGCAGAGTAAAGGACACGGGGTAAAAGCGGTTAGAGTTTATTGTTAGCGTGGGTGAAAAGATGCGACAGTGCAATTATGCTAATTATGCAATGCTCGTGTGTGTTGTGCTATGTTGGTGCTCCTGTTTAGGTTGACTCGATACGACTCATTGTCGGTTTGTTTGACTTGATTGCTTTAAGTGCTTGGTCCTTTTCAATGATGTTATCGGCCATCCGAAAAGCAATTTCACCATCCATCGATGACACCACTCCTCTATTGTTGATGAAAATTCGATCTGTGATGGTGAGCAGCTTCTTGTCAATGTCACCAATTGCCGACTTGTTGCTTCTTGCTTTAGACACTTTCTTGAGGTGAATTTGCACTTTCCAACAGAGCACTTCTTCGGCGGTAATGTCCTTTTGCATGAGTTGGAATAGAGCGACGGTGTCCACCGATGGGCCAAACAGCCATCCAAAGCCTTCCACTTGCGAGTGTCTTGTGAGCAGAACTGAAAAGTGAATGGACACTCGGAAATATTCCATCAAAATGTGATTCCAGAAAAAGATGGCACACAGAATAGACCATATGTAGAAGATCCGTTCTACATAGAAATTGAAGTCACTGACGAAACCTGAGGCACAGCCGCGTGTGTAGTGATTCTTCTCGTACAACTCGGAGATATTAGCCCAGACTGGGACAAAGTCAAAGCAACCAACCTTGGACTCGATATTGCAACAAGACGGTGGAATGTAGGCAAAGTAGCCATCGCACTTTGATTCGAGAAGATCGGCCCACTCGGGACTTATGCTCCAATCAGCATAGCTGCTTGAGCCACAGCACTGCTCTTCACTTTGAATGGTGTCCAGTAGTTGACGACGCGCATAGCTTGCTTCGTGAGGTGAACTTTGATTGATAATCTGCAGGATGGCATTGTTGTACTCATAATGGGCAGTGTCGTGTATGAGCGATACGTAGATGAGCACCATTATGGTGATAATGGTGGCACATCTCAATGCAATAGCACAGACATAAAGGTAGTTGCTCTCGAGGAGCCAAACACGGTTGGGGTTGAATTTGCTCTTGAACGACACATAAAAGCTTGCAACTTGAAGCAGTGCTCCCAATGCACAAGCAGACCAGTTCACGTATATAAATGAATGCATGAAGTAGTGACTCTTTTCAATGAGAGGATACTGGCCGGTGAGGAAGGCGTTCGCTTTATTGGTGTAATAGGCAATGAAGATTAGCATGAACAAACTGGCGGCAGTGGAGAGAAGCCATCCATTACGAAAGTGGAGACGCATATGTTCGCTCACAATCATTGGCAAGTAAACATAATCTCGTTTGCCTTTCTTTTCTTGCTTTAGGATCCGCTTGGGACGATCACGCATTGACGAGTTTGCTTTAAGATGATTTGGCACTTTAGACATGGCGTGTGACTTGACTTGAGGTGGAGAAACGAGTTTGTTGAAATGCTATAAAAGTGCACGAATGTGTTTTTGAATTGACATTCCTTTTAATAAAGGTTTCATGCATTTAGAGCTTTTTGAATGGACGTGACCATTGAGAACAAACTAAATTCGAATCGAATGTTTGCTCGAGTGCCATCAATCGATTGATGCACGTTGGTGTGCTGTTGTGTCACTGTGCTTGTGCACCGGCATGTATCATTCCTTTTAGACCAATCGACCACTGCTGAGTTCGATTATTCGGCCATTGACTCGATTGCCACATCGTTCCAATTAGTAGTATTTATTTATCAACAGTACTGTATGTAGTATTGTTATTATGTAGTACATCAATCAGCGGGAAAGACATACATGTAGTTCAGCGTGGTGGTTTTGACTGAGATATGATTAGCCATTCTTCATGGAGTGCTTGGTTTCTCAGAAACTTTCTGCTTGCCTTTGCGAACAATCCAGGGATGCTTCAGTGCCTGTGCCATTGTGATACGATCTGGCTCATTTAGGGCGAAAAAGCGCTTCTGCAGGTCCTCCAGATCAGGCTGAAATTGTTTGGTGTATCGAGTGGCCAGAAAGTCTGCATTCGATTGTTCTTCCAGATGTTGCTTTCTTTCTTTGTGATGGAAGGGAAATTTGCGGTTGAGCATATTGAACAACAACACACCCATCGCCCATGCATCGGCTGCAAAAGGACTGTATCGCACTCGGCTGACAATCTGGGGACTCAGATAGGGACCAGTGCCACAGTATGTGTTCGACATTTCCAGCTGGTTCGACTTATTGTTCCAACAGTGAATGGCAAATCCAAAATCGGTCACTTTCGCCTTGTTGTTGTGCAGCAGAACATTGTCGGCCTTCAGGTCTCGGTGGGCAAAGTGGTACTCATCGTGCATGTGCGCCATTGCCTTTAAGCACTGGGTGAACCAGTAACAGGTCAACTCCTCGCCGATGCGACCGTACTTCTTCAGGTAGCCATTGATGTCACCACAGTTGGCATATTCCATAATGATGAATAGCTTGCCGCCAGACTGGAAGATGTCATACATCCTGACCACGTACTCATGACGAATGTTTGTCAGTGCATCCAGTTCTCGGGGCCAACGCTTGATCATATACCTCGGAGTGAGCTTGCGGATTACTTTGATGGCTACATCTACATTAGTCCTCGTGTGGATTCCCTTGTACACCACTCCGTAGTGGCCTTGATTCAGCTTCTTCTTGATGATGTAATTCTTTTTCGCAAACACAGCACATGTCGCACTGTCCAAATTGAGCAATTCGTCCTTTTTGTCGCCGTCGTCGTCGTCGTCTTCGTTGGGCATGCCAAACGTGTACAAGTCAACTGCAGATAACAAATAGATCTATTGGTCAACCAACTTTCTTCAACGACCGACACAAAGTGAACACAAACACTGGAGGCAACAATCAGAGATCACAAACTGTTTGTGACAAGCACACCAAAGTAACTGTCGGACTTGTAGTATAACATGCAAATTAAAAACACTGACTCTATTCGATCATTCTAAAATAAATTCAATTTTTAATAACAAAACTATCATCATCACGCAATGGAGCGACTTCCAATTTGAATAGCTTCGATTTGGAGCTGCCACGAGGAGTTTGCTTAGTGTCAGTGTGATTCATCTTGGTGAAGTCACGCTTGGTGAGCAGAAGTGGATTGGCCACCAATTCGGACATCAGTGGTTGGTGCTGGGAACAAGTCACAGCCTCTTGAGGAGAAGCCTCATTTTGCTTTTGTTGCCATTCACTCAAAAGTTGGTTGTACTTTTCAACCAGTGAGGACGGCAGCTCATTAGGCTCGACACGACGAACACCTGCTGCAGAATCAGCCAATGACCATTTGGCTTGTCCATTGCTGTCGGTGCCCAGTGCCAGTGAGAGACAGCGCTCGTACAGTCGTCGGGTGACTGGATCGTACACCTGGTTTGGCTTTGGATGGGCAATTGGCCCATTTTGCTGCTTGTACTCCTCGATCGGATTGAACAGCAGTCCGCTGTTTGGGTGCAGCAGCTGGCCCGTCTTGCTTATGACCACTACCTTGTTTGGAGTTAGCCAATAGTACGGATGTTCGGCATCGGTTTGGATTAAATTGGCCCAGGCGGAATGATTGACCAAGTATGGGTCAACATTTGGAGCGGTGGAATGGAGCGCGATCGGATTTGAGATACTCTTGAAATCACCATGCTGGACTGGAGGGGCACCGTCAGACTGGCCATGAGCGAAGAGAAACAGCACCGGCAATAAGACCAGTGGCACTAACACGATCACACCAATTGCAATCAGGCCCCACTTGAAGACGTTGAAGCCCAATGATCTTTCGGTGGTCAAGTTGTGGTCCATATCAAAATTGACCGCAGTGTTGTCTCCGTCCAGATCTGACTGGCTAAGCAATTTGCCATTTACTGCTTCGTTAGCTGCACTCGAATTATCAAAATAAAGTTTGTTCCGATGATTGATCTGGTCCTCTTCAGTAACAGAAGTTACCTCATTGGCTAAGTCGTTACCACCCCAAATGAGCACATCTCCATCCATAAGCACCGTGGTGTTGTACTGTGGCACCGTCGATTCTTGCATAAAGAAGGCATCTGAACTTGGAGCAAAGACGGGGCTCGAGCCATTAAAGTCGGTCTCTTGTTCGTTAACGCCTGTTTCACCAAATTTCTTTTTGTCTGCCTCAGTGACCGACAACTTGTCATTGTGAATCGAAGCGTAAGTTGATTCGGTCACCATGTTCACTGACAGGTTCGGCTCAGTAGCGGGTCTCGCTTGCACAATGTTCTCCACGATAAGCAGGATAACCAGTGGGATCCACTTGTGCGACCAAATTTGAGGCGACACGAAAATAGCCATCGAGGCGAAAGTGACTGCAGAGATAGATGGGCCGAGAGAGACGCAAAACTTGTGTCACTTGGAAGAAGTCAATACAAGCAAGACAAGCACATAAGACATATTATAAGTGCCAGTGTTAAACATTATTTATATATAATCAATGCAAATTCCTTTCCAACTATTGACAAGTTGAACTATGTTCCAAAGCTAATTTAGCATGCCACAAGACCAAACAAAAAATTCGTAATTACATATAAATTTTCAATGACTAATTATAGTTGACACAAATACAAACATTGGCTTAATTAAAAAATGTATTAATTTTCTAAAGGAATATGCAAATTTACTTGTGCACTGCAATGTGAAAAAGTACTCTTTCAGCTCTTCATCAACCCATTATGTTCGACGACAATGGTCAGCATTGAATAGCTCGTTCTGGTGGCTCGCCCTTTAGGCAAATCTGCTTCCAATTGTTCTACTCACTTGCGCACTAATTATCGCCAATATGGTAAATGCCGATTGGATGCTACCTTTCTTATCGGCATTTATTAGATTAGCCATCGAGTCACTCAGTTCAGTTCGAGTTTCGATCCATCTGAAGGCATCTATTTGAGCACTGGCCAAAGTCGACTTCGCAATTAATTATGAGACAATTCAATTTGCCAATCTTGGCTTCTGTCAGTCTTGCATGTAGCCAAGTGCTCGATGCATTTGGTATGCGCGTTAATCAGATTTCATTAGTGTATTCTTTAAATGACTACAATGTCAATGTCGACCGTTGGTGGTTGCAAGGAAGACGAATTATATCCGTCCGAGCAATAATATTCACTTGAATGTCGATGCACGTCTGCCTACGTCCTTTTTGTGGAAAGTGAGTAGCAGGACCAAACTTGACTTCTTTTGGTGGCATTTTCGCATCAATTTCTGTCGTCGCCATTTTGCATGAATTTTCTCTCTGGCAATATGCTCACTCCTATTCACGTTGGTAGTAAGCACGTGCATAACTTAACAGGTGTACTACCGATTGGGTTATTTTCCAAGTTCGTGCGTATTTCTGTTAATTAAATAAATTTCAAAGGCAATTTGGTGCATGCAAATTATAAATAAACGCAAAATGAAGCCCATTCTCTCGGGTTATTTGATTTCGTTTCCGCTGGGCCGATTGCAAAAATATGCTATATAAAATTATAATTGAACCAATGGACACAATTATCAATTGAAAATCTTCGCGACTAGTCGGACAAATAACTGTCTCAATCTTCATTGCGGCCATTGATTACATACCTTATCTATTTGTACCTGTTCGAGTTGATATCATATATATTTTAATATATAGGTTGGCATGGAAGAATTGGCACAGTGTACCGAAAATTGCATCATTGCCATACCCATTATCCACATCGGATAACTTGGCAAATCCTTTTGTTTGCCTTCGCATTAATATTGCCAATATATCAATGCCTTCACCATGCATGGTTCAATCGGTCATGTCACGATATACCAGTTATAGCTATGAACTCGCAAATGGCCGACATCTGACTTTCCAAGTCAATTTGATTTTCTTTTGCACTTTCGAATGGTTGTCTCGTTTGTTATTGGGAAAGCTTTTGCTTTTGGCCTCGCATGACAATTTCTTCGGACACTTTCATGAACTTTTTCCGTTTAAGTCCATTAATTCACTCTAGCCAATAGACTATTGGCAACTTCAATTTAGTTTCAGGCTTGCACTTTATTTTCGGTTTGAGGTTGCGAGAGTTTTGGTTTAACTATTGGCGCCTTTTTGGGTTTTCCTTATTGAAGTTGTGCCAACTTAATTATTAACTTTAGTTGAATTGCGCCTTAAAAGTCACGATTTTTCATTTCTGGAAGATACAGCATAATATCCTCCAGATGGAAGATCCAATTGACCAGATTTTCAATGTGCCAACCAAATAAATAGGGTACACCAATGATAGAGACAATAATAACAATGCAAGTGGTGAGCAGTCAGAAAAGATGTCCGTGAATGAAGTTGTAATCGGTGAAAGGAAATAAAATCCTAAAGATTGGAAGATATCAAAAATAAATAAATTGCGACGAATTGAATAAAAAACAAATGACCAGTAGTAGAACTTGTTTTAGAAATGTCCAATTAGGTAAAATAATCTGAAAATAAAATACAAAATTATAAAGATAACATTCTTAATGATAAAATAAAAAACCTATCAAAGAAAGAAAAGATAAACATGACCAATTTCCAATTGGTTCAAATTAATTACACCAGCGATGATCAATCATTATAAGTAATTTACTTCATATGTGAATGGTCTGTTGATGTTGTGTCATAAATCACATGTGACATGTGGCCGGCCACTGTGGCCGGTCAGCTGAGAAGAATATCGCACCTTTACTCGCTCCTCTTTGTTGCCATCGCATTCTGTTTGAAATTTGATTTGTAGTTTGCAATTTGGAATAATTAATATACAACCAAGCATGCATCGCTCCCGAGTAAGTACTTCTGGTGAACTTACCTACATGGACAAATTCCGAAATTGATTCTGTAATATTCAAAATGAAGAGAACAAATTGGAACAAACTTGGAATTTTCAATTACCTCGGACTTGCCAAACTTGCCTTCATCCGGTGATTTAAAAAATGAACTCGTTCTAATGAAAATTTACCGCCGGTTTATGTAAGCTGATATTTTTTATCAATTGCTATTAGATATAATATTTTGTTAACTTATAGAGGATGACACTTGCAAGTTATATGTTACAGTTTCAAATTCTATCAATAACGACCCGATTGTGCAGCGTCTGTACAGTACATTCTGGGTTCTAAAATTCTATCGCAAAAGTTGAATTGAACCCTTAAATAACTGTTGAAACATAGCTACCAGCTTTATTATGGATTCATTTCATTCAAGCTTGTTTTCAGACAAACCCCCAGAAGATAAACAATTGAACAGTAAGTGTTACTTCCTGATTGGTAAAATCAAATTTACCATTTCTATTTACAGCTAACTATATTTCACAAATTTGTAAATTGGACATTGACAAAAGTTACTGTACTAACAAGTACAAGGACTCCAATAAAAAATCCTAAGATACTTTATCGATTCTTAAATGTTGGGCCGACTTTAACAAAGAGAACAAGAAAGAATTTTGCAAACCCAAATTGGCATTATACTTTTTTCCATTAGCCACCTGAGACATACAAGCCCATATGGGTATGCTTATTCAGCGATTCTTTTTTCTTATTGTTTTGCTATTTAGTCGATTATCAAACAGAAGACACCATGGTCTACAATATTGTTAATTAATTGTAGACGTAGAGATAGTATTTATTGTCTGTTTTTAAATATTCGGCATGGCAAAATTTTAAAATCCTGTGTAGAAATATCACTCTCTTACTCAACCATATTACATACAATATCAGATTTTCCTTATATTTACTTATCTCTCGTTTAAAAAAATAAACTCTTTTTTATTTATTTTTTTCTATTTAGAAATTCCGAAAGTGGTCGTTCCCGGCATGAAACCATAAGGTTGTTAAAAACACGATTTCGCCTCAATTAATTCGAATCAATTCATGAAGAAGGCTTTTTTTTATCTGTTTGTGATCAGAAATGGATCGAACTGAATATTTATCAGTTAAATTCTGGTGTGTTACATTTGTTGTCTTTTATATCAATTTTCTTATTGTTATTTTCCAGATTACTTCCACTGCAGTGGATATTAAAGAAGAGTTGGCGGATACAAAGCTTACAGCATTTATGATTTACAAATGTTTTGAGTCTCTGGTCTACAAACTGTTTCCAGACTATACTATTACTCAACTTGGTTCTTTTTAGCTTTACCTCCGATAAGTTAGATTATCTGTCGGTTTTTTGTGTTGTATTAGCATAATTATTATAATAATGATTACAAATTATGATATTATATTATACTAAAATCAAATTTTTCTTTTTACTCCTAGTTAAGTGAAGTCAAGTGACCGCTTCTTGGCACTGTTGGAAAGCTTTATTGCACGCAATGAATTAATCCCAGTGTAAGTATCCGGATTACTCCACAATGGCTCGATTACGGTGATAAGTTTAACGCAATAGAAAAAGACGAAGAAGAAGCAAATCCTGGATCGTTCTCTCTTTTATCGGACTACCTCAAGCTGTAATGACCGAATTGTGCCGTCTAATTTGTTTCGTCAAAAGTACTAACAAGTAAATAATACTTAGTAAATGAATGTCTCGAATTGAAGAATAGTTTTCAGTCGAAGTGGTAAATTTAAGCGGCAATATGTTTGAAATCAAAAGCGATTTACATACTATTCACCTGTGACTTTATACAAAACTACCTTCAAGTATATTAAACTAGGATTTTTTCGTCTAAACAAGTGATCTCGCCATTTACAGGTCGAGTATGTTCTGCAGTTTTAATATACAATTAGCTAATCCATTTATGAAATAGTTTACAATCCCTGTCAGTTCCTGATTATTTCAACTTGAAATTCAAGGCATCCATCTAACTCGACCAATCTGTACACTGGAGTACTAAGCGAAGTGATCATCAATCGATACTCTCGTTCATAACCGATCCACTACAGTCGATACTGTTTCCCTCAAGCACATCAACAATAATATAAAAGAAGGACTAGTCGGATTCGAATGTAACTCCGTTCCTGGACCTCGTTGAGGATGGTTCCTCTTCTCTTCCCCCCTTCTCCTCCCATGGGCCAAGACACTTTTGCCTCGCCATCATTGTCTCAGCTACATCAGATAACCTCATCTCAATAAAGCAACTTCTCTCGCACACTGAGCCTAACAATCCTCCTGATACATTGATTGGTCAGAACTCTGAAATTATATCTATTCAGACAAATCAACTGAAATCGAAGTATCGTGTACGTATAACTTTGGGAAACAATTGGATGCAGTTGCTGCAGCAAATGCTGACAGAGAAGACTTGGCAGAATTCAAAACATTTTGTAGACTGGTCGATTACCTGAAAATTCTATCATTTTGTAAAATTTTTGTAAACAATCGATTCTTCAACGGGCAAGATTTAGTAAACTGCGATAAATATCAATTCTGACCACCATCACCGCAAACATTTCGTTATGATTGCAACAAAACTAGTTGTCCATTTTAGCTCAGGTATATATGATCTATTGCATTTATTTACATTACCTTTACCTTTCAAATATATGTTTTTCACGTAGTTATGATAAAAAGAAAGTCTATCAAAATAATGAGAGAACCAATTTAAATTGGTCAATTATCCTTTTCGTTCATCAATAGGCCTGCAATGAAAACAATTAAAAGGAAAGGCATTTAAAGAAGAAGTCTGACAAATTGAAGCGGTTTTATAAACTATAGCCATAGACAACTTTGTAGTTTAACCGCATTCGGCAAGACTGTCGAAAGATTTCGTCACACTGTCTTGATGGTCGCCTTTGATTGAAGAATCTAAAGAAATTGTTGGAAAATTTCAATTCTGCAGAACCATGGTGAGTTTTGTTGAAATTTTGATTAATTATATGATTGTATAATTTAAATTTACTTTTTCTCGTTAGATTTATTTACCCGAAAGTTTACATCTAATTCTATGGCTATTCTCTTTTAATCAAACACGAAGATGTTAAAAACTAATAAAAATTCTTAGGCGTATATTGCTTCCATTAAAATTGTCAGTTTTCTTGACTTGCTTCTATTCAATGCAAACAAAGATGTTTCCTACAAGATCTTTTCGATCGATTGCATTTTTGCGAAAAATTTCGACTGGATGAACGTTCAGGAAATATATATGTGTTTAATCTCCTGTTTGTTTCCAAATGGACGATTATCAATCATTAACGGAGGATATATCAGTGTACTTCGGAGAAGAACAAGAATTTGTGGGAAAAGTTCTAACAAGTACACTCTAACACGACGAATTCAAGACTTGTTAGGAACTAAATTCAGTCATGGATGGAATCTATATTGAAAGCAGTCAAATTAATTTAACGATTTCAACGAAGGTAATTTAGTCGAGAGAATAAGCTTTTGTCAAATCAACGTGTCCACAACTGCCAAAACTCCAGTAACTAAAGGCAAAAAGAGCGAGTCCTACTCGAAGAATCGTCAGTAAAGGACTTCTCTTGTCGGTATCACTAACCTCACACTTATTGCCAATGCCATCATTTTCACTCTCTCACCAGATTCGGTAACCGCCTTGATCTCTTTTACAATTGCCCTGTTTGATTTTGTATTCACATCACAACTTGCCAGTGCAATCGATCAGCCAAATGAGTATCTATAGCTATGGTCGCCTCGTCCAAGCCTATCGACACTATTGCCAATAGTCCATTGCCACCATTTACTTTGGTAAATTGTTTTATGGTCGTTGTCTAGATTATCTATGTTCGTTATTATCTATGTACAGTTCCACTCAACACAAAGTCTATTTCCGCGACACTAATGTCTCACTAACTCTAATCCATAGCGCGTTTTATTTTAAGAAATTACATGACAACCATAGAAGCTACATCAAAGTTGGCCTCTATTTGACTGACTGACTACTGCGGTCTGGTCGTAGCTCCTCTCGGACTTGGAAGCCTCTCAAATAGAAATCGTATTGAGGCAATTCAAACAGTACAGTGCATGCTGTGGTAGAAGAAAAATAGGGCAAAATTGAGAAAGCTAAATGAGCTCGTAATAACAACAAATTACAATTATCACGCAAGTTTAATTAATTTTCTGTAGCAATTATGAAACTTACAATTCAACGCACTCATAATCAATTTCGTTCAGTTTTCTGAATTGAATCTGATATCTGTATGCCTTTTAAAGTTAACTAAATAATTATGATGATTCTCTATTCTCTAACTACTGCATTGGTAGATTAGGCGAGCGTTGCCAATTTGGCCTCCGCAGGATGATAACCTTTTGTAATACAAAAAAATTGATTAGTTAGTAGTTTGGCGTATGTGCTTGTCCGACCTTAATTAATTAAATTAAATTGCATATATTCCTCGGTTATATTGATTGCTTCTCGAAGTAGAAAGAAAACAGTGAAGTTGGAGAACAGTGCTTTCTTAAATGTAGGAATGTCTACCTTGAAGGTCGCCAAAAAAAATGTAACACCTGAGAATTAATTATTGGTTTTGGTTTATTCGAGAAGATAGACCAAATGATTCAATCTGAAAATAATTAATTATAACGATATCAATCTAAATTACCTAGAATCCATAGCTTTCGCCAACAAAATTAAATTGTTGATTTGCGAGTTTGCTTTAAATCGCAGAGCACATAGTAAATTTTGAAATAATCTCGAAAACACGGCCCTTATATTCCAATCAATTTTGACTACAAATTCGCCGTCGTTCAAATTCAATCTTTCTAAGCCAATATCCAAAGCGCCTTCAAATTCATCATCATAATTATTCACTATTTTTGAGCTGCGCAATTTATTTGTTGATTTATTAAAGAAGTTTTCCTTTCCAGATCTGGCTTCGAAGTGCACAAAGTCGGTTATTGCATTCGCTTCATCTGGACTGACACAGTTCTAAATTCTGTCCTATGTGTTAATCTTTGAATTACCTTCCAGCAATCGGTAATTGTAGATTGCTTCGTTCAACCCAGGCCCGATTGCTCTTTAATTTCTCAACCATCTCTTCATGGCCACCATGTTTAACGAAGTAAAAAAGCATATTCTATATAGTTAAAATTTGTTTGTTTTCATAACGAATTGTAAAAGGTACACATGAAGTAGTTGGTGGTGGGACAGAATTGACCATTTAAGAAACTGTTTCAAAAGTTCTGATATAATAATAGAGGGCATTGAAGCAATCCTTCTGCCAATGATTTATCATTTTTCTAATTGTGAGGAATAGGCATATTTGGCTGTCAACAAGTGGATATGTAGAATCTGTTGAGAAATGAAATTATACTATAATTCTCAGTTAAATAACAAAATACCTTTTAGCTGGTTCAAAAGCTGATTTGTCCTTAACAGATTGACTATATCGTTCGAGATGTCCCAAATAGATAAAAATATTCTTCAAACAAAAATGGCTACATCTTGTAGATGAGAAAAAAACATTGGATTGCTGTCTTGATGTTTGTAACGATCAACCAACGAGTAAGTTGCATAAGTAAAGTTGCAATAACTGAACTTCTCAATTAGAGCTAAAAAGCCAATTCTCTCCAAAATATAGCTAATAGTTGGTTAATATATTTTAATTTGCTTTCCAAATTAATTTTCTTCTTCAATAGGTCTTGATAATGTTTTTTAGATGCCGATAATTGATGATCAGGAGTAGTGACCAATGTTAAAGTCGAGAACGAAACAGACTTCCTAGCAGAATCGACTCGAACTTGATATACTTGTCGAAGGTTTCTTCAGAATGGATTGTTTTAGTTGCCGTTGTGAATCAATCTTGTCAAAACAATCCACCATAATAATGCTGCTTTTATTCATTCGAACTACACCATTTTTAAAAATTGATTGCACATTGATCGATCGATAATTTTTGGGGCAGATTTTGATGAACGGCTTCTGACTCTGAAGTTCTGAGATACAATGAAGCTTCTGAAAGGTAGGAGGCTTGTAAAGTGGTCAGACAGAACAAATAAGTCGACGACTCTTGTTCGTTTGAAAAAATTATTGAAATATCCTTTGACTTATCCATGAATCCATTTTGATAGGATACAATTTGGGAGAATATAAACATACAGAAATCCAAATTATAGTCTTTAGAAGTGCCAGCAAATTGCTTCATCTACCTCTATTTCTACCACTATTTCTACACTGTTGTGTATGACATGTGTTTTTAAAAACTTTTTATTGTTGCTTACATTGGCTAATGTTTTAGAGTTTAAAATTTAGACACGTGACAATGTTTTGAATTTCAAATTATTTGAAATTTAAATGAATAGTAATACGATTTGAAAATTTTCTTTTGGAAATCTAAAATGTGTTCTTATTCGAATTTATTATTTTTGCCAGACCATTTAATGTCGAATGTCAATTTGTTTTATTTGTCACTCGTTTCTTCGTGAGACCCTCTATCGGATAGAGTCTATCCTTTTTAGGCCTTTTTAGTCAAAAGTTTTGACCGACATATCGTGTAGCAACTGTCTGACAAAGACTCTTAGTGGGTCTCGAAATGGCATCTACAGCCCACGAATCCGAAGCGCTGATTGGTAAACCTGTTGGCAATTCACGTTATATCATTGGTCAATACGTGACAGGAGGTGAGTCTACTTTGGCTTTATGATAAAAGCCTTTATCTAACATTTGAATATGTTTTTTTATTTTTCCAATTTAGGTTCATTCGGTAGTTTGCACTTTGCCCATGATAAAAAGACCAACCAGAAGTTTGCAATCAAGCTAGAGAAAAAGAACGTTCCTCAGCCACAGTTACATCTCGAGTATGGGTTTTACAAGTTGTTGGGTGACTCACTACCGTTCATTCCAAAGTTGCACTACATTGGTCAGATTGTTGACTGGAACGGCATTGTTATGGATCTACTTGGCCCATCGCTTGCCGGTATGAACGACAAGTGCGGCAGAACCTTCTCTCTTACTACCTCCACCAAAGTGATGCTTCAACTGGTGAACATCCTTGAATATATTCACGAATTCGGGATCATCTACCGAGACATCAAGCCGGAGAACTTTCTATTTGGCCTGCCCAACACCGACAAGTGGTGCACAGTCAATCTTATCGGTAAGAGAGAGATTTGCTCCGAAGAATTCGCAATGTTAATTTTAATTTAATTTTTGATTGATAGACTTGGGATTCTGCAAGAAATACACCGACGAACTAAACAAGCACATTCCATTCAGAACCGGCAAGCACATGACTGGCACAGTACGATACATCAGCACAAACAATCACCAAGGCCGAGAAGTTAGCCGTCGGGACGACATGGAAGCTATTCTGTACATGATGATCTTTATGCATAAAGGCGTACTGCCCTGGCAAGGCATTCAGGCGAATTCAGTGAAAGAGAAATATAAATTGATAGGTTCGTTGTTAACTGTTTGTTTTGAGGCCATTTCACTAGCTCAACTCACAACCACAGGTCTCTGCAAAATGCAAACCAAGCCAGCAGCACTGTGCCTCAACATGCCATCACAATTTGTCGACTACTTCAACCACGTTCGCAATCTCAAATTCGAACAGCGTCCCAACTATCGTCACATGAAGGCTCTATTCGGTGATGTCCTCACTCGGCTGGGCGCCTATCCACATGAACAAATCTACGATTGGGATGAGGCACACAATCCAAAACCTTTGGACAAACGACCATGAATAAGTCAAATTGTTGGAAAATAAACGAACAAATGTTTATAAACGATCACTATTCTTTGAGGAAATTAAGCCTTGCAATGAAGCCAATATAGAGCGAAAACAAATAATTTATTGAAATGAATGCAAATGCCAACATAACTTATTTTTTCTAAATTTTTTCTGACATAAGGATTTTCTATTCGCTGTTTGACCGAACATTGATCAAATTGAATTGGGTCTAAACTTGTCGAATGAGAGCACTATAAAAGTAAAGTCTCTGCTTGCCCCTTTTGTAATAGGCCTATTCGACCTTCAAGCCTCCACTTGCGAAACCGACCTCTCACGACTGCTTATCTCTTCGCTCAAGTTATGGTACAACCAGTCAAGCCAATTCCACTTGCTCCAAACGATGTCAAACTGTTGGCAATCAAAGGTTTTACGGTGGGCACTCCACTCAACAGTGGCAGTTTCGCTTGTGTGTGCAAGGCCACCTACAAAGACAAGCCAGCCGCGGTCAAGGTGATCGACCTCGAGAAGACTTCCGATGACTATCGCATCAAATTCCTGCCCCGAGAGTTGTACACCATGAAGAAGCTGCGACATCGTTATCTAGTGAAAATAATCGACGTGTACGTGATTGGCAATCGGGTGCTTGTCTTCATGGAACTGGCCGACGGTGGCGACTTTCTTGATCTGTTGCACGTGACCGGAGCATTGACCGAGACTCGAGCCCGTTATTTCTATCTCCAATTTGGTGATGCCCTCCGTTACATGCATGGAATCGGTTTCGCTCATCGCGACATCAAATGCGAAAACATTCTGCTCAACAAGGCTCACACCCAGGCGAAGATGACTGATTTTGGCTTCACCCGATCGTGCCTGGAACGAGCTACTGGTCAGCGGCAATTGTCCGAAACTTACTGTGGCAGCAAGGCGTATCTTGCTCCTGAGGTGATGAAAGCCAAGCCGTACAATCCACTGGTCTCGGACGTGTGGAGCATGGGCGTAGTGTTGTACGTACTGGTACAGAACCGACTGCCCTTCAATGAACGCGACACGAAAAAGCTAATGGACGCAGAACTGGCACGAAATTACAAGTTCAAAAAGCCAATTTCACCGCAATGCAAAGATCTGATCGACGCTCATCTCAATCCTAAGCCATCGAAACGGTTGGAAATGACCGAAGTGCTCGAGCACGAGTGGTTCGAAGGTGCCGAAGGAGGCCAAGACGAGGACTCAGCCTGAGACTAGTGCCATGGCAACAAGCTGTCCCCTGATGATAATTTGAAAATAAACTGCCAATTCAAATTTCTCCATTTGGTTACATCATAAAAAATAAATAAACATTAAATTGCCATCATTAAGCGAGTAATTAAATGTGAAGTGTGCGTGCGTTACATTTCTTTCATAAGTGGAATGAGAGTTCATTCAGAAAGCAGAAATCACGAGGCAATATTAATTGAGGCAATTAATTGCACTAATCGAATGCTGTCGCCCTCGGTGTTTTTCATCAACTTAAGAAAAATTCGTTATACTCGTTGTTTCCAATTGGCGGAAAAGGCGGGTGGCAGTGAACAGACCATCAATTGAGATGGAAGTACTTTCGATGTTGAGTCGTTCTGGCAGTTGATTCAATGTTTGATGTGCCATGAAATAAAGCGACTTCAAATAATTTTGTCTTTCTAACACAAATAGACAAACATTGCTAGTAATTCGAACGACGAATGTATTGATATGAATATGAACTAAGTAACATAAGTATTTTTTTATTATTGAATTGAGATAGACATAGATTACATGAGATTAAAAATTAGAGCATTAGTTACTTAGTATAGAATGAAAATAAAATCGTAAAATGGTAGATAAACTCAGATAAATCAATATCACTGACTCTATTTTGTGTCCATTTGCACTGCCAATTGGCCAAACAGAAATTGTCTTATATCATAATGTAACTCTATGCAAAAGCAAGCCCGTCAACAATGTTTCCATCGGTTCGGTGTCCGACATAATTCCCAAGTTCTTCCTTGTTCAGGCTTGCTCTCGTTTTTTTAGTCAACTTGCGCGGATACTTGTAATGTACAGCTTGGATGTGGCGGAATACATCACACTTGCGTTTGCTTGACATTTGACAACGGAGCCATTTGCAGTAAAACGGTTTCAAATGACTTTTTTGGTTGTCAACTTTAGCCAAATTATCTCTGGTTCGTTTCTGTTTGGAATTAAAAAAGGCATTGCAGTATCGTTGGCGATGTTCGATGAGGGTATAATTGTGGCGAAATGATCGCTCACAAGATGGACATTTGTACTGCAGTGTTGAACAGGATTGACTTGAAACAGTAATGTTACTTTCCTTCGGATTGCTTTTGACATTCGACTTTTTCACGTTAGGTTCAGAATCGTAGTTTTGTTGTTGTTCAGGTAGATTCGAAGTTAGAGGATCATCTCTAGTGCCGGAGTTGATTGGCTCAGTGGTAATGATATTGCCTGGGATATTGCTAGCACGATTGTCAGCGGCGTCATTTGCTAATTCTGGCTCCAATTGGTCTGAGTAATGAGAATTTGTAAAATATAAATTAAAAAATTAAAAAAATGAACTTTATTAATGTGTATGGTCACTTACCTTCTTCATCGTCGAATATTTCTTCTATTTGGCCGTTGCCATTGTCGTTCATAAGATCAAGTCGGTGGAGAAACTGATCAACAGTGATCCGAGCTTCTCTCAGTTGGTTGAGCAAGGCAAGAATCTCCCGACGAAATTCATGTGGTATGTTGCCAAATTGGAGAAGAGCAAGCAAAAATTGATTTGTCGCCTGAATAATGAACCAACGAAAGGTGTGCCCGAAGTGGTAGTTCAGATTGTGGAATGTCTGGTTGAGATAAACGCCAGATTGTCGGTGCATTTGGTGAGCTTCCTCTAGGAAATTGAGAAAATCATTAAGATCCATTCTGATCGGTGGTTTAGCGAAAATGCAGGGAATCGGACGATCAAATGAGAGCCAACAGCTTGTGTGACTCGATTCTTATAGACTGTCTTGCCGCGTAGTCGCTCTCGAGTGGGAACCACCGATAAAATGTTATCTTGAAAAATGTATTCTCCATAATGGCCAACCATCTGATAAGCTACTCATGGCGCCAGTTCTGTTGATCGATTAGTTCTTATAAGATATATCGCTAGCTCGATACGTAATCGAGACTGCACATAGGTGTTTGCTTGAGTCGTTGAATGTCTGCAATGGCATGATTAATAATAAATTAGTAATAATCATTGATTAGTAACTTTCTGGTAATCCACTAACGGTGTGAATTTGCACGAGAAGCAATTTTGGTTCGAAACATAAATGAAACGACCAAACAATGCGGAAATCGAATTAAGTTATTTTGACTGAAAGTGTTGAACAGTAACTTCAGTTAAATTAACCAACCGCTTAATCGATGGCATTTGTCTGGTCCATTCTGACTAAAGGCTTGCAAGCCTTTGTTTTTCATTGACTCACAAACATTCCCAGCAAACTTATGAAGCAACTGTGGCCTATCATTTCGCAGCCCCCAATTAGTGTTGGCTAGGTATCCTAGGAACACCAGGATCGACAAATATTTTGTATTCTTACATCGATGATCCGATTCAATATGCTAAAAAAATTGAGATAACAGTTTAGCACTCGCACGAGATAAAATAATTTCGTCACTTTGGTAATGAATTGTTTCAACATGTAACGCTTTTTGTGGATTTCCCCTAGAAACTTGCCGGCAAAGTTATTTGTTTACATTCGCACTGTCAGACTGACTGTGTTACTGACCACTGGTGTCAGTGACCACATTATGATAGCACCGACAATAATTGCCTCGTCTTGTGCAAACTTTGCTCTCATTGAGGAATATTCAATTCAAACGGACTGACGCATCTTTTGAACTCAGTGGCATGCGGTCTAATTGACTCAACACTTTGTTCTGTCTATAAAACAAATCGATTTTTTGCCAAATCATTGTCATGGTCATTGTCAAGAAAGTTAGTTCGTTGCCTGATCTGAACTGAGTTGACAAAGTCAACTTGACAGCTGCAGAAATATATTTACACCCAAGTGAGGCGAATGATTCGGCACTTTCTGTGAGCACTGCATAAAAGGAGCCTGCTTTGCCTACCTCGTCTCATTCGCTTTTTGGCTGTCATTGAGTGCACAACGTGTTCGCAGTGCTGTTACTATTCTCCGTTTACGACTTAGTCTCGACTTTTTTCTTTTAGAACGATGTCCGGTTACGGCGGTGGATCCTATGGAGGCGGCGGCGGTGGTGGCCGATCATGCTACAACTGTGGTGGCGAGGGCCATATCAGCCGAGATTGTCCCGAACCTCGCAAAGAACGTGGAGGTGGTGGCGGCGGTGGATCTGACTCCCGAAGCTGTTACAAGTGTGGCGAAGCTGGCCATTTGAGCTACGATTGTCCTACTGCTGGTGGAGGCCGTGGCGGCGGCGGATCTTATGGTGGTGGATCCTATGGAGGCGGCGGTGGTGGCGGCGGCCGTTCCTGCTATAACTGTGGTGGCGAAGGCCATATCAGCCGAGATTGCTCCGAACCTCGCAAAGAACGTGGAGGTGGTGGCGGTAGCGGATCTTATGGTGGTGGCCGCGGAGGAGGCGGTGGTGGCAACTGCTACAATTGTAACCAGCCTGGACATTATTCTTCCCAGTGCCCTAACAACTAAGATCGGCGATCCGAATTGATTCGTCCGTGTCTATTCCGCGGTTTACGCGTTGAAATTTGTAAAATTTTAGTCCATCTATCTTTCTATTATTAAAATCTTCTAAGAATACTTTGCCTCGTAGGATACTAATGCGTTGAAGTATCTGGTGAAAAGTATTTAAAAACTGCGTTGTGAGGTTCGTTTGTTGTCATTCTCTGCATTTCGGTGAAGGCCCAGTTCGTATCTCACAAGAGCGCCAGTACCGCAGGTGGCTTGTTTCGACTCGTCTTGACTGGTCAATAATTTATGCCGTTCTGGTTCGATTTGAATTGAAAATTGCTCTGCACGACGTGATAATTACTTTCATTCTCTCAGGAGCCGAGCGAAATGTAAATTGGTTCGTAATGACGGGTTACTGTTCCTTCGAAAGAAACATTTTAAACCTTTAGACCAGAGTATCAATTGACAATTAGCAAACGATAACATTCAATCAGTGAGACTTACCGAGTGATTATAGAAATGTGACTCGACTTGAAGGCGAATTTATTTAACCAAGAAAACAATAAATGTGCAAATAATTTACTTCGATTTAAAATTAAAATCCAAAAGTGTTTATTAATAGCAGAGCAACGGTAACAATAAAATACTCTATCTTGATTTATTAACTTCGCTTTGCAATGAAAAATACTCGTGCCTAGCATATGCTGATAGTACAGTAATTGCTTTGACTCAAAGTTTGAGCCCGTACCGCTCTCCAAATCAAAGCACAAAGCGCAGGCTTAATTTATCATTCTATTTCATCAAATCTAATTCTTGATGAAATATTTTCCAAATTATCTTTAACACATTTCATTTGGAATATCACTCAGTTGATAACATTTAAAAGCTGTTGATGATTGATTCAGTGGAAAGCATTTATTTTCATTTTCAGCTGGAGCTTTCAGCTAACATTATTCAAAAATGTAAACATACGAGTCAATGAATCGATTAAATATTACTTCAATTGAAATCAGAAGATTTACAAAGGAAAGGTGAAAGAGATCACTTCATATTCACAGGTGAAAGTCTCCTTTATGAAAAAATGATTGTTTGCCTTCTTCTATGCAAACATGTAAGGCACAAGTAAGTATTTTCTTGTTCGAAAGGTCACATCGGTCATGTTTTCTTCATGTAAGGCAGTTGCAAGTCTAACACAAATAACAGATCTTTTTCTTCCTTTTTCGTTTTGTTCATAGTTCTTTATGTAGTTACTTAAATATCCCGAGTCAAATTTTCCTAAAAATACCCTTGAGTAGACACCTAAAAGACGAAAACAATGAATAATAATGTTAAAATTAATATATCAAATTAACTCTCGATCGTGGATCTTCATGAAATTGGCGAATATATTTTCAATGAAAAATTTCTAAAGTCCAAGAGTTCTCGACACGGTATGAACACAACTTTTTAGCAAAAACTGGTTTAGAAATTGATTGCGATTAGAGTCTTTTGAAGAAGTAGAGTCAAGTTGAGACTATATATGAAATTCAACTAGTTAATGAAATAATATTTATTGAAACAAACCTTGCTAAAATTATACTTTTACATCCACATTCGGAATTACACTGCTACAGCGATACTGTTGTTTGATAGCACTTGTATTACAAGTCTTGTAATGACAATCTCTTCTCTATTAATCTAAATAAAATGATTAAAATACAAAAAACAAAGAAACAAAATAATAAACCTTTTCGGTGGTGTCATTTGATTTATTGTCATCGCTTGGAGCATCCAACCATTTAATCTTATACTGTAGTCAAGATAATCCAATATAAACCAATCAGCGCAAATGTTTCCAAATGTTTTAACATGCAAAAAACAAAATACGAGAGGGGAAACAAGTCACTTCTAAGTTAGAAGTTCTAACAATAAAATTTTATATAAACAAGTGTGCTGTTATGACTTGCAAGTGCAACACCAGATGGCAGAGCGGTGCATGACATGCGGCACGTCAGACATGCACTCAATGTGTCACGCCTTGTGATCATGAAATGCATTTTTTCTAATGCATGGTTCTCAAATCAAGCATCTGCTGACCGACCAACGATGCAATGTCTATCCGTCTGTTGCCTGTATCTATTCTGATTATACTTCGGTCATCAGTCAATCAATGTGGCTATTATTCTTTGTTTCTAGTTGTCTTCATCTCTGCCATTGAAGCCTTCCTCGATCAAGGAAAATGGTCTTTAAGTGGGAAAGTTCACTTTAATTTATTTTGTATTTATTTTGTAAACTAATGTAAACTTTTGTTTTCGCAGAAAATTTATTATAATTTTAGTACTCACTGCTGTAGTTTGTATTCAAATCCTAATATCACCATTAGGGGTAAGTTATTATTGTAAATATGGTGCAATTGATCCTAATTGAAAAACATTTCATGTTTGTAGTCACGTATGATGCAAATGGAGAGTCAAGCCCATCAAAAATTAACATTGGGTAGGTATTATGTGGTATTCGTCCTGTTTTCAAGAATATTTAGGTTCAGCAATTTCAGTTGAGTATTTCTTTCGCTTCAATTGAATTATTTACCATTTGAATTTGTTTCTTCTAGCTTCCTGAGTATTTGAAATGGCATCACTACTGCCTTCTTATGGGAGATTTTGGCTATACTAGTGTAAAATATTTAAAACCGAAGAGATTTCGCAAACTTGCAACGAATACATCAACATAACTGTGAGTAATTACTTAACTGTTTTATCACTAAATCTAAACGGAATATTTGTATTTTTCAAAAATTGTATTTATGTTATTTATGTAGTTATGTAAGTCTGTTTGCCTATTTAAATCTCTGTAGAAAAATGGCATGGCGTAACAGGCATTTATTGTTGCAAATTTATTTACAGATGATTATTAATTAACCAAACAATTCTTCTGTGGATGTTAGCTTTCAATCTCAATCTGGTCATTATCTATTGATTATCTATTGATAGATATTGTTGATTATCCTTTGTTGATTTTTTACACGCTTATATCTACTTTTATACGCATTGGCTTAGTTTATGGTGTCCCTAGCTCAACGAAAAGACTTACTTCGGCTGGAAAGGCTATTACCTAATATTCTATGGAGTTTACCTTTAGTAGCTCAACTCGGAAGGTGTTCTTAATCGCGATATCTTCTATTTAGCCGAAATCTTCTCTGGTTAAAGCAAGCATTGACCCGCGTGTTAGTCATTTTTATTTCAGGTGACTTCGAAATCGTTAAGTACTAAAATCTCAATTATATTTATGCTTTTTCTAGCGATTTTCTTTTTAGCCCTCTTGGATTTACTTTGAACAAAATTGTTTCTGTCGGTTTACTGTACTTTATTCTTGGCACTTTAGAAGCCAATCTCCGCATCTACAAGGTATTATTCTTATTGGTAATCATTTATTAATTAATTTATCATTTTTAGTTTAAAAACTATCTGTCTAATCAAACTTTAGTCCCTGGAATCCATCTTTCCTAACTTTATAGTACGATTTGTTGGCAAATCTTTTATAACCTTGAACAAACAGCTAAAATTCTGCTTTTAAAATAGAATCTAATCAAGTTGGGATTGTTAAATTATTTTACCAATGTTTTAATATTTGCCGTTATGAGTATGTTCCATTTGGTTATCTTATAATGTTACTTAATTTTTATTTTATTTTATCACAGCTTCAATTGTATTAATGATTTGGCAAAAAATTACTTTGTAATTATTTTGATTTATCATTATTTGTTGATTTTAAAACTTCTTTCAACATAAATTCGCATCGTGTTTGACTGATTGCAATCCCATGGGAGAACTTATGGTTTGACGAAGCATTCTAGCACATTTTGTTTTCAATAATGCATGTCATTATGAGCTTATGGCAACCAACCACAACCAACAACAATCAAAGGTATTGCGTTAACATTTATTTTGTATACTACAATAACTTTATATTACTCTTTAGATATGCCTTTACCCCTCTGCTAGACGTCATTAATGATGAATTCGATGAAAAAGATAAAGACGTCCATCACCTTACTGAAGTTCGAGTTCAGGTAAATTATATTCAATAATGATGTAGAATTGAATGTTTTTTATATTATAGGCTAAATAAAAAATCTATCTCAAAAGAGAAATTAATTCTCTAATGATTCTGATCAAGCTGACAGATTCTAAGTAAAGAAACAGTGAACAGTTAAAATGGATCGAAGAAAACATTTCTAAAACTTTGATCGATACGTTAATTTTATTATTACGATGTTACTTAATACTACAGTTCAGTTCCTATCTCAATCTCAACCTATTCTCAAACCTGTGGCTCCTCTCTTCGACGCTTCCAATGTTCTAGAAGATAATGTACTCCTATCGAATCGATTTTCGTCACTCAGCAGCATCGACGACAATGACTTTCTCGGTGTCGACGACTCATTCAATGTCCACCAAGCGACTGATCAAGCCGTAACACTTCAAGTACCCGATGACGTCTCTAATTTTTTTGACAATAACTTCGCTCTTTCTGCAAATGATGTTGACTTTTCCAATCTCTCTCCAAATCAATGCAATGAATTGGCGATGAATATTCTATTGGACATCAAAGATACATTCGTTCCGATAGATCGATTACTTCTTTACAGAATGGCCGAAATTGCCTCCCTCTGTATTACAGAGTCTGTAACGACCAAACCCCAGTGGGTACCAACGACTATGGAAATAGAGGGAGTTTTCCAAAATGAAATTCTCCATCAATACAAGGTTCTGGTCTCGCTGGCAAATAATCAAATGGCATTGCTATCGCGATATGAACTTGATGTTGTTCATTTGTCAAGAGACTGTATGGACCAATTGAAGAGTGATCTAATAAGAATTGTGAATCCTACTCCTCTCATCACACCATTCCATCATAAGCAACTAATCTCAATTCGATTGCTGCTCAAACCGAACCTCAACCTGTGCCAAAAGCCAATGGTCGTCCAAGTATGATCAAATCAAAATCTTGTTCTGATTTCAATGCTGCTTCTGGTTCTTCACACTCCAACGCCAAGTCCAAGCAAGTGCACAATGGCGTCAAGCCCAAAAAGCAGAAAAATCCATCGACGTTTGGCAATGCGACAAAGCAAGGACCATCTCGTCCTCCTCAGATAATGTATCCACATGCACACCTCAACAACTTACCGTCAAACGAAACGAAACCACAATCTCGCCATACTCATCATATCCCTTCCTTAAGTATAACCAAACAAGTACCGAAATGTTTCCCACCGTACAGACGGACCTTCTTGTCAACTCGCCAACTCAATCCATCCACTCAATTCATGCAATAATGACCAATGGACTACTGTCAATTCAAAGAAACGGTCCTCTAGACCCTCCCCACAATTGACATCTCAACCAGCACCGACCAACAAAAGCATGCAAAATACCATCCAGTCATGCGAGTGTTCAACATTCCTGCGTTCTTCCACGATGCATTCATTAAATCATCACTTGATAATGCCACCATCATCAAATCTCGATTTTTTATTTGTTTCTCCAGAGGCCTACCAAGAAATCATTCGAAACGGTAACTCGGTCAAGCTGAATGGATGGTATGTGTGCAAGTGCTATGAGACAAACAACGTTCAATTGTGTGGTAATTGTGGTAAACCTGGTCATGGTTCCAAGCGTTGCGCCATCGGAAGTATTCGTTGTGGCACTGCGCTAAGTGGGGTCACAAGTTGGATTTCTGTCCCAGTATTCACCTTGAACCATTTTGCGGAAATTGCAAAGATCACTGTCATCCCAACACTCGAGCACATAATATTTTCAGCAAAACATGTCCAGCCAAGTTAAACTATCTCGAGTACCGTAGAAACAACACGATCTACAGGCGCGTCTGAAACATCCCAATGTACTTCTCTTGTACCAAATCTCTCCTGTACCATCATCAACTTCATTGCTTTTGCCCATTGTAACTCCAACTGCTCTAGTCTTCAAAAGTGCCCACACTTTACTCATCTGACACTTAAACCTAAGACCCATAACACTGAAAGACGTTCCCAGCAGATACTATGCATTCGTTGTTCTAAGCGTTTGAGTAGCGGAAAGAAACTTGTCAAACATCTTCTCACCGACCATCAAATCACAACCGACTTTTCTTGTTATTTCAAATGTGGTATTCAAAATACATTGAGATTTGGACAAATGTCGTCACATATGATAACCTGTTCCGGTCGATTGCCTGTAATGCTCAATCTTCTACCCAAACCACCACATATCGACGAAACAAACCGACAATCCTTCCCAGTTGACATATCTACTGATGCCTTTCGACTACAACTTTTGACAGATAACTTCAAGCTTGAGACATCGAGTTTCAAGTCTACTGTAATCGACTTCTTAGGTGGTAAATTAAATTTGAACGACTTGGAGTCTGCGTTTGAAGCAGGACTACCTGACTGTAAGAAGAAACGAAAGCGTGGCAAAAAGAGAAGAAAGAAAAGTCAAAACAAAGAATACCCTCCTCCAGATCCAAACATAGAGCGCGCCTCATAATACGCCAAACTTGAAGACCTTTGGTTCAAAAGCAAACGGAGGTTGTGGGAGTATATCAAGAACGACGAAACCAGATCCAGAACCGCAGGATTAGAGCAACAATTCTTCGATCACTTTTCAGCCATCTTTTCAAAAGTTTCACCCTGCTTACTTCTGCTCAGTTCCATTGGAATTACGCCTAAGCAGTCCATCTCAATTAATCGATACATTGTGTACGAGGACGTTCACAAGTTTGTACTGAAGAAAATGAAGTCTAGTCCAGGTCCAGATGGGGTCCCGACAAATTCTCGCAAAAATTGATGAATTCCTGGTTATTCTAAACTGTTGTATATTCACCGGCGACATTCCTGGCCAGTGGAGAGAATTCATTACAACAATTCTGATCCCAAAGAAGGACAATTCAGACCAACCTGGCGACTATAGACCAATCACAATTAGATCTATTTTGTATCGTTGCTTCAGCGCTATGAACGACTGTGATCTTCAGATGCTCATCAACCTCACTGCCGAAACCCTGAGCTCATTCGGACTGAAACTAAATGAATCAAAGTGTTTCACAATGGGGAATAGTCAAGTTATCGTAATCTGCTCAAAATCTCTCAAGAAGGTAGAAAGCATAAAATATCTCGGTGTTGAGATTGACCAAAACGGCAACTCTCGAACATTTGCAGAAACCTTCATGCCACTTCTTGAAAAACTTTCCAAGTCTCGTCTAAAGCCAGTTCAAAAGCTTTACCTCCTCAGACAACACCTCATCCCTATGTTCAATCACAGACTCGTAGTGACACTTGAAGGCATTGATCGCTGTATCCGGAACACTACTAAAGAATTCCTTCACCAAGTACCCGGTCTACCAAACTTTGTAGTTCACCTCAAGGTCAAGAATGGTTGTATGGGAATCCCACAACTTCGTTGGGTCATCCCTACTTTGGCATTCAAGCGTCTGAGCAGATTAATACTTTCCAGCTGTCTATACATGAAGTTCCTATCTAATACAATAGAGTTCCAGAAGGAGTTGAACATAAACTCGACTATTAACTGAGACTTCTCAATGAAGTGACCACAAACCCAGCTAACCGAGGATTTCTTTGTTTCTCAATTGGTGGTGGTATCGTGAACCGACATCTCTCCGGTTGGACAGGTATATCTGGTCGTAATTTTATTAGCTTCCTTAGGCTTCGAAGCGGAACTCTTGGTGCAATCCACGGTGCTCCTGACCAACCAACATGCCATCGGTACAAGAACGGTCAGTTAGAAACAATAGCCCACATACTGAACCAGTGCTCTGAAACAAAGGGTCTACAAACTAATCGACACGACAGAGTGAGAGACCTTATTTTCGATACATTGGTAGCTAAGAAATGGGTTGTTGAAGAAGCAAAGATTCCAATCTCACGTGACCACTACATCAAACCCGATCTTCTTGCAATCAATCCTTCACGGACAAGGGCATTCTGTTTTGACGTACGAGTAGCCTACAAAGACTCACTCTCCCGAAAAGATAAACGAAACAAGTACCATCCTTACAAGAACTATATCCTCGACTATATCAACAATTTTATGGTAGCGGATACACCCAACCTGGAATTCTTTGGACTGATTTTCGGGTCTAGAGGTAGTATCCACTCCGTTACTTTAAACCTACTCAAGGAGTTCTAGTTCAGTGATTTACGAATTGGTGTCATCATTGACTCAATCATCTATGATTCATTAAGAACATATCGCCTATTCCACAGTAACTTCTCGTCATTGACATTCCATCGGTAACTGTCTTAAGTTCACCTATTATCTGTGATTATTTATTTTTGTGATTTATCTATAACCCTGTAAGATAACAAATATCAATAAACTTGATTAGATATGCATTGCCTGTCAAATGTGAATAATTTGTATTGTTTTATTTTCTAGGTGTTGCCAGCTTTGATCGATTCAGATGAAGTAAGCTTTTCTGTGCCTATTTAGTTGTTTTTCTCTAATTATGATATATTTTCAGGAGCTTCTCAACACAAGATTTGAAATCAATAAAATGCAATTAAACTTTGTTATTTTATAAGTCATTTGCGGCAGTAATTGAATAAATATGCGATTATTATGATTGCTAATTTAAATTTAAATTAAAATTGAATTATCTGTGCTCTCTCCCTTTCTAGAGCGTTACTCAACTTATTGCTAATTAGCATTGGACTTACTCATCTCATTTGAGATAAATTTGGTGGAAATTAGAGCTGTGATTGCGATAAGCGCGCAATACTATTGCCAATAGAGATGTTTGACGAGACGCACTGCACTATGAATCACTTTGAATCGATTGCATTTGCATTGCTGGCTCATTTAATTGCCTTTCAATTGAATTAATTAATTGAATTGAACCATCAAACAACGACAATTGAGTGATCTAACTCGATTTACGATCGAACACGTGCTTCACTATTGCCAAACGCAGCACTATTACTCGTATTACTATCGTTGCTGCTCTGTCCATTTGGACACTTTCATATTCTTTATTAAAGTTTTCATTTAAAACTAACATTGCGCAAAATTTCTTTCGACAATATTGCCTTTCATGCGGACTCGAGCTCCACCGAGACAAAGATAATAATTAGAAATGGCGATTTGAAGAGTTGACAGGAAAGAAAAAAGGTTGTCGTTAATGAAACTGTAGACTTGACTTGCCCTGGTGACAAGTTGCTCTCGCTAGTTAACAGCTCGTTAATTTTTCTCACTACCACTCAATTGCAATTGCAGTGGACTCGTCAATCAATCAACGACTGACTCGGATAGAAGCCATTTTAATATTCCTGTGCGATCATTTTCATCGGGACAAAGCTAATCGATTTGCATTGAGTCGAACTATTTTAGAAAATCACTCGCCAATCTCACCAAAGCAGAACGACAATTGACAAATTGGCTACACGAACAAAGCAAAGTTTCATAAATTACAACAAATCTATTCGTCGGTAAAGGTATACCTTAGCTATAGCTGGCAAGTAAGTGAATCGTGGGATGAAGTTTTATAGAAGGCACGATAAATGCCGCTCGAAAAGAAACGACATTATCAGTTGTTTATGCGGCAAAGAATAGCATTTATCATGTTTTTCTTTGACTGCTTTTCTTTTGCATTACCTCGCGTAGCTTTTAGAGGCAGAAGTGAAGATTATTTTTAGTGATTACTTTAAAGCAGAGAAGCCGTGATCGAATCAAACCAAGCCAGGTAGGTGGAAGTTATATTCTGCTATCTACATTGAATATCTCCAATGCACATTTTCCATTTGTGGTCATTCTATAAATTGAAATCGAGGAAAAAAGGAAATCTTCCCACAAATGTATCCACAACCTGTATGTCTTATCTCCGTCTAATCTGTGAGGCTCAATTCGAATTAACTCGCCTATTATTAGTTGGTTTGATTGTTCATTACTTTGTGGAAATGTTATTCTTTTATTAATTAAGCTAATTAAAACTTATAGATGGTGGTAGTGGTGGCGTTGCTGGTTGTTCTGGTGTCGGCCACTGGCCTGTTGATTTGGCCAATGATGAATACGATAGCATTGCGGCAGCAGTGGACGCAACTCACTTGTGGAATAATTAAATTTTCTCGTTCCGTTATTTTCACGGTCTAGACGTCTCGATCTTGGACTATCCCAGCAATTAAACCATTCACTTTGTATTACTGCTGAATAGATGTGCTGAACTGACCTGACTCGATTCGAAACTTCTAATGATTAAACAAATTATAAAATTGCAATCAAACAGAAACAATAATAATCGTTATTATTTTTTATCAATTATACCTTGCTGAATCGATTATTAATTAAACGTGAATTTTAATAAAATAGTTCACAAAATAAATTATGCACAAAACTAGCCAAAATATTGTCAAGTTTCGGTAATTTTGCGCAAATAGGACAAAGATCGAGCCTTGGATTTGATCTGCTTGCCAGATTTGATACTGCCACTTTTGTTGGCCAACCCGTCTGTAGACTTGTTTGACTTCGAGAGAGACTGTGATGAAGTCAACATTAGAAACGAGCCTTTCTCCTTGTGGGAATTTGCAGCATTCTTCAAAGTGGATTTCAAATTAGACGAGATCTTTTCTCGATTAATGCTCGAATGTTTTTGTGCTTTGCGGCGGCGACTTTTGGTGGCAGTTTTTGATTTGTTTGAAGTCTTACTGCTCAACATCGAACTGGTCAACGAACCCATTCCACTTAGCGTGCTCTTGCGAACGGACTTTTTCTCCTTTCTTTTACGTTTGTTGTTTTTGCTCTTGCCACGCTTGGTTCGCTTCTTGCTCTTTTTGTCCGAACTAATTTTGTTTTGGACTGTCTTCACAACAGCAGCAACGAGCAGACCTAGTATTGCCACAACGACAAGCATCAGCATCCACTGCCAAAAAGACCACCGACCAGAGTTGTAACCGGGCATCGAAGCACGAGGCGAATTCCACCGATTGGTATGTTCACACCGATCCCTGGGAAAGGTGACCTTGTCCTCGTACACTCGGTCACATATAAAGAACTTTTCGAACGGAATGTTCTGTCGGCCCAGTAGAATCGGTTGACCGGCACCAAACTGAGCGGCTAACTGTGCCAGTGGTTTGTCCAATTGTCGGAAGATGTACACACAACCAATTTGAGTGTCGAACAGGTAAGTGCCGTACTGGTACTTGAAGCCAATTGGTAGTTGCAGGAACATACGATTGGGAATGTCAGCCCGTTGGTCTGGGTCTCGGCTTGCTCCACTGACCAGTCGTGTCGTGTTCGGATTGTCTGTCGCCTCCATGTAGTAAAAAAGCACTTGACTGCGAATATGCGAGGGCATGTGTTCGTCCCAGATCATTGGTTTATGATTGTTTTGCGGCAAAAATTGTAGATCGTACATCGCAAAATCCTCGTGTCGAGTTGCAAAGTCCGGACTGAACACAAATCCGCCCTGGAGGCTCCCGTTGGAAATGATGCTGAAGGAATACTTCGAAGCAGGTTCCACTCGTTCCACTTTGGGAGAGCTGGGATTCACAGTGAGCCAGTATTGCATCGACACACCAGTGAACAACACACTCATTGTGCCTCCACCTATTTCATTCCAAGACTCAGAGAAATGGTAGTCAGATGGATATGACCAGTTTGAAAAAGCATCATATGGGTATGACGAGTTGTACAGTGGAAGGTAGGGTTCACAAACCTGCCACCGAGGCGCTCTGCTACAATTGAGATGTGTTAGGCCGTCATACCCATATGATGCTTTTTCAAACTGGTCATATCCATCTGACTACCATTTCTCTGAGTGAAGCATTGGAAAAAGTGTAAATGCTAGAGACGTTGCCCCGGTCCGACAAGTCTATCTTGGCGTGCACGCTCTGGAGCTCATTTGCTTCCCAAGGAAGAAAGCCCTTGTTGCCTGCATCCGTGATTTTAACCGTCGTCGGCTTTACATTGGCCAGGTCGACCAGATACTTTCGATCATTCTCCAGAAAGACGATGAACTGGTTGCCATACGTGTAGATCGATTGGAGGCGAAGATGACTGTAGTCGCCATTCATTACCTTGGCGCACAGATGATGCTGGTTGTACACCTGTGGGATGAAAGACAGAGGAGTAAACTCATTAAGGACAGATAATAATTTCGTCATAAGAACATTACCTCTTCTTGGGTGAAAACCAAATTAACCAAACTGAGAAGCAATGCAACTTGAAGAAACTGGTTGAGTGTCCTCACTTTGTCCATGATGGAGCAGCTACAAATGCATTAAAATGACGACACTAGATCAAAAGAAAAATGACAGCACAGAAGAACGCGCAACTTAAATTGAAAATGGAACGAATAAACTAATTCTAATTGATTTAAATTAAAATTAATTTACTATAATTTACTATAATAATTCTTTAATTCATTAATGGTTTTAAAGTGCATAACCAACAAAGTAATGGCTAATTTCAAATTTCAAAGTTATAACTTAATGTTTGTCAAAAAAGACAAGATCAAGTCCATATATTCACAAATTTTCACTCCAATTTGATTGTGCATCGCCAAAAGACATTTGATAATTAGGACAAAGTTCCAAGTGCCACTCATTAGTTTTGCAATCAAACATCTCCCGAGTTTCGTCATTTGACATATCATGTTGTTCATATCGATGACTTTTCATGAGATTATCATTCTTTTGTTCAATAATGATTAAAGTCTTCGAGCACTGTAAATTGTTGCGAACAATATCTCTTCTTATATTCTTCTCTTCGGGGGTCAGCTTGAACTTTTCACACTGCTGGTAGTCCGTAAGGCAAAACTCGTCTGCAGAGGCAACATCATTGCTGTGACCATCACTATATGGTTGATTAAACTTTGCCATCAATCGACAGAATTGGACAAATGGTTTCAGTGGGTGGCCGTATGAATGTGAATTGACCGACCGGCAGTATCGGTCAAACCACCACTGTAATCGAGGTGACAGCTTGTTCCGAAGTGCAGAGCAAATGTCCCGGTTGTAGTCAAAATCAAAAGCACCTTCAATCAGCAACGAAATTATCTTCTCCACTGCTTGTGCCAGTGTCAGCCAATGGTGAGCGTTACCTTTGGACTTCACTTGGGGAATTAATCGAACTACCAAACGAAGACATTTCATAATTGACTTGTCGATGCTGTAAAAAGCGTGTCGCGGCACAAAGCCGCAAACAATATTACTCATGTTCTTTACCTTGGAGGTTAGCTCGGACAGTTCATGGCGCAAGGCTGATTCCAAATCGATTTCTTCCTCGTCATTGAGAAGTGATAAATAAGAATCGTCCGAATGTGATTCACTCAATAGATCGACGGTCATTTGGCTGGTGTGTTCAAGATGAACTAATAGAACAATGTAAACAAAACCACATGGACGGCATGCAAGTGCAACATTACCGTTCATTGATGACATCATAGAGTCTATGACAGACGAACAAATACAAACATTGTCAAAGATTGTCAAACAAATAACCATGGCGATTATGCGAGAAATGCGATTTCCAAAATTGGCTTAACCTTCCCCAGGAAACCAGTGATGATTCGGGTGGTGGTGATGATTAAAGAAACAATGTAGAATGTAGAATAAAGTACACACAAAACAATTGTTCGCCGTAGTCGGTCGAGTTAAAGTTCGTATGTCATAATTGACCGAGACACGTGACTACTTACTAGAAAGTTAATTTAAATTAAATTGATTTTATTGAGATTTTATAAATTTGATTGTCTTTGTTAGTTAATTTAGTCAATTCACTTGAAAGTCAAACTCGTCGTCGTCTCGTTCGGCGTGAGCTTTTTTTCCTTCTCTTGGATCTCTTTTTGCTTCTTCTTGGGGAATGACTCGAACTCGAACGTGACCCACTTGATTGATATTTCCTTCGTATTTGTCTTCTATTTTTAGCAGTCTTTTGTTTCTGCCTTACCGCCAACCAGACAAGTAAATTGATCGCAATAATAGCCAGTCCAATTGGTAACCAATTACTCTGGTGAAATGGCGTCTCCTGGTCTTGCAGCTGTTTCTGTTGTTCTGCCTGTTGCGCTTGTTGCGCAAGTTTTTGCTCTTGGTATTGCATCAATTGCAGAAATTGCTCTTTGGTAATTGGGGAATTAGAATCATCATCATGTCCAATCGACCAAAATTGCCCCACGTCTTGATATGCCATCCTGAGGCTTGGATAAATCCCTAAGACATCTTTCGATCTGGTAAGAAATTTTGCAACATACTTGTATACGCCACGTTTAGTACGAAGGTTTCCTTGATTTCGGATGTGATGACGATTGAAAGGATCATAGTAGTGGCCAAGTGGTGCTGATGAACATCGAGGAACGAGTAGTGAAGCGAGACAAGGAAGCGCACAAACAGACAGAATAATCAAATCGAGAAAATTCATTGAACTCGTTGAGGTCGTCTCGTCAGTTTCAAAGTGCATTCCATACATATTAAATAATGATTGGTTTGTTCTAATTAGACTATATAAACGTAATTTTTAAAGAGATTCAATTAAAAAAGTTAGAAACTGCCTTATATTCAATACTTACAGTATTGCGTTCATTTGGACAATTACGCATGTTTGTCAGAGTGGTCAGAGTGTCAGAATGTTCCGAGTGGTTTGTGTCAGTTGTTGATCCCTTGCCTTGATCTTGTGTAAACAACAGCTTTTCATTTATTCAATCAATCGATCCAGTTGCACAACTTTATATTTTGATGACATAGTCGACTTGTTGCCAAATCTATATATACTATTGATTAATATAATTAAATTAAAGAATTATCATTAGAAGCCACGATTGTGGTGATGAGTTTGGCGGCCTTCCTCTTGATTAAAATGGTTCAAATTAAGCTAAAAGATAAATTGATATTTTAATTTGAAAAAAAATTAGTCGCCAATTTCGATTTGAGACGAATTTTGCAGTTAAGGAGCTACTTCAAGTTTTGATAAGAAATTTGAGCACTAGGCTTAGATGGTTCTGCAATAACTTTCAAATGGATATACAACTTTTAAATATTTTAATCTAAATATAGAATTTGAATTAACCATTAACATTTAATATTTAATCAAATACAAATACCTTTTTTGAATACTTTGTACATATCAGGATTCGCTAAATCGATGTCAGCCAGCAAACTACATTTCGTTTCCTCGTCGGGATGATTAAGCAGTAATCGAAACTCGTGATTCGGAGATTGAATTTATAATATCAAACAGATAGGTAACAGAAAAGATGGGTCAATTAAGAACATTTCAATCAAAGTGAGGCAATTCTTCTTGAAATTCTGAAAAGCAAGAGATCTCTATGGACGAGTTAGCCAATTTTAGCTTAGCACGACCCAAATCGACCAGATGCATGTCCAATCGATCAAGGTAAATTTACTTTCTTTAAGTCGAATCAACATGAAGCGGTAATCGACAATGTATGGCAGGTCGACCATTTGAATAAGTTTTTCTTGGCAATATTTTCTTTGATTTGCTCAATGTAAAACTGGGCCAAGCGCGAACCACTACTACATTCCACAATATTTCGAGTGAATCTAGTAAACATTGCCTCAATCAATGTAAATCAACGTTTGAGATTACGTTTGTTCAAAAGAGAAGAAAATGATGAATGCGGTTGAAGAGAGCGCCGGCTTGAGCCAAGTCTATAAATAATAAACATTTTTATAAATTAAACCTGAAGGTTAAAATAAAAATTACCTCGAGTAACATTTAAACCTTCTTGTTGATCTCTTTTGAGGAATAATCTTCAGCGAAGATTCTTAATATGATAAAAACGAAAATCAAACTCAATTGCGAGGGAAGGAGAACAATTTCTGTTCAGCAAGACAGTTGCGTAATCAACCGTGGTCAATTCATAAATGTAGTCCTTCAATAAAAACTCAGTAAATTGACGGCTTCAATTCAAATATATTATTTAGTTATATAGTTACTAAATTTTAGTACAATTCAATGGAAGAAAAAATCTATAATATAAAACAATGAACATTATTACTGAGAACTAAAAACGATAGAGTAATTCATGCACCCAATTTTTCAATGTCTTTGGGCTTCGTTTCATTATTCTCAAACCAAAGAAGAGGAGCCTCCTGTTGACAGCGATCGAACCATTTGTGTTGGATCACTTGTTGAATCACCCGAGCCTGTCCGCCCAACAATTTTTTAAGCAAATCACGAGCATCATCTGAGATTTTGAACCACCTTGAATGTGGTGGATGTAATTCATCCAGTTTGGCGCAATATTCTTTGATTGAAATTGACTCGTGGCACAACAATTCGTAGAGCAACAAACTCAACATCCACATGTCTTGCTCGAACAAACCACCACCGGTCATTTGTTCCCCATCGGGCGTTGCTCTGAAGATATTCTCGAAGTGATTGTGAAAGATGGCTACCCCAAAACTGGCCAGTTTGGCATTGCCATCACCATCGATGAAGATATTTTCGGTCGATATGTGTCCGTGATATTTTTGCCAACAGTTGTGCAGATATGCCACAGTGAAGAAAATCTGTTTAGCCCACTCATAAACCGTTTCCTCAGCCGCTTTTGCTCCACTAAGGCATCCATTTTCGGGGAAAGGCATCACCAAAAAGGCCCACTGGTCATTCTTCTGAATGGCGACTGGACGAACGAGATTAGGGTGCTTCACATCAAACACCTGAGCCCGCCACTCGTTGAACAATCGATTATTCTTCTGCTTAACGCTAGTGCGCTCCAACACTTTCACTATATAGACGGTATCACTCTGAATGTCCCGGACACGACAATTCTGGTAGATGGGTAATCAAGTTAGGGTTAATGTAAACAAAACATCGACAACTCACTCCTTCTTTAGAAGTCTGACGACCAAACAATCCTTCGTACTCGTACCCCAAATCTAGTAAAACTTCTATTGTCTCGCTAGTGATTATTGGCTTCTCTAGTTGTGAGTATGGTAAAGTTAAGGACATTGTGATTTCTGAAAGTGAGTTTCAATTTCCTAAATAAAAGTGTTAAATATGAACAAATGAACGAAAGTATTGAAAAGTATTTGCCAAAAGCCGGACTGGTTTGTTTCCAAACTGTTCGCTTCACGACTTGATTGTCTTGTGCAGATATGAGGGTTATTCACAGACAGTGTGAATCACCGTAAAATAAACATTTATGAATTGCATCAAAAGTTTTGATTCAAACTTTGAATTTCAAAGCAAAACAAACTTGAGTAATCATCGCTTGATTTATCTTAGTTTGCTACTTTTGATGTGTTTTAGTTATCGTGGCATGCTATTAAAACAACATTACACTGCAAGACATTTGTTTTTGATAAAAACTCTGTATTTATTACATAATATTAAACATCTTGTTATGCCTAAAAGGTCACTTTGTTCAGTACAAGTTGTCTAAACAAAAAATCAGTAATAGTGATTGTATTTTTCAAATTCAATAAGAGATTTTATCATCAATTCATAAATCATCAAATCGGAATTGGCTAAATATTGTGATAAAAGAATCAAAAAAAGAAATTGTATTAATGTGGAAACAGAGAGAACATTTTAGAATATAAAAAGACAAAAGAATGTCTCTAGTTGAAGAATGTTCAATTATGAAGGATAACTAATTAGGCGAATTTTGATTGATGGGCGCACATAGTACCACATGATGATCGATACGGTGGCACTGATTACAACGTTGACCACAATCGTGTCCACGTTTATATTCAACCATCAAACATCGGCGGCATAATCTTCGGTCACGAATAATCTTTTTACGATCGTCCAATGAATAGTAGATGTCACAGTCCTGAGGAAAGTGATAGTCCTGTTGACAGAGCAAACATAGGTCGTCGGACACCAACTTTCGGGTCGACTGAACGACACTGCCGCCACTGTTGATGTTCGACATTCGTTGATTCATTCGAATGGACCACAAACAAAAATCGGCAAAGTCAGCCAACGTTCCATCCGACTTATTATCTTTGCTCAATTTGTCCAAGAATCGATGATAATGCTTGGGGGATAGTTTGCAAACGAAAAAGTTGGCAAAGTACTTGTCCCATGATTCGGACAATTTTCCCGTGATAAGAACTTTGGTCAGTCTGGCCGTGTTAGCCAATGAATACCACAAATCGTTGTTATAGCCATCTTTAAGCAGAGGAATGTCAACCAGTGCCTTCTCAACGCCATATCGAATAGTTTCCTCATCAGAAAAGTGAGAATTTACATTTTGAAAGACCTGCTTCATGTTTGGCATTAGCGGGTCTACATCTGAAAGAAGCGTTTTGATTGAGTTATCCACATTGTGGTAAAGCACACGAAATTTAGTCCGGTCACTGAGACGGCCATTGTGGGTGTGAGCAGCAAAGTCCTGAAAAGTGGCCCAGAACATTGGCCAGTGCAGTATCATGCCATCATACTTAGGGATGCAATCGTTTCGAACAAATTCAATGTTTGCCGAAGTACCACTTGAGATATGTGGGCTAATTTGCTTTTGATTCGTGCTGGAAGGTGATTCTTTTGAAGCACTGTTTTTCTTATCAACTAATGATGATTTTGTAACCTGAATTCTGTCCAAAACGGCGATATAATCTCTAAGTCTAACCAGACAGCGATTAATCTCGTGAAATTGAGCATCGTTCAGATCCTCGCGCTGTACCATAGTTGTTAACTTTTTAACAAAATCTCTGGCTTCTTCCATTTGGCCACGATAAAAATCAATTGAATTGTGTTCACTGATAAGCGAAGTTGAACTGGGCAAGAGAGAATCAATTCGGATGAAACATCGTTTCAAGTTACGAGTGGTATGGTTTGTCTGAGTGACGGCGCGGACAGGAGTCGTTATTTGGGTCGAGGTACTTTTAATGTTTTCATTGTTTTGAGCCGGGATAATTTTACTACTACGTTCGTCGAGAGTGATAACCAGTGGACACTGTGAGACATTTGAAGGTGGCGGAGGCAGCGGTGGTGGAAAAGACTCGCCGTTTATCATTTTGAATACACAAAATAATTTTGATCTATGTTGAAAATAAAGAAAATGGACTAGAATCGACCACACGAACAAAATAATACACAAGAAGAACAGACCTAGTAGTAGAAATAAGATGTAGAAAATAAAAATAGATAAGAAAACACACAAATAAATTAGTGCTTGTTAATGAAAAAAATGAATGGCAACAAAGGCTGCTTTGTGGGAATCACGTCACGTGATTCACGTGGCATGCCACATGCAGGTTATACCGGACAATCGATAGCATCACTGACGCCGCCGTTCACAAATTTCGTTACTCTAAATGCTTCGCTGCCTCTGCTGACAGTCGGCAACCTGTGAGAGATTTGTTTATAATCTGAAAACGACTTGATTTTAAATCTCTTATATATGAATATCCCAGTGTGCCGTAAACAAAAACTTCGTAGGCCTAAACGATACATCGTAGTCCTATGAAAATTTTTGACCATACTAATTTGCCTGGCAAGCATCCATTGTAAATACACTCGAGTCGATCCAGCTAAAAATTGGATTCTAGAATTTTGGACTTTTGGATTCATAAACTGAAAAAAATATTGTTGGATTCATCGTAAAAATCTAGGAACATTGATATATCATGTACTCAATACGAAAATGTGTCTTTGGTACCGAAAAAATCATTTGAAGGTTTCAGCCAACAGGCAAGCACAGAACGAGTTTGTGTGATCGTGTTGAAGAGTGTGTCATTAGTACAGTGAAGGGTAGAGCACAAGCAAAACAAATCACAGCTGGACGAACGCGCACACCATCAGCTGTTTTCTGTTTTTGCGATCTCAGCATTACATTACGTTGGTTCTACTGTTTTTCACATTCTCCACGTGTTTTCGTGTTAATCTCTTATCGTCATCGTTATCACCTCAACATTAACTCTCTTATGTCATCATCGTCATTCTGATAATGTCACGAAAGTCAACTTCAAGTACAAAACAGCCTGCATGTATCGAAAACATCTCAAAAAGCTCAATCGGTATGTAGTTTTCGGAAATTATTTTGTTGGATTAATTCTTAATCAGAATTCACAATTTAGTTGCTAGAACGAGTCAGCTTTGGAATTATAAACTGAGGATCAATCCCGGTGTCCGTAGAACATTCTGAAATTGTGGGTGCGCTGGTTCTTTTGATGGCTCTAAATTCTTTTGAACAACAACCAACAACAATACCTCTTCGTGAAATCATGATTTACTTTGGTTCTTATGATGTTGCAAGTTTCTTGATTAATGTTTGGATTGTTTTTAGAATAGCGCGCATTGGGGTTTCTCTACAACCTGATCACATTGTGAGTTTTGAAGCCAATCTTTGAATAATTCGGAAGGTTCATATGGTCATTTCAGACTCCTAACCGAACACATCGAATTTGATGTTTCTTGCTCAATCCATTTTTCCTATCATGTCATCATCTTTCACCCGTAATTCTTTCATCATGATGATGATCATTAATGCAGCATAACTTCACATATGAATTATTCTTCCGTAACATAATCACTTTACGAAATCATTTCACCACAGGAAACTAACTAAGGAAACTGATATTTCAAGGATATGTGAAACCTATTAATCCTTCCCATCTTCCTAATTTGGCAAATAAGATTTGTTTGTTTCCGAAATCATCTTCAAAGTTTGAATTCCAATAAAAGTTTTTCAAAATCCTGAATTTATCTGTCATTTGAATTGACAATTGATTTTTATTGTTCAAATCTCGGTACAAAAGTGTTTTTTACAAGAAAACGTTCGCGCAGCGACAATTCCCATCGTGACCTGTCACGAGGGGAATTGAGTTTTTCTTGTCAATGATTTATTTTCTTACTTATTCTCTTTTTATGTTTATTTTTACCTGCTGCTAATTAATTCTACATATGAACCAATCATCTTCAAGTTATAATATTTATCAAAATCTACATTTCAACATGTGAAGTTCGTATCGAAATTATTCTATGATCCAAAAATCTTTGGGGTTTTCCTTGTTTTGCACTGAACTTGAGTGATAATCAACAATAGTGCTTTTTATCATTTATGTGTTTACGAATGTATGAAAAGTATTTTTAATTTACGAATAATCTAATATATCTTTAACTAATAATAATATATTTAGTTCAAAACTCAGCAAACCCGAACAAATTAACGCCATTATACTATGGATACCGTTAACGGTAATTACCAGCAAAAGCAAAATGAATTTATAAAATCGGAATTATTACACTATCCGACATGTATTTCACTTCAGAGCCAAACGAGTAATACCTCAATTATGGGAGCATCAATTTGCCTAATTCCACAAGTTCAAATAATTTTCAACATTTACCGTAAACCCGGGCCAGATGTACAGTGGTGGCCAATTCAAGCAACAGTCCGTACAGTGCATCGCTACGCTGTGCTGAGCCCGAATTTCTTCTAAAAAAAATTGCCATTAGAAGTGACTCGGAATGACCACTGGTTTTCAAAACAATTTCCGTTTTTTATATTTTATATTAACGATATTTTGCAATGACATTTACAAAGTTTAAAGTGCAATTACTAACATAAATATTGCAGGAACGTCTTACGCTGAAACTGGAACAACGTTTTGCAATAACTTGATGGAATACTGAAAAGGGAATTAATATTATTATATATATATTATTTTAATTACTATAACTATTTATTTAAAATGTTTCAGAAATCGATGAGGAGGCTGAATCTAGATTCTAGAACTGTGACACCAAAAGAAAACATCAATCTCAGTGAGATTCTCACTACAACAAATGCAACGATGAAAGGGAAATGAGAAGAAAGCGACACCGATCTCGAGATCTCCAATGAATTTATGAAATCACTTTTGTTGTCAAGAGAGTTTATGAAACGAGTAATAAAACAGACCAACATCAACTGTAAGTTACATTTGACCGTTAACGTTAATAATTAAGGTAATTGAACGTGAGTCAGTAAAATTTACTAAGTACTTTTTGTTTTAGAGAAAACGGTGTAGTTATTCGCAGTTTAATGATCATAATTAGATGTCATAAATATTTATTATTGAAACCATTTTCGTCGATTCGATTACTCTAATTTATTTAATCGCTTGTTGGCAATTTGGTGAAACTGCGGCTGAATTAGCACTAATAATTATTACTTTATAATTATAATTATCTATATACATAAATGTGAAAGTCTGTTCTGTATGGATTCGGATACTACTGGACCGATCTTGATGAAATTTGTCCAGAATATCCTTTTTACCCAACGTCAGAAGATAGGCTATGTCCCGGATCATAATATCCAATGGATCCCAAGATATTGGGATTCTAAGGATTCTAATGTATTGTGGCTATGGCAGGTGTGCAACACTGACATGTCACACGTGTGCGTAATATCAAAGCTATGATGCAAAATATATGTTCAGTAAACATGAGAAAATTCATAGAAACTTCTAGAATGTACCTCTCTATGAGGGATATGTCCATGGAATGTTCTGGAAACTTCTAGAATGTACCTCTCTATGAGGGATATGTCCATGGAATGTTCTGGAAACTTCTAGAATGTACCTCTCTATGAGGGATATGTCCATGGAATGTTCTGGAAACTTCTAGAATGTACCTCTCTATGAGGGATATGTCCATGGAATGTTCTGGAAACTTCTAGAATGTACCTCTCTATGAGGGATATATCCATGGAATGTTCTGGAAACTTCTAGAATGTCCGGAGCGAAGCCCGGGTAGCACATCTGGTAATTAGATAAACAAAGAATGTCTTTGAATCAATGAAGAAAGTATTTCTGCAATGCTGTCTCGATTTGCAGATTATTTACTTTTAATTGTGACACTAATTTACATGCCAATTTGCACAGTGACCAAAGTGCTATCTTAGTGAGCTTAAGTTAATTTAACTTGGGTTATAACTATAGTCGACACTTCTCTCGATTGATCAATCTCTGTGGCAATTTGTTCGAACAAATTTGAAATCAACTAGGCATTGATAAATTGCCGCGCTTGCTCATTTTTCATTCGTACTCGACTAATTTGTGTGTGCTTTATTTTTGTGCGAACGAATACACAACTATCAGAGTGTACATTAAATAAGTCATGCAATTCTGAAAGTTACCTTTGCTAATACACTGTAACCAATATTGGTGCTAAGTCGTTTTCTCGCTAAGTTGATCGTTGGTCAGTACTACTCGTGCAGTGTGCAAACTCGATTCAACTCAACTTACTTCCTTACTGGCCACTTTTGCACTTCTCTTTGTGCCTTCTCTCTGTTAATGATGCCAACCTTTCAAATGACAGTCGCCGAGAAGATTTATTTGTTTCACGTTACAACACAAAATCTAAGAATAATTGACCACCGATGATCATGATGGTGATTAAGGTAGCAATGGCGATGTCGATGGCTATCAGAACAATGAGGTCTGTGAAGCTTGGATTAGATTAGCTCGATGGCTGCCACTGGAACCTGTTGCGCTATGGTCTGTCGCTGCATGTGCTGCTCTGTATAAATCAAATATTGCTCTTAACGATTTATAATGATTGTCTCACAATGCAGTCTCACGTGTGTTTGCAAAAATGTCTACATAAATCGTGGCGTGTCAACGATTGAGGTACTGTTGTAAATAGTGAAGAAATGCTAAGCCGATCGGTGGTGCGCGTTTAATAATCGATTTGGCTTCATTACCGACCTGACCGAGACAGTCCACCGATAATGTTTGTCATTCTCATCGATGGCTGGGATAATTTATATTCGACTTGTTGGAAGACTAGTCGACACGAATGATGTTGCCAATAAATAACAGCACAAATTGTAGTATCAAAGCCCTTTCACCAAGCGGTGTGAACGCACTCTCGGTCTCATTGGCAAAGCCAACTATCACCGTTACCGGTGCTCACTTCTCAATTTCTATCATAATTTTATGTTACTTCAAGTCGAAGCTAACAATTAACTGCTTAATTAGTGTCGCTGTTTAGTGTAATGATTTTATAATTAGATCATTCAATTCAGATGCAGCGATGTGCACCAGAACGAGCGACACATGAACCTGCTGGTATTGTGCTTGCTCAAGCACGACACATTGCCTTCCTCTCCATCGAATATTCTATAGGGCCAACGCGTCTTGTCTATTGAGATTGTTTGTATGTTGTGTTCAACAAAGGTGCCACTCGAACAATGATGAAGCAGTCCGTTCTGATCTGATGAAATTCGATAAATTCTGTGCGATAAGGTGTAACAAGTAGAAACAAGCCACTAACCAACGCGCTTACCAATTGCCACACTCACTCCAGGTAGAGCGCACACCATGCATTGCTGCTCACAATACTTGATGATTTATGGCAATGCGGACACTGTTGCCGTTGATGGCCGTCTCGACCGCGGTTGTGTGGCAATTAGTTCATGTTTAATTTCAGCCTCGCCGTCATCTCCCGTGCGGCCACAATAGTGCCATTGCTTAGCGTTTGGCTCGCATCACATTTATTATGTTGTTTGATTAATCTCAATGTTCGATCAGAGACTAGCGCGGAGACATATTTTGACACAATCTAATAATCGTTATAATTGACCAACGCTGTAATACATTCAGACATGCATAAGTACTGCTTGGAAGTGTTGGAGTGTTGTTTGACCAAATGAGCTCTCTGCATTGACCAAGTGGCCATTGTGCAGACTTGTTGAGACTTGAGTTAATTTATTGGAATTATTCTTGCCACTCCGACTGCATCCAATTATTTTGCCCCACTTAGTAATTCCTCACTTGCTATACTTACCGCCATTATATCCTTGTTTCTTCCTTCAACAATTGATTAAAGCCATTCGTTTTACAGACTGCCAATCAACAATAATGCAATGCGCCAAAGTCGGACCGACCTTCACTTCAGCACCTCAACCAAGTGCACCAATTCCATGGACTACTGGTGTGTCACCATATACTGGCCTTTCACTTTCTACGGAGTGGCAAAAACTCGATAACGGTGATCAAGCAACTTTGCCTCCTGTCAGATCAACTTACAAAATGTTGTTCTTTGAAAAGCAACATTTAATTGTCATAGTAAAGCTAACTTTTATTAAAAGTTTTAATATAATAACGAGTGCCAATTTGTATTCGATTGCTAAGAAGTCACTCACTTCGTTGCGTCAGACGGCCCGAAAAGGACTTGCTTGTTGCCTGGCATGTCAATGTAAATTAGTGATTGTTCTGTTCACTTGACTTTAGTTACTGTGAAAATTTGATTGGGCACTTTGATTTGCGTCATGTAATAAATTACTTATGGAACTTTTTCTCTGCCATAATTGTGTTTGACATCCACCACAAATGAAATGAATGGAATTGTCAAATTTTCAATTGATTTATTATTTAAACAACTTGAAATTTGAAATGTCGTGAGTATGAGTTCCATTGGCCTAAACTTTTTGTAAAGTTCTCCAAACTATCCAAACGTGTCGCTTTGTTTGGGTCACTACTGTCTACCAGCAAGACCTCAAGCGATAAACCTTTCTCATCTCAAAGCCGTTTACGCAGTCAAATCATTTTTGGCGATCAACCTTCTTGTACAATTCTCGAAGTACTTCAATGTTTTCGCCTCTGGTCTTTCTCACCGCACTTCCATTATTGGCTATTCTATGCGGCAGCAGTAAAGCTAAAAAGAAGAAGAAGAAAAAGAAATCAAGTGAAGAGCAATCGTCTTCAGAAGAACGAAGACTTCGAAGGAGCAGAAGGCGGCGGCGGCGACGACTACGACAACAACAACGACGAAATGGGCAACACAAAAAGAAAGTAGTTCGCCGAAACCCACAAGCCAAGTCTCAAGTAGCGCAAGGCAGTGGTTCATCGGAAGTGTTGAGCTCATCATCATCAATCGGACCAGCAAGCAGCGTTGTGTCATCAGTGGCTTCATCGGACCGAAGTTCTCTGTATAGCAAAAGTCCCAGAAGCAAGTTGATTCTGTCCCACATCCCATCAATAGGCTTGGATTACTTCAACAAGTTGCGTACACAATATCGGAACATAAAAGCCGTTAGTGATTATCACAAGTATCCGACAAAAGATGACAAAGACAAAGAAGAGGATAAAGAAGAGGATGACCAGGATGACGAGGAAGAGAAGAAGAGCGAATGAAGTCTACAAGGCACACTGGTCAATGTCTTGGATCACTCTGTTTCACTGACACATTAAAATGAACACTTTCTAACTAATTTTATCGAATTTTATCATTATTTCAATTCATTTGTTTAGGTTTTGTGCAGTTTGGTACTTATGCTAAAAAACTTACAGTGCATTGAACGGTTTGCAGAAAGGCAACTGGCAAACTAAATATATTGAAAAACAGCAATTGCATTAATGCCTTAACACTGCAGATATTAGAGGCGATAAGAAATGTTCTGTTTCGTTTGATTATTCCGAATAATTTATTTTAATTGATTAATTAAGTGACCAATTAATGACCAATTAAGTCTCTAGCACAACTTAGCGCAATGCCGATTTCGTGGCCAAGCAACCCGATTCAGTCTAATTGTGCTCGATTTGCTAAATTTTTGTGTTCGTTATTGAACTATTCAAGCGAGCCAGGAGAGTAATGAAACAAACGAGTCAATCGAAATGACAAGCTATGTTATGATTTGGAAAGTTATAATTAGGTCGAACAAAAAAGTGACAGAGAACATTGGAAACATAGTTTATTAGATGTCATATTCCAAATTGTGGTATTATAATATATATCAAATCACTTTATTCAAACGTATGCAGTTTTGCCCGACTTGAGTCAATTTCAATCAACCGTTGAAGGTCTCATAAAGCTTGCAGGATGTCGATCGATTTGTGCCGACTGTCCATTCGGGAAAAGGCTTCCTTTACCTACGTTGTGGACAACTACAGCAAAGTGTACCAGCGCATGTACGAGTCGACTGCCTTCTCTCCACCGACCAATGATGCCATTCGATTTCACTTGGTTTGTCTGCCACGAGGCCTGAACAACTATTGGGACGAAAGTCACGTGGTGGTGCACCTCTGGGTGGATCAGTCTGACCGAGACAGTCTGCCCCTCAAGTATAGACTCGCCATTCTAGATGCACGTGGTGAACGACACAACTGTCAAGGTATGGCAAGTTTGTGTGACTGTTTGTTATTATGTAATGGATTATTTGTCCCATGCAGAGGGCCATGCAGAGTTTGTTGTCGGCAAGAAGGATAACCACCGAGTGAAGCTGTCCTGGCAATATTTGCTTTCACGTCAATATTTGGCTGAGAATGCTGCGCAGCTGTTGCCTGCCGACAAACTCACTCTCGTCTGTGAAGTAAGTGCGAATTGTGAGCTAATATACAGTTTTCATTTAAAATGCCAACTCAATTGCTTTAGGTTGATGTGCTCGATCAGCACAATCAGATTCCCATCAATTATGACCAATTGAAGCAAACCAAGGCGTCGCAGGACATGCAGTCATTGATGGACAGTGGCAAATTTGCCGACGTGCATTTGGTGGCCGGTCAAAAAGAGTTTGCAGCACACAAGGCCATTCTCACTGCTCGGTCGGGTCTGTTTGCGGCCATGTTTGAGCAGCCCATGAAGGAAACAGTGGAGAATCGAGTGGAGATCACCGATATGGACTCGGAGGTGTTTGTAGAATTGCTGCGTTACATTTACACCGTGACCACACCTGCACTCGACCGATTTGACGCTCAGTTGTTGTCCGCCGCAGACAAGGTAACTACACAATAAATGCCATTCCTCCGACTGTACATTTTCACATTGTCACTTTGTTTTACAGTTCCAGTTGGATTGCCTCAAGTCAATCTGTGAGCAATCACTTCTATCGAAGCTGTCCATCGATTCGGCGGCTAGTGTTCTACTGTTGGCAGACATGCACAATGCGGCCATACTCAAGACTAAGTGCATTGCATTTATTACCGATCATGCCGTACAAGTGATGGCCACCGATTCTTGGCAAGTGATGACCAATGCTCGTCCTGAATTGGCAGTGCAGCTCTATCAGGACTTTGTGCTCAAACACAGCCATAGCACTACTGAAGCCACTGCAAAGAAATAATGTGCTTCAATTGCACCTAAACCCCCCAATGCTTTCGTGCCTCAAACTTGATAAACATTAAACTAACTACATTGAATCAGCAAACACTTATTATTACTACGACCGTTAAATGCTGTTTACTTTATTATGGCAATTTAATTTAAACTTTATAAGGCTGTCGAATTATAAGTATGCTTGCAATTTTCTTGAAGTTTGATTATATTGAATGGACTAATTATTAATAATTAGACCCAAAGTACAATGAAATGATCGAATTCGAACCTAAAAATATTTTATTTAAAGTAAAACATTTCCAGTGTCTAACTTTAGGTTGTTTAAGTTTGTAAACAGTTTGATAAACTTGGAGTCGGATAATGTGGTCTTACTCCATGTCACTATCCGGTCTTAACCATGAAGAGACTTGCCAGTGGGCCTCTGGACAGAACTGTTGTGAACCCAAACTCGTCTCCGACACCTCAAGAATCGGTCTCAGTGCTAAACAGATGGATTGCGCTCTCTTGCCACAATGCCGCCAAGGAATATCCACACGACTGTGCCCTAAATCTCCAAAGTATCGAATGAGCTCCTTTGCCGGGATTGCAAGTCATGACACTCGTTCACAAACGGATGGTAACCAAATTAATAATCTTGCGCATTAATTTGAATTTTGTTTCTAAACAGCTTCGTGTGCACAATTCGGCCACAGATCCGAGTATATGACCGAGTCTAACAACAAGCGAATGCAAGAGAAATGCTACGAGAAAGCAGATCCTTTCCAATTGCCTGAAAACTCTAATGGAAAGCGAGGCCGTGATTGGCAAAAGGAAGTTTTGTCAAACTTAGAGAAGAAGCTCAAGACCTTAAACCTAGAGGCCACCTCAAGTGGCGTTCTCACCAAGTCACTGATGCAAGATGGCAACAAGTTTGAGTACCAATTTGCTGACTGTGGGCAGCTGTTTGCAAGCTCTGTTGAGTGCTTCTCCCACCAGCGATCTCATCTCCTCTCCCAAGTGATCCACAAGCGAGATCATCAGACAGATCAGATCAACCCGAACAAGACCAATCAGTACAATCACTGCAAATGGTTCGAGTGTCCATACATGAGTGATGATCGCTTGCACGCCATTCTGCACGTTGCTTCGAATCATTTCAATCAAACTGGAACCTCTACCGGACCAGGCGGAAGCATGGTCACCACTCCGAAAGATTATCTCGAAGTGATCGAACAACAGTTGCGAGCAAGATTAATCAATGAATTAAAGTAGCAAATCTTCTGTTTGAGTTACTTATTGACTAAACCAACGAGTCCTTGCTTATAAATAAATAAATTAGGTCTGTTTGCCATTCTGCTGTGAAAGGATGCCGATGCGATGAGAATAGAGCCAACCATCTATTGATGGCAATTGGAGTGCCATTGAGGCGTTGGTTTCGGTTTGTTGGCATTGCGGCAATTGCTTGCACCAATCTTACCGAATCCACACAAAAGCGTAATCACATTCTAACAGGCGAACTAGCTTGATTGACTGCTGCTGTCGTGATTGTCGGCTTATTTCTCACTGACAATTGTGAGAGTGAACGGTGCAATTGCTCACTCTAACGATATATACAAGCGAGCAGAAAATTATTGCTCGCTAATAATAGTAGAGCAAATGTGCTGATTGACCATCTGCACTTGACGGCGATTGCTTATTTAATTTTTAATGCAAAAATTAGCACAGGCCAATTTCGATTTCAATGTTTACGCTGAAGCTGCAAGCAGATCTGCTTTTCTGGTCAGCTATTCCCCATCAAACTCGCCATATGAGGCAATCAAACCACTTGACAAACCAGCAACAAAACTGACAAACTGGTCGCGCATAAAGCGGTAAAATATGATTAAATAGAAATATGTTTCGAATTAGTCTTAAAAGATCACCTTTGGACATTTGTCGAATGTTTCTATCAAATCAAATCAAACATGCAATGAAGTTTATTGAATATAACATTCAATAGACACAAGTGTCCTCTTGTCAGTTGGCTCATGGGTAATTAGCAGTAATTGCCTTGTGTCGGACCGTGACTCATCCACCCACTGGATCTCAGCCAAGTTAATGACCACCATGTGCACAAGGCCCTCGGTCGCCTGGCGCTGTACTTGTTGCCATAGCTGTCCTCGTTGCGGTTCATCACAATGACTCTCATGCCAGCGCTGGTCGCACTTCGAGGCTTCTCCAGACAATCAGTGATGTAAACGAGGAGCTGTGGAGTTTGCATGAATTTGAGAGCTACCAAACAGTTAGTTATTGCGAAAGTTATTGACATCTATGTCGCAGCTGACGATGGACCGGGTAATGTCGCCCACTGAGGAGGATCTAAGGAATAGTCCGCTGTCCATCGTTTGAATCTGAAGCGTACGAAGAGTGGATCAAGATTATTTGTTCAAATCGCCAGTACTGGAAGACGTTCGCCACCTCCTTACCTACGAGTCATGCCTACGGTAGGCATGAGTCTTCAGTTTACCACTCTCGTACGATTTCGATCTCACAGGTCATCGCACAAATGGACAGCTTAATTAGAATGAGATTAGTTAAATGTTAGTACTTTTGGCATAGGTCACACATTTTGGTGGTCTTGTTATTTGTCTCCATTTGCCAGAGAATGCTCTTCACAACGGACTCGACTTGAGTTTGTTCACTTTCGGTTGGCTCAGCAATGAGAGGCACTTCCAGTCCAGCCGAGCGGCCAATCACAGCTTGCTCTCGTAGAAGAGTCACAGTCATCTTGACCATCTTCGAGGTCCAGTTCTCTTTCAAGTAAGCGCCCATGTTCGATTATGCGTAGACTTTGAGAACAGAACCGACAGACCAGGACGAGATGACACCGTAGATGTCAATCAGGATCATGTCAAGCTTGTCAATCTTCTTGCTGTTATGGTCGAAAGTTCGCTTTCGCTTTTCGCGGCATTCTTGGCCATCAGTTTGATCCACACGGGTTGGCTCTCCAAAAGTCTCCAAAAGCTAATCAGTGATCAGGACAACTTGGACCGGTACTTGGCGATTCTACTTTCTTGGGCTCTGTTGAGTCGTTGTTGTTGTCACTCATTGCAGACTAGAGGACTCATAAGAGGAGAGACCACTTTGAAGAAGGCGAAAAGAGAAAAGCCAAATTAACTTGACCAGAAAGGGACTTGTCAGGCTAATTAAACAGCAAATCGAATTCGATGTTAATTTGAGTTAACTAAAGGACGGCCAATATTCGCAAAGAATGTCGTTGTGCTGGTATAGCCCATTGTGGGAATCGAACGAATTGTAAATCTAATTTCCAGCCAGTGGTGAGCCATTGAATTGGGTTTCATGTTCGGCATCTGTTCTCCCAATGACACACTCGACAAGTGGACAGAGTATCAAAAGGCCAAATTGGAAGAGCTCATTTGGCATTGAAATCGAATTAGTGGCCATTAGCGACAGAAACTAGACTAGTGAACTCGAAAATATGTTGGTGTGAGTCGTGTTTTTATTTGCGTTTGGATTTTTTGCTCGTGTCGGTTTCCAATGTATATTAATAAATCAATATTTAAATTCAAACTTGTTATTGAGTCAACTTAAATTAGGCTAAACTGGACCGAACTGAACTGATCACAATGAGAATGATTCGGATGACAAATCAAACATTAGCGAACCAATTGAGTTGACCGACTAAATGGCTTCGGCAAATGGCAATGACAGAGCAATATTGCTGGCACTAAACCATACTATAGAATATATTCACTATTTACAATCTGTTCACCTGAACTACTGCTACTAGTACTTGAGTACTTTGTGCTCTGCACATTATCTCATAACGCAATCGATTCATTCACTCTAATGATAGCAATGTTATACATGTAAATAATGAATAAACAAAGTTACCTTACTTAGGGGGGAAATAGTGATTATTTTTAAAAATGAATTACCATTAAGTACCCAAAACCAAAAGTCAACCCCGGGACTTATTCGCGGTGACATAAGTGACCATATTGTGTCGAGCCGGAAAAGCTGTCGGACATCGACGGCTTTAAAGCCTTAATTATAAAGTTAAATTAAAATAAAGTTAATAAAGTTAAATTAAAGGCTTCTGTTTTGCAAAACGATATCTGTGAGCAGATCGGCGCGCTCGCCTTCGACCAGGCCGCCGCATGCTTCCTTGTTGTTGTTGTTCACATTTTGAATTAATTCACGAGCTTATTTTCACTTTTGGTCCCATAATTATAATATAACCGATCTTTTATCTGCGCTTTTTGTTTCGTCAGCTGGCCACCAGCTTGCTATACATCTGATTAAGTCATTGTTGTTTGTGTTTACTATTTTTATTAACTAGCAAATTATCAACACTATGGGCGACTTCGCAGTTGTGCTATTTGAAGAGCTACAACAATACCGTGCTTTGCGATTGGAGTTGTTATCATCCCTGTCTGGCAATCAAGTTACGGTTGGTGAATTTGTCAATGCTCGTGAGCACAAAAATTTAAACCTTAAACGAGCCAAACTTCTATTTAAAGGTAAATATGATATTTGATTTTTAAATCTAATTTTGAGATGTTAATTTTTTAATTTTAAATATGAAATTTAGGGCCTATGAGTGAATGCGACCACGAGTATGCCTCGTTGGTAAAAAATCAAATAAAGGACAATAAAAAATCTGATAGAATGAAACCAACAAAACAAATGGCCGAAAATTTGGAATTGTTGGAGAAGTTGGCCAAACTAACAAACGATTTTGACGAGCTTTATATGAAATTCAATGAACTGAAGCAAGTTAATATTGAGAAAGATGAACAAATTGCATCTTTACAAGTTCAAATCGATGAATTAGAAAACTTTAAAAATACAGTCAATTTGAGGTCTCCTATTTTGGATTCTGAAATTCAACCGGCGTGTAACTCGTGTGAAAAAATTGCTACAGATGTGACTGAAATTAAGGAAAAGTTGAGAATTTTGGTTGAACTTTTTGAAAATGTACGTAATCAATTCAATCTAAATTATCTTACTAATTATTCAAACATTTATTTTTAGAATCAAAACAAATCTACCCACTTTGAATCAAATGGTCTAACTAGACTGGGCCCTAACTCCAGCATTTATGTAAATCTTACTCGTTTTATTGCTGCTGATAGGTCGAATACTCCCACTGCATTTGTTCAGAAAATATTGACAGCTGTTTTTACATACGACGAAATTATTGGTTCAACTATGACTGGAAGATCAACTAAAAGCAGAAAACGACGTCTTGTACAAAAATGTTTGCCAAAAGACAAACTTGCCGATCTCATAAGTAAGTCTGCCATTTAAACATTTAGTAAATATTTTAACTTTCTCTAATGTTTTATTAGGAACGGTAAATCTACGATACCAAGGTGATGGTGGCTTACAAAATGTCCGAAAAGACATTGGTTGGAAGGTGTCTAACCTGAATAATGGCATCGCCACTCAAAATGACCTTTTGTATTGGGACGGATATGACAAAGAGGATTTTGAATCTTTGTCTTCAAAAAAAGCTTCCACAAGCTCGACTGTTTCCATTTCTGAAGATACAACAAATGTTTCAATTACTACCGCCAAAGAAGACTCTCCTATTAGCTTATTTGCTAATATGTCAAACTCAAGCTAAATCAACTCTATTTTTTTTTAATAATTTAAATTATAATTGTATTGAAATAATATTTGTTATTGTGCATATTATTTTATGTCTGTACAATATTGTAACATGGACCACAGAGCAAAGTGAGATGATAATGCTCATTGTAATAAAGGACAAAAGCAATCATAACCGAGAACATGCTTATTGATTCTGACTCCTTAAGGCTGAAACTGAACTCATCGATAAAAGCATAAAATCTTTCGTGTTATGCCAGAACTATTTTTCCAAAGACAATGCTTCGGTCATTAATTAATTAGTCTTGCATGGGAAAGGTCTCTTCCAGCAGCAGTCGAAATTCTCATCTTTGAAGTTGCTGTTGCTTGTAACTGAAAATGGTAAGCTTTTTGTTGACATTTGATTCATGCATTGTATTTATATTTTTTGCTTATATTTGCTTATAGGTTGCCATTTAGTTGCCACAGAAAACATCCACTTGGGAGTCCAAACATTCTTATGGTGGCTAGTTATTCCAAATTCGTTTCTCGTTCTATTCGATGCACTTCTGGGCTTTACTGTTCGGAACTAAGTCTTGGGAATCGTGCTATCAAACAGAATGTCATATTATGCCTCCAATTTAACTGCAGTTTTCTAACTTTTTTTTCGAAATAATCATCTTGCTTTGCAAACTATTTTTTCTGGCTCGAGGAGTGAATTCAATTCGTAAATTGGCTTAAAATGCGATCCACGAAAGGTACAATGGTTTTGTCATTGTCAATGACTCATTGATATGGCCGATTTTATTTATTGGGAACACGTTTTCCAAATAAATCTCAAATATCATAAATATGTTCTGATGAAGACTAAATACATCATTCGGCTCACATTCTTTACTTGTCGCATTCAGCGGAATATGAATTTGAAGCTACAACAACAACAACAACTGCATTAATTCAAGACATCAAGCTTTTTTAATTAAAACGAAAAATATCGATTTTGAGTAAAAACATTGCGACGATGTATTTTTTACAAAATTTGCCAAATTGTATTCCACCAAACAATTGATTTCTGCATCGTACAAATTCATCTTGGCGACTACCATAGAAAAATGGTGAGTAAATCTTTTTTAAGTTGCTATTGTTTATGTTGTTTATGTTTATTGTAGGATGCTCGAGATTGCATTGAATAATAGCAAATCTTGGTGTGGGAGCTGCAATTTTTTGGCTTCAAATAATGTATATGATTAGGCTTCTCAGACGATTTACAGGCACGGTAAGCAATGTTTGTTGTAGGATTCTCGAGATTGCATTGAATAATTGCAAATCTTGGTATGGAAACTGCAATTTTTATAACGATATAAACGATATATTTTGTGGTCCGAATCAAACATTGCCATTTTTTATTTGAGATTAGACAATTATTAGACGCCTTTTCGTGGATGACCAGGAAGCATTTGAAGACCATCAAAACGTCTATTGAGGAAAATGAGAATTAAAAAAGGTTTGTTTATAAATTGCTGTTCAAGGTTTTAGGCGATTATACCTTCGTTTCCAAATATGTTCGATGTGTAATAGCTTGCACCTCTTCAACTTAAGTGTCACATTGCCGTTGTAATAGATGTTCTCTTCCTTGATCACATTTTCCAACTTGAAGACTGATCAATCCTCTTTTTCAACGTAAGGCTAAACAGGTGAATATACAATGTGTCAATACAGCTTCATGCAAAATTTAAAAAAAAATAACAAACCAAAGAGTGTTCCATATATTGGAACAATTTCATCGGATGCCAAAGGATAATGGTATCATCGTCGGTCATTGTGAATCCGTATAACAAATCGGCATTAGATTACAATTAAATTAATAAACAAACGAGACAAACCTTGTATCTTCGTCACTTGAAGCGGACCAGGACCGAATTCTGTTAGCCACACTTGTTTGTACGGTTCAACATACAGTACAACTCGATTCATCACTAATTGGTAAGTTTTCAAATCATTTTATTCGTCTTAAACATCCAGTTAAAAATATAAAAAACTGAATGAACATACTAAATCAATAAATAGTATATAAAACGATGCAAACAAAAACAACTAAATTTTACTAAAATAATGTTGATTGAAGCAGCTTCAGTGGCACATGTCACAATCGATAGTGATGAACGAATACAATTCGATGTATCAAACTTTCTTAGCGGCTCTTTTGTATGTTTAGGTATTTGTTTTGGGTTTTGAGTTAAAGCATTGGTCAAGTTGAAATTTAATGATTCCGAAGATGAAGGCTGTGAATCAACTGACCCTAAAGCACTAGTACTGTGTGACTGTTGTGAGGTAGATGGTACGGGTGAGTTAATCGGTTCAGTTTGGACTTGTTTCTTGTCAGAAGGCAATATAGGTTTCTTTGACAATTCAAAATTTGACTGTTGAGGAGACAAAAAGTGTGACGGTCCATGAATAAGATTTAACTGTTCAACTGTTAACGATGTAACTGTGGCCTTCATATATGCTCTTGTTTGTCTCTTTGGTTTCGGTAATTCAGGTGTTGTTGAGTCTGTCTGTGAAATAGTTACACGAGATTGAAGCCTTGATCGTATATCACTGAGAAAAGTGGTGGTCTAATGCATTCGGCGTTCACCGCATTTTGTCGAATGCATTAGACTGAGCCAAAAACGTCAAATGCATTCGACCTTTTTGAAAATGACCGAATACATTAGACAATTTCAAAAGGGTCGTATGCATTTGACGTGATATCTGTGCTGACTTTTTTTTGAAAATGGTCGAATACATTTGACCTTTTTTATCTAATAATTATACAAAACAATATAACAATATTAAAAGGCTTTATTACCATTATTAATGAATCCATTCGATTAACAAATTGTCATTATCTAGTTTAAACAAGAAATCATTTGCGAAATGCAAATTGTCTAATAAAATATACTTTTTTCTCGGCAGTCACTCTAAGGTACTGCAATTTTGATACATGGTGTTGCCTCAGTTTTGGTCGAGAATCGTCAGTTAATTCTTCTTCGTACAACGAACCTTCACAATATATATTTTCGTCTTGAATGTTCTTCCAGAATTTGGTTGTAAGCAGCCAGTACTTTTTGCGTGCATCCTTGACTCTTCGTAAAACATTCTTTTTGAGCTTGAAAGGATTCAAAGTAGAAGGCAAATTGATAAAAAATTTATCATCGTCGGGCAGTTTATCTAAAAACTCGAGGTGCTTCTCCTGGTATTCGGGGGAAAAGGTCTACTTCCAAGAAGTTTGTTTCTAGTTCAATGTATGCCCTCATTGCTTGATGTCTTTTATGAATCGTCATACATGGATCCAAAAAGCATCTCATAATATCAGCAATATTTTTGCTAAATTGATGCTTGTGTTCATAGTGCCATGACGAATATAGATACAAAGGGCCAAATCTTTTGATAAGGTCGCCATAGTGAGACAAGTGATGCAGCTTGCAAAAGACTTCAGCGCCAGGATTGACAAATTGATAATCTTTGATGATTTTGTCGGACAAACTATTCAGTCTTGTGAGGTCTTCTGGGCTGAATTTTGAAGCAAACGCAAGTAGAGTGAATTCTTTCATGTTTGCGTAAAGTTGAACCAACGCATTCAGCAGAACTCGACTTTCCTTGTCCAACTCCATCTGAGGAAAAAGTTCAAACTCCTTAAACAAAATAATATCAAGTTTTAAGAGAACTTCAAGCTTCTAAATCATAAAGATAACAAATTAACAAAATGTATTGAAAATAAACTCAACAAACCTGGATCGCTTTACCCTCCAAAACAAAGCCTTCATCCTGAGAAATCCATTTTAATTTTGGTCTGTCCTCCAGAAAAGTGAATTCATTGAAACGGTCGAGTATAACTTGGTATGAGGCCTTGAAGTCGTCTGATGCGTCCAATTCGAAATTCTTCGCAAGTTTGGTTAGGAAAAGTTCAATTCCAACCCGTTGACCAACTCCCTCAGGGATATCATGCATTAAATCCGGGGGCCCAACAACCCATCTGGTCATATGATCGCATCCATCAAATACAAAGTTGCTCAAAGGTACATCAGATTTTTCAATCAATTTTCGGTGTTTGACTTTTTTGAATTGAGTCGCCGCCTTTCTTTTTGGCATGCCCAGGCGCGTCACAAAACCGGCAAACAAAACAGTTGTTGTTGAAATTCTTTTTGTATCCAAGGAGTTCATATATACCGAGATTATCACCAACAAATGTAGAAATTGCGACTTTGATGTTTTCGCCTTCAATATCAATTCCATTTGTAGATAAATCTTGAATTTCCTCTTTTACTTTAGAAAAGAGGGCAGTCATCAGGTCATCAGTTTCATTCAAAGTTCGTCGCTTTGCAATTGCGAGAATTTCGATCGAATTGGACTGAACACGTTGAGGATAAGGCAAGTCGGGGAAGGTACAGTACACCATTGTACATTTGAGGTGGCCATTTGCGACAAGTTGAATATCGTCAATAGATATTTCAACTTTCTCTTTCCCACGAACTCGAGTAGAGAATTCGCCATCCATCATTGATTCGATAAATCCTCCATTCCGTAGTCGCTTTACTTTCTTCTCTAAATCCATTTCGGCCCGTTCACGTAGGATTTTGTCCCGAAATGATTTGTTCATTAGATACTTTGTACATAGAGCTCTCAATGAAATGAGTGAAAAGGAACCTGACTGGAGCTCAAAGGCTTCTGGCTTGATATAAGTTTGCAAAACATTTTGTAAATAATAGTCTTGTAAATATTCACTTCGGCAAACTCTGATGGAGTCATCGATTCTTGTTTTAGTCGAGTCCATCTCATCAGAACATATTTCGAGAGCTTCAGCGATCGTTTGGTTGATGTGTTTGGCAGGAAGGAAAAGTGCTTTTTTACTTAAAACAAGCCTAATGACTTTCTATATTAAAAGCAATAAAAAATATAATTAGAATTAGAAACATACAGATTTCAAACAAATTTACCTTAAAAAATGGATGATCTTTTACGCTTTCAATGATTCGGACAACTTCGTTCATATCGGCATAATTCGAATATTCGTCGTCGTCTTCGTCTTCTGCAGGCTCAACATAATAATACTCTTCAACTTGATGTATTTTCGGCAAGACGACTCCGTTATCATCCACCAACTCAATTTCCACGGAATCCGAATAATTTCTCTCTATTTCATACATTTCCATAGTTGGTTCCATTGGTTGCAGCTCTATTGGAGGCCTAATAAAAATAATATGTAAACACAAATATAAATAAGAAATTGGTACATACTTTCCGTGACGTTGTAAATTTGGATGGAACTTCTCAATATGTTTCAGTAAACCAACGGCGTTAAATAGACGTAAAACGCATTTCGGACATTTCTTGGACTTTGCCAAATCTTTGTTCGGACCGAATTCGAGTAATTTGTTCATGACTTCCTCAAAGTCAGATCCTCTATAACATTCGGTTCCTCTGGTTGCTTTTGTCATTTTTGATGTCATTCGAAGAGACTTGGATGATGAGAACAAGAATAATTTTAAATGTAATCGTTCGGCAGGCACAAAACTTGCAACTTGATTGGAGGAAGACTGCTCTAGAAGTGACAGCAACGAGAGCAGAAGGGTTGCACTGCACTTGACACTGACAAACGTTGTGAAAACGAACAAAACGAAAATCAAACGTATTTTATTACTACTCATGCGCACAAACCAATCAGCCAATCACAAGCAACTCCTAACTGACAAATTCAACTCAACGGTTCACCTGTGAGCGCGCTCACTCACAAACAGTTGTGCGACACACACTGCCACTTGTTGTTTAGCAACGGTCATTCATATCGGTCGCTCTGTGATTTCTTCAACTTCCACTTACCCATCCAACGATTTTTTTCGTATTCTGACACTGGCACACAAATTCTTCTTCATTTTACATTCGTGTCACAATGACTGATAATTACGAGAACATCGATCCTAACGGTTAGTTTAATTATCTACGAATGTGTGTTTAAAATTATTGTTTCCTGACTATTTTTTTACTTTAAGAAAAACGATGCATGAAGCGAAAGATTTATAAGAAACCCGAGTTTAGCAAAAACGAAGAAAATGGTAAATAAATTATTTTTGCCTAAGTTGAGAATTGATTGTTTACTTTTGTATTATCTACAGACGATCGGGTCAATTTGGATTATGAAGATGATGATGATTATGAGAAATTCACTGAAGAAGATCTACAAAAAGAACTTTCACAAAATGACCAAGAGAATGACACGACCGTATCAAGCAAAGAAATTGACGACAAGGCAGATGACAGCGATCAAAGTCAAACTATATCTGCCAACAATCCAATTAAGGAATGTGGATATTTAGTGGGCGAAGAAGAGGTAACACCCCGCGAAAAGATGCCTAATTGGTTGGTCGAGGATCCTTACGATAATACGAAGTACAATTTGCGCACAACTAAGTTCAAGTACAGGCGCTTTTCTGGCGAACTTTTCAATTGGCTTACCGATCAAGACAAAGATGATACAATCATAAGCTCAGACTGGATGACATTTTCTAAACGATTAACTCGTTTACTTAAACGATATCGAGACATTTTGAGCTTGTTTTACCGGCACGGAATGTCTCCAGTGGATCGACGAGATTTCCTTGTTGGCCTTTTGTTCGCTTTCCCTAGACTTGAAGAACGATATGACGAATTTCGTGAAATTGAAGGTTCTAAGGACCCAAAGAATATTGGCTTCATTACTGGAGTAACTAAAACTAGCTTGAAGAAGACACGTCTTACGGTAATAAACATTTGAGTTTATTTGAATTTAATTTAATGTAAATCATTTAATAGGATCTAATGATGGACAGATTTGGCAAACAATTTAGCCGTGAAAATCGTTTGGAGAAAAAGGCTCGCAAAGCGGCTGGCATTCCGACCCCAATCAAGACCAAGCACGCCAAATTTGGCACAAGTTTGGCCATGTCCGAAAGAAACAGGAAGAAATAACGATACAATGTTTTTTATATATGCTTATTGTATTACCACATTGTATTTTTTTTGTTTGTTTACATAATGATATTCTCGCTGTATTTTGCTTTAATTGTAACAAATATTGCCTCAATGTACCTTACTAAAATTAATAATAACATTTTAATGCTCATTTCAATTACATTCGGTAATTCCTGGCTCATTTTCAAAAAGGTCGAATGGATTTGACCATTTTCGAATAAATAAAATAAAATATTTCGTCAAATACATTCGGTCATTTTAAAATGGTCAAATGGATTCGACCATTTACAAATAGTTAAAATGAACTATTTCGGTCAAATACATTCGGTCATTTTCAAAAAGGTCGAATGCATTTGACGTTTTTGGCTCAGTCTAATGCATTCGACAAAATGCGGTGAACGCCGAATGCATTAGACCACCACTTTTCTCAGTGATCTTGAGCAATATAAGTCTCCACAACAGGTTGAGAAGGCTCTGGGACAACTTGAGTCACCTTTTTCTTTGGTTTTAATGGTTCTTTAGGTTTAAGTATAACTCGTTGTGCGGAGGAAGAGGTGGCAATTTCGATATTTGTTGTCTGTTTCTTCTTTGCGTTCTTATTTTTCTTTTGTTGTGATGGGGCCGTCTCTTCAGAAGTAGATTCAATAATTTCATTTTGATTTAACGGAATGGAAATAGGAACTGAAATTGTGCTGGGAAGTGACTCCGCCAACTGAACTGGCAGTGGAAGCTCGGAAGAGGACAGTTCCTGGGTGGAAAATACTTCTGACGCAATTTGGTTCTGTTGATTTCGAAGGGTCAATTGTGCAATTCTCTCTTGCTCTTCCTTCTCTTTTAGTTCTATTCGGGCCGTGGGCTCTGCCAATTCCAATTCTAACGTTGCAATTTCTTCTAATAATTTATATTTTGAATTAAATTTTGTCCGCATAATTTTAATCTGTACCATCTCTTCATTATCCTCTTTAAGTTTTTCGGCTCGAGAAGTGTTATATACATAGCAAATGAACAACTACTTCATGCTGCCAGGTTTGCAATATTGCCCACTTTTTCAATTGCGATCAATAATTAAATTTGTACTTGATATAGCAATCAACCAAGGCAGACATGCTGAACGATAACGATAATTGGCCATATTCAAGTTGGTTTTGTTGTTCAATGAAGATTGTTCATTTTGTGACAGCATGCATTGCCAATGCTGCCTGCGATCGTCGGCGTCGTCAACTGACTCGTTGTACAGGCACTTTGAACGAGTGACGAAAGCCATGGCTCACATGCAGTGTAATAATGAAAATTTAATAACTGGTGCTTCAAGAATCCCTTTATCGCTAATTGTAAAGCTAAAATGGAACTTGGAACTTCAATACAATTCCACGATGCTTCAGTCTGGTTTTGGTGGTGACATGTTTTGTTGTTTACCGTAAACAGTTTACTGATCGAGGTAACTATTTCCACCAAAGTCAATTTGCCATTTTCAGGAAAATAATTTGCCTGAGGCAAACTACCATTGCCGCGGTATGCCATCAATCAAAACAACTTATTATTTTGATTATTTTGGCGCACGATTTGGGTGAGTGTTTTCGATGATTTTTAATTAAATTTAATTATTTGGTGATTTTCATTGTCCAGGATGGGATGATGTGAGTTTTCACGGTCTCGCCAAATTCCGACATCAAACATCGATCTGCTAGCACAGGTGACATTCTCTCGCCAGTTGCATCATCACTAGAAGTTAGTATTTCTAATAGAATAAATAGTATAAAACATTTAACATTAATATAAATTAACATTTAGGCAAACTTACAGTGGGCAAAAGTATACACTCAACAAGGCCGACCAATGTTGATAGTCAATGGCTATCTTTACTATAAAGACAAAGATTATACTTCAAAGTCAAATCCAAACTCAAAGTATACTTCAGATGCGTTAGATCAAAAAAGTGGAATTGCTCTGCATGGGTTCACACTGACCAGCAGATTGCCAACTTGACTCGTAGTTCCAAATTGAAAGAACATAATCATTCTGAGGATTGGTTCTAAATTAAAAAGTACAGCTTCAATAATGAGGTGAAACGATTGTCATTGGGCAAAGATGATCCAGACCAAATGCCAGTTAAAGCAACACTCGATAATGAAATTGACTCTTCCGATTTCGATTAGTTGACCAATTTTCCAAACATAAAGAAACGAATTCATTTCTATCGTTTGATGTAATTTGGAAGAGAATCTCTAACCGAAAAGATATTACATTCAGTGAGGAGGAAACCAAAACATTAAACGGAAAGAAATTTTTATTTTGACTCTCGCTGGGATGATGCCGAATGCAAAGTTGTTATCTTGATTTGGACGACTGAAGAAAACATTGAGATTTTGAGAGAATCGTTGCACTGGGGTGCGGATGGTACATTTGACAAATGTCCAAAGATATACGGACAATTCTATACAATTCACTGCAACAAATATCCAGCACTTCCAATGATATTTGCTGTGCTTCCAAATGCTAAACAAGCAACTTACGACAAGTTTGCTAGCAAAGTCTTTGAAATCGTAGAAATATGTCCATTGAGCTTCATAATCGATTACGAAAGAGCTGCACGAAATGCATTCTCTAAAGTCTTTACTTTAGCTTTGATTTCAGGATGCAATTTTCATTTTAAACAAGCGATTCTAAGAAACATTTGGACCAAAGGAAAGGTTAGATGTTCTGGAAACATGTACTTTCTCCAATATCTATCTTACATGCCAGCAAAATATGTTTTCCAGATATATTTCATCTTGAAAATGAATGACTTTTTAGCAGGAATAGACGAGAAGATTATCACCTATGTAGAGAAAACATGGGTTGGTTACATTGACATTATTGAAGCCGATTACAAACAACCAATGTACTCACCTAAAATGTGGTCCATTTATGATTCCTTCTTTGTAGATGGGAAAGAGAGTGAGATTGAGTCTCAAATTTCTTCAGAATTTGAATTTCAAAACAAGAGAAATTTGGCCAAATTTGACGAAGACTCGATTGCATCGAACGATTCGCTTGAGATTCCGATCGAAATTTCGTCACAACGATTAACTACTACTGTCGAAGTTGCCAATAATGAGAATCAATTTGAAGAGTCACAATCGATTACCTTCACCGATTCATTGCTTCCTTTTGAAATGAGTTCAGGAGTGTGGACTGATGTTGGCGATGACTTTGAGATTGCATCTAGTGAACAATCAGAAGAGAATGAATTAAATGATGCTGTGGAATTTTCAACTAACGATAGTGAATATGAAGAAGAGGATTCGACTAGTACATCACAGAAAATCAGCGACGAAAATTTGCTCAAAATAGACCAAACAAGTTAAGGGCGAGAATAATTCAAATAGTGAAGGATTTTGATTTTGAGAATTGGATGCGTTATGATCGAACACCTGGCCTTCTTCGCTGACAATGGCATTGGAATGAAATAATTTTTGGTCTTTTCATACCGATTGCACAAGCAGAATATTTAGTTTGTTCCAATTTGTTACGAGTTTCCAAAATGCGAGTCCAAGATATTTTTAGATTTATCTGGTTAGAATTAAGAAATCTTATAGAAGTCTCTCTGTAAAATAAGAAATAGTCATATTTAATTGTTTAGCATAATTAATAACCACTAAAATTTTATCTAAAACTTTGAGTTTGTCTTTTGAAGCGACAAGAGCTTTGTCCAAATGTATTGATTGGTCAATAACATTAATGAAAGAATAAACCACTTTTTTGATGGTTTTCTTTTTTCGTTTTCTTAATGGTAGAGTTACCTGAATCAGCTTGCTTAGCATCCACATTATCCGGAGATTTATTTTCTTCATTCTTGTCAACACCTTCAGATTTAGTCTGATTCAAAAGAGTTTCTTCACTTGTAGTATTGGTATCTTTTTGTGTATCGTTGCCAGCATAAAATTATTTTTTAAATGTTAACTTTGATACTATGCCATTAAGTATTGATATATGAGCATAAACGTCAACTCTAAGAAGTGTAAATAAGACTTGGTTAAATATTATTCACATCTAGTTGGAACTCAGTTTACCAATTTTCAAAACGCCAAACATAGCTCATAAGAGGTGCTGTGAAGATACTAAAGAAAAAAACTTCTTCACTGCCACTGAAAATTTTTGATATTTTTCTTCCAAATGCTTCCAAAAAGGGTTAAAGGTTTCGTCACCGACAGCATCATTTAGTTTTTCGTATTGGTCAGATTCTGTCACTTCTTCATATTCAACTTCAAAAAAACTCTAGAGTTGTCTATTGTGAGAATGTCACACAGTGATATCACTTTCATCCATCTGGAACCTTAATGCCGTTCAACATTTTCAACAGTTCAACAAAAATTAGTACAATACTTTCATAGATAGGAACGACATCCTTAAGAGAAACCTAAGACTAAAGTAAATAAACTGTCAAAATAATTTTAAAAAATCTTACTTTAAAAATACTTTTTGAACTATCATGTGGAAGAGAATCTCCATAGGAAAAAATCAAAATTTTCTTTGTGTTTGCTAAATATGATTAATTTCCTTTGATTATAAGAATTTCCACTACTAAAAAGCGCTCTGACGAGTTTTTCTTGTCGCCATTTTCATTAACAATATCGAAATCAACAATTTTGTTTGGAAAATAGCATCTCTGACGTGGAAAGAAGTCTTTACTTTAAACCCTGTAATAAAAAAAATAATTTTAGAAAAATGCAAATGTTTACTTGCTTTTGTATAAAGAAAGGCAAAAAGTCAACTTTAAAAAGCGTAAATGAGACTGGTCAAATTTCACTAACCTGAATTAAAACCCAGCTGGAACTCAGTTTGTAGTTATAAAACTAAAAATTTTAAAATAAGAGGTGCATAAACAAATTGATTATTAATGATTAATTAAATGATTAATTTACAATCGATGTCCGGTAAGCGATTTAGTTTAGTGAAAAATTTTCAATTTTCTAGGTTGCAAAATGCCAACGTAGGAAGTTTTTGTTTACGACGTCTTGGGATTTTAATATATAAGAGATTTACCTTTAGACAAATAAGCAGCTTGATAAGGTTTATCATATAAGCGGTAGCGAGATCAGCTGCTTCATCAGCACCATTTTTGCACGAAATATATTTCTGAAAAATTTGTTGTACTTTGGGGATCCCTAGTTGCACCTGCAATAATAAAAGAAGCAATTTCATTTAAGATGAATCCAGAATTTTTAAAAGCATCCTCTAGTGGCGTTATAACAGCTTCATCAATTAAATCAGAAGTATTTTAAATTGTTCAAGTGAATATAGATTTAAAGTCAATATCGTTCATGACGTTTTCAATTTGAGCTTATGTTCATTGTTGTGACAACTTTCTTTTAATCTTACAGCTTCTTTGAGAAGTTTAGACATTGCCTTAAAATAATTTCATCGGCAGTCTTTTTACTTAATTCCCAAAACGATATTAAAAGATGGTCACGAAGATTAAGTTCAAACCGCCAAGATATCGATCGATCCCAAATTCTATAATAATGTTTTAATAGAATTCTAAAGATACATTAAAATGCAAACCTTTGATGGTAAGTTGGGGAATCGTTTCGGTGAATCCGCGATAATTTGTTCTAACAACCTGATAACTTGAAATTGTACTATAGTAACAGCATCACCCGCTCCCATGTCATAGAAAAGGATGTTTGTTGCAGTAGAATTGAAATCATTGCGACGGAAATCATAGTTCAGAGCAAAAGCAGTATTTGTTTTAATCAATTGAACTTCAATTATTGAAGAGACCAGCTAAAAAGGCAGAATTTTTCAGTGCTCTACGTTCTACTTGAAAAAAAATGTGGCAAAGTGCGGACACAATCTGTATTTGCACACCAAGAGATGAAGATGCCGATGAAACTTCAGCGTAATAACGAGCTTTGCTTAGTAACATCGAAAGTAGCTCTTCAGGGCGTAGTCTCTTAGTTATTTTTCTTTTGGTACGAAAACAATTTCACCGTCTTCATTTTCAACTAAAGTATTATACGGGAAGCGTTCTAGATACTTTTGAATAGACATAGATTTAACTGTTTTCTCAATCATATCTAATAAATGAGTAAACGTTTTTCTAGAAACAGTACACCAACAGTCAAAGCAGTATCGCAAACATATCGTTCGCCGTCTCGAAAAGCAACAAGTGAAGTCTTTTTTGAAGAATCAGTGTTGAGAATGATTTCAATTGAAACACCGGGACTGGAATTTTAATCTTAATCCATCCTGATCCCAAATCGACGGACATAACAGCGAGCAAAGCCACTGAAAAGAAAAAATATTAAAATATTATTTAAATAAATTCTTCATATTAAATGAAGACTCATATAAATAAACTGAACAAATCTTGGCATGATTGGACAGGGAAAATATATAAGGAATTGAGAATATACAAAAGCTAGGCTGTGCTGGTGGTTCGAGTGAAAACCTTGGGATGCAAGGTGATCGTTAGGTCCTATTGAATAAGGAGAACAAAGAGAAATCAACTAATGTAAGCATGCGGAATCGATTTAGCTCAACTCTCGGCAATCATTGGGCAGCTCTGAGAGCTGAACTCTCGCCACACTAGCGACATCTAGTTGGAGCTGACAAAGATACAATGGGACATTCCTCCAGTGATCACAATGAAACTAGCATTTGGAATTGTATGAATGACTTTTCGTGTTTTTAATTGACATTTTTCATCTTTACTGTTTTTTAAAATTTCCAAGCATAATAAAAATTTTAATAATGATGACACTTGGTGTCCATTAGTATTATTCACTTAACACTTTATGCACGGTGCCTTGGTACATTTAATAAAAAGAAATTTAAGAGGAATTTAAATTAATAATTATTGAAATTATTGATGGGACATACAAAGGTGGACATTAAAAGGAAAAAGCAATGAAAATAGTCAACAATGATAATAAGTGGTCATTAAAATTTGTTGGTTGCAACATCATGATGTGCTCAAAGAGGACAGAACTCGATTGACATACAAATACCATTCCTAACGCTTGTCAATAGAAGACTCTCTTGCAATTTGATTTCATTGATTAATTCCAAGTTGGTAGTCAAAATTGTACTTTTAAATGTACTAGTAAATGTATAATTACGAGCGCACATGAACCATTTAATAGCCTGTCTCGTTATTACATTATAAAGTTAGTTTTTTTAAATCGACAATTTTATGACTTGTCGAGATGCTAATTTTTATTCAGTGGTTTTCAGGAAAGTATTCGTTGAGCAAAAGACCGGGCTGATGAAATATAGTACATCATGAAGTGACCATCAAGTCTATAGATGTATGTGGCTTGTTGTTGTTTGTCCCAATAGACTGATTAGAAAAGATCAATTTGCCAATTCGAATGAATGGACACTCGACCATGAGATAAAGATACGCCGAAACAAATGTGGTTGAGCCCAGTATCATTAAAGTGAAGAAAGACTACAAACAGAAATGTGTAAAACAAAGGATTAATCAACAAATTAAATTGACTTACGAGAGAGGTAAAGTTCACCACAAAGACCGCACGAGACTGCTGAAGAAAAAACCAAATCAACATTTGGTGAGAGAGGAAAGCACAATAAACCAGTCGAGCGATGGGACGAAAGCTTTTGCTCGAACAATACTCTGAAATGTACATTTTGGGATAGAGTGCCAAGATAAAAATAACTCCGGCTAAGGCAAAGTTGAAAGCGTAAGACAGGAATTGAAATATAACCATTGTGAATAAAGGTGATCGTGCTTCGGAATCCATTAAGCCAGGTGGGTATACAAAATATCGATTTCCAAGTGGAACCAAAATTAAAGTGACAGAACATAATGGAAATATTAAGAATCGTATCCACTTGTTCTGAGTTAAAAAAAATAAAACTTTAATTTTTAAATAATTCTAACATTGAAGAACAACTTACTTTAGTGATGTAACTAAAATCCCAGCCACTTGATAAGATGTAACCAAGCACTACTCCAATAAAGAATGCCGGAGCGTGATTATAGGCAGAATAATAAAATAACTTCAAGTCTAGTTGGGGAAATCTAATGTGATAAAATAATAATATTAATAATAAAATATATTAGTTGACAGAAAAATAGTTGTCTTACATAATACGAGGATCGATATAGGCATCAAAGTTTGGAAGTTGGCCAATTCCGAGGGCCACCAAAAACAAAGAAATAAAACTTGAAAAGGCTACGATGCCTATAGTCACAATTAACCCAGTGAGCCATTTAGACCGACATCGTGCTAAATGGACCACGATAAAAGCGACAATATGAAGCTGGAAATCAGCTCCAACATACCAAGTGTGAGAACCACACTAACAAAGAAAAATGTTTACTCAAACAAAATAAATCGTTTCTGCGTGTTTTACTCTTTGGTCCAATGAAAGATGATTGTGCACCATAAATAAATGATACCAAAAATGAGTTCGACATGGCTCCACATAGGGATCAATCAATTTCTGATGATATAAAGGACCTGAGCCTAAATAACGCAAATAGTAAAAAATGCCCATAGTGGCAAGAAAAGAAGGAAGCATTCTGTAAATAGAATTATATAAAAACAATGTTAAACTAAAGTCAAATTACCTCATAACTCGATTTATAAAATGCTGAATGAAATGAGATTTAACGCTGCAGTGAATATTTCGCTTTCGGTTGTACATGAGTAAAATTCCACTAATAGTAGATTTGAAAAGAATTGAATTAAAAAATGAAGCAAAAACGCAGCAAATCATACCTGATCATGAAGAAAATTGACACCGCATAGAATGCGGCAAACAAATAGGCCGATATAACAGATGTAAACAAATTATCATTTTTTGATCTTTGCATGTCTTCGGGGTAATGAGCAAATAGAGAGACTTTCATATTATGAGGAACTTGAGTGAATGATGCACAGTGGCTCATAATTACCCACAAAAGGGCAAACACACGAATGCCATCGAGAATGTCCAAACGAAAATGTGGTTGGTCATGAAGTTTGAGTTTCTGATTTGTCTCATTACAAACCTTAGTTTCGCTTTCCTTGTCATGACTATGGCTTTTGACGTTGAACAAAAGTTTGGTGTTATGAATTACACTGAAGCATAGCAAAAAATGAACAGGAAAGCAGTCTAACTTTTCTGACCAGTCTTTTCCAAATTTTGTTTGTCCCAGAAAATCAAGGAATGTTCCAAGACTACTTAACATATTCAAAATGCCAATGACAACCAAGCTAAACAAAAAAATAACAAAAGTAAATTAACACGAAAAGAAAATTTTTCATATAAAAAGTTTTTGAATTTCAAAACATTTACAAAGGTAGAAGTCGGCTCAGTGAAGCCGGGCTCACAAAATTCAGTACGCCATCTATTGAGCGGTTTTGACAATACTGAACATCTGAATCAAAATATTGAACCAAACTCGAAGCTATTTGTGGAGAAAGTGTGAAATTAGTTCAATGTCACATTGTGGAATTACGGATGCATTGAAAACAACTTACAAGAATGGGCAATTTGACTCATCTCCGTAGGCGTGCATTGGGCGGGAAGGCAGAGACCAACCACAATGGGAAACTTGCTATCAGTGACCAATAACTTGTCGATATGATCACGTTCCCACTGACTAATGGTGCTGTTTTGTTGTTGGCTAAAGTGAAAGGAATTGTACTTGGCTGAGCGACGTAACCGCAGAGTCAAAAGACAGTACTGCGTTTCCTGCAAATAGTCTTTCTCTCCGATGCGAAGACATTGGTCAAAGTCACCTAAAGAAGTAGTTGTGCCGGATAAAATACCATTTGGCATGGAGCCTGAAGAATCGTACACTAAAATAAAAAGAGATTATCAGTGAGGCAGAAAAAAACAACAGAAAAGCCACATACTTTGAAGAAGCCATTCAAACTGAGTAGAGTTAATGGGCAATTCGAGTGCCGATTTGACCTGATCGAAGCAACCACTTTCGAGAGATCTATTGGCGATACTCCACTCGAGCAGAGTTTGGCTTCTATTGAAGGCGCCCCAGAGTTGCTCTCGAACTTGCTCTTTGTAGTCTGCGACTAAGTTCAATGAGTTTTGTAAGTAGAGTTGATCTAATTCACTATGTGGTTCATTACTAGACACCACTGACCAGCTTGAAAGGACTAGAACACAAAGCACAATTGCCAAAGAGCGAAGGTTAGATGTGACTATCATGGTTGGTATGAAGACAGTGGCCAAATGCTTAATGAAAGAAGCAGTTATGAGCGACCAATTAGCTAATGTTAACAGTTGTGAGGGAAAACGTTGTTAACCTTGAAACGATCGTTCCGTGATATGATCTAGAGATTACCCTCCGAAACTCGTTTTAGCTAAGCTAAATTAGCTTTACCGGGAGAACGCTTGCATCAAAGTACACTCTCAATTGTCGTAACACATTAGAGCATTAATCTTGGGGGAAATCAAAATCAAAATAATAAAAATAAATAATGTCGATGCGATGTTGAGAGTACTGAAGGATGAAAGCGCAATCGAGTTTTTAGCTCGAGGCGATCAACATTAATGCTAAATTTAGCACGTACGTGCTCAAGATGATTCCACCGAGTGATTCACAGCCTGCAGTTGTCAGGCAGTACATTTTGATTTTCTTCAATAATATCATTATTAGCCTTGAAACCTTGACTAGTCTTGCTTGAGCAGTAAGACTTCTTGTTGTGCAGTTGTAGTAATATTCTCCAGATTCATAATTAATAAATGAAATATTTCTAGTGGAATTATAATAAAAACATTTATAAAAAATACCTCGATGGCAAATATTTAAAAGTGCACTTATACAACGATCGCCTTTAACCAGAATGTAAATTCCAAATTAATAGCATGCAGGTGTAGTATAGTAAAATTAAAATAACGATACGATAATTTTCCAAAAAAATGCTAAATGTAGGCGAAAATACCAAATTTCCTGTAGTCGGTAAGAAACAAATTAATATTCAATAATCCAAAAAATAAAATCAAACTTACCAAAAGTACTGATAATAGTTTCCTCTTTTAATTGCAGTTGAATTCACAAATCCTTTAAAAATGAGTGTATTTAATTTACCAAAAATAATGATGAAACAAAAATCTTCAAGTATGCAAATAATTTTTTTAAATTATAGTTTGATCGATATCTATGCAGACGCGTTAAATAATTTTCTGTAACAATTCCAGAAAGTTCATTTTGAATAGATTAGAATTGATATTATATTATTGACTTCACTCACATTAAAGATTGAATAAAAATAACTTCAATATACAATGTAGCAGGTAACACAAAGAAAATCGATTCATTCCAGAATGAATACTGATAGATTTTTGTGATATGTATGGATGTTCTAAAATGTTTCAGTTGATAATAATAACTTTTCAATGTTGATTCAAAATGTATTTGATAAAAACAAAATCAACTTGAACATTCTGGAGCAAAGGTAAATTAAATAATAAAAGCCTTTTTGCTGCAATGTAGAATAATGACGGTGAATATTAGTTTTCTTCATAATAAATTGAATTCAGATTTAGAACCTTTGTTTGAAGCTCTCTGACGAGTACGGAGGATTTAGACTCTGGGGGAAATTGGTAACAGAAGTTAGAAAAGAAATACGAGAATTCTATTGATTGGAAGTAGTGGCAGAAAGTGCCAGAGAATCCTTTGGGCATGAGACAAAACTAGTAAAAACCAGACAATCCGGAGAATTAAAAGAACTTACAGGAGCCATCGAATTTATTTGTGAAGTTCCAGAAGATGCCGCCATCAAACATCAAAGATGTTCTTGGTAAGATGACATAGCTTAGTGTGTTACCACAGGTTTTATTCGATTTGATGATAATAATTATGGCGAAGTTACCTGAAGATTATATGAGACTTGATAAGTTGAGCCAACAGTAGTGCATGCAACCTATGGCAATTTGGCAATACAACCGCCTGCCACTGGCATCCCATATGGTACAATGAGTCTATGACAATTGACGTTTATAGATGGCGCGAACGTTGCCCAATAAATTATTGGCAATAATTTGAAATTGCAAATTGACAAATGTGAATTAGATGATTATAATAAGCTATGGCTAAGCTCATGGCCACTTTCCATGCCACTACTACAGTGCTGCAGCCGAATATATAAACCGAATTGGATATACGTTTAGTCTATAATCGAAATGACATTTAAAATTTAAACTTTTTCCAGTCAGTCACTCACATTACCCACCATTTTTACTGTCCCAGTAAGACTTACTGAGTAAGTGACAATATCCTTCAGGTTGGAGTTAACAATTGTCCAAGAGTGGAGGCAAACGTTGGACCAGATTTTTTTCATATTTCTGTTTGTCACATGTGCATCTTTGAACATTGCTGTGCTTGTTTGATCAAGCTTGTTATGATCTATTGATACTCGATAAAAATAGCAATCATTCTCAACTATTATCTATTAATGAAACGTTTTACGAGTTAACTCCCCAGACCATTGGCGGAGAGAATTCTGCGAAAATATACTTAGTGCAGTGATGCTGGATGTAATGATATCACTGATATCATCCATCACCGAATCGGAATCTATGTCGATGATGACCCGACCACTTGTGTGAGCAATTTTGAGGCCGTCAAAGAGCCCCTGAACAATAATTATTTTAAACCAGAGGTCATCTTTGAACAATCCTAAGGACATAGAACTCATTCCAATAGTGGATCACTCACTCGACAACTTATCTGTCCTGATTTTCGCGACTCCTACCTATCCACTCCACTAGAAGAGTCAAATAGCGTCCGTCTTTGAGCTGTCAATCAAACAGGCCGAATCCAAGTTTAAACTTGGATTTGCCAATTGGCTTTACAAGTTTCAATGCGCCCAGCCTGTGAGCGGCACAGATACAAAAAGGTCTGCATACACTCTGAACAAAAATTATTATATTATTACAATTATTAAATTATCAACAATGTCATATTTATTAAAACATTTATCACTCAAGCAATTGTCATCCTTGTGGACGTATTTTCTGTTTGACTCTTTTCTTTTTCAATCGCTTTGATCTCTTTTGTCGATGAGTTGACCGTACACTTGATGGCAACTCGATCACTCGTTGACAATTGTCTTTTTTTCGTTTGACCACCAACCAGATGAACAGATTTATGGCGAGAATGGCCAACACAATGGACAGCCAGTACTGCTCGTACCAGAGTGGTCGTGCTTGTTGGTTCGGGAAATAATATTTCGCTTGTTGTGCACCACTTGATAAGGCATGATGAAGTAGTCGCATTAAGTCTTTCTTATTCATGGCCACATTCTCCCCACGACCATATACATAAACTTGGTAGGCATATGTAGTGTCTTTGATTATCACATATAATTTGTAAGAGTACAAAGCACAATTAAATACTTGGTCCCATGTCAATTCACTACGGACATGCACTTGGGCATCACCATTCGGATCAGGAAGGAGAATGTCATCGAGGTGGTAGTTGAGAGATGGTGGCACTGAATCATCTTGAAGGTTGAGTGGTGCGGCGAGACAAGTGAAAACACACAGGCACAGATGGCTTGCTGCTATGGGCCATATATAGCCTATGGCACACAGCATCGGGTGCGACTGAACTGACTTGTTAGTCGAACAGTGAAAATGAACACAATACTTTGACCTATGTAAAAACAAAATTCGTTCTCATCAATGTCAATTAGAATATAAGTAAATCAATTTTATAGACGAAAATATGTGATGAATGAACCGAAATGATTATTAAGATTTCAACTACACAAATCTAGTTTATATAAATTATTTAATATGACCATTTTCCATCATAACCAAACAATACATGGTATTTTTAGCCTTTGTTTGACATTAGCATTAACGTGCAGCTTTCTCGCAAGTGGTCTCACGGTCTAGTAATGCAACGAATGTAACCCAAATAATAAATTCTGTCACATATTCTCACTCAGTCTCAATGGAAATCAAAATAAAAATCTACTTACCACTAAATTAAATTATAATATAATTTCATAGATGGATAAATAGTACAAATACCGATTTAGTTCACGGATTCTGGTGATTAAACGTTCGTTGCACATTTCCAATTTGTCCTGGTAGTGGATATGCTTTGGTTACTGTGAACTAACAACTAAAGACAGTAACAACCTTGATCGTCGTCGAGGAAAATAGTTGATATTTTAATTGAAAAACAAAAATACTAAAATAAATAATAATGTAAATATTAAGGTTAAGGTTAATAAGGTTCGTACAAATTATATAGAGATACCTTTTAGGTTAAGACATCAAAGTGCAGAATCGTTCGGGATAATTAGCCTAAATTAAAATTCCCGTTTAGCTTAAATCAAATAAATCATTTAAAATTTTGAAAATATCTTCCTCGAACTGAAACATTCTCTTTAATTGTTCCGCCAAGATTCAAGAAATTTGAGGTTCAAGTTCGGTACAGCTTGGAATGAATGCAAAATTTGTTTGGTTTTGGTTAGTTTGGGTAATAGGAGATGAGATGACACATTCAGATCAATTGTTGATTTTTCAGTTTGGAATAATAAAAACAGAAATAAAAATAAAGAGTTATAGTTTGCAAAGTAAAGAATGGGATCATTAGCCGCAAAATTTACTTTGAAAAACGATGTTTAAAAAGTAGGAAGAAAAATACATTTTAAATATGTAATGTAAAGCCAAATAAACAGAATCCTCTTTCTTTTGGTTCCTAAAATGATAATAAAATTCTGCATAAGGTTACAAATAAAATTACTTTGGGCTCGCATAGTTACCTATATTGTTGGGGTTATTAGAATAGAGTTTTCAAACATTACTCAAATGTCCTCATCAGAACTATGACAGGCTCCAAGTAAAAAGATATTAGCCGTCGATTCTCTTCGGTAGAGTGCAGTTTGAAGAAAAATATTTTTCGATGATTACTTACTTATTAGTGGTTACTCGTGACTGCCTTCATGCAAAAGAGGAAGATAGTTGGTCAAGTTTGTTTGAAACATATACTAAAATAATAATAATAATAATGAATAAAATAAACATTTGGCTAAAGGTTTGTACAAATTGTATATAAAAATACCTTTTAGGTCAGGATGCCTAAGTCTTAAATATGGATCTCCGAATAAAAACCCAAAAATAAAATGCACATTTAACTTAAATCAAATAAATAAATCATTTGAAATTTTGCAAATATCTTTTTCGAACTGAAACAAATTTTCTTCAATAGTTACGCCGTGATATCGTCAATAGATTTGTTATACAAATTCGGTACAGTTTGGAAATTTCCAAAGCAGGCAAAATTCATCTCGTTTCGGTTAGTCCAGGCAAAAAGAGATAAGATGGTACATCATTTGTTGATTTTTCGGAATAACAGTTGCAAACCAAAACAAATAAGATAAAGATACCAATACGGACTGAGAGCACGTGACAAATTATCATTTCATAATCTCAACTAAACGTATCAATTTGGAGATAATTTTGAAGTCGAGAGTTAATGTAGTTGTTGTGGCTTCGAACATTCCATCTGATGCCTTTTCCCATTTTTGAAATCGGGTTGAATAAATCATAAATTGCTTCGTTGTATATTTCAAAATAGGAAATCAGCAAATCAACATATCGGTTCTCGTCCGTTTGCAAACAATCATAAAGTCCTTTTGTTGTATAAAATATAATTCCGCCTTTAGAAAAGAGCCAAACATTGTGTGCGTTTTTCTCAACCCAGTAGTGCCATAATACGAATCAATTAATGATAATAACAAAGATATCAAATTCTTATTTGATTCAAGGTAGACCGTTTGATTATTTTCTTTTTTCATCATAAACACGACCTAAGACAAACTTCAGATTTTTGTTCGGTTTATTGCAAATTTAAACAGATTTCCAGTCCCTTTAAAGATTGATAACGAACGCATCAATTATATTTGCTAAAAGCAATTCTTTGCTATGGAAAGGTCGAATTCGTACGCATACTTTGATGCCTCGATTAGAACCTGTAAAAATATGTTTGATGAACGGTTGTGATGAAAAGTTGCGATTGACTTACTACCAGAATGATGATTTCGAAGGACCAAGAACCTTCCAAAAGAAAGCTTACCATCCATTAAGGAATACGGAGGAGTGGAAAGACGAATAACCAAAGCATGACACCGTTCATTAAATTTAACTTCATTAGATCAATCAAAGATAAATGCAATAATAACGACCCACTGAAAATTTCAGTCAGAAATTCTCGATGGATCATTCACAAAGAGAATGACTTCCTTTGTTTTGTGTGGCAGACTAGTCAGCTGTTGGCAAAACAAGCGTGTGCAATAGATTTGGTGTAAGCCGTAATCGTGATTTACTTCAACTTGGTTTCTCATTATGACGCTTTCTTCGGTTCCACTTTCATTTCAAATGAAAAGTTAATTTGATCTCAAAAAGTAAGTATCTGTTTTGAAATTAATATTTCCGAATTACACTTTTGTGACGTTTTTCTTTAAATTAGTCTTGGCATCAGCATGTGCGACATTTTGAGACGAATTCTAGTGAAATTTACAATTGTTCGTTAATTAAAATGTTATTGCGAAATTGTTGAAAGTATGAAGCAGACCAGCCACTTAGTGACTGCCCAGGTGGAACCGAACCATATTTCAATGAAATCCATAAAAGTGACAGTAAATTAATCTGTTTGTGTTTTGTTTTATTAATATTATTTTTTGTGTAGATGTTAACCAAACGTTAAAAAGAATTTGATTTTATATTTATTTCGTCTTTCGACAGATTACAAATTACAAACAACAATCTGACTACGCGTAGTATACGGTCTACGTAGTGTCCACGCCATGCGACTTTTTCCATTTTAAAAAGAATTTTACTTATATAAAATGCATATGAATCTATTATTAATGAATTATTCAATTTGAGGTCTCGAAATTACCTGATTTGGCTCAAAAAATTATGCTTTATTGAGCAAAACTTCTCAGACATTACTAAAAATGAACCAGAATTGTTGAATGGAGACTGAATCGTAACTCTTTGGGCCAATTATTCCAGTACCCATCAACGAATCAGTACAATAAATATACCAAACGAAATGTTACATTGCGCTATCAATGGAATCAAAACAAAGGAATGAAAATTTTTATTCAGTTTTATTCAAGACAATATATTTGCAACAATGCCTTTTTATTTCGCGATATAAGATCATTAATTTGATCATAAGAAATATGAAATATATACAAAGACAAGGTATTTATAAAAAATACTTTCTGAAATCTTAATAGCTTTATGAATTTTTCTTTTATCTTCCTTCGCCTAGTTTATCTTCAAGCTTACTCGTTTTACAAAGAGAAAATTGACGAATGTCAAGTAATTATTACTGAAATTTGCTTGAATTACCTGTACAACAAGAATATAACAACTTTACTTAACTGGAGATGGGGAAATTGCAAATTCGAGTTGTTTTATTTCTCTAAATTTACCAGTATACTGCCATAGCCAGAAGATCTAAATATTGGTCATTTAAAAGTAAGCTAATCAGTATTTTCGTCACTTAATTTAAGTTTTATTTTATTTATTTATTTACAGTCTATTTAAATGACTCATTTACCATCTTCAAAAGCATCACTATTAGAATATTTTTTTTGTCAAAATAAAATTTGAATTCAGTTCGATATATTTAAAGAAACACTTGAAATAATTATGGATTTATGATTTTTCCTTCGTCTACTTTATCAGCAATGTCTCGCAAAAACCCAAAGTTGGATATTCACAGCGAGTCACATGTGATAAAATCAAATATTGAGCTTCGCACAAATCAAAGGAAGTTAAGTTATCGTGAACATCAATTGGATAAAGTTAAAATCGAATCTGTTCAACAGTTCATGAATGCTGCAGCAACTGCATCAGTAGTCGCTATCAACAAAGAAAATATCTATTGCTTAAATGTCGGGGATTTGAAGTCCTGGCTGACACATTCCGAAGACCCAAATTTAAAACTTAAAGTTGCTTCTTTAAGCATTAAAACAAGCCGCTGCACTCAGGTAGCAGCACTTTTAAAACTGGTCATTACGTCTATTCACGCGCCATTGGTCTTACTGGGACTAAATCTATTTGCCCTGCATTAATTTTATCGGAAGCTTTATACCAAGTGTGTGAAAAGGAATTCTTCTCAGACATACGTGATACTCTCAACAGACGGGTTACACAGAATGTTACCAATAAGGGATATAATCTCTTTTCTTTATGGCAATTGCGACGTCGATTTTAAAAAGAACTGCGAATCTCTTGTTCATGCAAGCATTGCAAAGAATCCCGTTCAAGGGCAACTGGAAGGGACTGACCACACTATAGTATTATTATTATTTGGTTAAATAATTATAGTGAAGTGCACAAGAAACTAAAAGAAGAGGGCGTGAAATGTCATCATGATAAAAAGAATCCAACTGATGCCGGAACTACGTGCCTGACAAGAAACAAGATTTGGTTGAGGTTGATATTCAAAGGTAAATTTTAATACCAATCAAATTAATTTTGATTTTTTTAGCATTATGCTTATGAATGGTAGCAATTTTAAATCTGTGCCTCTAAGCCTGAGCTTTCTGCCGATTTGTCAAAACTTGTAGAAGGTTTTAAACATTTGGCCAAGTCTGATCTTATGGTTCATTATACTAATGAAGAAAATGACGAATGCATGATTGCTGGTACTGATGACTCAGTGATGAGCTTTGGATACATCTTGAAATCTGCCTTAAATGCCTAAATTGAAATTAAAACTTCTGACATTTTTGTATCTTTTCGAGAAACTATTTTGGATGAATCTCCCAACAAGCACAATCATCTCATCATTACAGCCTGTCCATTGCAAGACGGTATTGCTGAAGTTATTGTAGCAGCCGGTCATTATTCGTTAATGAGTTAATCTCATTTAATCTAATTGATTATCAATCACACGTTTCTTGTGACGTTCTACCAGAACTAACACTCACACTAACTGCTGAATCACTATCGAACGTGATAGTCCTCAAATATGCCACTCCGACCAACTTGGTCAACCACTTTTGATCACTCTCTTAAGCTTCCCGCACTCGCTTCTTTCCCATTGCCTCGATCACCACCGATGATCTTATTAACCTGTGCCTCTTAAGATCACGTCGCCATCGAGTCTAATAAACTACGTTCGCAACCGAGGCACTTAATATCTGGTCTTTTGATCCAGAAGGTGTCGGTCCTAATTTGCTTGTGGATGATGTATCTAAGAATGTTCAATATCTCAATGAAATCAAGGAGAGCGTTGTGGAAGGTTTCCAATTGGCAAGGTAATTTATATTTATAATTAATTGATTTGTTAATTTACTTTTATAATGTAGAGTGGAATTTGCTAGATGACCCAATGGACGATAAGTCCAACCAATACCAGTTTATTATGGAAACTCGAAAACGTTAAGGCATCAAGGCATCAACTTTGCCAGATTATTATCAATAGAATTTTTATTAGAAATATTTGTTTTAATAATTACATTAATACTATTTTGTTTTTTTACAGTAATAAAAGCAAATGCTAAGCCATATGTACGAAATTAAATTTAAAATTTACAAAAGTCCAATCAAAAGTGCTTGGGCGAACATTCGTAATTTCAAATGCATTCAGTGAATGCTCTAGATAATTAACAACTCTTTATAATTATCAACTTTATCGCAACTTTTTCACTGCTCGGCTATGATTGTGTGTGATCGCACTATATAAAAGCTCTTGCCATACTTCGGCAAGAAAACTCGAACGCATTAGAAGACCATATACAGAAAGATTGTTATTGCTTATCGTTAGTACATAGAACATAGCAAACCCAAGTTTGGTTTGTTGGTTAGTTGAATGGCTGGCTGGGGTTTTTTTCGCCATTCAGTCAAGCTTGATTTGTGTCTCTCGAAGTCTCATTATCAACAAATGAGAAGAGAACAAATGTGCACAAGTGAGACCTACATGACAAAATGACATCGAAACATCAATGGGTGTCAGTACAAAATCTTAGATAATTGGCTTAGTCAACCAATAGTCCAATAGAAAGAACTGCCTCACTAATAAGTGAGCAGTTGTGTGGTCTCACTTATTTCTTAGGTGATGTCGTTTATTAATGACAAACGAAGTCAAAAAGTCACTAAAAAAAGAGTTCATCTGCATTCCACGTGCTGCCACTGAGATACAACAGATCGAGGCGTTGAAGGTAGACATTCAACCATTGCTTGGAAAATTCTCTGGACCGACCTGTGCCATATGCTACAGTTCCTGGAAGTGTGCGAGATGCCAAACAACGGAACGGCTTCGTGTTCAACATCAAACGGTACACCGCGTGTATGTTTAATGAAGAGGGCGCCAATCGATTCCTTTGAACCAACTTTCTCACTCACATAATTCGAGCCCACGAAGTGGTCTCGCCTGGCTATGCCTTCCACTTTGGCAACAAATGCGCAGCCCTATTCTCGAGTTAACACTAGAAAACTTCATGACCTTCATATTGTGGGCATCCTTAAAGGTATTAATAGTTCCAGTCTTGACCAAGAACTGATCGACACCAACAAGACCGCAGATATTACCACAAGCAACATCCTCAATAGATTCAACATAACGACCCATCATACGCACAGTTCTAAAAGTTAAAATTAATTAGAAAAACTTTGATTGGTATTGAAATTTACCTTTGAATAGTCGCAACCAAATTTTCTTTCCAGAGACGTAGTTCGGGCCCATGATGCGAACCTTTTGTCCTGATGCAACGCCAGAAAAGACACGGCAAAATGCATAGAAGCGACCTTTATCCGAAGTAGGAACCATTTTTGAGATATACATCACAAGAGGACCTGGTGGATTCCAAGACTTGACAGCAACCGCAGCTTCATCGTCATGTGGAACATTATATAATAACTACATACGATATTTCTGAGCTGTAATTGGCGATGGCAAGTGAGTGGTAATCATTTAGAGCAGAGAATCGCCAGAAGGAAGCCAAGTTCGCATGACAACTTTAAGAAGATTCTTGCCATCTTTATCCTTATCGTCACCCTTAAGGACAATGTCCAACTTTTCCAAAAGCTTGGTGGTTCCGTCTTTTTTGAAATACATAATTGCATCAAAAACCTTGAAGATTAGATCCAAGACAAATATGCAAAAAGCGCGCTTATAACCATCATCAAAACGCTTAGACCACTTATTAGCAGCAGGATTGTAAAAGTTTTCGCCCCACAAATGATTCACGTCAATCTTAAACTTTTCAGCGTATATTTCAGAAAATTGTTTGAACGAAAAAGCCCAACCATGCAATCCAGAACCAAAACTAACACTTCCTTTGGAAGGATCAACACGAATGTCTCCCATTGGTCCATTTTCATCATAGGTAGAAATGATGACGTTGACGTTTTCAATAATTCGAGTACATTTTTTAAACATATCTTCCTGTTCAAGTTGAGTAAGCATAGCCAAATCCATTTTGTTCATAAAAAGAACTGGCTTAATTCGTTCAGCAATGGCTTGGCGCAAAACAGTTTCGGTTGGAATAGAGACGCCTGTTTGTAATTATAATTAAAAATAAAGTAAGATAAATTTAACGTACCAGAAATGCAATCGACGACGACAAGGGCACCGTCAGCGCGGTTATTTGTCTTGAAGTTCGTTTTCGCGTTAGGATTGCCACCTTTGGCGGTTTGCTGTGGTTGTTGTGGTTTAAGCATATTATTGTAATGTCCATGAACATTCTGATTGTGATTGTTTGAAGCACATTTGAGAGCTTTTGCTTCAACTTCCTTAATTATTTTGCTTTCACTACTGAGTCGTATGATCACTATACTACTATTATCCATCCCATTTAGTTCATTGTGGAAACGCTTTGCAATGGAACTTGAGGCAGTATGTTCTGCGACTTTCTTCTGATCGGTATTTGCATTTCCGTAAATGAATGAAATAATATCTTCTTGTAAAACTGATCTGTGAAGGCCATCGGTGGTCATTATGATAAAACATTAGGAGTTTTGGTCCCGTTTATGGTGAGAAATATGTCCTTCGGATAAGATCAAGTTAGGCTTTTCTCTTTTTGTCGCTAATAGGCCAATGCATCGACTAAAAACACTTGAAAAGTTGAGTTTTTTCAATGTCAATTTTCCAGAATAATCTGGTTTGTTGTCAACGCCCTTAATATTCTTTAATCTGCTATACTCCTTTCTGGGTGTGTGAGAATGGTGCATATTTGTACTCTTCATTTCGTTATTGGTGAGCCAGGATTTAACATCACCGACATTAAAACTCCATATCTCCTTTTCACTTAAAACAGTCATGCAAAATGTTGCAAAACTAATATCGGCAGGATTGATAAAAGTAGAAGCTGTTTTTGGTTGAGTTGTTTCTTGTAAAGTTTTTTGAAAGTTGAGTAAGCCATTTTTGAGTGCATTCTCCATTGTTTCTTTTTTCTTTAATAATTTAACCACATTATCTACGAGGTCTTTCTGTATTTGATTTGCTAGATCATCTCTATGACCGTCAATTAACAAGACAAATGTGAAGTTTTCAGATTCAATAATTTGGATGGAATCTAATTGAGAACGCCGAAACCCTTCAATAGAAGAATAAAAGATGTCACAATGATTGTGTTTCGATTGAAACATTCCCGATTTTGCAATCATGTTGGGATTGGATCTTAATTGGGTCATCTATACAAAATAAAATAAAATTACTGAATTGGAAAAGTAAAAGTTTAATTGCTTTATTTTTCAATGTGTATTAAATTTCGATTATTTGATATTAGTAATCTAGAAAAATTAAAAATTAAAGATTCTATAGTAGAATCTATATATTTGTTTTTAGTTAATTCTTCATTAAAAGATGCTGCAACTACAGCCGAATCTATTTATTTTGCCCACAATCTTCAAATTATAACAATATACGGTTGGGTATGGTTATAAACCTCATTTCAAAAAGCCGTTATTGTTTAAATGCAAATCTATTATGAGAATTACAAGAAACTTTAAATTTACTGCTAATACCAGCAACCAAAACGAAAATAGTCTATTTTACGAAAATTTTGGCTAACAGCAAGTTTAACACTACACTAACGCAAGCAAAGAAATTGTAGCTTAAAAATTACATCAAAAATGACATTTTGGCAATCAAGATACTCTTAAATATTTTATTAACGAGTTGCTTATATAATGCAACAAAAAGTTCATCACATAAATGAATTGCTAAGATCTGGTCCAAATGGACCCATTTCGTCATAAACGAACCCGAAAGCACAATCGCACGCGTGAAGCAATCTACCGACTTGACCCCTAACAAGACCTATAGTTTCTGCGACAGTAATATGGCAGTTAAATGGTCTCAGGTTACACTTTGCTAAACGAGAGTATATAAAGAATACTACATCAAAACTTTTGTACGTTTATACTTAAAATTCGGTATCAAATTTTAATGGTATATGGCACAAAAGAAAAAGATTCAGCACAAAAGTGAGTAAAAAACAGAATGATCAAACCGATAGATCGCGATCTCGATATATTGACTGTGCTGCTATATATTATAGCCTTGTTTGATTCACATTTTTTTTGCACTTTGACACGGTCTTGATTGAATCATGAATGAAAATTCTTTTGAAGACTCGCTGTAAAGTCTCCTAGAGCATTCAAGCCCGGAACTCTATTTCATGGAAAATTCATAATTATCAATGAAATTTCAATGCTCCGAGTTCTTTTAGTAGCAAATAGCCTAATTATCAATGAAATTTCAACGCTCCGAGTCTTTTTAGTAGCCTATAGCTATAGATTATAATAGATTATAAATCTAGAATAAGTAAAAAGTGCAACTCACCTCGAACCCATTCTCATAACCATAACCGACCGATTATTCCAACGCAAACAAGATAAGGCTGTGACAAGACTCAGTCGGGATAAGGCCCGGACGAGAGTGAAACTAATGGACAGTGAGACCACTACTTGAATCGCTTCACTAGCTAATTGAAACGGGCGAACAGGTCAAACAGTAATATTATTTGCGCCTAACACGTCTGTTAGTGATATGTTGCAAGAGCGGTCTATTGTGTTACTGATCGACCATCTAGCTATATACATGTAGTTAATATTAAAAATCTGCAAAAAAGCAACGCAGTCTTAGGTCAACCCAAAAAGATCTAATGGAAAAGAGACAATCAATTAAGTTGTAGAGGGGTTAAGGCAAAGGGCACAATAATACAGTATGGTGGATGTTCACACCATGCTCGATATAATTGACAATTATATTGCTAAGGCGAAGATTGGGCAATGATAATGGCTGAACACTGGTACACTTACTGGTAGTGCTCGTTATAAGATAAGTTCCTCATTGTCTTTGGTTTACTTTCGCTTGTTTACGACTATCTGTAACTTCATTTATGATGGAAAGGTACATTTTCAAACAGATATTATCTTATCTTATTAGCTTAAAGCGACAAAACAAACAAGTGACAAATAGTCAGAGATGAGCACGATCAAACAAATCGTCACTTACCGTAGGAAGATACGGCAACAGGAGAGGATGACTCGTTTTCGCCAACTTTCTTAATGAGGAGTCAAAAATCGAAATCGTTAGGAATTTCCCGAATTGAATAAGCCGGAGAAAATGGCAATTGGCCAAAGCGAATCCAAATAGATTCTATTTAACAGAACGAGATTTCAAACCTCGATTGTTAGGATTCCTGGGGTTCCAATGGACTAAAGCGGGAAGCCTAAAGAGAATTGCGAGAGAAAGCAGCTAGTCTCGAAATAAGTTCCAAAAGTTGTTTTGTCGAGTGTTGCTTGATTATTCTGCTTGCCATCAGATTCAATGTTATTCAATGAATTAGGTATGTTTAGTGGAGCGGCATGTCGGTGGTAATACAGCAGGTTGCAAAACTCTAGAAAAGTTGTTAATACTATCTCCATCAAAGCTATTCTAAGTGTCACCAGTTGATGGCTCGATATTTAAATTGGCGAAATTGAAATTGGAGTACTCGAACGACGGCTTGACGTAATGCTGTCTTCGGATGGCAATATAACACCACTGTTGGGTGATGCCATAGACTCGTCAATCTTCAATAAAATGTCTCGTCCGAGGAGTGCAAATTTTTCAAATTGAATCCTTTGTGCTTCATGGCAGCGAGCACTTCCTTCTCCAGAGTGATGCATCTTTGTTGCATCAAAAACCACCAAAACATTAATGGGCCAATTGCCACCGAATCAATGTAGATGTTCTATAATAAGAAAATGACAACAGTTGCACGCATCGTCCAATGGTTCATTAGAAATGGAGTGATTCACTGGTTCACTGCGATCATCGTAAACTTCAATGTTGGCATCGTTTTTTAGAAGGCACGACACATTTCAAAATAGCCAACCATGGTTGCAGACTTCGTGCAATAGAATCTACCCGCAAAGTCTTTGATGTTAAGGGAGGTCTTTTGCTCGGTTAGTCGTTCCATTTGGAGAATTTTTCCTGTTATGGATGCAATATGAAGAAATGTCTTGCCAAATTGGTTTAATCTGTTCAGTTTCGATGCATTTGAGTTCCGCATGTGACTTAATCGAAAGTTATCCGGAATTTCTTCATTCTCACTATAGATAGAATTCTCACTACTGCTCAACAAAAATCGAAATTACAGCTGTCGTAGTGATTGTTATTGTCGCTGAAAACCTTAACTATTATTGTCATCATCATAAGAGTCATTTAGATAACTTAATTTTCAACTCTTTTTGTTGGTCGATATCTACTTCATGGATCTTAAGAAAATGGAGAATAGCCTTGATTGCCTGAACGCTCCACCAGGAACCATTAGCAACTGAACGATCTTTTTCCTCGTGAATTAAGCTATCAGAATTACATAATCGAAGTGCCTTAAAATATACTGCAGGTGGAAATTATCCTCGTTTTGAGATTAGCCTTCTCGTCGAATTCCAGTTAATCAACAATGATTCCATATAGACTTTCTTACAAGTGAGAAATTTTAAGCAACGAGCCACACTGTTCACAGTTGTTTGCGAGATTCAAGTTATATATTCCTGTGTAAAACTTTCGATTGCCGCTTCATAGTTATGTTCGTCACTGTAACTGTACAAATCTGGTAATGGAAACATATTTTCGAGAGTAAGCAGCCTGGCTAGTTTGCTTTTTTTGTGCTTGATACAATTCCTGTTTGTAGTAATTGATTGCTTGAGAAAAACATTTCATTTTTATTTCCACAAAATGATAATCAATTAAATCATAAAGTGCAATAATTTCATTGGAACCTTCAACACATTTAGGCAACTTTTGAACATCATCACGAATTAAATAGGCAATCTTAAGAAGGCGTTCTGCTTGTCTGTTTGTCTTCCTCTGTGAGTGATTTAAGCCAAAATGCCTTCTGGAAGTAATTTCTGGGGTTTTTGACATTTCAACTTTACAATGCCCAAAGAGCGTCACATTTTATCGTTTTATTCCTTAGTTAGCTGCAAAACATCTTCATATGATTGAAGTGCCTCATTTAGTGAATTAATCTTCTCATAAATTTATCCCAATGCGATTTGACAACGAAAAAGCTAGTCATTTAGAAAATTGAATCTACAAACGAAATAAAAATAAATATTTAATATAATCGAGAAAATATTGTTACCTGGTTAATACAATTGAATTTGGCAACAACTTTTTGCCCTTATAAAAATCGTTCAAATTTTCGCAGACAAGTCCAAGATTGAGTAAAATCGAATCATGATTTCATATCGGAATATTCGCGGGACTTGAATTTTCCAGAAGACATAAGACTATAAATATATAAAAAATAAATCACACCAATATATTGGAAATAAATCAATAATTCTTACCTTTCGTATAACTCGCATTCTTGCATTCTTAAATGGCTTGAAAAGCAATGAGAGGTTTGTCCGATTCATATCGGTCAGGTTATTTGTTCATTTTGCTCACCACTGTCGCTTCGTTGTGCTCTTCTACAGCCTCATCAAAGTGACAAAGTTCTCGGTATTTATGACCGAGAAGATTCGTTATTTCTACATATTTGAAAGGCTCATTTTAAAACTTTAGTTTGTAACAATTTCAATTCTACACAAATAAAGACATAAGACAACATGGAGATCATTTGAAATGATTTGAGAAAAAGACTTTGATTTAAGTAAGGACCAAGTCTTTTAAGGAGCTCGAAAACGCAGCATTTCGCTGAATTGAAAGCGCGAATGTTTGTGGGTGAATAGAAATTAAACAGATGCACAACGCAGGAGATACTTGCATAACAAGGCCTGAGTAACAACAAAGGCAATCGTATGATTACTTTTGGCGGTTTCCTAAATCCAGCAAAATCATTCATTCCTGATGTTGTGAATATGAAGGTTAATTGTGATTGTCTTCGTCAAGTCCAATTGCGCCTGACTGCCATTTGTCAACGTACGACAAGCCACGTGACGTTTCGTCAGTCTATAGACTCAAACTGGACAGACAGACAACCAACTGCCAATGCACTCGAGTGCATGTTGTAGTTAGTGTGCGTCTGCCTCACTCTTGGCCATAACTGCATGATGCAGTCTGCATCTCGCTGTCTCATATGCCATTGCTGTGTTTTTTGCGCCTTTTTGGCCTTATTTGCGATTGAGTTGAGATTTGAGTTTGAAGTTTTGATTCTGGATCGATTCTGCAACCATGGATAATTCTACCAGTTTGTCAGTTTCCTCCAATATATGCAGTCTAATAGATTTGTTTCACCAGTCGGCTGTTTTGTTTTATGAAAACTATGTTTCCCAAATGGACTGAACTTCTCTTCTTTAATTCATTTGACCAATTTGTTAATTCATTAATTTTCAATAATTCTTCAGTGTATTTATCAAATGATTCTACTGCGATCACCCTTTCTGGACACGTCTTCATGCTTAACTCTTTACTCACGTATGCCATCCTCGTCTTCTTCAAATTCAGTTGACATTATGTTCATTTTTCCTTGGTTGATGCTCAACAATATTCAACAACTCGAGTTGATCAACCAATGTCCACAATTCTACTCCAATCACATTGTCTTCAAATGAATCTTCTTCTTCAACAAAATCGGCAATTTTCTCGTATCAACTACAGCGATTATCGCAACTTAAGCAAGACAACTATACTTAACCGTGGTCTACGCGCCGTTCACAAAGGTTTATATGTTATGTAATATTTTATTTATTTTAGGTTTTAACATAAGTCACTTTAGAGGTAATCTCATGTTCCAATCAAAGTGCTAAAGTGCGCGATTCTGCCAAATGATCTCATTCTATTGTTTTTTTAAGATTACGTATATGAAGCGTGACCTTGTTGATCAGAATATTTTCATTATGTTGGAAAAATCTGTTAAAGGTGGTGTACCAAAACTACTCATAACTGTCAATGGACGAGAAAATTATTCTCCACGAATTTCTTTTAAAAGAACTCGACAGATCGCCAAAAAACCCTGACTATGGGCGCCGTACAATTGAGTTTGAAATAATGAGAATGTTTGCGGTAAACTTGTCCTGCTTAATATGGCTCGAAAGTCCTTTAAATTTTGATTTATTCTTACTAGAACCAGCACAATACAAGGTTTATTGTGTGTACAGTGTGAAAGCTTTCGGTTAATTTAATTGGTTTCGTTTAAACCAAGAGCCGATTCTATTGCGTTGCTCACCTAAACGGTGCTTTTGGTTAGAGAACATTTGTATTATTAAATTATAGTCAATGTAATCTTATTTGCACTCGACCAAACTTACAAATTGTTGCCATTAAGCAGAGTGTCACTTCTGTGTGTCCTAATCACTTAACTTAAGTTAACCAAATTTGGTGGCAGTGAAATAGAACAGTGTTGGTCGCCTGCCTTTGCTGTACTGTACCACTTTTTGTTCTTGTTTGGCTTGCACTCATAATTCCTTAGATATATTAATTAAGCAATTTACATAGCTGTCATTTATGGGCTATATTGGGATTATAACTTTTGCTGTGCAAATATTATTAATAATGACAATGCTCCTGGTTGAACTATCAATGTGGCTTTGTGCTTTTAATTTTGGCCCGAAAGAAAAGGCGTTTCATATTGTTAAGCTATTTAGTTTGTGTTCATTCAATCGTTTCCTCTCGGCTTTCTCTGTGAGTGCAAATGAAAACCCTCCAACTTGACTCGTTAGCTAACGCAGTAAAACAGCATATAACAATATTCCTGGATATTGTCCTTTAGTCCGGTTCTCTTCCAACCCCCAGTTTTGACTATAGTAATTCATTCGAAATTGCCATTCTTAAATTGACGCAATATATATTAGCTAACTATTCGACAAACATAGCATTACTAGCATAATCTCAATAACCACTTGAAGTGGCAGAAGTTGGTTTGAGCATGTTGAGTATTGAAATATCGAGTTGTTACGGTAATGTTTGTTTGCATCGATCAGTTTTTCAATTGTTCCTCAATCAATCGATTGTCAAGAACGATGTCCGCTAAGCAATTGCCTTTCTAATTTGATGTTTGCGTTCGGTCCGATTGATGGCTAAAGTGAGGAAGCGGCCAGAATGCCTTCCTTAATGTCATTAATAATGACAACTATTTAACATCAATTGGTGGCACACAAGCAGTAGCAATTGTTGTTCAGTGTGCAGCCACCGAAAGCATCTCATTCAATTCAAATCGTATTAGTCTGCCTCTTTGCTCGTTCGGCCCGTTCTGTATTGCCTCAGAACGGCGAATATTAATATGGCATGTCTATTCTGGTGTGTATCAAGCGAGAACAATTTGCGTATTACATAAGCGAAATCAAAGCAATCGGAATGGCTCACGCTCGCGAATGTTTTCTAAGTTCAAATTCACATGTCGCAATAATAACGTTGGGCCGTTTTGACTTCTGTCAGATTTTCATTGTAATTGCTTTTTATTAAAACTGTGAGATTTAGCAAAGTAAGTTCACTTCCTGACCACATTCAAGTAGTCTTTGTTTTTGTGCGATTAATAAATAATCTCTATTTATTATGCATAGAAGATGAAACCTAACTTAATAATAACGGAATTTTAAAATTTGCTCAACTTTGGGCAATGATTGTTTAATTTGTGATATTTTCCATAGATTATTTATTTAAATTAACGGTAGACTTCGATTGGAAAGAATAGTTTTTTTTTAAATTTTAGTTGTGCAATAAATGAAATTAATTTATTGGCGGCTAATTGAGGATAAATTGCCATTTAGTGGAATGTCTTTGCATTTACTGCTGAGTTGGTGGTTTAGGAGTAGTAACACTGGACGGTCCACTTGCACTACTACCAGCTTGGTTGGTCGCCTTGTCCAAAGGACCAACAGGACCACTAGAAATGTCACCAATGGCGCCTGGAGCGGGAGTTGGAGCTTGAACTGGAGTTGCAATTGGAGTTGAAACCGAAGCTGGCTGCTGAACTGGAGCCTGGCTGCCACCGTTTGGGAGGGCGTTTGAAGTGCTTCCAGCTTGCAAATTGAGGGCCAAAGGGGCGGTGGCCTTACTAGGATCAATAGAAGTGTTCTTAGGTGAACTTGATGGATAAGTCGACTTAAGTGGAGTGGGACGAAATGGGACTCGATGAGTGCTTGCTCCTGTAGTCGACTTTGCCGAACTGCTCATTCCGAGCTCAGTTTGTTTTGGCGCTGGAGTTGCTTTTGCTGAAATAGACAAAATGCCAGTGGTTGAGCTTGGTGGAATGGGACTAACAGCGACTGATGGGGAAATTTTCTCGGCCGGGGTAGACGAAGCAGACAAAGTCCCTTGGCTCTGGCTAGGTCCTGGACCTTGACTTGGGTTGGCAACTAGCATTGGTGCTGAAATGTCAGTTGGAGTCGCTTGGTCCTGGCTAGGACTTGGACCTGAATTTGGCGTGGTAACTGGCATTGGTGCTAAGATGTTATTTGGAGTGCTTGGCGAAGAGCTAGATGGAAGTAATTCTGCAGGAATTGGTGCTTGGCTCTGTGGGCATCCTATTGGCGTGTGAGTTGCAAGGTGCGTTAGAGGCACATCGATGCTCTTCGGCTTGGTAGATTGAATGTTTGAACTAATTTCCTCTTGAAGAATTGGCGAAATTAGACTGCCAGTGTCGCTAGGAGTCCCAGTAAGGGAAGTGCCACTGTTGACCAGTGAAACTTTCGAAGTTTTGCGTTTGCCTTTGGTAGAAGCTCTACGTTTGCTCACTTTTCCACGTTTGGAACGAGTCTTGCCAGTGATCCCGCTTTTGCGTTTTCGAGTTTTCCTTTTCTTGGAGACCTTAGACAAGTCTTGCACACTAGACAACATTTCCTGCAATTGAGCCAGACTGACCGAGACTATGGTGTCCCCATTTGGATCGGAAGCCGAACCTGAGCCTGGGCTTTGTACAGTCGAGCTTTCTGATTCGGAACCGGACGAGCCCAATGTCTGATTCTTGCCATCGTTGTTGGTAAGAGCTCTTTTTTGACGACCTTTGCCTTTACCCATTCCTTTGGCTCTGCTTCGGACTTTGCCTTTGCCACCACCACGGCGAGTTTTGCTCGTTGCTTTACGTCCTTTCTTGGTTCTCTTGGTTTGTGATCGCGCTTTGCCAACCACGGTTGAGGAGTTCGAACGACTGTTTTCGGTAGTGGATTTGGTAGGGCTTAGTGTTGCTGGAGAAGCCACGTGGGTTGTGGTCGCCGGATTTGGAGCAGGGCTACCGGCAGTGGGCGATCCAGGCGGGGACGCGGCATTGTTCTCTTCCTCACTGCTTGACTCAGAAGGTGAACTTGGCATCACAGACGGCAATCAATGGATGTAGTGTGCCAAAGTAGCAACGTTTAACAGTGACAAAACAATATAGCTTGAAAATTCAAATAAAGCAACATACATAGGTCCACACTTTTATATACACTCAACAGATTCAAATGAAATGAACTATTTGATTAATAGCTTAATTGATTTAATGAGTTAGGTCGATATTCGAATAACTCAATTTATTCATTGGTGTGTTGCTTCAAATATGTTTTCTTCTGGCTCAGTAGACAATTTGGCAAGGACCACTTATTTGGGTGTAGTTAAATTGAATTCACATTTGATAAAAGCTCTACAAATTAGCCTTTTTACAAGAATAAACAAATCTAATAACTGAACTACAAACAGGCACTAGTTGTGCACCATTCTGCACTAATTGTACAATTATAATTAGTTTTTCCCAATGGCTCACTTTAAAGTGGCCTGTGCACGGTTTTACAACATTAATCCAGCATAAGCAATCCAAATCAATTACATAGCTTTAATTGAACTTATATTTTTAGTGCAGAATCTGTATTGCAAATGCGTTGCAAAGTGTTGGCGGTGTTCGTGGTTGGCAGCAAACACGGCCGTTTGGCTAGTTAACAATTGGCTTCGTTCAAACTCCACTGCTACTCTGGGTTAGTATTCAGTGTTGATCATTATTAGCATGGACACCACACTGCCAATCGAGCACTGCACACTGTTTACAGTGCACATTGCCATTTGCATGCAGAATAAAATAGAATTTGTTTGCACCAACCATTTTTGTTAATATTTGGAAAAACTAGGATCTGCTGCATGAACTTGCCGCCTCTCTGCTCCCCGGTCCTCGGCTGCCTCAGTTCAGCCACTTCATAGTCAGCCTATGTCTCATTAATCTCTAGAGCTCGTGCGCATGCAAGGTTCGTTAGTCATTGGTCGTCACCAGACAGATCTCTCCATTCAGAACATCATCAGAACAGCTGAGTTAACGGTCCATCAGTGGCAATTGCGAGTATGAATTAATAGTGGACGACAACAAGTTTCATGTCCACAGCGGTCTTAGCTGCTCGATCGCCAGTCTTTGCTGACGTGTTCAAATTTGACTCGAATTGGCCGTGAGAGCACTTACAACAAAGTGGAGATAAACGACATTGAGATTCAAGTGTCTGACGAGCCAGTACATTTACTTTTGTAAGATTCTTTCAATGGACAAAATTTTGTTTAATGGTTAGCCGCTAAATTGTTGTCTCATGTAGGCAATGTAATATTACATTTTATTTAAATAAGATTTAGCTAACTATTTACCAAAAGCCAAAATGATATGCACTTTTACTGCAAGTTTTGTCTGATTGCAACTTGAAACTATTTTTAGTCCCCCATTTCATTCGCAAATGGCGGAAGACAAACGAGAAAGACCGCTCCACTGAAAGTGAGGCCATTGCTGATGTAGAAGTAATCGAGCCTGACTCAGTTACATCGCTTTGACAGCGTAGTCTTAGAAAGCCAACAAGCCCGACAGGCAACAACTTTACCCGACTAGCACGAATTGGACTGTACCAGTGACTCGCTCGGCTGAACATTGAACTCATACTCCAACTTGACTTGATGTATTATTGCTCATTGCTATTAATATAGATCAATAGAAATGTGAAATGATTCAATTATTTGATTGAATGAATGAACTTTATTGGCACATTGCGTCGTTTGTTTCATCAATGCTCCGTTGTCCTCCTGTGTCCTCACAGGCCCATCTGTCCCAGGACCGTGTTGATGATGGAGACACGTGTCACCCATTTGTGTTGCAGTACCTCGTCCACCTTGGGTCGAGCATTGGGAGTGAACTTGATCATGGCTTTGATCAGTTCCTTGCAGGCGTTCTCAATCTTGGGATTCGAGTAGGTGATTTCTTGGTTAGTCATCTTGTTCATCGTGGCCTCGTCCACTTTCGTCGAATATGGCTTGGCCAGATTGAGCATCTCAAAGAGACTCACTCCCATTGCGTAGATGTCCGCTGCTTTGGCATCGTAGAAACCTTCTCTGGTAGATGCGGACTCGGTCGGGGCTAGTGTGCTCTTGCTTGAGGTACCACCAACGGTGGCAGATGACTTGTTAGGCTCCACCTTGCGATACAACTCCGGAGCCATGTAGCCATCGGTGCCACATCGAGTTTTGCGTAAAATCTGAGCGAGCACAATCTCAGTCTGACCAGAGCCTCGGGCAGCGAAACCAAAGTCTCCAATCATTGGGTTAAAGTCGGCGCTCAAAAGGAAATTGTCCAACTTGAGGTCTCGATGGGCAATGTTGTGTGAGTGCATATACTGCAGTCCAGTGCACAGGCCACTGAAGTACTTTTTGGCCTCCTCGTCGGTATAGGGTCGCTTGAGCCGACCGGTGATGTCGTGCTTGATGGAACCATTTGGTGCGAGTGCCATCACGATGTAGCCATGGGTGTGGGTCTTCAACACCTCGAACGTCTGCACAATGTTCGGATGCTTGAGATTCTTCGAAATGAGCATTTCTCTTCTGAGACAATTCTTAGCCCAGTAGGTCTGGCTCGAATCGGTCAAGTCGAACACCTTGATTGCCACCTTGATAGAAGTCTTTTCTTCTGGATTGTCTTCCGCTTCGTCGTTCACCCTCTTCATCTTTCCCTTGTACACTCTGAAAGAATGAAATTATGTTAGCTCACATGGAAACAAACACTCACCAAGTACACTTACACTGCAAATCCACCCTGGGCAATGATGCGCCCCACGTCATATCCACGAGAATGGAGAAACTCTTTTGGGTCTTTGACTGCGGATACAGTGGTCTGGATGGATGAACGTGAACCCACCGAAGATTGTTCATGGGCTGGCACTTTGCTCTTGTTGTTGACGGCAATTGAGCTTTTCAAGTTAGCCGCTTTTGAGTCCTTTGGGTCTTTCGTTTCTTTAGAAGGAGACATGACGACACAGGGCCAATTGACCAAAGACCAACAGGGCGAGACAGAAGAAAGGTTGGAGAGAGACTTTGAGAAGTAGAACAGTCAAATGAGGCTACATCCAAAGTGGACTCGAGTAGGGGACATTTTATAGTAGAAAGGTTAACCTTGCCATGAATTCGATTGGTTCAATTCAATGGATTCGAATTAAGCAATTGACTCGAAACAGGTTCACTTTTGAACTTAGTTGAATAAAATATTGTCAGAGCAATCGAATTTGCATATTTTATTGTAACATTGGCATTTAGTCACTTCTTGTGTTTACTTAGTACTTTTAGTAACCAAAACGCTAGATCATTGAACTTATAATTGGTCTCACTTTGGCCGTCTTCTTGCTTCGCTTGGTGCTTTTGTCCCTGTCCTCTTTAGCTTTTGTTTTCTTAGTCTTTATTGACTTCTTCGACTTTGGCCTCTTCTCAAACTTTGCCTTCTTTGCCTTATCCTTCGCAAGTAATTTCTTGATTTGGCCAGTGAAACGTAATGGGGCAGTGTGAGTAGTATGGTCGACGAGAATCAAATCGGGAGCATGTCCACCACCGGGAAGTGTCGCTCTGACATCGCTTTCGGCAGATGATCGACTCGATCGATTCGAATCAGTAGTAGAGGTGACCGTCTTTGGTTTCTTCTTTCTTTTCTGTTTCCTTCGTCTTTTGTTTGACCGATTTCTGCAGCTGCCATCGTGGCCGGGTGATTGGTGTCGAGCCAGAAACAGTTGCGCGGCCAACAGTGCAAACACAAGCAAAAACATCAGAATTAGACTGTGTTTGGTGAAGTGGCTTGTCTCGGTGGCTGTGCTAATTGTATTGGCAGTTTCCCTTGTGACACTGTCCACCAAACTGGGTGTGGATAATTTGGGATATACTTTTGGTGAAGGCGAGACGTGATGCGTAGTCGTTGTTGTAGTGGACTTCTTTGTCTGCCACCAGCCAATGTTGTGCAAGAAATTGTTTAAATCGCCAAAGTAAACAGTTGCCGAAAGCAACGCAACAACGATAAATAAATATATATGTTTAGAATATTTGTATAAGAAAGCTTTTACATCCCGTTTAGATCGATTGTTCTTCTTGTGGACAGTTGTTGCAGAGTTGAGATCGAATATTGTGTGTGCACTCCATCGTTGGTGATGATCCGTGTGATAAAGACGATCGCTTGCACCAAACTCGAGAACGGCTTGATCATGAGAGAATTTCACAAATGTTCGACTCGACAGTGGCATGCTAGTGACACTTGAGATAAGAACGTAAAGGCAAAACAAATAGTGACATATCAAACGGAGATGAGGTGTCCTGTTGAGGCAAATTTCAAAGGATAAGAGTGAAAGATAGAAATCCTAACAAAATGACCATTAAGTCTTGCGTTTATATATTGACTTTGTCCACTGACATGCTCTAATTGAAAAGAACTCAAATGTGAATTAGTAGACCAATTTGAACTACAATTAAGTAATGTAAGTCAATTATGACAACATGCTCGTGCGTCTAGCGAGTTTCTTTTGAACCTAGATTAGAATCAGATTCTTATTGCAAATTGTCATTTGCTCATTTGTACTCGATTTAGAGATAAAATTTTAAGCACATTATTTTATTAATCTCACAATTTATTTTCACAGTTTATATTTTGTTGAACTTGGCCGCATCTTATACGAAAATACGACCTAAGTAATGTTCATTTTATTTGTATTTATAAGTTTTGTTTCTTTGATATTCACAGCCAACCGGAATATGTTGTCACAGTGTCACCGAATTCTCAGAACAACGAATTGACAAATTTATTTTTATTTACTCTCCGCTGGCTAAATTATTTTAAATCAAGATTGTATGTCGCTGATGACAAATTAACTCAACAGGTCATTTAGAAGCTTTACTAGTATTGTTTCGTAATATTTTTGTTCAAAAGTGCACTCCAAATGATGAAAACTATTTTGATCTTAGATCTATCGGTTCGAGTTCAAAGCTTTATCCGTTGGCTGTCAACGCTGGATCGAAAGGAGGTTTGTTTGTGGGTTTTATTTTGAATTTTTTCAATTATATTAATTATGATTCCTCCTTTTCTCACACAGATTCGCACATTGTAGTGTGTGTCATCTAGCGCCGAATCAATACCTGAATACAAGCACGATTAGTCTTTGAAGGACCAATTACCGAATGAAAGCTGTCCTACTAACCCGAAGATTGCTTTCTAAATATTTAAGGTGAATTCGAGTTATTGACATTGACTCGACCCTTCTCAAGAATTCTCGACGCTACTTACTACAAACATATTCAACTGAACCTATTGATTTTTGAGCAGTTGAATTTGGGGGTCGTGTATTGCCTGCACTAGAGGCACGTTAACCATTTGACGCCAATTTTGCTCATATCAAAGAGAAATGTGATGTCTGGTTTATGTGGAAAACGAAACTCCACTTTGACAAACCAAAGCAGGTGTTTTCAATTACAGATTGCACTGTCGAAAAAATGATGCATCATGATTACATTTGGACAAACCAAGAGATTGCTTTGATTGTCATTTCAGAAAGCAAGTAAATATTCTTTTTTATTAATCGATTTATTTGTTTATCACTCTCGATTCAAATCCAGAATTAACATATCATCGACCGTGGTAGACTAATTGATTAATTTTCGTATCACAATTCTTAATCTTTGTTTATTAATTCCTGTTGTTTTCTTTGTCTTCTTTAGATCTTAGACAATTACCACAAAGCTAAATTCTCCATTCTGAAGAAATTTATAATCTGCGAAAGTATTTTACGGATTTCGTTTATCAGATTGTGTGTAAAGATGTGAACGGAGATTCGATGAAAAATTCAAAAAATGATTACTTAAGAATTTGCCTCTGAGCAACAATGGAAAATGATGTGGTATGAATAAGGTTGTGGATGTTGGTAAATATATTATCGACCTTCCATTCAAACTATCCGAAATGTCGAGAAACTACGATAATGGGAGTCGATGGAAACCACCCTGATCATGGTGAGAGCATTGATGCATCGATTGCTATAGTACGTAGTTGTAGCCTATGTATCTGCACTTTTGCTTCATTATTATTGTGCACTATTCTATTATTATTAAAATGGTTTTATTTGAATTTGTTTTTATGCAATAAACACAAGACTGTAAGAAATTCGTTGTAAGAATACATTTTTGCCCGCTTTGTTTACATTTTAAAAAAGTGACCTTTTCATAGAAGACGTAGCTCATGTAGAGGAGATCGTCGTTTAGCTCCGAATGATTTCTCTATTTCTGAATCAAATTGTTTGAACTGTGCTAAAGTATTGATTTTTTTTCTTTATGGGATGCATTTTTGTGTGTAATTCTAAAACGTTCTGGAACATTCTAGAGCGAAGCAAACACTTACTAGCGGTTGCATCGCTAATCACGATTCCACTTTCATCACCAATGTTGCTGTTACACATACAACTTGTATGATTTGGCACTTTCTATGCGAATCTGCGCATGTGCGTGGTTAACTCCACCTCTATCTTGTTGGCACGCTTGCCGATTTTATCCTCTTCCTTTGTTGTTCGACTCTGCTTTTGCTTTCTCTCGAGATACTCTCCATGGCCTTTTCTCCTATGTTCCATGATATTATCCATGTTCTTTTTTTCTGTATTTGGCCTGAATCCCTTTGTTGAAGTTGTTCGTCGCAATTTTTTTTCATTTCTCTTCTATTACCGACATTCGAAAATTCTCTCGGTAATAATCTCCGGTCTTTGTGTATCCTGAATTTCTGGCGACGCTGGTTTCTTTAATTCTCTCTTACTAAATGCCTGTATACTTTCGTCATCCCAAAACCTTTCTTCCCAGTGCCAAGTGTATGTATTTTACCCAATTCTAACACAATTTTACTAATTTTGGCTTTATTTTTATTTTTTAAAATATGTTCTACCCTTTTATGATTTTCTTCATACCTTGTACTTTTTACAACTTAGGTTCGAATGACGTGAGTGTGTTCCATTTTTCTTGTGGTTTCTTCTCTTCATATGTCGGGTATTTTTCGTCACCAAAAACTATATTCTTGATTATTTTTTGTGTTTAGTATTTGTCTATCGTATTTAACCAGCAGTCAAAATTTTATCAAAATGGATGATAATTGCAAAAGTAACCGTAAATTTTTTATCTGGTTCTGGTTATTCATTTATTCACTTGATGGCAAAATCTCTGGAGGTTCATATTCTGATCGTTGATGGCCACAAAATCGTTATGAAAAATTTGGAAGCTACCGTGGACGCCTCCCAGCAAACTCGAAGTCATCAAGAAATGCCCGAAATTATTGAAGCAAAGCCACTTGTCTTTCATGTACAACCGATTTTCAGCTTTTGGGTAATTATTTCAAACCAGATACCGAGGGCTTTATTATGTATCACTATGTGAAGATAAAGGTGATGCAAGACCGATTGAAGCATATTCGACTAATTATCCTGAAGTTGTCAAGTCCTACATGGAGAAGGAGAAAACAGAATTAATGTTTCTGTATACATATGATCGACAAGCGAATGTATTTACCTTTTTGAACAATTTCCAGATGTTCGTCATTTTACTCTATTGATGGAGCGTATGAATTATTTGGTTTCACTTGAAAAGTCGCGGATATGGATCTTGGTGGGGTTAGTACACAGTTCCGCTTGTAATAGAACTCCCCCTCACAATCCCTATTACAATTTTTTTCTTATTTTTTAGGTTAATCGATGTTATGATCTCAAGAATTTTGGATATCCCGAAGCGAAATTGTCCGATACGGTGCTCATAGTGTACAATGTGATATTTCATCTTTGATCAAAAGCACACGGAATTCAATAAAGTTTTATGATTTGAAGAACGCATGAAAACCCACATAGGTGAAGCTGTTTGAATTTAAATTGACTGAATTTGCAATGGTACTTAAAATATATTTGAAATTAGTCGCCAGTTATTGTGCAAAAGTTTACCTGCCTCTGTGATGTTGAGGGAAGATGTAATCGAACTTTGGATCGATTTTCTCTGGCTCTTGTTCTTCGGGATAACGATGATGGAAGAGTTGGCCGAAGGTTAAGGAGGTTTTTATAATGGTATATTTGGTAGATATTTAATTGCATTGACATTCTTTTTATTCTATAAGCTTCAAATTTATGACGCAGAACCTAACATTATCAAACGGATCATCTTCAGTAAGCCCGATGATCGTTGTCGTAATTTGGGATTTGATTACACTAACCGGAAAATTTATCCCGAATGGTGGAAGAATATTTTTTGGTTGAATTTGAAGTTTATACGGCACGCTATCCTTTGATTGTGGTCCAACTAAATAGGGTGTAAAAGTTTTTTTAAAAAATATTATTATGCCATCTTCTAATGTCTGTTTATCTCTATATACAGAAGGTTATATGAAGCTGTCATCTACTTCCAGACCAATTTGTCCATAATTTCAAGTACGGCAGGTCATCAAGGCTGCTTTTCCTCCTCAAAAAGCAAGTAACGAGCCTCGAAAATACTTTTGAAAATGTGACTGAAAGAATCTAAAAAATCTATAATTCGACCTTCGCCTAATTTCGAATCGACAAACATGTTCAGTTTCCAACTCATGTCTTATAAAGTTTTATAAAGCTATCAAGTACTACCATTTGATGAAATTGCTCCAGTCAAAGACCAAAAGTAATGTTTGATCAATTTGGAGTTAGAAAGGCATTTGAACAAATTTGGGAATTTTTTCTTGAAGTAATCTCGGAAGAAAATTCAATTTGGTGAGCTTCCTAGATCACGTCATTAGGAACTGTTGAAGCAGTACCAAAAAATTAATGATGTTTACCCGAATAGCTTGGCAGGAGCTGCTCAATATTGAGAATTCAATTCGTGGTAAAGGTGAAGAAAATGCAATCAAGTTGAGTATGATTGTTATCCAGAAACGGCACACTACTCGATTTGCGTTGAAGAATGAAGATTTCAAGTCAGCTTCTTCGAGTCAATGGACATTTAATGTTTCATTGTGGAACCGACTAGCAGTGCTGCTGATTCTGAATAGTCATTTTAGTTATTTGGTAAGATTTATTTTGCGTTTTTTTCCTTATAAATTTTGTTATGTTGTCTTAGCATCCTTAATACCTACGATGTATGTTCGATTATTGGATCAGCACGGCCTTTCAACGAATCAACTAGAGATGTTTTGTTTGACAAAATTATATTGCAACCTACCCCCATAAAATATGCCAATTTACTAAGTTTTGTGTGTGAATTTCAAGCGAAGAAGCACTTTGATTCAAAGTTTGAAGCGTTTCGGTTAATTTCCGTATTGCCAGATCGACGTGAACTTGGGCTCTTTTTAGGAATAATGATTGTGTTTCGCCTGCATGCAATTTATTTCATTATAAAGGAGGAACATTTGATTCCGCAAGAAATTATTGTCACTCTGAATGAAGTTGTTTGTGTCGATGAATTGAAGAATCGAATGGACGTTTAGAATCTTATCCTGTCAAATTGGATCTATTGGCCACATTCATCACCCGAATCAAACCAGAATAGATTAAAGTGTCTGCCTCTAGTGGCAACGGCTCTATCATTTGGATACTCGAGTAGCTATTTAACGAGGTGTTTATTTTCTTTTTTATCTAATATTGGTTTGCATTACTAATTTGTTGTATTTTTTATTGTATTATATATTTGGCGATTTTAGATGCGACGTTCCGCCACAGCCATGACCTGCTACGGTTCCATAAAATGATTATATGATGTGTAATACTGTGTATTTTCCATTCTACCTGTAGTTGGTTTTGATTTTAGTTTGGGTTATTAATTCTTTTTTGTATTCTTTAGGTTTTTTTTGCTAATCGCTCATTCGATTCAACTTGAATTTCAAGAGTCGTGCATAAATATCATGATAAATAATTTGCTCATTATAAATCGATTCTTCCTGGCTTCCTCATTTCTGTGCGTCTTTTCCTTAGCCTTAACAGCATATAGGTTAAACAAGTGCTTGTTGTCCAGCGGAACGAATGTTCAACTGCTTAGAAACAATTTCCCCTTCACCATCAGTGGTTTCATCATGCACATTTGAGGTGAAGATTAAACTCGTATCCAAGCAAGACGATTAAGTACTGAAAGAAACCAGCACATTTTATTCTTAAATTGTCGAATCTTTTATTAATGATCAAATATATGAAACAAATATATTCTCACTCAAGTTCTTTTATTCATGATATCATTGATGGTCTGTCAGAACTTTATGTTCCGCTCAATGAAATTTTTAAATCTTAAATTTTATTACGAAATTGGTTGCCGCAAGTTTCAACAATATCAGAAAGGTAATGAAGTAGTTCTTTTAAGGTGAGTCCTTTGTTTCGTGTATTCTTTTGCTAATTTTTTCTTATATTTCCTCATACCCAGCGAACGTACAATGCAAATGTGAAGCTATTTGACTTTGTATCTTATAATATAAGGTGTCGAAATAGCCGTCCTACGAGCACGTGTTTTTGTGAAATTAAAGATTCCTACCCCCGAAATATCAAAACTTTGATCCACTATCAAAACTATTAAATCTACCCTTTTTATCTCGGCATTCTACTCATCTCCATCTGCATTCTGATACCGATTAACCTTCCTACCCATAGCCATTCGTCTCTCCCTGGAGAATGGCCCTGGCCCTAGGCATGTCTGATACAATATCGGCGCCTTTTGATTCAATCCTCAAGGATTTGGATAAAATCTACGACGAACTTCTCAACTCCATTACTGGAAAAATGGGCCATTTAACAAATCTATCTCTAATAATGTCAACAAAAACATCAAAAGCATCTCATCCATTCTGACCTCTTTAAACCAGACTCACTAGTTCTCCTTTCGTTCTTTGCCTGCAAACTCTAACTTCCAAAATTGCCACTCTTGAGCAGAAGCAGATCGAATCATTCAATACAATCGCCACTCTTCAAGAACAAAACCTCGTTCTCACATCTAAATTTGACGAACTCTCTAAACAAGTATCACAGCTCCAACCTACTTACGCTTCCAAACTCATTAATAATAACCTAGAGTCTGATGGAGAGTTTCTCCCACCTTCTCAATCTATTACCGATGATGACGATTCCTTATTTCCTCACGATCGCACTGTCAAATCAACGAATAGGGAGAACTGTCTCTAGAAGGCAAAAAGGAAATCCTCACTGACACTCTTAGACCTAAAGAAAATGACTATGGATGTATCCGCTCCACTAACAAAAGACAAATTCCGTTTTCTACTTCTCTAGTAAAGAAAAGGCTGACTCCTTCAAAGGAATTATAGAAAAGTCTGAAAAATTATCCTCACTATTAGAAACATATTCTCCTACACCACTATTATTGTCAAGTTCGTTGACCTACAAACGCGTTACTCGACATCGCTGGAACTACTGTCGAAAATGAGAAGTGCATGTTTACAAAAGCGCTCAACTATCTTAAATACAAACATCTCAAATTTGCCGTCTCTCCGTTCATTTATTCTAAACTTAAAGAAAATGACTTCAAGGTTCAATTGGATTTTGAACTGTGCCTAATCGAAACTGTAGTTCACGTTAAACAATGTTTCTCGTGCAGAGGTTTTAATCATACTGCCGATAATTGCCCTAATAAGTACTGTCAAGACTGCTCCACGGTTTATAAAACTGATGAAGGTACTTGCGAACACCAATCCAATCCACTTCCTAAAAAGTGTCCCAATTGCGTTAAATCTAACAACCCCCATTACCGAAACAATTGTGCACATAAACCTAACTCTCGAGCTTGCCCAAATTACGAAGTCCATTACAAACGTACTCTCCAACGAACACTATATTCACCAACAGCATGATGGCTTCTTCCAATAATCAACTAATTATCCTACACCACAATTGCCAAAAATCCCAATCATACCTTCAACTTAAATCAAACATCTAAATTAGCTGCCGATATAATCTGTATATCTAATCTGCACGATACTCCCACCGAGCCTACTTACTCTCCAATCTACATCCACAACAAGGCCTTGAATACGAAATTAATTTTAGACTATTCAAACCGGTTTATCACCACAATAATTATTCAAATCCGATCCACAAAACTTATACTGATTAATGCTTACTTTCCACCTGATTCTGGAATCAATCAACACATTTCTCTTTTAACAAATATTTTCAACGACCCGGTATATCGTAACTTACCAATTATCTTAACCGGTGATCTCAACTTTCGTCACAACTTATGGAATGACCACAACTCTAACACCTACGGGCATATAACCTCCATAGTTTCGTGGTCAACCAATCTCTAGTCATCCACAATAATAGCAGCTACACTTGTATAAGACACAATGGAAGAAGCATAATCGACTCAACACTAACCAATTCGCCCGCTACACCACTAGTCATGGACTGGGAGGTCTGTAAACTGTACTCAGACTCAGACCACGAGCTTGTCTCCTTCACCATCAACCTCAAACCACCTTCTCCTTATGTTTATTTCTCGTCTAACTGGAAGTTTCTCGAAAGCGAAAAAACAGATTGGTCAACCTTCTACTCAAATTTTGATAATTCTTCTCTATACATTCCATCGAACCCCTCCTGTGAGGACATTGACCATGCAGTGTCACTTCTGGAGCAAGCCTTTCAGAACGCCGCACTTAAATCACTTCCTTTAAGAAGTAATCTTACAAAAAGAATAGACAAGTCAAAATTGTGGTGGGATGAAGAGCTCCAAGCAATGCAAAACACCCTAAAGTTTCTCAAAAACAAATTAAATCACACAAACCCAGACAGCAGCCCAGTGCTCTGGGAACTGAGGAAACGCAAACACTCACAATTCAGAACATCTTACTTCAACTTGGTCAAATACAAGAGCAATCAAGCATGGCGTGAATTCATCACTGACGCTGAAAATCATTCACCTTGGGGCATCACTTCCTCTCTCATGAAAACTTTATCGCATCCTTCTCCAAAACTCGAGGTATTGTCCAACTCCATCGACCCTCAGCTCACTCTTAAAACACTTCTCGACCAATCTTTCCCCTAGGATGACTACGAGGACGATACAACGGAGTGCTCAATTTTGCGTCAACATGTCCTCTCACTATCTAACCCAGAGGTTGAATTCGTTCAACCAGCTGAAATTAGTGTCATCATCTCCAACATAACAAGAAATCTCCTGGCCCAGACTTCATTTCAAACAGAATGATAAAAGCTGCGCATTTGAAGATTGCCCCCTTCTTGGTCAGGTTATATAACTGTTGTGTCAAAATAGGATATTTCACCACGAGATGGAAGTTTGCCTTGGTAATATTTATTCCAAAACCTAACAAGCCTGACTACCAGGTCACTAGTACCTATCGACCTATTTCCTTGATATCTAACATTGGGAAAATACTCGAAAAAGTGATCAAAACAAGAATTGAGACACTTAGACGACAACTACTGGACGAGAGACAATTTGGATTTGTTAAGGGCAAATCAACCACAGATGCCCTTTGTGAAATTGGACACTATTGATGAACGCAAACAAACATCTTTGTGCCGTAATAACCATTGATATTCAAGGAACTTTCGACAACGCTTGGTGGCCAGGGATGGCATACGACCTAGACAGCAACAACTATCCTGCTTATATAACCAAATTAGTGCAGAGCTTCCTCAATAATCGACGGGTGTCGTGCACCTCCGCTAGCAAATCCCTGACCAGGGGCTGCCCACAGGGAAGTGCTCTGTCCCCAACACTTTGGAATATAAACTTCAACAGTCTTCTCTCTACTTAGTGTATTCCGAATAGTCATCTTGTGATGCCTTTGCCGACGATGGAACGTTTATTTGTTGGGCTTCCACTGAGGCATCTCTCCAATGCACAATACACGAAACGTTAAACTTTATTAGAAACTGGTGCCTAAACAGAAAACTGCAGTTGTACCTCAACAAAACGATCGTTCTTCCAATCAATTGCCACCTTTTGGCACCGATCAGGATCTCTGATCATGTGGTGCCTAAGGTAAAAAGCTGCAAAACACTGGAGTCACATTTGACAAGACTTAAAGTTCCGCGAACATGTGAAAAATATCTCCTCGAAGATCAGCTTTATCGTAAATGCTTTCATGCGTATCTGCCCAAATGCTTATGGACTGAAGTCACACCATCGCATCACCCTCTACAAATCCATTTTCAGATCAGTAATCTCATACGGCTCGGGAGTTTAATAAATTAATTTCATCATCATCATCTTATAATATAAGAAATACAAAAAAAATACTTTTGCAAGTGCAACTCTATATCCACCCAATCAAATGAAAATAGATTTTCTACTTCAAAGTGAGTTGTTGTTGTGACTGGTCGATCGAGCAGTTGTCGTTTGTTTCTACTTTTCACTTGTGTCCCTTTCTTGTTTTTCACCATGCCTCGTCTCACCCGAGTGCACTCGTTTCTGGATCGATTCGAGCAACGTCTCCAAGTGACCTGTCGACGACTGAAGCTTCAACTGCTCGCTCAAGTAGATCAACAATTTGGCGCAATACGAGAAAAGGTAGCCGAACTGCGAATTAGATTTGGTGATGGTACTCGTCCTGGCACTGTCAACATAGATTCCTGGATTGACGATCCACCAGTGGAGACTGTTCCACTCGATCAGTGCATTCGAGAAGACAGTGCTTTAGTGAATCAACCATCAACTTCCACTGGACGTAAACGAAAGCTCTCGTCAACTCAATCAGGTGGTGTCAAGAAACGAACTGCCCTATCAAGTGGAAATGCATCCAACCGAAAGTACATTTGCAAGTTTGGTGGATGCGATCGATCTTTTGAAAGGGACGTTGAACTGACTCGGCACGAGCGCATCCATTTGGGCATAAAACCGTTCTCCTGCACTTGGCCCGATTGTCGTTATTCTTCCGATAGAAAGGGCAATGTCGTTCGACATGTTCGATTCGTGCATTTCAAATTACCCGAACTCCAAAAAGAACAGTCACGTCTCAACATTGTGGACAATCGCAACCCTGAAGATTATGTTCGGGTGGATAACCAACTGTTGGAACGTCGACTCGAGTGAGATTCGGTCACTTAATTCAAATATGACTCAATGTCATCCTTGTTCTTGTAGGGATTTATTGCTTTAGTACGAATTTGAATTGACGTTGAATCTTTATCTCAAAACAGGAGTTCTCAAGCCTCTCCATTAAATCAATAGGAATAAGCACTACCAAATTCCCATTAACATTTATTCTATAATTATTTGCATTTATTGCAATTCCAATTTAATTTAAATATTTGCTTTCTTTGTCTAATCAATTAATCTAATCTTAATCAAACATTATAGCGGTTTACATTATGAATTTCAAGTGGCACTCTTGTTTCAAGTGGTTCACGGTGTGAACGAAATTCGACAATATTTTGGTTAATGAAGCAGCTACTGAACTTCAGAAGCACGGAATAACGCACACCATTTCGGAGACAATACAGAAGAAGCCAATTTGGTTTATACTTACAGGGCAGAAGAGAGGCGATAACTGAAGAAATTTAAAAATTTCCTTTTCAAATTATTACATTTAATGTAATGTGTCACGACTGATTGGAATTTACATCGGCTGTTTGAACATGCAAATACTGGATTATTAAATAATTTCGATATTGACAATTTGCAATGTTTAATAATTCAACAAATAAATCGAATCGGGTTTTGATTGCTAAACAACGGCAAAGAAGTTTTAATCATAAATGAAATGAAATGCATCATGTGACACTTGGCCATATTGGCCTAGACTGGTTTAGCGGCTGCTACGAGAAGAGCTTCTTTTGAACCCACGGCTACTGCGACGACCCGCTGATCCACTTTTGCTTGCTCTACTGCGGCCTCGTTTGTTGCCAAAGTCGTTATCCTCGTCAGCCGACTTGTTGAGATTGTAGATGATGAAACAATCAACGGCCACAATGAGGACCAACAGAATGGTGAGCACAGACACAATGGCCATAAAGGTGCTACCGGTTAGGAGCGATAAGTCAACATACTTTAGTTGCTCTGGGAAGCGCGGGAATAGTAGTTAGCCAATGTTGGACAGGGCGCCCATTGGATTATCTTTACGGTCCTCTCGATCAGGTTCCACCAGTTGCTCCATCAGTGGAGACTTGTTCTCGCCGTCGCAACCAAAGAAAGCTGATGGATCGAAGGACTGAAGAAAAATGGTGTAAAGATTAAATGAAGTAAACAAAATTAGCTTCAATAACACACCTGATCGTTGACAGTGTCACAGTGACCTGAGAATAGAACCACTCTCAGTAAGGACGTCCTAGGACGTAGAGGACTCCATTGAAGTCAATCAGTCCGGCGATGGGCTCTTCGAACTTAGTGATCACCACTGCATCCTGCATCAGTGCATTCGGAGAGAAGCCAGACCGAAAGAGGACATGCTTGCCCATGCCCCAAGACTCATCGTTCATAATGACATCTTGCAGTATGGTGGCAGTCAGGTAGAGTGCATCTGTGAACTGGTCGTAGGTCACACCTGTAAACTTGATCATTTCATTGCCGGCCACCTGACCAAAAAGCATGTAGATCGAGGTGTACAGGCTGTTGATCGATGGCAGTAATTCTGACTCGGCCATGAATTCCGCGGTGTGACTGTATAGAATGTAGTGTCCATTCTGCAAGGAGTGCACCATCGCTTGTCCACCTCCCACCATGTCGGCATTGCCGACTCGGCAAACACTACCGAGTGCTCACAAAAGTCAAAGTTCGACTCGGACTGATTGCACGACAAGACCGGGTCAAAGTGTACTCCCAGTTGCACTTGTGGTACGGTGTCTTTGCCAAATTCCTTGCTAAGCCTTGTCGAGTGTTCGAGCTTTTTGCTTGCCAGATTGAATGCAAACAGTCGATCGCCACCATGTTGCTGTTGTCGGAGCCAAAGTAAACTTTGCCAGCAGCGGTGAACATCTTCGTGAGTTTTGGTTTCGATTTGCAGTAATCTGCGCCAACCAAACCAAACATGATGGTGACAAGCCATTTCGAAAAGTACGGCTTCACTTGATGTTGAGTCATTGTGTGCTTGTATGAGGAGATTGGCACTAGCTTGAAAGGTTCTGGAAAGGTTGTAAAGTAAAGAGAAGAAATGATAAGCCACTCAGACAGGGAATGGACAAATGCCGCTTTAGCTTAATTTATGGCCAAAACTTTGAATAGCAAATGTGACCGTATAATTAAAACAAAATAAATATTTTAATATTTTCAGTAATTCGGAACTTATTTGAGCATTGATTGATCGAACTAGTCCATTTAGCGTAAACAAAATAGTCACTGCTATTTGGTGCAAGTGGCACTCGAGAATATAGTGGAAAGCGCGCTAATTTGCATTAATTCACAAACCAATAAGAATAATTATTTAATTTGTTATTTCTCTATTCACATAAATCGAGTAATGCACCGAGGCCTGAGCACCTGTGCCACCTGCACAGCACTGTATGTATCCTCGTCCTGTGCAATTGGTCCAATCTTGGCCCACTGTTTAAACTGTTTAAATTCCAATTGGAATGAGTGTAGCAAGTCCAATAATTTCTTCTCCAAGCTGTCTTGTCCGAAAGGAAAGTGACCAATGAGTAGCCGCTGCATGAGTATCTCCATTCTGAAACAATCGGCAGTCATTCCATTGTAAGGAACGTGGCAGAGAAGTGCCTCCAGAGCTTGGGGTTTTCACGGTTGTCGGTCAACCTGGTTTGCAAAGAATGCTTGTGACATCAACGCACTAAAGGTTTGCGTTTGTTGCTGATGGACCATGTCAGTGATGGCCGTGTCAGAAGACTTTGTTGGCGTCCCAACTAGGACATAGTGCACATTTGAATGGCTTGTTTGGAATTGACTTTGCCTTCGAATGCCTTCGTCGCATTGGTTGGTTTGCAAATGTCGTATTACCAATAGTAGTTTCTGATGTAAAGTAAAACAATTGATTGAAATGTTTGATTAGAAAAAATGTGTTATTGTGTAAACAAAATAAACTCACTTGATTTGTTATTATAATAGTAATTATTAATTATTCCTCTTCCAACCCGTTACTGTAATTTATTAATTTGGGTTTGAGCTTCAGGTTCAATAATTCCGTTTTTGATAACATCAGTCATTAAACATTGCCAAAAGGACAGTCTTCATTGCCAAAATCTTTGCGATCATTAGTTGATACACATGTTCAAATGCTTGCTTATTGTAATATAATGTAATATTGATTGGTTAACCAATTCAATGTGAGAATGTTCCAATGATTTCTCATTGTTTATGCCCACTGCAATTGGCCGCTGTTGTTTCGGAATCGCTCTCAAATACATTTTTGACGTTCATCAAAATCACAAAATTATGCTCTTCAAGTTGGTCGCCGTTTTGAGTTACAGGTGAGAGGGCTTTCAGAAGCATTACCAACGACATTATCTATTGGTGATAAAATTAATTTAACTTATTGATAAATGTGCATTCGACTTGACATAGGCTCGTTTGACCTATTCTAATTTAACTCAATGAACTAAGCACTAAGAAATGTACATGCATGTTTGTATGTGAATATATATAGGTATACCTTAAATAATTTATATCCACAATCTTAAAATGTCGAATGAAAAGGTCTTCAAACTTGTTCATCAATGTTCATATGCATTATGTTGAAGTCGTTCGTTTGAACATTGGTCTGTCACATGGTCAATCATTTTCTAGTATTGTATTGTGGAGTATTGGTCACTGCATTGAGGCGTTAAATTCAAATTTACCATTTAACAGATCGAAATTTCAGTTAAGGTAAACACTCGGCGATGTATTTAAGGTGCAATCGAGGAGTGTGCACAAATGTGTTCGCCTAATTGAGATCTACAAAAGACAATCACAATTGGGTTAATTGGCAAAACAAGTAAACCATTTTTAATTACATATTGTCGAATCTTCCAGTGCATTTTCGGCCTTCCCAGCGATGCGGTGCGATTCCATGAATGTCACACAAGTGGTAGTACAACACGTAAAAAACCAATTTTAGCGGCATACCACAACTCGCTGCAATTCAAAAAGACTATTTTTCATGCGGCCCTCTGTTTCGTGTTTCTCCCCTCAATTCTCATCTGAATGTCATCTTTTATTTTCTTTGCAACTTTTGGTCTCCGTTAGTTGTCGAGAATAATCGTTGTTTTTACCACTCAAGAATTGCTGCTCGTACTGATTTACCGACTAGTACATATTCTCAAGTGACTGGTTTAAATTCCAGGCAGACGAAATGACTTGGTTATTATTTTGCTATTGAACTCTCGAACCGTTATAAGCATACATGACTGCAGTCACTTTGCTAGTGTTGATAGAGCGGTTTAAAATATTGGCTCGAATGTTGTTGATATTGCTTCTCATTCGACTCAGTCTGTCTTGGTCCTGTTTTGGTTTATCATGCACAAAGACATTAATCCAATTGGACAAGTGTTGCCATCGTTTAGATTGAGAATATATGATTGGCTGATTGATGAAATTTTAAGTTGCAAGTCATTCAAAATCGAAACAGATTGACTTTCCTGTGGCGGTGTGGTTGTAGACTGCTGCACAATGCCACTGAATAATGGGACGCAAATGTTGCCATCAAGTCCAATTTGCAAGTTTAGTGACCAAAACATCATCGAATTCTTCTTTGATTTCTGCATTTTCGACAACGTAATTCATTTTGAGAATATGTAAGTGAGGGAGTTTAAAAAAGACAATATTGCCAATAATGCATGTCATGACATGCATGTGAACGAAGAAAATATTCTGTGAAATTCAGTTAACTGTCCAACGTTGGAGTTGCGAAAAGAAATTTAAAGGTAAACGCGTGCCTTATAATTGAGATTGAAGTCAAGTCAGTGGCACAGGAGAAGGAAAGCGCAAAATAAGGCGAAGGAGGAGCTTGTCTCACAGACTGTGTTAACTATATGCTTCTACTCCGTCGTGTGGCTTGTGACAAGCGGCTTGTCTGACAAAGTTGTCAGTTGAACAGTTCAACTTGAACTTGTCAGCCACAGCAATTAGTCAACGGTCGTTGAATTTTCTCACTGCAGGGGCTCGCATATTCACTACATTTCTCGCACCAGCCTATTATGGCCAACTTTTGCTTTCATCTCTGTCTTTTTTTGTCACCAAACATCTCGCCACCAAGATGGAATTCTTTCCCGAATTTCAGGCCAACTACAAACTGAAGTACAGCCATCTCAAAAGAGTATGCAAATATGCATCATTAATAAAGATTCTCGACAACCATTACGCAGAGAGTGCACACAAATTATTTGCACTTAGTCAATTGGGAATAATATCTTCAATCCAAGAACAGATAACTGATAAGGAGTGGACGACGACGACCAACACCTATACACCGGTCACAAACTCCCAAGGTGCATCACGAGTGTCGTCTCAACTAGGAATGGCTCTTTCCAATCCAGCAACATTCATCAACATCAACATGTCGTACCCATCGGGCAAGTTTAATTGGTCACCAGACCGGATTCCTTTTGAACACGAAATCGAACAACAAATTAACAGTTTTTTCCCCTCAAAAATGACGTCAACTGGCATGGAGAAAAATATTATAAACTCATTGGAAGAATTGAAACGAAAACAACAAACACAACAAGATCAAGTGAGTATAATGGTGGAAAATCAAAACTCGATATTTTCGGAAATTCGTTGTTGTAAGCACTTACTAGAAGAGAAATTAGATAAATTAGAAAAGGGGCATTCCGAGTTTAAAATGCATGTTCAAAAGTCACTTGAAGAGAAAGATAATCTGATTAAATCTTTTCTGTGTAACAAATTTCACGAACAAGATAGAGACTATGAAGTGAAGCAATCGTCTAACGATGACAATTTGGACTCGGGACATATTTTGGCTAACGAAGACAATTGTGGCCATGTAAGCAACACAAACAGCACCGAACAAAGCATTCAAGTCAACGCTGATGATTTGCCAGCCGTTCCAATTAATTCATTTGTTTCATTTGCCAATGGGCCAAACCAAGTCCCATTCGAGTCTATTTCATCTAAATCTGAATTGCTTTTCAGCGATCTATTGAACGACTCAGGACCAGATTCATCTTTGCTAAAGATTCTTGATTCCTCATATAGTTCAATGCATCAATTTGAATTGTCCAATGACTCATCATCAAATGTGGCATTATCTTCTTCGCTTTCCATTAATTCAGACGATATCCATCATAAATTCAATGTCAATGAATATGATGATTCGAAGACTTGTCCTCGTGAAGCATCTCGAAAAGCTATTCTATCGACTAATGTAGATGCTAATGAACCCATGGATTTAGGACATGGACACAATCAAATTTTTCTTTCTTCATCTTCAATTTTTAAATTGGGAAACCCGATTTTGAACTTGCCTAATGATGATTCTAAAGTCAGTCATGCACCAGATGATGATATGTTTCAACTAGCGACTCCATTGTTTAGTGGTGATGAAGCACTGTCATCTACTCTTATTGATGCTGATCTTGATTTTGTTCCAGACACCTTAAGCTGTCTTGATGACAACGATGTCGTACAGAATGAATCTAATGAACAAGTGATTGCTAGTCAACATAAACAAATTGTTTTTTCGGCATTTCCATTCGAAGAGTTGAACAAAACGATTTCTGAATCACTTGAGATTGAATATGATAAAACAAACAATGACCAAAATGAAGAATTGCCTGTTTTCAATGAGGATTGCTTGGATGTTAATGATCAGCTTACTATTTTACCGACTAATTCAAATGAACGACGATCATCTAGCCCCATTGCGGCTGACCCTCATTCTTCAGATATCCCAGACGGGTTTAATGATGACGATATCATGCCGAGTACCTCAATTAAACCAAGAACCGATAGTCAACATTGTCAAAACATTCTTCCAATTAAAGAATCAATAACTTCCCCAACTGGTGGCACTGCATCATCGGTTTCGAATTATCAGGAGCCTTTGCCAAACATTGATGATTCGATAGTCAAACTTAATGATGCTTCTAACGAACATCAAGCGTCTAACAAAAATAGATTGTCGTCAATTCAATCATGCGTTAATATTTGTTCACCTGCCATATCGAATTTTATTGTCAAGTTTCAGGGTGCTCACCACAAAGATTCCGTGATGTTGAATACACCAATTGAACGAAAAGTGATTGATGATACGGAACACAATCAAGGTGTTCAAGCATCATCTTCGATTATACAAGACTCGTTCTTCGTTTACAATGATAGCTTGGACTCGCCAGTTCTTATGAAAATCAACGGCAATGATCAACAAGGCAAATTATATGTTGATGCACTGATTGCGAATCCATCAATTAATGAAAATGAATCACGATTATCCTCGATCTCTAACGCAAACGAAGATTCTGTTATTTTTATCGAGGAAGTAAAAGATGTAAAAGAAGTAAGGATGACAGATGAATTCGTTCAATCTCCTCTGCCATTTAAGTGTTCCCAAGGCTGTAATAAAATGCTGAATACTGCAAATGAACTCAAAGATCACTTAAAAACGGACCATAAACTTGATCCTTGCTTGTGCTCAGTCCTAAATTGTAAGGCCAGTTTTGAGGACGCGTAAGTATATTTAATAGTTTATATTGATTTTTAACATTCATTTTTGCTTAGACATCTTTTGCAAAAACACATTGACAAGCGTCATCCAAAGAAGAGTCAAAAATATCCGTGTTTGAAATGTGCTGAACTGTTCGATTCAAAGTGGGATTTTGATGAACATTCGAAAGGTTGCAATGGGCTGATTGATATTTGTGAACATGAAATCAACATTATGCTCTGCAGGGTTTGTACTAGCGAAGCTACAAACAACAAAAATGGACAGAAAAATAAATCTCAGAGGATCTCGAACAAGAAGCCTAAAGCTAAATGTAAGCAATCAAAAAGTTCAGCCAGAATTGCATCTCGCACGAATGTACGATTGACTGCTCATTACAACTTTCAGTGCACATTCGGAAACTGTGATTCAAAATTTGTTCAACGTGGACGTTTGATCAATCACATTAATGTGAAGCACTTTGGACTCGTTAAAAAGGCGTCCGAACGAAATGAAAATGTCGACTTACGTGATCCGTGCATTTATATCCGAGAGATTAGTTTGAACGAGAAAGATTAAGCAGAAATTAGTGATGCATATATTTTGACTTTGTTTTTTATGACCTATCATTATTATATATATTTGAACAATATATTACTTAATTATTCTTTTTGTTTATTTCATATATTCCATGTATATTCTATTTAAGCACTTCTAATAAACAATACTCGCACAATTCCTCTTGAATTTTACAGTGAATAAATAAATTACAAATGAATTAAAATCATTAATCAAGAGATTCGAATTGTGACACTGTTTATTAGAGCTTCATCTTTAACTTAAGGCGATAAGACAGGAGAGAGGCCAATAATATCTACATGACTAAAATGTAAACAAGTGATACGAGGTTAATATTATTTTATTAATAAATACAATGTAATAAGTACATCATTTGCACCTCGACAAGATACTCGAGTAAGCTGGATTCACTTTGGCCTGTTCGGCTTATAATAGATTGGTGGATGGTCGGCGACTGATTCGCCTACCAAATCTTAACGACACAAACGAGGTTCATCTTCGCCATGCACGGGCACTCAATCGGATGCAAAGGAACAAATCTAAGTCGAACGATTTGGTCACTCCGATTGACTGATTCTGACTCTGTTTATTGTTTAATTAAAGGGAGAGTGTCACAATTTGAATACTTCAAATATCACAAAATGTCAATAAAACATGTTTGACTTGACATTTGCCAAATTCAAAGCAGTAAATGAATCAATAACAACGACAACAGCTACTTATCTAACTTGTAAGTAGTTTCTTATAGGCTAACGTATGTGATCAAAACTGTGAGCTTGTTGTTGCGATGACGCAGGAGTCCTGGGACTGAATTTGGGATATTTTGGTATTGGAGAAACATTAAATTATCCAGAAAACACTTTTCTAGTAGGGATAATGTCGATTATATTGATCCAGCAGCTGATTCAGCGCCATTTGTAAATAAACATTTTGTTCCACTAGATGGCAGCACTTCTACAAGGCTGACAGCCTTTGGCTGTGCTAACAACGGTCTTTCAGAAAGACTCTTTCTCTCTGTATCTGATTCTACCGGGTAAGAATTTTGTCCAACTTGATGTGCAATGTTCTGTGAGTCAATGTCGACAATAATTTGGCCGAAGAGCTCTGACTCTCGAGAGCACTTTCTAGTTACTACTAACTGGAGCAAATCGTAGTGAACAATTTTGCCGTAGATGTTTGGCCAATATATTTCTTTTATTGTTCTCGCTATACTCATTTTTTTTCTATTTAGAATTAATGTTACAACCGTTAGCGCTTTCGCATATTAAACGGCAAAAATAATACTCAAGTTAACAAAATAACAGAAATTAACAAATAAACAATTAGATGACTATTTACAATATTTACATAGTTGTGACGTCTATCGCTGAGCCTCCCAAAAGAGAAGCAACTTGTGAATGTTGTTGATATATTCGGAGAAATGATTGAAATCTTTTTGTGATTGAAATGGCGATGTGAGGTTGAGATCGGGTGAAGCTGCTCTCAGTGAAGCGGCAGCCGGGCATGATCGAATCAAGTGATGTGGTTCCTGTAATGCACCGCACTCACATGTACCACTTCTCCATATACGAAATCTTGAAAGGTAAGCTGCAAACTTTCCATGCCCTGACAAGAACTGAGTCAAAATAAAGTTGGGCTCAAGGAATTTTGCAGATTTGCGGTGAGGGATTGTAGGAAAGAAAAGTCTTGTGCAGACGCCCTTCTCACTTTCGGTCCAGTGCTCGTTCCATTTTGCAGTAGTTTTTGTTCGTATGAGTTTTTTAGCGAATGACATGGGTGCTTCGAGAGAAATCATTGCTCCACTCAGTGCAGCCTCTTTAGCAAGTTCGTCTGCTCTTTCGTTTCCTATGGTTCCTGCATGAGCCTTCACCCACCATAGATTAGGTTGAACTACGAACTTGGTACATTCTTCCTGAATCGACAATACGAGTTCATTGCTGGAGCTTGCGTCAGCTATTGCTTGCAGACTAGCACGTGAGTCTGAATAGATCGCGCTATACTCATTGTAATTACCTCTCCATTGCTTACTTGCTAAATGTCTCCGATCGACAATGTTAGTGAACAAACTGGTTAATAAGCGTAACTAGCCACTATTACATGTAGTTATATGCATTACAATCAATAGTGTCAATAGTCTTGTATGAAATAGTAAGCTTTAATGAAAGAAATTGCTTAAGGCAATCTATTTGCGGAAATAAGCATGGCTGAGAATGTCGTCAACCGAGATGCGCTTGCCTGGCTGTGGCACGGTGAGGGTAGCAATCAGTGAAGCCAAATGGCCACTCTCTTCCAGTTTGATCGAGTCGGCTTGTTTGGCGGCAAGAATCTTTCTTTTAGAAGTGCCACACGACTTGACGAATGGCGAGCGCAGTTGGACCATTGTGGATGCCAACACACCAATACTGTACGCGTCAAGTGCATTGGCTTGAAATTCGGCCTCGAAACATTCCACTGGCAGGTGGTCAATTGAGTCGTCATCCATTGAGATTTCGAAGCCTTTGCAGGAGGAGAGCTGGTCCGATTCAACGTTGTAGAACACAATCGGACGAGTGAGACCAGTGAGGACCAACTTGCACTCAGTAAGGTCGCTAGTATTCGATCCCACCAAGAGAGTGATGTTGTCCGGAGAGAGGTTGGCGTGTGCCACGAACATGTGGTTGAGGAAACAAATGCCTTTCACCACTTGCGATAACACATTCAACAGTTCGGCTTTCTTCCAACCGACATCGGATCTGGATTTTTTAGCTTTGCTCTCCAAGTAGGAAAGCAATGTCTTGGTGTTGGGCAATGACTCAATGAACGAGTACAACTTGGAGTCTGTTGCCAGAACTTCGAGCATCTTCACGAAGAAGGGCGCTTTGGAGTGGTTGGCAGTGAGATAGCGAACCAGTCGAGTCGAGTATTTTCCAAAGTCAGCTCGATGTCGCGTTGACCATTTATCGAGCATGGTCACTTTGCAGTAGAGCGAAGAGGTCGAATTTTCCTTTTTGGCTTTATAGATTGTGGACGCCTCGCTTTGCACCACAATTTGATTGCGTTCAATTTTGTAGTGATACCTTGAGGTGATAAATTCCTCGTCAGTAATCTTGACAGTGTCATCCATTTTGAGCATCTCTAATAACTCTTGTTTCATCTTAGTGCGTCGCTCCAGCTCTCGTTGATGTTGTTTGAGTTTTCCCTTGACCGAGTCCTCGATTGAGTTGATTGTCTTCTCTAGCTCTGTACGTTCCTTGCGAAATTTGTCGTCGAGTCGAGTTCGAGCTTTGTCGAGCTCGTTCTGAAGCGATTTCTTGTTGTTTGCCAGTGCTTGGCTCAGGTCTTGTTCGTTGCGAGCTCTCAAGTCAGCAATTTCCTGTGCCATCGATTGGTTGAGTTTGTCAGTTTCTTCTGTCTGGGTCTTTTGAAGTTGTTCCTTCACTTTGTCCTTTTTGAGGGTCGCTTTGAGTTGTGTCTTCTGTTTGTCGTTCTTAATCTCGAGATCAAACTTTTGTTTGATTTGTTCAATTAGCTGACTGTTGGTTTCCATTCGCTTGTTGGTGTAGTCCTTGATGTCCGCTTCGCATTGCTCTTCAATTCGTCGGACTTGTTCTTCTTTTTCAGCGACTCGTTTCTTTCGGTAGCGCTCAATGTCTGCCTCAGTCTCCTCCTGTTGGGTTGCAATCTCTTTCTCGAGTTCGACTCCTTTTTTGTAGGCTGCCTTGTTTTCTTCGGCCTCTTTTCCCTTTACTTTTGCTAACTCCGATTGCTGTTGTTTGACCAAGTCTGCAGTGACCGAGTCAATCTTTTGACGATACTCGTCTTGCAATTGCTTCACCTTTTTCTCCAACGCTGCTTGGTTCTGCTCACGAATTCCTTCGCTTTGCTCCTCCTCGAGTCGTTCAAACTTTTTGATCTCCTCGTCCACCTTAGTTCGGTGTTCGGCGTTCAATTGTTGCAACCGCTTGCGGCACTTCTCCAGCAGGAGGTTCGATCCAGAGTTAGCCGAAAGAGAAGCATCTGAAGATTCCGCATTTGCTTTGTTCGACTTGGCCGATTTGCTCTTGTTTTTACCTTTTGAAGTCGGCTTAACCTTGCCCGATGAGTCCGCACTGGTTTTGGTAGTAGGTTTCACTGTTTTGGAAGATCCTTGATCCGCAGATTTAGGCTTGCCACCCGATTTGCGTTTTTGTTGCTAAATTGAGGTAAACAAGTCAGAACGGACTTTATCACAAGTAATAAATGGAACTTACATCATTGGAATCGGGACTCTTCTTTGACTTCTTGGATTTGTCGGCACTCTTTTTCTTGGCCATTTTGTGCGAAGGACCGGCAAAGTCAAAGAAGAAATAGACTAATAGAACAACCAAATGTGCGGTTGTACTCATTTGATATTTATATATCAAAAACCAACAGTAAGCTTTAGAGTTTATGTTCTAATGTATCAAGCTTCATTCAAGTTTCTCATTTAATTTGTTCGAAATTGCCTCAAATCTGAACACTCTCTTTCTTTAATGTGACTGACATGACTAACAAAACCGAAGCAGTAGCCTATGTTCGAGCCTCCAACACTCAAGTGGCTTAGTCCCTAAGCTTTAGACTATAGCCAAAGTAAATGTACCCGTGTTCATCTCCAAATGAATGTCAGTGAACGCAAAGGCGCAGCAAATATGCGATAGAATTAATTCTCAATTGAGTCTTGTTTAAACTTTAGTCCCCAAAGCCAAACATTTTTGAACGAACTGATCTAGTTGCAATAGCAACATAACGGATAATTATACTAAAGAATATATTACGAAACAAATAACCACTTTAAGTTGACAGCTTTAAATTAAAACCAAAATCTTTGTAGGCATACAATTTCAATAATGGCAATTTGTTAGGAAATCGAGTTGTCACACATGTCACACATGTGACAAGAGGATTTTACTAATCATTCTTTCTGAAATGGAAACATAATTTATGAGAAAGTGTCTTGTCGAATGCACTCACAATCAAACTCGGTTTGGTAGTCCATCGATCGATAATAAATTTTCTCGAGGAAATCGTCGATAATAAATCAGGCAGTCGTTTAGTAATGCCGTTCTCGGTGTAGTCACGCCAACAAGTGCATTCATTGCCAATCGGCAGGTCGATTGACCATTCAAAAGTATCAAATTACACGAGAAAGCCAAGGTTTAGACTAATTACCGATCGGGAAGCTTTGGTGAGAAGGAATGCTTGCTCCAGTGACTTTTTGTGGTAACGAATGAGGTACACTGAGAAAGGCAAATGGTTAGGTTAAGTTAGGTGACTTATTTCAATCGATCTAACCGAGAACGAAGTTCTCCGATCGGAGACTTCTTTCCGTCGATGCTCTTCTTGTTGTGGCTCTTCGATTTGCAAAAATTTACTTTTCCCGGGTTTGAGTTTTGCGACTTGGATATGCTGGAGAGCTTTTGCAAAAAATTCAACCATAAACAACCACTCACTGGAAGGTTGTGCTTCTTATTAACGCCTAAATATTTGATGGAACTGTAAATATTACTGTAACTGGAACTGTAAATCAGTGTTAATCGTTAATTACACATTGCTTTTAAACAGAAAACCGACCTCTAGATATTGTTTCGTCATGCATATGCGGTCATGTTCGTCTCTCCCAAGTCTCGTCTTCAATTTATCCTGATACTCTCGATAGTTCATGCCTTCATGCAATTCACGACAGTGAATATATACTGATATTAGATATAATCTAATCTGTATACCGTTGAGATCTGAACATACTTGACAAGAGAATTCGTGCACATCGTTTTCGTGAACAAACACCAACAGTTTACTATTTTACAGTACTTAATTGAAAAAAAACTCAGCAATAAACATACAAATATAATAAAATTACCATAAATAAAGGATCGTTCATATTTGAATTAATAGTAGCTTGGTCTTCTTGTTGGCCATTTTGTCTTACAAGTTATAACTTATAGTATACTTGTTAGTTTTTTTCCGCAACTAAAAAAATAAGATTAATATGAAACTTTAAAAATAAATCAGAATGCTTTACCTCTGAACAATAATCTCAGGGCGTTTGGCTTCGATGTGGAACTTTAAAAAGTATTTGGTGTAAAGCTTTCAGAGCAAATGAGACATTTGCCTACTTTGAATGGTCTCGATTAGAAGCAATGGCTTGGAGTTCTCACTTTGTGCTTCGCTATTTAGACGATCCACTTAGTTTCGCACTCGATTTTGAAATATCTGACATTTCCCAAGGCAAATGCATCATGATGAGTTAAATTAAATTGAAAGAACAATAATCGCCTAGTGATAGTTGGTGGATAAGAAATCACGAATTTGACAAAAAAAAACAAATAGCAAGCCTATTTCCAATAGGCGCCTCTCTTGCGGCAAGAGTCTGCCAGAGGCAAAGAGAGCAGACAAAAGCAAAACAATCGGCAAAATTTATCAACGGTGCATTGCACATGCGTTGTGCAACTTTCAAAGAGACAACCAATCAAAATCATTTGCGTCATTGATGTCACCTGATGCCTCTAGCAGGCTGCAGCTAGAGTCTAGACTCTAGACTGTCTAGCTCACTTGTCAGTTCGCGTCCTCCTCGATCGAGATCTCGTTCCTCAGTTGGCACAATCAGCTCGTCGCCTAGTCAGACTCTTTAGGATAGTCTATCATTGATTCTATCATAGACTATCAAGCTGTGTGCGGTATTTTTATTTTTTGAGCTCGTCTTTCATGAAGAATTTATTTGAAAAGTCATTACATTGTAATATTACTCACTTATGGTAAGTTTATATTTAACTTAAAAAAACTGATGAGAACGATATGCAGATGCTTCTCTCAAAACAAGAGAAATCAAGTTTTCGATTCCCTTTTCTGAATTTAATTACAATGATTTATTAATTTTTTTAAAATTGAAATCGACTGACCAACTAACATAATTTCCTTTTTTAGTCACTTTGGCCCAGAATGCTATCAACTTTTGGTGTTTCTAATCTGAATGACAATAACAGTTAGAAATTTTTACTATAACCCAATTTGTAGATTAATTTTTGTTTCTTTTGAAGTTTTCGGTTATTCTGATATGGCTTTTGCTTCTTTTTCATTCCTTGAATTGAATGGTAAATATATTATTTTTATTTTTCCGAGTTAATCAAATTAATATTTTAATAGGAAATTTCACTTTTATTGGCAATGGGACGATAAACGAAACGATTCTCATTATCCTTCAAACACGAAAAATATTGAATTAATATTCATCATTTGTTATCATGTATGATATTTATTTCAGCAAGCTTGTTGCCAAATTTTCCTTCAGTCTCAAGTGTAAGCTAAACTAGTTCTACCGATGTCAATTTATAAATATATACCCAATGCCTGCAATTGAAAGACTGCTTTGTCCTCTTTTGACACGTGAAAATGCAACTGATCGAAATGATAATTTTGATTCGGAAATTGAAGACGATGATGAAGATTCATCTGGAGTAGCCGCTTCCGAACATGCCAATTTGTCTAGTGCTGGAATGATGAAAATTCACTTATACATCTTCCAACTGTGTCAACAAGTTAATGCAAAAGTACCGGGATAATTTGGCTGTTTATTATCATGGTGGCATGCATCCTATTTATCGAAAGGACATTTTTGAATCTCTTGTCGGGAGATTCTCTTGATCTTCGCTAGAATTTCGTGAATTGCATGGACCTGGGATGATGTCTGCAAGAAAACGTTCGGCGAAACTCGTGACGGTAATTCGTTAAATCTTTATTTATCTTTATAATATTAATAATCATTGCAGATTGTGATTCAATCGAGAACCTCTGTAAAGAGAAGAACACTCGACCGGAGCCAATACTCAAGAAGCTTGCAACAGGTCCGGCAACAACAGATAGAAACGAGAGGAAACATGATTCTCAGGTGATCTCTAATTATAATTCAATATCCGCAAAGGCTGTTCTAGGTTGAGCTGCTCCAATTACATTCGATTGAAATATTTAATGTATTTAATTCGTTATATTAGTATTTTGAAGCTATTTTGAATATTTTATTGCATTTGAATTATCTTGCAATTTATTGGTTATCGTTTGATTAAGGAAATGATTTGTTTGCTTCATATGAATGATCATTATTTATCTATTAAATATCAATTCAATTTGAATCAAATATAATTCGAACCACTCCCTCCACCATCGCCAGTTTCAATTTGACCAAAACAACTAGCACATTTCAGTCATTTGACTAACTCTAAATTGACGAGATTTTTACATTCTTTAATGTCTTCTCTTTTTGAATATTTGTGCATCTATGTAGTACAGCTCCATAAGCTACTTCTTCTGTAGGGATGGAGATGCTCAATCGTTGTCCTTTGATATAATCTTTTAATAAATCGATTCTCTTATGTCCAATTAGTCTGTATAAAAATTTTCATGGAACTACGTCCTTTAGTTTTGGCTCCTGAAGTTTTTGTTTACGACGTATTGGGATTTTAATATATAAGAGATTGATAATTCATCGATTTTCAGTATGAAATACGGAATCGATCGACGATCGGTCATAAACAGGAAGCTACCATCCGTTGGATTATAGCTGAACGCCATAGAAAACGAAACGAATAGATAGGCGTTTTTCTCTGTATTTGGCTATCAAAATAAATAAACCCCAATAGACACTACAAACCATTAACCCAAAGTTTGTTTTTGCTTTTAAAATAGGCCACTGAATTGGCAGAAAGTGGAAATTGATTGTCAACCCGGCACACTACCGAGCCAAATGAGACTACAGACAACAACTATAGTGCACCGGCGCGCCAAGTGGCACATTAAAATGTCTTTTTCGATTGTTTTGAACAATTGGCCATTCCACACCGCATCGGCTAGATTGAGTGCAGTCTCGGTTCACCATTTTACAGGATCGGTTCGATTTGCACAGAAAGACAAACGTTGTCCGGTGTCTTGCTCTACTGATAAGCACTTCCTCACTGCACCAATCGGATGTGCACGTTTTATTTGATGGCCATCGAGCCATTGTTTATTTTTCCGAAAAATAATTTTCAGTATGACGAGTCGACTCTAGTCAGAATATTCATTAATGGCAATCAGACCCGCAAGAATGACATTGTTTGATCGAAAGTAGCCTAATAATTAATGACTGCTTTACTTAATTGCACGTTTATTGTGGAAAGTTCTGTCTGTGGAGAGACAAGCCCGAGGCAGATCTGGTCAATCTTGTCAGTGAACACAGTCCACAATTATCAGTCAATGGCAAGCTCCATGTGCACATCCTTTTGCTACTTGCCACTCGGCTGTCTCGATCGGGGCATACACATCGTAGAAGTGTCCTGCATAAATAGTCTCATCGTGACTTTATTTGTTGATCATCTAGCAACTAGATTCTAGCTGGCTGTTTGTCCTTGCGATACACTTAGTCCGACTAATGCCTCCACTTGGCAGCTCACAAGTCCGTTGGTACAATCGGCCACCAGTGCCCATTGGGCACTGCCCATTCGTGTCGATGCCTAATTCGCTCACTTCGGAATCAATAATAATGATGCACCTCAATTGGGCTAGTGGTCGGTCCGATTGATTATCGCTTGTCGAATAGGGCCAATTAGGTGGCTATTAATTCGGTCTGATCTGTACGCATTTGCATGCGTAATTAGTGCGGCAATTAATTGCACTTTGGTGCTGTCTTTCATCGCCACAACAACAATCAACAGTAATACTCGATAATCGCGCTCAGTGGCTGTGTCTGATTTATGTGGGCTGATTTACATTTTGGTCCTCTGACAAGTATTAATGATGGGCCTTATTTCATGTGTTGGTAAATTCCAAATTGGTAATTGATGACAATCGGCATCGAGAAACTTTGTCTTGCCTCGATCCGAAGCAATAAGGCCCCTCGCAATTTATGACTATAATCAGACAATATATAGTGCAATCGGAATTAATCGATTTGCGATATTCTACTTATCATCTTTTATGGGGGTCGCTTCACAAATGGCTAATTTGTAACGATTGTCTTTCATTTACGTTTAATTTAAAGCTGGCACTAATTGTTTCCAGTCAGTGGCTTCTATAATGGTCTGTTTTATTGCTTCCATCGGACAACGTTGTTCACATTGATCGAGACAAGGATGCACTTCACTACAATTTGCACCTAATGCATTAATGCAATTGTCCATTAGTAGTGTTCGGCAGCCTCACTTTCTGGTTAACGTATAACGTGTCTGGTTATACTAATTGCTTCTTGCTTCTCTTATTATGATTACTTGCCTCAGTATATTGATGGGGGAAGCTTGCCTTGCATTGAGTCGATGTGAAACAATTGTCCTTACATTAGTTCAGTTTTGTTGTGTTCATTCTCTGTTGTGATCAGTTGTGTGAACGGCCATCAAACTTCATGTTCTCGTTCTATTCTGGTTGACAACATCTGTGCTCACTTTACCGCCACATAACATGCATGACTAAACTCGAAGGTGGCCGTTTGGAATTGATCTGTGAAGCGAAAGCATTTCAAACTTTTCTCATCGATGCTTCCACATTGGAGTCGAGATCACCTGCTGTGGAGAACTGACAATTGTGAGTGGCCATAAAGAATAGAATGCTTCTAATAAACCCGAGCATCGCAGATGATTCTGGTCGATATACTTGTGAGGTGTCCAACAGAATTGGTCTGCCAGATATGCAGAGACAACCGAAGCATATCTCAACATTGAATGTAAGTGGATTATTTTTCTCAATGAACAAATCAACAGCTGGAGCACCTCACCGGCCATTTATTAATTAATCTCAAATAGATCTTATCTCTCAAATAAATATTATCTTTGCACTTGCTTTAACGAGGTGATTGGTACAATTTCCATTCATTTCAATTAAACATCCTAACGTCTTTTGAATAAAATGCTTTAATACAATTTTGTGATTTAATTAGAGAATATCAATTTACACTAAACTGAATTAGCCAAATGACTAAATCGAAATGCCACTTGAATTATTGTGCAGGCAACATACGAGTGAAAGCAACTTAAATTGAGTTGCGCAATTAACAAATGCGAACACTTCTGGAATGGAACACTCACAACAATCGCTTCACAGTGAGCACAATCGAAAAGTCAAACTCAAAAGTCTATAAATGATCGAAATCTTTTTTGACTTGTTACTTTAAGTGTTGAGTGATAACACTATTTACTTTATACTCACTGGTCACCTATTTCACTCTTGTTTATGGCCAGTTCTCGAACTCCTCGCAGGTCAAAGCGTATACGCTCACAAGTTGGCAGTGGTGCTGGAAGCAATAAAACTTCTCTGGGCTGTCCGAGTTGTGGAAACCTAAGCCATCATTCGAAGTCAAGTCGAGTCAAATCTGCTCGTGGCAATTCCTCTCGTAAGCGGTCGGTTCGTCGAGGTGGGCGCAAACGGTCTACTCGCAAGCAAAGCCAATCTGCTAGATCTCGAAATGGCTCCACAGGTCGAAGAAGTAACGTTCGGCCTCGTTCTGCCAGTCGGCGTCGTCGTCGTTCAAATGCCAAGAGAGGTGCCACTGGCAGCCGTACTCGATCAGCTTCACGGAAACGCGGAAAACGATCAACTCGTGGCAAGCGTGGCAGAGGTTCAACTCGTGGCCGAAGCCAAAGTGGACCAAGAAGTTCTCGTAAGCGGTCTGTTCGTTCAAGTCGAGGTGGTCGCAAGCAGTCTGTCCGCAAACAAAGTCAATCTGCTAAATCTCGAAAAGGTTCTAGTAAGCGAAGAAGCTCTGTTCGTCCTGCCAGTCGACGTCGCCGTTCAATTGCAAAGAAAAGTGGACGCCGAAGTGCTCGGAGTCGATCTCCTCGTGGTCGTTCTCGTCGATCAGCATCGGCAAAACGCGGAAGACGATCAGTTCGTGGCAAGCGTGGCAGAGGTAAATCTCGAGGTCACGGTCGCACAAGAAAGTCAGCACGTTCAACCCGCAACAAAGCCAAAAGGCCGAGACCATCGAGATTTAGCCGAAAACGCACGGGCACTCGATCTGCCTCCAACAAAATCAAATCCACTGGTTCACGTGTCCAGACGGCTACTCCACCCGGAAGAAGTCCAAGCAATGTGCGATCGCCTTCAAGTGTTGGCAACACTCCTCCGTCAGGTGCATCATCGAGCAAGCGTAGTTCACGTCGTGGTGGCCGTGGCAAGGCTCGAACTAGTCGTGGCAAAGGTGCCACTTCCCGAAAAAGTACTAAAAGCAGCTCCAAGAGCAAAAGCATTTCATTTGAGGTGACCAAATCCCCGGTCAAGTCAGCCCTACCGGACAATCAGCACGACCTGGTCTCAGTGAGCCTTAATTCACTGCAGCAATTTATCTCGGATGTGGAAACTCAGTACAAGCGGCAGTATCCACAAGGTACCAAAGGCCCAAAAGGCGGACAAGCTAAAAGCTCGAACAATTAATTCAAAGCTTCCAGAAGGTAATGCCTTTTCGGTGCTGTCCACAATTTATTCTAAATTGACAAAGTTGCCGTCAAATATGCAATCTTATTGTTAACTATTAAAAAGTAATTTGCAATCAAAGCCATTGAATTACATTTGATCGGCAATTAAGTTCCATTTTATGTTCGACATTTCACTTGTCTGAAAGAGTATAAATACAACTCGTTCATTATATTCATGTTTGCCTGTTTGCTTCGAGTGCACTCGTTTTGTTGTTCTTGTTGACTCGACCTAATCAACATTTCCACCCGATGAACAACACTACTACCTTCGAATGTTATTTGCCCGATATTGAGGACGACTCAAACATTCCCGGCTGGAGAGGCATTCCAGAGGAGTTGGTTATCAACGGCCTCTTTGCCTCGGTAAGTTTCATTCATTTTTTATCATAACTTTCATTTAGAATTTATCTATAGACCATGATTCTCATTTTGACCATTTTGAGGCGGATCTATTTGTGTGAAAAAGTAAACGATTGGAATATTGAGTAAGTGCTGGCTGTAGTTGAACTGTGTCTAACTTGATTATTTTATATTTTGCAGTTGGATTCAGTTTCTGTATGGCAATCGAGATGCCAATCTGCTGCACACCTCGTATCACATCAAGCGCACCCATGAGAATGCCTTTCTGCCACCTGCACTTCGTGACCAGTCAGACCAAATGTGGAATCGAATGGACGCCAATCAGTCATGGATAGACTCTGACCTTGTCTTCACCACCAAGCCCGAAGATCGAATGCGTCAAAAGCACCAAGAAGCTATGGACAGTGTGGGCCAGTCTCGATTTTGGCTGTTGGACTATTTGTGTGTGTCGGACGAGCACATCTACCAGCACCGTGGCCATGATGCTTACCAGTATTTGCTGTTTGAGCGATACCTCATCTACTACATGGTACTGGTCACGGCAGTCAATTTGACCGTTCTTCTGCCTGTCAATGTGTTAGGCGGTAAGAGGGCCAGAGATGCATTCGAGAAGACGACCATCAATGCCCTCGAGGAAGAGTCACAACTATTGTGGGTTCATGTGGGCGTCACATTCACCTTTGTGCTGCTCAGTGTAGCAATGATGAAGCACTACTCTTGGCGAACAGTCTCCATCACAGTTCACGACGATCGAACGGTCATGATCGAGAACGTTCCCGAGGAGAAGCGAAATGCTAAAAAGCTGAAACGTTATATCGAGCATCGATTTCCGGTGGAGGTGACTCAAATGACACTCTCATACAATGTGGCACAACTCAATGCACTCAATCAAGAACTGTACTGCATTAGGGAGGCACTCAAGTACAGTGAACGGTACCGCAAGCAGAATGGACAATCACTTAGAGTCACTCCAATTTGTTGTTGTTGTTGTGGTTGCTGTGGCACTGGACTAGTGGATGCCATCGAGTACTATCGCACAGAGGAGAAACGTTACCAAAAGTTGATCAAGGACGAAGTGCAAAAAGTGTCAAACCAGCCTGAACATGTCGTCTTTGTGCAATTCAAAGAAGAACAAATGGCCACGAGGTAATTAATAATTATGCAAGTTTGTCGTGCTTATGTCTCGTTGTCTCCTTATAGGTTCATTGACCACTTCGAGCAAAGCTTCGAAAAGCGAGATATTCGGGCCAATGTGAATATTATTCGGAGATGTTGCTGCTGTTGTTATCCGAGGAAAGCGATCGACGATTCCGATCCATTTGGTTACTACAACTGGATTGTGCGACATTCTCCAGTGCCAGAGGACATTGTTTGGTAAGTGCAGTGCACCTGTTTGTGGACAATTTGTTTGCAATGACTCTTTTTCTTGTACTCTCAGGGATGACATCATCTTGAACACACACACCTGGGGCCTCACGGTGATTGGCTTAGCTTTCCTGCTCTTCATCATGTTCCTACTGATGTCCACCCCAATGGTGGCACTCAATTATCTGAGTGAAATCATCGCCGAAATTGGCTTGCACAAAGCAGTGCCAAGCAAGGAATTACAGATTGGTTCATACAAGCTAAAAGTGACCGAGTTGTTGAGTGGGACTGTCATGGCGGTGCTCAACTTTATGCTACCCAGGATGCTCATAGCCATTCTACTTAAAGTGCCTCGAGTCTCTATGTCGGAGAAGAATCACAACTTGATGCAGACCATCTTTGTCTTTTCCTTCTTGTGTGGCTATGTGTTGCCTTCCATTGGTCTCGTCTCGTGAGTTTGTCATCATTGCTTTCTGTCACTTTGTTGTTAATTGCTCGCTTTTGTGTACAGAATTAATCTACTAATCAAAAAGCTGTTCAACGACTCTCCTTTGTACTTCTACAAGTGTCTCTTTCCATCCGAAAGTTGTGCCTGGTTCTTGAAGCTAGTGATTGCCGTCGCAATCTTCAACACTGCCTACGAATTGCTTCGAGTGCCTGACCTATGTTTCTACCTGTTCTACTGCGTGATCTATGTGCGAACCCAGGCCGAATATGTGAAGGCTCGTCTCAAGGTACTTCCATTCGAGTTTAGCTTTGCATGCAACTTTGCCTCCCTTCTATTGCTCTACACGATTGTGCTCACATACTGTGTGGCTTGTCCCTTGATGGCACCATTTGGTCTGCTGGCACTGGCACTCAGGTACTTACTGGAGCGATACCAAATCTACTATCTGTGCAGTGTGCCCGAGATAATCACCGTGCACATCAACAAAAGTGCCATTTTCATTGTGCTCTTCGCCAATCTTGTGCTCATAATGCAGGTGGCCGGCTTTGTGTGCACCAATTCGCTGGAGATGGGTGTCAATCCTGGCACGGTCATGTTGCTGGCATTTGTGCTCTACATTCTATTTCTGTGCATCTTTCCTTGGTTGTTTGACATGAAAAAGGCGACTACCACTGAAGACACCAACTCGAAAGGACAGTCAACCAAAAACACAAGCAACAAGACATCAGCAGCAGGTCAATCTCGATTCAGTAAAAAGAACAAAATCTCTAAAGGAAACAAGAACAACAAGAGATCAACAAACAGAACAAGTGCCAACAAGAAAGGCGCAAGATCGAAGCGAAATAGTAAAAAAATAAAAAAAAGCTCTAAACTAAAGTAACCATGTTGCATTAATTTATGCGTCTTATTAATTAAATGGTGCAAGTGCTTTCTCAGTGGCTTGCACGGTGCACAAATTATGATACAATCATTTCGACTTATTATTGCAGTCCAACTCGGTGCAATTCAAATGGTCAACTTTGTCCTTTGTCTAGATTCTGATTGCAAGCATGGGGTGACTTCATTCACTACACCATCATCTCCATCAGCATCTTTTTCTCCACCAATGAATGTATGTAATCTTTTCTGAGCCCATTCGCCAGAGACCACTGGTGAATAAAATGGCAATTAGTACATGTACTAACTAAAGATTGTCCAGTGACTCCAGCCATATTGAATTTCTAACCAACCGGTCTCCTAACCACTCGACTCATCAATGGAGCTTTCCTGCTTTCTTGCTTGGCATTTGGTTGGTTCAATCGCACAATTTGCACAGTGACTACACAAATTGTTCACTTAATCTATCTTTTAACGTAAGCAACACAAAGTTCTATCTTCGCCAAGCCGCAAGTTCATTGAGATATATCTCGCATATATGCGTGGAGAACATATCTCAAATCAGTTCGGTTTTTATTTGCTCGTTTAGGTGTGTAAGCTCTTCACATTACTGCAATTGCACTGATTTAATGAGCCGGCATTTTATGCTTTATTGCTTTCTCATGTCAAAATGTCATGTTCCTTTATCGTAAGCACAAGAACACTCGTTTCTAAATCGACTTGCCATTTAGTATTGCCATTTTTCTCTGATATATCATAGAGTTTCGATTAATTATAATTAACTAGTATAATTATACAATTGCTAATGTTCTTACTTGGCAGCCAGTGAAAGTGCACAATGACTTTCCCATAATTTGCCCATCGGACGCTGTCATATTGCAATGCATAACTAACTGTTCACTTTGTGCAATTATGTCAGCCGAGCAATAGAAAGAGACGTGACATTTATGAGAATCGTTTTAATTAGGCAAAAGTGCCCTCTGTGCAAGTCATTTCTTTTTCTCGAGCTTCTTGACACTTCCGTAGTCAGACGAGAGCCAAGAATGGCTGGCCATCTTCTGGATGGTGAGTCGCTTGCCAGTCTCTGGACAGAGCATTCCTTTCATTATGTCTTTGAGCCCGTCCGAAGGTGGCCCTTTCATCGCTTTGGTCCATTCCCACTGGCCAGCTTTCATCTGTGCGGCGCCATAATCTTTCTGGGCGGCGTTGAAGGGAGTCCGCAGGTTAAGCATTGCGTACAGAGTGACGCCCAAAGACCAGACATCCACCAGATAGCAGTTGTACTCTTGGCCGGTGATAATCTCGGGTGCCATATACGCGGGAGTGCCACACTGGGTATCGTACATGACCGGGCCACCGTTGTCGTCCTTGTGCACCACTCGACTCAGGCCATAGTCAGAGATGAGCACAATCACTTTGCCACTCGGGTGATTGGCCATTAGGAAGTTTGCCGGCTTGATGTCGCGGTGGGCTATGTTCTTTTCGTGCATGTGCTCCACACCACAGACCATTTGAGCAAAGTAGAACTTGGAGTCGGTCTCGTTGAGAGCACCACCTTTCTCGAGCAAATTGCCAAAACAGCCTGCGTCTGCCAGTTGCATAAAGATGTACAGGGTTTGATTGACCAGAAAGTGCAGATGGAGACGAATTGCGAATGGATTGTCCACCATCTCCATGATGAACAGTTCGTTCTTCATCTCGAGAATTGCCTCCTGATTTTTTATTTGCACAGTCTTGCAAGCGCACATTTCGCCTTTCTTGTTCTTGGCCTTGAAGACGACCGCGAAGCCACCCTTGCCGATCTGTTCCAACACCTCGTAGCCATTGAACTCGACCACATCCTTTTCGGTCTTGAAGTGCTCATTCGGGATCGAGTAGATGGTGGTCATCTGATCGGGAAGCAGTCGTGAAGGTCCCTGAATGCCATCCTTGGCGGCCGGTGGCAGTTTGCCCTTCAGTACGAACTTGTGCTGGCTTCCACCTCTGCCTCTTTTCTTGCCTTTAGAGCCTTTGGAGCCTTTTGAGCCTTTGGAGCTTTTCTTCTTCTTGTGAGAGCCAGACTTGTGATCTTTCTTCTTTCCCTTGCTGTGTCCCATTGAGTTGAGAAAAGTAGCAGAAAGAGCGTGTCGCAATTACAGTGAGTTGGCCAGAAGAGTGTGACCAATTCAATGCAAACTAAAGCATTGTTGACAGTGAATGACGAGTTTGAATCAATTCAATTCGACTCGACAAAAGTACAATTTACTTTGAGAACATGTGGCCTGTCGAATTTCAAGAAATTACACTCGTCAGCAGAGCTATATATACTGTTTGACTGTTGATTGACTCAGTGACACAACTGTTCGCCAAATTGGTCATTTAACCAACATTGACCAATTAAATTTGTGTTGCTCTTTTAATGAAGGACTCATTTGAGAGAGGAAAACCACAATGTGATTCGAATGTCACTCACTTCCATGAATGTCATTGGAATATATTGTACACAGTGGCTAGTAGATTAATTATCCCAATGTCGAAATTTCAGTTTGGTTTAAGTCTCCACCGAACGCAACTTTCGTGTAATATATTCAATGCATTAGAATTATTTCCATACTTTTTGTGAATGGATCCATCGATGCACTGGCTTTAGCAATCTGGATTACCACAATCTTATTATCGATATTAACTTATTGAAGTGACACGGGCATTTGAACTATAGTTCTATTATAATCTCGGTCGGCCAAATCACTTTACTGCTCGCACCGCACTTCTTGACATGCCAAATGAGTTATTTGTGCAGATCGAGAGCACATAAAAACTGAATTGAAGTCATTACTACATTGTCTGCACATGTGATCAAATTCATGTGAGAGCTGTCTCCAAACGGGCAATATTGTTTCGCTAAATGACTGTGACAATGATAAAATATTTAAAAAGTTGAAGCCAAATTGACACATTTACATGCTATTTCATTAAATTCTGCTTTGTTTGAGGCAAATTAAAGTGAAAAAAATATAATAAACGCAAAAGCATTAACATCAACAATACAAATATTTCAAATGCAATGAATTTACATTGCACACTCGAAATACCAACAATGGTAATTCGTCAATTAGTGTAAATACCATATATACTAAATAGATGGCGCCAGATGGCCTTTATTTGCTCAATAATATCGCACTGCTAAAGATTCTTTAGACTAAACTAAAGTTTTAAACTACTGTTTTACAGTAAAGAAGTACTTGTAACAAGTGACCTGTTTTCAGTTGCCTAAATCTTTACATATGTATTGCAATATTGCACGTTTCAAGTGTATGTCAATGCGTCAATATAGGACAGTGTTGATAACGAGCCAATTACGTGATAAACAAAAGAATTCCCAGGTATGTTCAATCAGTTACTAATTAGTAAGCCCTTTTTGCTTTACATGCGACGCTTGCATTACTCTTTTTAATTAAATCTTGCCTAATTACTAATAATTGTACCTTAATTAACTATCAAGGACATATAAGCAATCCGACACTCTCCTCGCCTATCAAAATGTGCATTATCTTATATGAATTGGGACAATTATTCCAAGAGGATCTATCAACCTCTGGTACTCGAGATCGATTATACCAAGCGTTGGTAAGCATCTTAAAAAACTCTCCGGGCCAATCTAATTCCCATTCTAAACTTTATTTGCAGTGTATTGTAACAAAATTGAACTGATTACCAAGTGCGTCTCTTGTTTCAATGACGAGTACGCGTCGACATGCTTGCCAATAAATAGACCATATAGCTCAATACTTGTAGCATATTAGTAACTTTCCAAATTAGCCTGATGAAAATTGGAAACATGAAGGTGGCTGTGAGTATATTCAAACATTGCACTCTGAAATGTTAATCATTTTTTTTCTTTTATGAATTTGCAACTGAACAGATAGCATATATGCGTTCTTCGCAAAGATACTTATTATTTGTGACGATTTGTTTGATCTGCTTTTTAGTGGGCCAACTGACGCATGTTTATGACAAATATCTTCTGAATATTATCACAATCAACACTCATAAAAGTGCAATAAAGAAACTTAAACAAAACATGAATTTGATTGATTTGTGCTTATTTATATCGTCCTACCCCAAATGGGCGTTATGTACTTGTTTTCTGTTCATTGATTTATTTTTAACGAAGATATTTTTATCCCCACTCAAATATCGCTCCTGTTTCCATCATCCGCATTCTCAACAAGTCATTGAAGCCGATCACATTGAATGCAGTTAACTCAAAATCTAGTCAGCAGTTAAATTTCTGTTACAGGCCGTTTGTCTGATCTATCCACTATGAACAAATATTTGTAATCAACGTGTTTTGTTTATCGATCATATTGCAAATGCATATTACATGGTGCACATTTGATGAGTACTCTCTTTGAAAGTCTCTTTTAGGGCAAGTGCGGTGAGCAAATGACGCCGATCAATACTTTCAATATTTGTGCAATACCTCAAACGTATGTGCTTGTGATAAATCGCCTTGGATAACCTCTAAATTAAATGCTTGACGAGAGATTAATTAATTATAATTATAATTTACTACCAAGTACTAAGTAGTAGATTCGATTATTATAGAGATAAGTCTGTTCACGAAATGCACTCCAAATTGTGCTTAAAAGACAGAAAATAACTTTAAACTATATGACCCTTTTCAGGGTGAATCTGTACTCGCATTTAGGCATAAAACGACCTTGAATGAAAACAAAGTGTTCTTTCCAAAACTTGTTGATATTTCAAAAATACTAAATACTCATATTGCAAAGAACAATTTAACATTTAGTATATAATTGGCAAAATCAAGTAAAAATTATATTTCAAAATATCATAACGATTAGCTGATTTGTTAATCTGTATATCGTTCGAATTTAACTTCATATTAATACAATTTGAATCGATGATTAATGTACCCTAATTATTAAATATCAAAATGGCTTTTCTCGAATTCCTTTGCACGTTCTCATCGGCATTTATATGTCCGTTTCAGTAAGTCACTTTGTCTGCGACGCCTTATCACAATGGAGCAAAGTAATTCTGCCAAGAGCGAACCTGGCTTTGGTGCTCTCAAATCGCTGGATTCAGCCCCGTCTCAAATTGAGCCCGAACAAGCTCGTTTCACGCTGCCTCCCGAACACCTTCCAAGCCAAATATCATTCACCTTCACTTCCCCATTTGGAGATCTCGTGTCCGCAATGATCATATGTACCCAACACAAGAAAGTGGCACTCTGTCCACTCGACCAAAAAGGTCTTTGGTTTCCCTCGTGTGCTATCAAGCAAGGAGACAGTTACTCCAAGAGTATCACCACACTATTGAATCGATTGTTACTTGCAGAAACTTCCAACATTCGATTCAAGACGCCACAATTGGTACAACAACTGCGTCTGCAAACTTCACAGAACCTCAACTTCATAAATCGACTAATATTTTTCACCGAATTGGTCACTCCTTTTGCCTCTTCTTCAGACTATTCATCCTCTGGCGAATGTTGTTCCAACAATTCTCTGCTCACTTGGTATCCGTTCTGTGAAGTAGAAAATTTGCCTAACCTTTGTGGCAACGAACCGATCACTTTCATTGAACGACTCGACCATGATCAGAATTTTCTCTGTGTCGAATTGGTGGAGAAGACCATCGAAGAAGTCACTCATCTGTATGACCGAGTTGCCACTCACCAAGAAATGTTGCGCAAGTGTGACTGTGACGAGAAGTGTCTTCAGTTGTTGTACAGTGAGTTCAGTCAGCACTGTTTCCCATCGGAGAACATGAATCGGCACTCTTTCTTTCGGTATGTGGCCATGAGTGGACTGACTTTTACCTCGGCTTCACAGGACCTGAATTCTGTTTTCCGTGCCTTCACAAACGAACAGACCAATCATATTGATTTGTACAAATTTTGCCTGGGACTCACTGCTTTGGATCCTGAAACTGCGCACGGAGGTCCTTCAGGTCTGGAACGAATTAGCTACATTTTCTGGTACTATCAGAAGACAAGTCTCGATCTTACTCTTTCTTTCGACATTTGGTGGTTTGCACGTGATTTGATATTGCTGAAAACGGGAGATTGCGACCAAGAGACACTAGAGTCCACTGTGCACTCACTGTACAGCACTTTTGGCCTGCCTGATAATTCAAATGTTCCTTTCAAGTCTTTCAAAACGGCTGTTGGTTCCTTGCAAGTCCGAGGCACACATGGCATGTTTCGCGCTTCTCGCTCACCAATTTCGATCATCAAGTCTAAACCTGTGTACAATTCTGGCATGAATCAGTCGAACCAAACATGTGCTCGCTGCCAGAAGCATTTCACTGTGGCAAGACACAGCGTCAGAATGAAGCGGAATGGCACCATCGTGCAACCAAACGTGCACCGACAAAAGCACATTGAGTCGCTTATCAATGAAGACAAAGTTTCTCGGCAACGCTCCAATCAGATGTTCTCAAAGAACCTGTTTAGCGAGCTGATGGACGAAATACGGTCTTTCAACGAGAACCCTCGCAACTCAAATTGGACCAAGAATCGAAATAGGTGGGCCAAAAAAATTCTATCTTTGTGCAAGGCGGCTAAAGAGTTGTTTGCAAAGGAGGCTCGAGTTGTGAAGTTGAACTCGCCAATTTATGTGCTTGGAGACATTCACGGCAATCTACATGATTTGATGATCTTCGAGACGATGCTGTGGCAAAGCGGACCTGCCTGCCTCACTGCCAATTATCTATTCCTGGGTGACTACGTTGACCGAGGAGATTACTCAGTGGAGTGCATCACTTATCTGTTGTGTGCCAAAATGTTAATTCCTGAACGGTTCCATTTGCTTCGAGGCAACCACGAACTTCGAGAGATCCAGAAGAATTTTACCTTTTATACCGAATGTATTGACAAGTTTGGCTCTAATCAAGGCTTACTTGTGTGGGAGCAGTTCAATCAGACATTTGATTTTATGCCTGTGTGTGCCGTAATCGACTCAAAGATATTCTGCGCTCACGGTGGCATTCCTACTTCGATGGTCAAACTGGGACAGGTCGAGTCATGCCTGCCGTGTCCAATGCCAGACCCCGAGCGACAGTGTCCAGTGGCGTGGCAAATTCTGTGGAATGACCCAGTCGGAAAGCGGGAATACGAAAGCACCATGGCTATATTGAAGAAAACAAAGTCTGCAATCAAGTTGCCTCCCGGGTTTACGCACAACACCAAACGTGGTACTGGCTACTATTTCGCTGAGCCAGCTGTGGACGCCTTCCTGTCCGCCAATGGACTGTCTCACATCATAAGAGCTCACGAAGTCTTTCCCACTGGATTTAACTTTCACGCCAATGGTCGAGTGGTGACAGTGTTCAGTTGTAGCAACTATTCCGGACAACTAAACGATGCCGTCGTCATCTTGGTTGGTCCCGATTGCAAAATTCGACCCATCACAATGGACACCAAGTGATAATTAATTATACAAAATTAAATATAAATTCGAACTTCACTGCATATCGACTAAATAACTCAATGATCATTTGGGCACAAGGACGGCGTTTACTGAGTTATTATTTATTTTAAGTATGACAATCATAATAAAGTTAAAATTAAATTAAATTAATTTGGGCAATATAAATACATCTCTGTAAATGTTCTCTTGTCAAGCGCAACACAATGAAGCTTGTAAATGTAATGTATTTCTCAATGAAGCCTAATACTATAGTGAGTAGAGAAGTTTTGTAAAGTTTAAACTTAGTTTAATCAGAAAGTGAACTCCCAAGTTGCAAATCTCTGCCAAACGCGCCTGTTTTCTCTCATTTGACGACTCGCTCTATTCGCGCCTTGATCGAACCGAAACGTGCCACTTGTTGATCAACATCGATGTTGCATCGGTGTCAGTGACAATGAACACATATACTGTATGATATACAGTATATATTATTATACAAGCTGTTATAACAGCATGTATGGAGTAACGTTACATGTGTACATTAAAATTTTAATAATCCTACATTTGGTGGAAACCCCCTTTTCCAGGATAATATGTCTTGGGCGCTTCGTGATTCTTGACCTTCTCCTCCTGTTCGGTGCCTGTGCCCGCACCTTGCCATGGTCCATTCGGCCCAACTGGAGCCTTGTCATCGATAACTTGATGCTGTTCGGTGCCAGTGCCCTCACCTGAGGTTGAATCGATTGTAGGGACGACTACGTCCTTCCACTCTTCTCCACCTGTATTTGGATAGTGAGTCCCCAAAGTGCTCATCACTGGCACAGACTTGGGTTTCATTGGCACATATGACGCAGTAGTTTTGGCTTCGTTTCGTTCATTGCCATTTTCCTTCGAATTGCCAGCACTGGCAGCAGTTGCATCAACTTGTGCAGCTATAGATCAGTCTCGAGCGTATCATCTTGTCACATTGATCAGCAATGACTGCTCGCACAGAGTGTTCGTTTTGTGAGCGAGTCTCTTTGCCACAAAATAATACTTGCTTGTGCTATCTAATAAGATGAAAAGACAATGAATTGAGGTTAGGAATGATTAAGCTTTAGCAACATGTTACCTTTGAAGTTTATGTTGAGGGTGTAGTTTGTGCAAGATCTTGGAGCCAGTGAGAGAGAGAGTCAAGCTTTTCGAACACTTTCTTCATCATATCGGCAGACATATTTACTTGACAATATAACTTGGGATGAATGAGTACGAATGTATTTATAGTAGCTCAGCGCTCATAGTTCATAGTTCCAATGGTTATCTATGATATTTGATTTGATTTAGAATTCTCAGAGTATGAGAATTTCAACTCTCAACAATACTTCGCATTGTGAATATGTATTGCGATTCATATCGACAGATAGATTCCAAAATATTATTCCTCCGATAGTAATAGTAACAGCCAACCTGATAGCATCAAACAGACAGCCAGCTAACAGCGAGCATCCTTATTTGAGAGACAAGCACAACACATTTGATTTATGGCCTGTGCCTGTGGACTATTTGGCCTATGATGCATATGATGTCGTTGCTGTCTAATTCCTTTCTTATTTTGCTGGTGATAACTTTGAGGGCAGTTGAACAATTCCGCTCAAAAGCCATTCAAAGCAATTTACACATAGCATCAATGTGCAATTTGAACAATGGTTTGGCGAAGAGGCAAACTCAGTCGGAAAAGTGAAGAGTAAATTCTATGATATCCATATGCACCCATGGAAGACATCATTGAAACATTGGGGCAAGTGCTTTATGCTTTATGTGATTCATGGCCCATTCCACCGAGTGTATATATAATCAATTATAATGGCTATGATAAAAGGCACGGATGGTGCACTTGGCCACTGCTAGCAGTTAGGGCAATATTTCTTCGAGGCTGATTGTCCTGCTCTCTCCATATTCAAAAATTGAGGCTCGTTAACGGGCTTTAATGATCAATCTGCAGTGACTGAGATACGAGCGGCGCTTATAAAGAACAGATCATCAATTAGATGTGCACAGAATAGACATAGGTCCGTCTGTTTGTGGCCAGTGGACATACCTAGTGGATATACATATATGTATAGTATAGTGAGACTTGGTAGTTTTGTGTTCATTTCTCACTGGCCATTTAAAAAATTCAAATTCCCATGGCCATTGGGCAGTTACAATTTTATGAACTTCTTCTTCATAGTTGCAAAAATCACTTGAACTTCTCAATAGAAACTTTGTAGAGCTGGGAGTGAGTGGCAACAAGCACTGCGCCACCCATGACAACCATTTGACACATCCGTTGTATGGAAGGCTTCATAAATTAGGTCATAGCGCACCTTAATTAGTTAATTAAGACAACACATTATGCGTGGCTCGGTTCCAATTGAAACAGCTCCCGGGTAACGAGTGGAAGCAAACAGAGCGGTGCTTACTTAACAAGTACGGGCTGAGCATTCAAATTGGCCAAAGTGCAGTTGCCAGTGAATTAGCCATTATCGCGCTGAAACAATCAAGTCTTTACGGACAGAGGACTTCTCGGAAGTTTTCCTTTGAGGTCTTTCTCGATCAGCTGCAGCAGTGGCAATTTCACAAAAACCACTAGATGGCGCAGTAACACAATGCTATATATGGTGCTCAGACGTCTAAATTAGCGGCAAAGCGAAAGTAAGGTAACGTTGTGGTGTGTTATTCATAACTCAATGCCGCTAATTTAGACGTCTGTGCACCATAATGCTATACGGCTAGAAGGTAAACAAATGTGTGAAAACACGGCTCTCTCTCGGCAAAATACAAACCACCAACCTAAAACTAAAACTTCAACTCATTGAACGATATTTGAAGTCGAGTGATTGCCCATGGAAATGGAACAGAGAAAGAAAGTGCAATATGATACAAATAAATAAAATGTACTGTAAATGATGTCTTGCTAGGTATGTTTTTGTTTTGTTTTCTAATACAACCGTGATACTAAAACAATGTTTTTACTTTCAGAATTGTCTTGACAGTGTCAGTGTTACACCCAATTTCTAAGTGCTAATTTCGGCAACACTTTGAATTGAACAACGAATGCGACTTTGGAAAGGTGATTGCTTTATTGTGGAAATATTGATATATCTTATTGATATTTTTTTAAATTTTATATAGCTATTTTATATATTACTTGCTAAGTGTTGAAAATTTATCGCCGATTTTAATTGATCAAAATGTTACCGTTATCTTAGTAAGAAAGAATGGCCAAATACTGTGTACCGATGCATATGCCGTTTTAAATGTAAACTTTTTACCGCTTTTAAATTGTTCTTCTGAACAATTTACAGTACAGACGCCGTTTCAAAGTGACTAGTTTGGATTATAACTTTAGTGAAATTTGAATTGATGGGTAAATGAATGTGGCATACAATGGCCAATCTCAACTCACTTTCTCTCCTTTGTGTTACACTTATTGACTCGACAATGTTTGGTTTCCGCAATTAACTAAACTGGCAAACTAACCAAACTGTTCACTCGAAGGGCAATTTACTTCTCGAGGAATATATCATGAAGTGACTTACAAATAATTATTAATTTTAAAAGTGAACAAGCAAAAGTGTCAAATTATACTATTGATTTTTATAAATAATTGATATTTGACAGACTGAAATGGTTCAGCACATTCAGAGTAATTTATGATCATCAAGTAATCTCACGAGAAATCTTAATTAATTTTGCATGTGAAGCAATAATCAACGACCTTCATAGTCCTCACCCTCATACTTCACACAAGTGCTTGACGTTGAGTCTCAACAACAACACAACTCGTCTCCGTGAATGGCGCACGTAAGTTTCGTTTCAATTTGCACTGCTTTGCTCTTCAAAGTAATTAATTGATTCGCTCAACGGTAATTTTTACTGACACACAAACAGTTGCAATTGTAGGCCAATTGGCCTACTTTGCAAACGCCTTCTAATGTTCAATTGACTCATAGAGGAATCAAATAGTGTGCGCGCTTTGGTGAACTGCAATAAAGATTATTTAGCAGCAAGTAAGCATTTGTTAGAAATCACTATATATCCCAACGGTTGCTTAATGATAAAGTTTAATGTGTCAATGCAGATTGACAATTTGTATAAGATGGCTCAGATGGCACACACGTTTGTTCGGTGGCCCTTCCAGTGCACTCTGGTGAGCGGCATTATCCTTGGAAAAAGCCTTGTGGCAGTCCAGGATGTTCAGGATTGCGAGCGAAACGTTGAGTGCAGTCTCTGGCTGCTCGGTTGAATCCTTCCCGGTCGCTGATGTACTGTCGAATGAGATCAGGTCGCAGTCCGTGATCGGTGTTCGGGTCGCACAGGAGGGAGGACAGCGAGAGCAGCAACTTGGAAATGCTGAAAGTGGGCGTCCACTTGTTGCTCTGCAGAATGTCCAGACAGATGTGACCTCCCTGGTCGATGTTCGGATGGTAGGTCGGCGTGATGAAGCGACACCTGGGCGGCTTAAACGGGTAATCCTTCGGGAAGTGCATGCCAAGGTGGAAGAAGCCATTCTGGTAGGGCGAGTCGGGCGGACCTGTGATGCTTGCCTTCCATCGATACATGTCGTCACCGTCTGGAGTGGCGGTGCAGCCCGGTGGTGGATCGCGTTGAATCGATTGCAACTCGCGGCGAATGCGACTTAGAGTGGCCATCGAACAAACAAAGTTCGAGCAGTGACAAACAGCAAACAGCAGCACAAAAGTAAAAACTATAACTACTATAAAACCACAACTAGCCCAAGCTTGGGCACTCGCTTTGTACTAAGTGCACAAACATGACCATTGTTGTTTGTTCCTTTCGAAAGTTAAGCTTTTACTAAATCTGAAAAGTGATGATCGAAAAATGCACAAGTGCAAACAATTGCTTGTGCCAAAAATGGCATGCCTGGCTGCAGCTAATGAAATGTGACACTGTAGACGAAGCATGCTCACTAGTCGTCATCGTTTACTTTTGTCCACTAACTTCAGTGCACCGCACCGCCATAACCGAAGTTACATTTCGGTACCACGTGATCTATTCGTTCTCGCCAACAAACGAACATTGTGCAAATGAGAGTTTGCATACAAATTAGTGAACAGTGCAAATAATAACTTTTAATGATAGCAAATTAATTTAATTAATAGCAAAATTGCTATAGACCACTGAAGGCTTTGAATGAGATTGCGGTGCTAAAGGCTTGAGTGGTGGCCTTAGTTTGGTGGCAGTCTCGATTTGAGCTGTTCCAAATCACTGGCAAGTGCCTCGTCTGACTTGGTGACACGTCGTACGGCTAGCCCCTTGTTGATCAACTCATGGGCCTCAGCATACTTCTTGCAAGAGACCATGAGATAAGCCAGAGTGATGTAACTGTCTATCGAGTTCGGATTGAGTTCGATCGACTTACGAAGTTTAGTCTCAGCAGAGGCCAAATCGAGCACTGGCACGGACAAATTTTGTGCATTCAGGTGTTGTTCCATTGCCACTTTCTCTTCAGGGCTGAGCAGCAACAGAGCTAGGTGCATTCGACCCTCCATGTACAACACCATCGGATCTTGCGGGTTCAGCTTGATGCAAACATACAAGTGCTTCAGGAAGATGGCAAACGACCTAAAAGGCAGACAATTTGTTAATTACAGACAACTGATGCAGCAAAGACTTACTTTAACTTTTGCTGTAAGTCATCTTCCACGATGTCGTACAAGAGAGCCAGTTTACCAATTGCACTGGCTTGCCACAAGTTAGCCTGGAAATGATTGGCATCCAAGTTGATTGCCTTCTCAGCGTAAAGTGCCACCTCTTGGGTCTTCTCTTTTATCTCCTTCGGCTCGAGGGCGTTCAGACTCACCAAGTAAGTGATCTTGGCCAAGCGCCATAGAATTTCCACATTCTCCATCGACGTATCCTTGCTGGCCTGGAGCATCTCATTGTAGAGTTTCTGGAAGTCGGCATTGTTCGCGACTAATTCGTTGTCCCATGCTTGCAAGTTGATGGTAGACGCACTTTGAGCCATTTTAGAGCAGAGTAGACAGCGGTAGGCACAGAGAACAAGTCACTTTAAAGCCAATTGGCACTAATGACACACTAACTTGGTTGACATTCGTTTTATAGTCAGTGGAATGCAACATTGAATAAGAACATTTCAATTGATTATTGCATTAGAAAGCAAGAAAAACTAAACGAATTTGACTTATTCAAAAGCGTTACTAACAAGGCAAATGTATGGCCTGTACAGTAGAATAATAATATGTATTCAAGTTATGTATTCGATGCAAAACAAAGTGCCATCAGGGCAACAATGTTAGCAACTACAGTCTGGTAGTCGACTTAATTGTGCCAGGACAATCCGATTAGAACGTTCGACTCTATAGAACATGTTTGAATTCAGTTATTGAGCATGTTTCGACACACTTTCGTGTTTATTCGAGTGTACACCAATCCAGGATGGCGGTCGCCGATCAAGAGCCAATTGAAGTAGCGCAAATGAATCTTCATCTTGATGATCAGCAAGAAATGGACGATCGTCTCGAGGAGCAGCAAGTGGCTCGTGATGAGATGAGATTGGACATTCGCAAGCAATGGGCCAAACTAGTCTTCTACAAAGTGACACTAGCCGCGCTAATGTTGTTCGGTGCCATTGTGCACGTTTGCATTATTTTCAACTGTGGAAAATTATCAAATTTGTTGATCGCGGTGGCTGTCACTTCGGTGTTGTGCTATTTGGTGGCAACAGTTGCACTGTACATCAAGGTATAAGTTCTTACGGTATAGGTTACCCTGAATGATTATAATAACTTTGGCGCATTTTCCTACAGATCGATCTCACCGCTTGTCGATTAGTGTGGCTGAACGAAAATTTTATTGGCGACTTTATCGTTTGGCTGATTCTACTCTCTATCGCAATATTCATCTCGAAACGAGATTCTGCTGCGCATCAACTCGTGGTCAGCATTTTCTGGTGTCTGGTGTTTCTGTTTGTAAGTTTTGTTTTATTGACAATAACCACAATATGTTGACACTTGTTTCTCAAATGCAGACATTTGCCTCACTATGTCAAATGGTTTTCGGTGGTGGAGCACTCGAGTTTCTCATTATAGGAATTGATCAAATTGTCGGAATGGCGGTCATTTCCCTGTCCGTGGTTGTCATGGCAATTTATTTACTGGTGCTCAATATATTGATTTACACTGTCAAGTGATCGATCTAAAAGCCTATTCCATAAACTTTCAATATTCTGCCGAATAAAATGCTATTTGTGTTCCAATATTGTTTATTTATATGCATAGACCATAGTCTTCAAGGAATATGAACACAACTTCTTGTCGGAATTCAATAAGTAAAAAATTTAATAATAAGTAAAAAATTTAATGAATGACTGTGAACTGAGCGCACTAGTTGCACCATGTTGCTAGATGCATCGATTAATTCGTAGGCCAATAGGTAATCTATGATTCCTCTACCATGGTATGCATCGATTGTACTTATTGACAAGTGCTTTCAGTACTCGGTCCAAGTGGCAACAAAATGCTCTTCTAGGAACGAGGCAAGTAAGTGGCCCAAAGCTTAGCATTGATGTGGCCAGCGAGCATAATTCAATGATGAAAGTATTGCCCGTAATGATTATACGTCCATGAATACGTCCATGATCGCGCCTATCGCCCATCTTTGTCCGCTCTACTGCTGATGATCATTTTGACTTTGAATAGCTTCAATCACTTAATGGCCTTGTCTCATAATCGGTCCAGACATTTGCGCGGATTTACGGTACCATTCACACTTGTCTGCGTGGCACTCATCTCGAAATGGCCGCTTTGTTTCCACTTGATCCACTCATCTAATTTGGCGACAACTTACTTAATGTCGTTCTGTCTCTCCACGCTTGGTAATTATAATTACAAATACAATTAATATTATCATGCCGACAAATTGGCCCACTCGTTGGACTAGACTGTATATCCTGTCTCGATCTGTTCCTGTTAAATCAGCTAATTGGACAAGTCCTCTGTTTTCCACTTGCACTCCACTGCAGTGGTTTACTTACTGTTGGCAAATGTCGCCCAAGCATTGTCTAACTGTAGGCTACCGCTATCACTAATCGCAAGTGTTGACTCGGTGATATTCACACTGATACCACACACTGATTTCTTTGTTGGCTCCAGCACAGGGATTGCACGTATTGAGCAACAACTCTGTTGTAAAGACCTCCTTTTATAAGTGGCTATCCCACGCCTCGCTCTTACCTTGTCAGCCCAGTGAATAGCTCACTCATTATAGTTCTTTTCTGTTCACTTGGCCCGATTGCATCGCGCTCATTTATCCATCCCCAAAGAGCTCACTGGCCGAGAGAAACTTCCGACAGGCGTCGACAGACTTAATTCTGTTATTTAACGTGCTCACATTAATACACACCAATGGTCACTTTTTAACTGTTCGGTTTGTGTGGTCCAATTTTTTACTCGAGTGGACCCTCAGTGACATATGTTTGGGTGCACTGATGTACAACCGACGCATAGGACTGTATCCAATTTCGGAACTGCTTGCTTTATTTGCAAGTGAACTCACTATATTCAGACACGAACAATACAATGGTTGCGTAAATTAACTACCTCCCTGCTGCCTGTATTAATTAACGAATAAATTCGCGGCGCTGTCCATCATGGACAGTCCATGGAAGTCACTTGTCAGCTATATTGCTATTCTCGATAAGTTTGTCTTATTGGCGTCTTATTCTGTCCAAGGACTTCTCAGTGCGGCCTGCCAATGAGTACATGAGTAGGACATTTCATTACAAGTTCAGTCAATGTTGTTGTCTATATTACAAGCCTAAGTCTTAAAGTCTTTAAGTTAGCCTAAGTTAGCCTGTTGATAGTGTTGTGTGCCATTGTCACCAACTATCCTGATGGCTCACAATGGGCAACAGTGATGTTATGGTGGGTACTGGCTCAGCCATATCTAAGGTGTCTGGTTGGCCGTGCCAGACACTGTACCGATCAATGGCTCAGACTGGGCACGTATCTTTATGATCGACACTTTAGTCCGTTTCATTAGACTGCTAACTGAATGTGCCCATTGTGCATGCAGTCTCGTCCTCTGATCCGCACAGTGCACGGCTTCAATGACATTTCACTAGGTCGTTTTTTTGCACTACCTTTTCCTGATCTGATTACAAATGATTGTCTTTGTCTTTACTTTAAGAGCACATCTTGTATATATGTTTTCAGAGGAGCAGCATGTATTAATCTATAAATGGCCATAAAGTGTAATGAAAGCAGCCGAGTGGCCTATCTAGATTCTAGTGTGGTATGCCTTGAAACTTGCCTTTTAGCAGGCGTACCATAGGCGTTATTGAGGCGTAGCATTGGTACAATCATAGATTATGCAATTGGCAAGACACACTTGGCGCCAAGCGCTTTGCTTGGTGTTTGGCAAACATTGTTTGCAAATTGCTTTTCGGCACTAACTGACGCAATGAATTTATTTGCCAACCACAGGTAACCCTTCCAATCACTCAAGATCTTCCAACCCTCACAAGCTATTGCGCATTTTTCAGTTCTACTAATCAAGTACTTAATGACTTTGCAAACCTAGCCATCCACAAGGATTTATTCAAAATTTAGGCACATTTGTTGTGTGCACTGAATCAACGCATGAGTAATGAAGCACCCGAAAGGTGAAAATGTAAACAACAATAGGGAGGCACCCAAAAAGGAGCAAATATTAAATTGAAACAAATGACAATCAAAGTGCCTCGATTGGAGCATCGATGGTTAGTGCTGTTAATTCGCCACTACATTAAGGCAATTAATTGCCACCGTCCAGTCATGCTCTTTTACATGCGACTCGCCTGTTGGGTTAGAACAGTGATCAGTGTTGTTTCTCACTATACCGTAGTATACTTGACTTGGTTCCATATCCTAACCATCAAGTTCAATGTCACTCTCGTTGCCATTGTTCATCGTGCACGCTTTGTCCTAGTTGCTTTCTCTACCGATCGATCAGGGAACTAAGCCTAATCAAATGAGAGAAAACAAACTCTTAAGTTAATTTATTTTAAAGTTTTGACAAATAATTTATAATTTACAAATACAAATAAACACCCGAATCGATGTCACCACCAGCACAGTCCTCTTCGATTGGCGACACTTCTCGAGAATGCTGTTGCTCACGGAGGTTAGAGCAATAAACCAAAAATCAATGCAGTGAAGCAGCTTTTTTGCAACGAACCAAATGACCAAAAGAACACAAAAGTAAAGTAACGAACCCTGAATTGAACCCCCAGATTGGACTAATGCAACTCAAACGAATACACGAGTATACTGTATACACAATACGATCTTTGCTTCTGAGTGGTCGTCGCTTGTCACAGGCTATCAAACACTGAAAGGAACATTTCAAGTGACCTTGTAGACAGGCGAAGTTAACTAAATGTTGAAATATTACGAGTGTCCAGTGACATGTCACACAACAAACATATCATAAAATAATTTTAATGTTAAAACATAAAAACAAAACTAAAAGTTAGAGGTGCTTAGTAGAAACTAGCAATTTAGAGGATAAAAATGGCTGCAAAAAGTAAAATGCAACAGCTTAATGAGCCAATTGGAAAGGTGCGTGGCTTGGTGAGAGCAAATGTGAGCCAACTAGATTAGGCTTTGCTCTTGCTGGCAACAGCGGCCACATTGCTTTTGCTGGCCTGCTTGGCCTTGGAGGCAGTAGGACCAATGCCAGAGGAAACGCTCGACTTGACTCCACTTGCAGCCTTTGCGCCGGTGCCTGACTCGGCTGGGCCAATTTTGGACTTGACCGCACTGCTTGGAACCTTGGCGGCGGCAGTGCCCGATGCGGCAGGACCCAATTTCGACTTGACGGCACTTGGCGCTTTGGTGCCAGCAACGCCAGATCCAACAGGGCCCACGTTAGACTTGGTCGCCAGTGAAGACTTGGGAGCACCCTGCTTAGAGCCAGCCACACTGCTGCCCACTTTGCTTTTTCCTTCAGTTGCCTTTGCCAAAGTAGACTTAGGAGCCGGTCCTCCTTTGCCACCAGCGCTGGTGCCAGAGGAATCGCCTTTCTTGTCTGAGGCATTCGTCTCAGACAGGCCTGCCCAATAGAAGTAGCCACCAATTGCGCACACAATAATGATCAACACGAGCATAATGAGCCCAATGATCAGTCCAGTCTTGGAGGACGATGCCTGGGTGGTGCTTTTACGCTCTGGCTTTTCCTGAAGAGATTAAATCAAATATAAATGATGTCGATGAATTATACAAACAACACAATTAGACTTACCGTGGTTTCCTTTTCGGTCGGGCCAAAGGTTGGGGGACTGGTCAGATTTGTCTGACACTGCAAATCGGTCCGTTTCGCATCATGACAACCGGCCCTTTGAATAGCCTTGTTATACCAGTCGAGTACGGCATACGAACCAAGGTACGTGCATTTCTTGCAGGAGGCTTCGTTGATGCAGTGCAAACTGTAGTCAGCAGCGGCACAACTATCGTTCAGGGATGCGATCTCGTTGTCCCTGATGTGGAACTCGTCATTGCCTTTAGCTTGACAGACCTTGACATCCGAGTCGTTCGTGAGTGTCTCGAAACACATCATGAAGTGCTCGTAGTCCTTGGTGGCATTAGAGCTCATATTAGTGCTCACATTGTAATAGCTACAACTGTGAAGCTTGACACTGCTCGAATCATTTGGCTGAGTGCAGTAGCCATCCTCGTAGAGTAGAGCCTCCTGTTCGATCGCCATTGCAGAAGCAGCGAGGTTGTCACAGTGTTGACAGGCTTCTTTCATCAGGCAGTTGCTTACCGCCCTTTCTTCTTCACATTTCTCGGCCTTGGGCTTTCGGGTCGAACCAGTGGCGTTGAGGCCAGATTTGCAGTTGGAGATGCTTCCCACCTCTTGGAGCTTGTTAAAGCAATCGCCGGTGTTCGCCTTCGCCAGACATCCCCCAGCCGGCTGTTTGACATGCGTACTGCAGTTGTCCTTCTGCACATTGCCCTGCATCGTGTGGAACAGTTCAATGGCGCCAGTGGAATCACACCGGGCACATGACTTGTGGTAGACACACGACCAGAAAGTCTCCATGCCGTCGCAGTTACGGGCCTTTGCCTTCGTATAGCAAGTGTCAATGTCGGTGCTTACTTCCAGCAGTGCCCAGCAGTCCCAGCCCCGATAAGTAGCGCCATCAAATAGGTGGTGAAAGTAATCGGGCTCGGCACCATAAGCCAGTGGAGTGCCATAAGCGACCAGAGCAATCATCAAAAGTATGGCCGGTGAGATGCTGTACGGGAAGCCGCCAGTGCCACTGCCAGAAATAAGAGTCGAGCCTACAGGCCGATCGATCGATCCTCGAGGCTTGGTTCGACCACCACGATCATTGCCACCTGATGAAGGATTACTTGCGATCATGACACTTGCGAGTATGAGAGCGAACTTTCTTGAATGACACAGCAAATAGTCTTGCGAAAGAGGTCTTGTGGTGCAAGGAGAGAGCGCTGTTGCCAGAGAAGTAACCACAATACAAATGAACAATCACGGCGGAGTGTGCGTGATTATAAGTCTGTGAAACAGTCAAGAGTAGAATTCGATTGATCGGCTGTCGAATTTTCGGCGATCGACTTGTTGACAAGTGAACAAAATCAAAGAACACGTTAGATTGAAAGTGGGTTAATTGAATTTGCTAAATTGAATTATAATTGAGAGAGCGATCAGCATGTAACGTATCTGAACGGTTTGATTGGTACGAGCTCGTGTGTCGATGCCAATTCGTATATAATTGAACTAGCGAAACTTGCTACTCTCCTTCGGGTCTCGCACTTTGCGCGCCTCCACGGCTAACTCCTCATCGCAGGTTATCGCAACACTGGCGGTAGAGTTGTGCTCCATGCCACAATAGTTCGAGCAACTAATTTTGGATAATCAATTGTGTTAGACATGAGCTTGCTCATGAGCTAAAAAAATAAAGTACATTAAAAATATCTATCAATAAAATGATATTACGTTTCGGTATCTTTTAAGTCCCTTCAGAATTTGGACTAGTCATGTGGGGCCAGCTGTGCAAGCGCCATTTGTCTCTTCTCCTAGTTGGGTCGAGTGGACTCAATTCAATCATCCGGAGGCTTATACAATGTGCGTCACTCAATTTGTCTTCAGAAGTAACGAGAAGGGCTAAACGTTGCATTGTTCAAATATTCCGAGCTAGTCAAGCCGCTGTTTTGTCCATAAAAGCGTGCATGCTTTGCAAAGGATGCACATGTACCACATAATTCTCACAGTCATCTCAATTGTCCTTCCTGAAGCAACTCTTGCAGCAAGAGTCTTGATTTGTCTTTTTCTGCGAGGTTCTCCTTCTCTTATATATCTGTTTATTTGCAACACAACTTTTCCACCAAATCAAGACGGCATATTTTCCCTAACAACAGAGCATTCTTCTAGAACGACATCTTGAGCATTAGATCACCGTTGCACTTGATGATTTTGTTGGCACCATAAATGAAGAGTTGCAGAAACAGTCGAATGTAGGAAAGCATAGCCTTAATCCTTTAAAGTTTAAACGTTCAACAAAAGAACGACAATATTGTCTAATCCCATTTGAGTGCATTTGAGCAGTCGCTCTCAAATGTAATTGACACAATTTCATTTGTGACACTCTTGGGAGGGCAATCAAATTATGAATTTTCTCTCGATTGGTGATTGATCCACTCGGTCCAGTTAATTCAATCAATTTGCACGATTGTTTGGCCAAACGCACATATCTGTAATCAAAAGCAATAACATCTAACTGAGACTAGCAATGCGATTGCCAGTGGTCAATGCCAATGGCAATTGAATTCAATTCGAATGCACTCATGCAGTCATACTCATTACGCGCGGTCTGGCACTCATTGGCCGACATGTTCATTTGGTCTCAATCAAATATAACTGCCGCATTATCTAATTTAGCCTTATCCAAACCTCTCGGTCGGTGATTACAAACAATTGTCATCAACAAATCTTTTATCGGTATAAACGGATTTTACAATACAACTGTACTGCAGTAACTAAACGAATCAGCGTGTCACATTGTCTGCATGCATGTCCAATGGACAGTCCTGTAATTTCATGCAACTTGCCAATGTACACTTTAAAGTGCCTTCTGCTGCAAAGTCACTAAACAATTAATGTTTCGAGTTTCAATTTGCCTTCCAAAGTGACTTAAACCCCAGCGATATTGCAGTGTATGTTAGAGGAGAGAATTAAAGCTCATGAGCACTGCTGCTTGTGTAATTGTTTGTTCGTTTAATGAGACTCAGAAGTAGACGCGCGAATTATCCGGCACACCATAATCGATGCATCTCAATGGAAAGTTTTATTAAATTAATTAGATATTTAGATAAAGCAATCATCCCCGGTCATGATGCCACCGAACTTGATACTGAGTAAACTTGCAACTATAAAGTGCTTTTCATTGGCATTGAACTCGCCTTTATTGTGCATAATTTATGCATAAATAGTCTTTGTCAGTCCAGTAACTCCAATTGTTCACTTAGAGGAGTAACTGTGGCATATTTAAAACAATTTTTGCTTGTTAATTGATAAGGCTTAATCAAATACATAAAATAATCTTTTTAGGTGCCGCTAATAAGATAGCTTAACTCTGGATGCAGTGAGACAATTGTACATTTGACAAGTTGGCTATAACATCTATAATTTGCAACTTTGCTTGTGCTATTTTCTCAAATTGCATTCATTGTGAGTTCGGTAATTATTAGCGGAAGCTTAGGCTTGATTGTCTAAATAATTTACGTTCGTTTGCAATAGGCCCCACATTAAGAACAAAAACACGACATATGTAATTGCACTGATACAATTTGATTGAATCAATTTTAATCGAATTAACTTTAATTGCCAAAATCCCTGTCAAATGAACTTGGTAGGTGTGCACTCTATCTTCGATTTGGGCCTAATCATCATTCTCGCCGCCAGGGAGACGCAACCAAATCCAGGCAAAGGCTGCAAGTGCCAGCACTCCAACCACAGCAACCGCTTCGAGTATTCCTTTCCAGGGCAGCTTGTTCGCCTCAACTGCATTCGATTTGTCACTCTCAATATATTGCGCAACAAAAGTAGATCGTTTACCTAGTTGCCTTTGTTCAGTCTTTTCAGGAATTGCTTGCTGCTGTCCCTCTGGAATGTTGCGATTGCGAGGAGGTGACCTTCGGTTGGGACTTCGGTTTGGGCTGTTCCGCGGAGAATCACCATTGAGATGGCCATTACTGCCTCTGTTGGGACTCCGATTTGGACTGTTCGGTGGAGCGCGGCGTCCATCTGGCCCGCCTAAATTAATGGCAATGGCAAATTAGCAGTCGTATAAAATAGAGCACTTATAGAAGTTACTATTTTGAGCATTCAAAAATTGCAATCTTCTTCGAAGTTGTTGTATCGGATCGATAGTGGTGCCTCTGGTAGTATACTGGTCATCTCTATTTGGCTTCTTACCACCACCGTTGCCTTTTCTTCCTCCGCCGTCTCCCCCTCCCTGACCCGTTTTGACCATTTTGAATGGGCCACTCTGGTCAGAGTCGAATTTCTTTCGTTTACGCGAACCAGCCTGGTCAGACATGAGCCTGTTCAACACCTTTAAAAAATTTTGCTCTGACCCGACGGGAATATTGCGATTGCGAGCTGAGCGACGTGGGTTTTGCACTTGACTGTGATACCATTGGTTAAAGCTTTGGTCAGCTAATATTTGACAGAAATCAGTTGTGGAATTATGATTGACATTAAAATACACTCACTTTTGCTTTGTTTCTTTATTTCCTCCCATTGACGCATTAGTTTTTGCAATGTTTCTCGTTGAGATTTTCTTTCTTCGTCGTGCACATTACGCCGAGGTGGCTCAAAGTTTGGTCGATTGGCAAAAACATTAGCCTGACGTCTGTTGCCGTCTGTTTGCAATTGATAAATGATATAAGACATCGAATAGACTTGCAGTCAATCTTACCATTCACGCGAGAGCCTATTTTTAGTCCTTCAATTCGTCTTCCAAGTTCATCTAAATCTTGATGCCTGCCGCCACCTTTAAAAGTGGCTCGAGTGGTACGAGTCATCATTCTCAGTCTATTTGATCCATGCTTTGGTCTGTATAGGCCAGACAAGCCAACTCTCTCACGTGGTAGATCCATGTATCGGTGGAGTACATTCTCGGATTGGTCCACTTCAGAAGGAGCGTTCTCTTGCACAGCTTTTGACTCTGGTAGCTGTAACGGTAGCTGTCGAATAGATCGCTTGAAATGTGGTCCGACAAAGGTTGCACTTGGAGGCAGCTCAGTCAAAGCAGAATTTACCATAGAACAGACAAAACAAGCTTTAATTAGAAACATAACTGATAAACAAAGTACAATCTTAGTAGAGCACAACATTATTCCTTCCTTAATGGCTTGAGATAATGGCAAAACAATAAGGCAATTGGGAAATAACTTGTAAAAAAGTGCAATTAGAAAAACGCCAAATGACGGTTTTGTTTATGCAGTCTGACAAAGTTCGCGTTGATTTGATTATACAGTGATTAATATTCGTTGAAAGCTTTATGGAAAGCATCCTACCAAAGTTTAGCAGCTAAACCAACACTATTTCGCCTTTTATAAGTTTTGCTCGACAGACAACTTGTAACAAATGATATTAATATTCATTAGAATAATTTAATTTCCGCGTGAATACTTGCCTAGTTTCTCGTAAAGTTTGCTTGATTTTATCCAGGCATCCAGGACTCCTCATTGGAAGTCATTCACAGTTTGTTCATCTTCACGCAACATAAAATGACCAACCAAATAAGAATATATGGATATGAGTACGTGGAAGGAAGAGTGAGAATAGTGCTTGACACGGCCAATCGATTGTACAGAAGAAATGCAGCCATCGAAATTATTAATAAACCAAGTGGTCACCTTTACAGTTGCTCAGTGACATGTTGGCGGATGGCATGCCGGCATTTCTGCCATGTCTGTTGATGAGCGGCTTTAGGATTTAACCCGAGGACAATTAAAGGACAGTTAGACGAAAATGCTCAGTTTCTATTGCAAAGTTACTAATGGCATAGAAAAACGAGAAAATATTAAAAAAGCCAGTAGAAAAAAAATGTCCAAAGAACTTTATGCGATAACATAGATTGGCCAATTGGGAGTTCGAATCGGAATCGTCACTCGTGTGCATTTGCACAAATCCAAAGACCACTTTAAATCGTGAAAAAGTCAAATTGAGAACAACGTTAAGACATTAGACATTAACATTAAGAAAACCATTAAGAGCTAAGCCTATAAGCAAATGCAAAGAATGTGCAAATTACTTTCAAGCAAGGCGAGTTTGACTCGACATTGGCTATTAGAACACAGTGAATTAATCAATTTTGAAGTTGTTTGAATTTTCTTGTGACATGGAAAGCGATTCACTCAAGTGTCCACATGAAACGAAATAAATTGAACATTCACGTTGGCATGTCAAATATGCCTAGTGACGTATTTTATTTCAAAATAATGCAACTTAATTTAGCTAAATAACAATTTAATTAGTATATCAATGTAATCGCACTGTTGTCATTGATAATAAATATGCAATTGAACTTAACTATTGTCTCCTACTGTGGTTTCCAAATTTTGCCGAAATCACCTTTACTTCTTTCGATTGTGATTGAAATACTGCACCATTCGGGACTAATTCATCTCATAAACAAAACTGGTTTTCATGTCTGGAAGGCTTAACAGGATTATAGACGCTGAACCTAAGTTTGTCCAAAGAAATGAAATGAAAGAAATGGTCAACAAAAGTTAGCTTAAGATCCAATAAGGTTACCTTTGTTTTATCAACTTGTTGCACATTTACGAAGAAAGAACAGGAAGATGTGTTGAATTTAGAGGAAATTGAATTATTTAAAAAAAAGTTGCCACCACCAGTTTAGCAATACGAGTTTTTTTCTGTGATTCAAAAGAAGATCAAGATTTTAGAGATTGCGTAATGTAAATGATACCCTTTTGTTTAATGAAGGTTAAATTCATCAGTATTTTGAAGTAAAAGCTGATTTGTTACTTTAGTCTAGACTAGAGCTCGTATTGAAAATAAAATTTTGAGGCCTTGTAGAATTTTTTTTAAAACTGGAAATTGCGCCTGTCCAACAATCAAGTTAAATAATATGAACTTGGACGGAAAAAATTTCGATAATATCCGGATAAAATCGGATTCATCAATCTATGGAGTCACTAAAAATTGAAAATAAGCTACATTAAAATTATTTTGCTTCAAAAACAATAAATATTTTTAATTTTACCTTTCGAAAGGTGACCTCTGCGCTTTCAATAGCAAAAAAATGAGTAACAATAACAAAGACTAAGTTAAAACATGGTTTTGTTGACTTTTCAATAATAATATTAGTAATAAAAAACAGCAGATCATAAAAGTTCATACATATGCTAACATATATAGACAGCGGGAAATTTTCTTTAAAGCTTTAAAGCTTCAAATTCGGTTATAATTTTGGTAGATTCTTCCACGGATCATCGCTAGAACAGTCACAGGCGAAAGAAAGTCGATCGACATCACGGTCACCTAGTTACCAAACCTTTACCTGAAATAATTAAAGAGAGAAATCACAGTAATGTCAAATATTAACTATCATAATTACCGTTTATTTTGGTGAATTAAAATACAAAACGATTAAAGCATGGTTTACAAACAGATAACCAAAAGCTAACATGGTATAAAATGTAGTGAGATGCACATGAGACAATGAACTAAAGTTTGGTTACCAAACGTCAATGAAGAAAGTCAAAAAGACAAAAATAGGTTCGATGCCTGGCATGGATGGACCAAACAATTGAAAAACAATATAGGACAAACACTGAAAACATACACACACTCACATTGACAGATAGATGACAGCACGTGCTCCAGAATTACTAATTAGCTTGCTTTGTTTTGCTTGCAGCCTGCACTGCAGTCTGCAGATACGTTCGCATGTTAGTCAGTCGATTTAGTGTGTGACTGCAGTCAACCCATGAAATGTATCCTTAGGAGCAAGCAAACCACGTGACCAATCGACAGTTCTGGTTATATAACTCGAAAATTTTTATTCCAAATTGGCCATATTACACATTGGTCTATATAGTTGAAATGTGGAAATTCACATGTGAAGCGTCAACAAGATCTCCAGAGACTCCACCGTCCAATATATTTATAACTGACCTATGCTTAGCACTTGAAGTCATACATCTTGGTGATATGCATGTGGATTATTGTTTGCCACAAAGACTTTCCCTGTATTTCTCTGGCAAACATTTTAGTTATTGAACTAATGCAAAAAGCAAACAATGGTAGGTATGTCATATTAATTATCTTAATTGATTGATTTATTCAATTTTTTTCATTTTTGATAGTTTGATATTATTATTTCTGCTATTCCCGTACATTTTTGTTGCGCACCAATTTATGAATTATTCGAAGTGTCCACACTTACCTTTAAGATGTTTTGGTTGAAACCATCTGACAAAGACGAGAGAGAAAATATACGCGGTTAGTAAAAGTTTGTACAATAATTTCTTATCGTCTCATACCTTATTACAGTCTCAGGAAACAAAGTGTCTGAAATTCGTCAGGATGTGGTCAATTGTACTCTGATTACTGGAAAAATGAACATTCCTTCAAATTGGTCTCAATTCACTTACGGCAGACAACAAGGAAGAATTGCTTAGCAAATTGCATCTCGACAATAATTAATTGTCAATTAAACAGCTGCGATAGTGGAAGAAAAGGACACTTCTGATCTTGGATGGGAGGTGAGTTTTATCTATTTATTTTTATTTTGAGGCTTAATTTCTACTCATTAGATTATGATGGACAATAATAATTATTAAACAAGAATTCAACAAAAATGTACAGTCCAATGTGGATGAAAAGAGTTAGCCTCAGCTGAACACGTATTTCCCCACGAAAAGACAATCAAATATTCATCTTGAGTTTTCATGTCTGAAATGAATAACGCTATTGGTTTTGCACTTTTTCACAAGTTTTCAATGCGCAAACATTTGACAGTCGATTCGCTTTCTTATTGTTCTGCACGAAAACTTCCATTTTCATAATGAAAAAACAAAGCAATTAATTAAGTATATTCGCGATTGGATATTGGCAGTGTTTTGTCATCGATGGCTTCAAGTCTAGAACATAAATTAACCTATCTAAATTCTTCCATTTTGTGGCTGTGGCAAGCGCGCAACAAAGTGAATCAACGATTTAAGTGGGCTACATCGGAAATGGCTCAGCTACCCAAACGACAATTTCCTACTCACGAAGTGTTTTAATGTTTAATGGACACTGTTTATACTGTTAACGAACGATGCCAGACGAACTGAACTTCAACAATGCAACTCAATACCGAAATTATTTTTACGAGTTAAAATTGCTTCAAATTTTGGTGGAATTTTATGCCACGGAAAGATTAGTTTTGGACAAGTCTGAATTTGAAGGCGAGGAGAACGAACACAAAGCAGTGATAGTTGTGGAAGACGATGTGAAACCTCAACTAGTAATAGAACCCGAGAGCAAGAAGCAGCATCGTAAGTCCTTTTTCCATTTGTTCCCTTCACCAGTACTACAAATACAAATTTAACAGTCACTCGAAGTGTTGCAAATTTTTTAATGAATAAACTTTTGATAATTATTCTTATCTTTTCTGTTGGTCGTAAATAAAGTAGTCAGTTCGAATCGGGCCAACTGATCACTTTTTGCTTCTCTGCTTGTTATCTTTCGATTTGTAGTTCTTCTTTTTCTCGCTTTGCGGAGGTGGCTTTGATTTATCAACTTTGCTGCTAGATTTTGCCTTCTTCAAAACAGACACTTGTTTTTGAGCTTGCTTCATTTTCGGATTGACCAATTTTGGCTCATGAATGGCATTGTTCATCATTGATGATGAGGGCCCATTTACGCTGGTGTTGATGTCCGATATAAAGTTTACCGTTTGCTTGGACACTTGTTCAATCTCCTTTGGATTCTTGTCGGGCTTCTTTTTCGAAACTGTGCTGGCTTGTTTGTTCTTGTTGGTATTCCTCTTATGGGACCTTTTGTTCGTATGTTTGTCATTCTCAGCAGTAGCTTTGCTCGTGCCCGTATCCTCAACTTTTCCTTCCCCAATCTGTTCGCCATTTTCTGTCTCTGGCGGAGCCTCGTCGGCATGCTGCTTGGCGGTTGTTTTGCTATTTTTTGCTTCTGCCTTTTCTGTGAAGAGTAATGAAAGGCAAATTTAAATATATCAACAATGAAACGTTCAATTAAAGGCAGTCAGTTACCTTCGTTACCACCACCACACAGGCCAAAACAAGTCAGCAACGAACCCATCAGTAACAGTGGCACATGTGTGAACAAACAAACAACAAACAAAAAGAAACACGACTGAAAGCAATCGAATTTATCAAATGGAATATAAATCTCAATTTAAAAAAACTGACATTGTTGCATAATACTTAATTCAATAGGGGAATTAATAATTGATGTATTACATTTTATTCTTGCGAAAACACATTAGCACGATTAATTGGATCTTAAGTTTAATTCTGACTTCTTAAGGATTGTGTCATAGTTTCTCTTCATTTTTGCCACTTCATTTTTTCAATTTACGTTATTACTGTTATTACCCATCTTCATTCGAATAACTGTTAACTCTCTCGCTTAATTGTATTAAAATTTAATGATTAAAGGTTAATTCAGTTGGACTGAACAGCAGAGAAAAGCAACTGCAATTGAGCAAGCACTTTAAACAATTGTTGCACTCGTGGTGCACTGTGTTATCTTCACTGCTTCACCTGCCTCGATTGCCTGTGTTCCTGATGAAACATTAATTGATGCATTTGTTCGATCAGTGTCGATAGAGGATTAGAGGATAGAGATTGTTTCGCATGTCCATTTTCATCTCACTCAATAAAAGCATCAACATCGATTATCTCATTCGATGGCGCACTGATAGGCTTTCTCCAAAAAAAACCTGTTCCTGTTTGCACTAATTGAATGTTGTTGACAAAGCGGTTCATTCTCCCAGTGCACAACCTCACTATGTTATGTCTATTGGTGCTAAGCACTTTGTCTAAAAGCAACACGATTTGATTTCTTTACTGATGTCTTTTCAGCATGAAATATTTCATTTAAACCGGTTCAGGTGTCTGTCTTGAGATAATGGTAGTTTAGACCGGACAATGTCGGCATTGTCGATTAGTCTAGAGAGTAATACTACTCAATTATAATCTATGAATCGTCTAGGCAAGTATTTGTCACAATGTTACTTTTTATTGTACTATGTGGGTTTATCTAGTGTCATTCGAGCAAATACTTTGCAGTGCTTGCCACTGATAATTCTTTAATGGTTCACTCATTTGTTTGAGTCTCGAAATGACCCATTTGATGTTTTACTTTTGCACATCAAGTCACATTGATTTTGGTATACTCACACTATAGTGCAAGTGAATCTCAACGGCGGTACCGACTTGTGCTCGCCGCAGTGCTGTAATGGTGCATTACTAATAAATCTATCGAGTGAACGTGCATCGAGTGAGGTCTAATTTGTTTCGGGATTAATTGCAGGGCTATTGCCACTTGTTAGTGGTACTTAGTGCATTTGCTGAATGTGGTGTTTTACTGGTAAATATATATTTGCTGATATGCATTCAGCTTCAGTGCGCACATGAGGATAATAAATGACTGCGACTGGCGTTAACGCTACTTGTGTCAGTGTGCTTTTTCCTTTATAGTTACTTTTTCAGTTGGTCCACAAAGTGTCTATTCGGTTCACTTAGTTCATTGCTGTTTGCAATGGCCCATTTTATACCATTATCATTTCGTTCAAATTGACCACTAGTATATATGTGAATATTCACTGTTCGCTGTATACTTTCTGTTCTATCGCCTTCCGCATTTCCATTAAACAAGATTCTTATAAGAATAATTATTATGCATATGTCGCATTGGGCAAATGTTACTTTCCTTTGGTGCATTTGTCGATTTGCATATGAATTGCGCCTCTATCCCAACCTATTGGATCACTGGCCACCGACCGAATAATTTGTACTAATTGTAAGTGGGCAATTGTAAGTGGTGGGCATGCAAGCTTGCACTTAAGTGGTCCACTCGCACTCACAATCAACCAATGGTAGGACGCTTTGCATTTGTGATGCACTGGCCATCGGACCGGGCATTGGCTCGGTGGTCGATTGGTAATCACGGATCAATAGGTGCTTATATATCACCCAGATCGGCCTGATCACTCGGTCGTGTCCTACAGCTGTATGAGATTGTCACTATCCCAAGCTGACAAAGGACGAGACATCTCGCCTGACGAGGCTAGGCATAAGGTGCAAGGTTTTATGGTCGTTTGTGAGCGATGCCACCAGCTGGTCATCTGTAAGCTCAGCCGCCAGTAGTGATCACTTCATCATTGCTCGAGCAATGACACCGGTAATTGAAGTGCTCTTCGAGAGACATGTGCGACCATTCCGATGCGATTACAGTCGTGCCGACCATGGCATCGACTGCAGTCGATGCCTTCTCGTTGTTAACCTCAGTGAAACGTTTGTGCCTGAAGGTGTTTGTTCGACTGGTCAAGCTATGGCAGCCTGGCATATGTTTGCCTGTCTGAGAGTGAGTTTATGGCCGGCGACACTGGTCGCATGCTTTTAGTCTAATCATCTTAGCTCTTTCCAGAACAACGCTAAGTGCTGACCAAGGTGGACCGATGATAGCATGAAGACCCGTGGAGCAGACCAATCACTACTGCTCAACCTTCGAAGTAGACGGTTGTCTCTTCTCTCCAGTTGACTAAGCTTTGCCGAAGTTTTGCCTAAACTCTCGCCCTCGATAGACACTTAGGAAGTTTTAGATCATTCAGTGATCAGTGATATTGAATAAACGTATTGATTCATTATCGTTGTGTTCTTCATTTGGTTTCCGTCTTGTTGATCGTTCATACGTGCAGAACAACATTGTTTACCCAATATGGAAGCAAAACGATTATCGCACTTGTTGCAACAGTGCATTCAGCACCAGCAATTTGTGCTCCAATAGAATATGCTACTGGCCCACTTGTTCTTTCTAAATTAATATACCAGTTTATCAAGTTTAAATTTAACGGTCTCGTTCTGATTACAATGTTTTAGCTTTCGCAGTTGCTAATTCATTTTAATTTTTAATTATTGCTTTAATTGACTACCTTTGTTTAGACTCATCCTCGCCATCGCGTCTCGCGAGACGCCTGTTTTGGTGCGTGAGACTCAGTCAGTTAGTCAGTGAGTGTATGCACTCACGGCGTGTTGCTTGCTTTCCGTATTGGTGGATATATATCCAATATTGGTCAATAAGTTAACATTCTCGTGCTCTCATCAAACAAGCAAAATTATTGTGAACATGCCGTGAAACATCAAGCAAGATTTCTTGCAATCCGCCGAACAACAAGCATTCTTCATATTAGTGACAACTTGTCGCTGACAAGTTCTTCTTTCTCGCTTTGTTCGTTCAAGTTTGTGTGCCACAGTGTGGTTTCAACCACTGGTTTGCGCCTACATGTTTCATCAGTGCTACCCAAACTCATAGTCGAACCCGTAGTGTAATTTGACCTCATAGCGCCATTACGCCCTTCTTATCTCCTCACCATCAACCTCTCTCTTGTTTGGTCCGAACAACAAACCGCGTTTGCTCGAGGTCCAATCTGTGAGGCAGGCGTAATTATGGAAGCTTCTCTGTGCTATTGGGCTCACTTCTTCATTACCACTCGGCACTTGATGTATTACTACTGAACAAGTACAATGTCAATGCGAACTTTGGTCGAAACGCAGCCGATCACTTCTTCTGCCCATTACCATTAATTAATTAAGTGGAGAATCCTTCCACGTACGTAGCCACCGTACTGGGACAATGTCTATATTCGATCCCAACAGGGCTCGTGTCCATCAATTTCGACTAATTGCAATGGTCTATTGCAGATGTTAGGACTGGGAACAACGCGAAGAAAACTAAAATGATCGCAATCACAACCATAGTCTTCATGCCGCAATGACAAAATGCCTGGTGCTCTTAGAGGGCTGGTTGCACATAAAAACACTTTCCTCGAGAAAATTATTCTTCGCCATAATTCACTAGTGCCAAATCAATTGTACACCTGTCCACTCGTATATAGCTCATGTATGTTTCCATTTCCAGAAAAAATTGTCTTGAATGAATTAAATGAATTGCTCACATTAGCTCTATTATGGCGCTTGAATTAGCTTGAATTTATCTTCGTCGCTTGCTCTTTCCTGGTGTCTACTCATCTGGTTAATTTGATTTATCCCAAGTTAGCCTGCCTCAAGTCTAATATCCATAATTTATTTAACTAGCTGATTTAATCGATTGTTGGTTCATTTGAATATTATTTACAGTTTGCGTTTAATTAAATAATGTCTCCACTCATCTCTGTGCAGGCAAAGTGCGAGTATTACTGTGCGAGTGCATGCACAGAGTCTACACTGGTGCAATGTAAATTTGTGCAGAGAGCACTAGTGACTATAGTGCCGTCATTGTGAAGCTCTGCAGTCGATATTGTTGTTGTCAATGACAATGCCAATCGCTTTATTATTGCTAATTGGCTGTTCACTAACTAACGTTCTACTCTATATGGTTTAAGTTATTCTTTGTCTTACCTTTATGGTCCCGAGCAATGTGGCATTTAAGAATAAAACCTCCGAAGATGTAATTCTTCTCGTACTTGACAGGTTTACCACTCTATATAGATTAGTCCTCGCCTGTTTTCCATTGATGCTATCAGTGATCACTGGCTATCACTGGCCACAGCATGCTAATGCACTCGCTATTAAGCACAACAAATCCATTGAGTGAACTATTCAATCGGGTTGACTGAGTTACAGTGTGTTTGGTGCTCATATCTCCTTGTGACGGAATTTGTCATTTCAGTTGTCGGACATTGTGGCCCACTGAAGTCTCTTAAAAGTCAGAATTCTGGTTTCGTTATCGTTTCGTTGTCAAGCTCACTAATTGATTTTATTATTGTGTCCCTCCACAGAAGAGTCATGTTTGCCTGTCTGTGAATTGGCCAGACACAACTTAAGGTGCAATAAATAAATCGGAGTGAACAAATTAAATATTAATGAGATTTGTTAGCAATTTTAATTTCGCTTTGTTAAATGCAGTCAATAGTTTGGTGTTCTGTTTGGCTGTGGAAGTTTGAATCAAGATTAATTTGGGTCCTGTCAGGATTAGGACGCCTTTAACAGCAGTTGGCAAGGAAGACGTCAATTACGCTCATAATTTGACTGTTTGCCTGTTTATCCGCAATTTAATTTGACTGCAGCATGCTTCTGTCTTGTCCGGGCAATGAAACCGAACAAAGACTACCCTTAGCATTTTGATGTGACACAACTTGCCAATTGCAATAGAAGTGAGAGGTGAGCCTTAAGGCAGGAGGCGGCGCATTTTCAGTAAAAATAGCTGCAAGTCAAAACCGTGCGAAAAAGTTGTAATCTTTGGGTGCACTTTTCTCCTATGTTTCTGGACCGATTTTGATGTATTATGGCATTTTTTAAAGATAAATGTATAGACTTTTGATTTATCTAGAAAAATCAAAGGTTTTAAATGTCTATCCGTCTTGAGTTGAGTTCAAAGTAAAAAATAATCAAATTTTTTCAAATTCTTTGTATGTTTAGTAAAAATTGCATTAAAAAGTTGGAATTTTTCTAGATAAATTTAAAATCTATACATTTACCTTTAATAAAAGTTATAATACACCAAAATCTGTCCAGAAATGTAGGAGAAAAGTGCACCCAAAGATTACAACTTTTTCCCACGGTTTTGACTGGCTGCTATTTTTACTGAAAATGCGCGGCGTCTTGCCTTAACACAATCCTCTAAAAGCCAATTAATTTAAAGACAAACAAAGCTGCCAAATGTAAAATGAAATAGCCAATTGGGCCAACAGACCGATAATTATAACTAAATTGATTTGTTATGGTGTGTTATGGCTTTTCTGTGCTTGCGACAATTTACATTGAAGTACACATGGACTGGCCCAATGCCAGGAGGGCTTTGTTCGGTCACATTATATATCTTTCATACCAGCCAAACTAACCTTGCCCTTGCCCTCTTGCAGTATTGTCGATGTGATGTTTTTCATTGATATGCCTTTCACTGTGCTACGGCTTCTGGTCGGCCATTTGTAGAAAAATTGTCAAGCCGAACGATATTAGAAATTAATAAAAAGGAAACATTAAAAACATGCCAAATTAGAAATAATGGCCCGATTGCTGTCTAACTGTACCAAACATATTGCCGCGATCGTTTCGTTTAGTTTCCTTCGGTCTGGTTCAGTTAGGTTTGTATTTGTTCAGTTTGGTTGCTTTCTACACAAAGTGTTCACAGTAAAAAGCTCACAAGAACGAACAAATCGAAGACAAACACCGAACGAAACGAAAAGTTTCGGCCCAACCGAAAGTTGGTGCACTGTACACATGAATTGGCGTCATTCACATCTTATCCACACGCTCTGACTGGACTAGCTCTTCCAGTGGTAACTGTCATTGCTTGATGTCGTCCTCAATCGATGCATCTCATAACGCAATCAATTCATCAATTCAAGCCACCTATATTAATTGCCACTTGCACACTTTGCCAATTAATGCTATGTGCAATGCTTCACTGATATGTGAGATCACTGATCAGTGATCACTCCACAATGAACAGAACCAGCCTTGTGCACAAATACATTTAGCCAATATTCCGTCCATTGTGAAATGGCACTACCACACTGAATGACTTGTTTGGAAAACCGCTGAGACCTGTTCCAATTATTAATTGGACGATTAGGTAAACCTTATTATTAATTATAATTATAATTTATCACAAACAACAAAGTGACTCATTGCTGTTCAGTAACAATTAAACTTAGGCAATTTAGGCATGCCTACTAACTGCAGTTCAGACACTTTTAACACAAATTTGGATATTTACTGATTCGGCTTAATCTTGACAATACATAATATATTACACATGGCTCACCAAACCCTGCACGGATGAACGTGAAATTTGTCGAAAGTAATCAATGCGCTATGCAATACGCCAATTAGATTTGTACTCATCTGTGCATAATTATACGCCGTTGATTGTGTCAAAATTTAGTGTGTCTGCAAAAGGTTAAAATAATTTAATAAATAATTGCTTGCACACAAGATGGCCTCCTTGGTGTGCTACTGGTTCATTCTATCATGCACTCGAGAGATCTGTTGGCCGTGTCGAGCATCGTTGATTGTTCGTTCGTTTAGAAAGCAACACAATTCTTTGGTTATGATCATCTTTGACACGTTGATTTGAGACAAAGTGGCGATGTCCAGACCAATCAGACAAGACCTGCAAGCAACCAAGCGAACTGTTCACTTAGAGGCACTTGGCTCCTCTCTGCGACTGCTCCACTTGGCGTCAGTAGCACTCGACATCAATTAATTACTTTCGATCACTTGTCATCACGCTTTCTCAAGTCTAACAAAGGCTTCTTTTCTGGATTGCCTCAGGGTATGCTAATCATTTTAACGTTAATGTTTGCTCTATTTTATAGGTGCTGCTACGTTCATACTTTTGCATATACTTTTTCTCACGCTTTTACATGCTGACCGGTTGCCGACTGGTTTCAATGCATCTGGTACAGCATTGGCAGAACTGATTCGGAAACCATCTATAGCTGGCCCTGGAAGCTAGGCCAATGTAGGTTAATCAGGTAAGGCACACTTAGTCCGGTCTGAGCCGGTGAATGCTTTGCTTCAAATTTGCTCTCTGCCATTGCTCTTTACCACTAGTGGCAAGTTCGCGCTCATCAGGTGCAATGCCGCACTTTTCATTGAAGAACAATGTTTCCGTCTAACAAAGAAGACCGTTGCGTTATGTAACTCGTTAGGAAGAATGTTACGTGTGCCATAATGGTTATTAATTATCGGACTTTGTTCGTCCAGTTACTGTTCACTCGAATTGCCATCGAATTAAACCAATGGGTTTCAGACATCTGCATTTCAGACATCTCGATGTACAAAACAAAAGCGCAAAAGGACAAAAGGAACAGTTTGGCTCGATTTGGTTTGGTTCTGTAATTGCCGCTAGATCATTTGTATAGCAAAACAAAAGAGTGAACATTCGCTGCCAAACTGACTATGGTGAGAGATGCGGCTGTCGATCAGCTCCATTCGATACGGAAATTAATTACCATCTTACTAATAGACTCTGCACATCATGAATCATGCTATTAGGACTAGCCTGCATTGTCAAACAACACAACTCTTCAATTGGCACAACCCAAATTAATATTTATTGAAACATTACACTCGTGCTGATCGGCGTATTTATCGGGCCTACTTCCTGACGGCACCTGTCTCGAGCAGAGCCGATTCATTCCTATCATGATCTCTTCCGCACTAATGTTGTCTCGCTTACGAACATTAACTATCAGCCTTAATAATGGGGCCAGCAATGCAAACCGAACTTGTCACAAACTTTCAAGGTGACTCAAACCATTCCGAGTGAGCTTGCAATCAAACAACAATTCATTGAACGAACTAATCGATTGATTGACCAGACCACGACAGCAAAAAACACAACACGCTACTTTCAATCTGTCCTCACTGCAGTCATGAATTTAACGAATTGGAATTTTAATTAAAATCGAGTTAAGTTTTGTCAGACCGTGATTTGATTCATTCTCCACAATTGTGATTATAGGCTGTTTGAATTGCAATTTTGCGCCATACGATATTATTAATTATAAATTAATAATTAATGATAGTGTTATGACACTGCATTGACATCAGGCAAGATGAATTTAGAGGTGCACTGCTTTGCTGCGTGCTCAATGCCTTTGCTAATTGTTTCCTCAATTTTCTGTGGTTAATTTAGTTTGTTTGCCAATTTTGATATTTCGTTTAACTGCAGTGATTTAATTGAATTGAATTGGCCAATCTCCGTCTCGCACCTGCTCACCGCTTGCACCACACTACACAGTCCTCCACTGGGCCAAACATTTGGTGCAATTTGTTGTTTTCTTGTGCCGCCAATTTAAATATTTTTTGCTTATCTGGAAATATTTTCAAAATCACAAGCAAGCACGAAGGCAAAAATTAGAATGATGAAATTAATTATTATTACATTTATTTATGTTCTCATTACTCAATGATTGTTCCATTTGAGCAGTACGATTTAAAGTCTTGCTCTTTCGTTTGTAGATTTTGTTTGCCTTTCTCCTTCTTTTCTTCGTTCTCCTGTGAAATAACTTTTTCGCGTCATGACGTTGTTGCAATGTTAGCTCGCCAGAACTTTGTCTTCCTACTGTTGGCCGTCTGTGTCATGACTCAAGTGGTGGTTTCTTCAGCTTATTCCGACAATGACTATGATTGGAATTGGGACGATACTGCCGAGCCCAAGCCGTACGGCATAATCCTGCCATCGATTGTCTTTAGTGTCGCACTAGCTGCAGTAGCGGTGACATTTCTACTTGGATTCTTCTGCAAGAACAATCCCGAGCAGACGGGCGAGCCCGAAGAGCAGTTCAACGTGGTACTGTGCCAGGAGGACGATGTCAAGTACGAATACAATCTCATCTTTCGAGTGGGCTGTCCTACCGCAAACTTTGACATGCGACACGGCTTCATTGACATCGAAGTACTCGAAGGCAAGGACCTGCATATGCTTGGCAATCCGATACGATTCGACTGTTCACTACTGCCCGATCGAATATGTGGCGAAATGCACTGCCTCATTGGACGAATCACTCCAATACAACCAATTGCGGGCATTCGAGCCTCTCACAGTGACAAGCACGGAGCCATCTTCCTGTACGAGTACATTCTGGTGGATCTGCCTGACGAGAATGTGATGGAAGTGCGCCGCTTCAACACTTACCTCACCAACAAGCCAACCATATACAGAGGCACACGTGTCCCGAACAAAGACATCGAGGACGAACTGGGCATGTATCCAATGCTGCCACTGATGGAGTGGACGAGCATCGAGTTGGCCATTCTGTCCTGGGTGCTGGTGATGTTCGTCGGCAGTGTCACAATGCTGTTCGAGTACTACGACTTGTATCCGTTCAATCAGAGCCAGGATGGATCGATGCTTCGTTCACTAATGGATGTGGTCTATTTCACGCCGCTCACACTCGTTTTACTCGCAGCAATTGCCATTCCGTACAAATACTGCCTCAGACGGAATGCCCAACGAGCTCAGTACGCAATCATCGATCAACTGAAGGGCGAAGGATGTTGTCAATTCTGGTGGTGGTGGGCGTCCTTTGTTGTCCTCTGCCTTCTCTCGCTTGTGTCCCTGTGCCTCTTTTCGGTGTTCATCATCTTTGGCCTACGCATCTCAATGGTCAAGTCACTCTACTGGCTCTGTTCGTGCCTAATCGTGTGGTCGTGTGTCTTTGGCATTTGGGTATCGGTCAACAGTTCTCTGTGCTTCAAGAGGATATTTGAAGAGGATGCAGTCAACCGTGCAGTTGCAACCAATCCAGATGGCAAAGATGGCGACAATGAAGCGGCTGATGCTGGTGGAGATGGAGGAGGAGGTGGCGACAGCAAAAAGAATTCAAAAAAGTCCACCAAGCGAACCTACAAGTTGACCGCCAAGCAAACAATGTTCTTCAATTTGAGCAATAGCGCTAGTACTGACGGCAAGACTAACAAGAACAAGAAGAAGAAGAAGAAGAGCCGAAAACGACGTAAACAAGGTGTTGCTGACAAGAGCTGCAATCTATCATCGAATCCATCCGAAGCAGGACCAAAGTTGATCAATCCGATGAAGCAGCAGAAGCAAGAACAACAACAACTCAAGCAGCAACAAAAACTACAGCAACAACGGACAATTGCAGCCCCTCTGCTCAATAAAAGCAAATGCATTGCCGCCACTTCGAATGCATTCAAATCGTCTAATAAATCGTCGACAATCAAGAACAGCAACATCGGGACAGGTAAAAGCTGCAATAAACCTTCGAAGGGATCAAAATCGTCAAGTAGCGCCAAATCAGCCAAATCAGTCAAATCAGGACTGAAGAAGACAAAGGTCGATGCGAGCAAGTCGAAGCAAAAGAAACAAAAGACCAAGACTAAGACCAAAACGAAGCAGAACGCAAACAACAAAGTATCTTCTTCAAAGAACAGCAACAACATGAAGAACAAGAATAATAAGTCATCCTCAGTGGGTCAGAAGAGTAAAAAGATAAATAAATCTCGTTTATGATTTAAAATTCATTTTACTAGTCATTGGCAAGTCATGACTCATTGCAGATGCGTAGTGATGTGAGTAACGTGATCAAAATTAATTTGTCAGCATTGGGGCTCTACATTCAATTATCGATTTCGCTTTAATTGATTGAATTGATTCATTATAAAATTACGTGTTTTATAAGCGAATATCAAAATGCAATTAGGTGAACTTGTGACTCAAACCAATTGCTTGTCGCTTGTGCTACTTTGACTCGACTTTGCTTTTGTCTCTCTCTCCAAAGTTGTGCCGGCACCACTATTCTTGTTCACACTCTCACCGCCAAGCCACTCTCCAATGGTTCTCATCATTATAGTCAATGTTCAATGTCACTTTCCTCTCAGTGCATCCACCGACTGTGATGGCATGTCAAGTGGGTAGGCGAACTATCGTGACATGTGCAAAAGGTTCATAAGAAATATGCTGAGTGGCGATCCAAACACACTACCTATGGCCAATGAACAACAAGGATCCAGAAGCCAAGATTTTAATCTTCAACAGTCCTTTGTCAACTTTACATGTCTGTCCAATTGCGTCTTCAACTGTGGGGAACTTCGTTCTTGCACCCACATTCGCAAGGTTGTTATCGAGCCAAAGCCAGTTGGCCTTGAAAGACGCCCAAGACAATGGATCTGTCCATTCTGCTTGACCAACCAGAAGTCAGCAAAGAAGCTAGTCGATCACCTTAGATCCAGCAAGCACAACATCAAAGTAACCTTTGGCTGCTTCTACTGTCATCGATCCAACTTTGGTTCGATCCACAAATCCATGGGCCATCAGATTCACTGTCCGTCCTTTACTACTATCTGGCAAGATCTGGTCGCTTCGTCGCCACCTGCATCTCCTTTTACCACCTGTGACCAACAAGATGACGAAATCTCACTTGACGATGAAATAAAGTGCCAAATCTTTGACTTACCCGAAACTGATTTTAAAAGTAGCGCATTCCATATTTTGCTCAACAACGGATCGCCTAACGAAATGTATGATGAGTTCTGCAAGCTACTCCCAAGTGATCACCAAGTCCGGAAGAGACCCAAAAAGAAACGTGGTCGTGGGAGGCGTCAAGCAGAAGTTTCTGAGCAAGAGCGTGCAAGGGTGACCGAATTTGCAACGTGCCAGCGCCTATTCAAGACAAATCCTCGCGGTCTGTGGTCACACATTGCGAATGGACCAATCGATCCAGAGCCAATTGACCAAGCTAACTTCTATGACTTCTTCAATGACATACTTTCAAGGCCTTCCAATTGTACTCTTGAACAGAGTCACTCGCCTCATGACAAATCTATTTTGACGATTATCGACGAAAAGTTCATCTCCAAGTTTTTAGATAACAAAACGAAATCAAGCCCTGGGATCGATGGTGTCACTTCAGATGACCTGAAACCGTTCGTCAAGGAGCTTCAAGTTCTCCTGAACTGGTGTCTCCGATGTAGGAAAATCCCTGATGCATGGCGGAAATCGAAGACGACACTGATTCCGAAGAAAAGGTCCAACAGACCGCAAGACTACAGGCCTATATCAGTTAGCAGTCTGATGTATCGATGCTACACCGCCGCACTTACCTCCAAGCTGAGTAAGGAGATCAAACTGTCACAGTTCCAAAAAGGCTTTGTGGACCACGATGGCATCTGTGAGGCAATCACGACTGTAAATCACGTGATCAAGTACTGCCCAAAGGCAAAGATTGCCTCCCTGGATGTTTCGAAGGCTTTCGATAGCCTCAGCCAAGATGCCATATTTACCACTTGTCTCAACCGTGGGCTCAACCAAGACAGTGTCAACCTTCTGCGGGACCTCTACGCTGGCTGTACGACATTCCTCTCACTTGGTCAATGGAAAAGTGATGACATCTGCATAAAGAGGGGTGTAAAACAGGGTGACCCCCTTTCACCTTTCCTCTTCAATCTTGTGCTGGATCAACTCCTCGAGAAAGCTAATTTAACCGGACTCGGAGTACGATTCAAATCAGGAAGATTGGCAGTCCTTGCCTATGCCGATGACCTCTTGCTGCTGGCCGAGAATGATCACGACCTCCAAAAACTAATCGACCTTACGAATGATTTCTATCAATCAGTTGGCTTGAGCGCGAACTCTAGCAAGTCAATGACCATCGGTAATGCTCAACAACTACGAATTGGTGAATCAACCATCAACAATGACAACAAGCTGACCTACCTGGGGGTCACCATCGATGAGGAAAACAAGCACAGGATGACCCGATCTACTATTGCACCATTACTCGATAAGTTACGGCGTTCATGTCTACGACCAAACCAGAAACTGTACATGCTACGAGTCCATCTGATCCCAAAGTACATCCACAGGTTGATTCATGAAGATTTCACTGCTACGATTCTCAAGGATCTAGATAGGGCGGTACGAAACTGTGCTAAAGCTTTCCTCCACCTGCCCGACTCAGTTGCCAGCGCATGGTTTCATCTGCCAATAAAAGATGGTGGCCTTGGAATACCTGAGTTTCGATTTGAAATCCCGATTTTGGCTTTCAAGCGATTGTCTAGGTTGAAGTGCTCGGACTCGTGGATTATCAAGGATATTGTATCATCAAATCGGTTTAAGGACAATCTGCGTCGTATAGAACGACTGTTACCTCTCTACCGTAACAACCGAACTCGGCTACTGGCAGACTTGGAGCAGATCAATCGGTTCAAAGGCCAAAATTGTTTTACACATTTAGAACCAAGTCATAATATGTTATGATTTGGAAAATCCAAATACATTATGACTTTCTTGTCAAAGTGCATTTTGACTTATTTGTCATTATGTACTATCACTTTTGATGCTTTTTAATTCTTACTGTTTGTCATAATGTATTATCACAATTACTGAATTAATCTGTTTATTAAGCGTAAATTTAAATTGGAGTATACAAAATAAAGTAACCAAAGAGTACGAATAATACTAAAAATAATAATTACTGAAAGTAAAGGAATTTTGAACTAGGACTTGAATTGTTGCACCAGAGATTCGAATTAGTCCTTCTTGGCACTCTTTTGTTTTTCAAAATACTTGTTGACTCGCTTTTGGCTCTGATTTGGTCTTATAATCTTTTACTTTCCAAGTCGCCGTCGCTTTTCTTAACCTTTCGAATCCTGATAGATGTCTTGTGAGTTAGTTTAGACAGCAACAATTTCTATATTTAAAGATAAAAACAATCAAATGAATACCTTTCATATAATCAAATTGCTGCAATAACTTACATTGATAGAACCAAACCAAGTGCCGTCAGTATAAGACAAATTGAAGTAATGCTGACCCAGAGTAATGAAATCATGTCCAAAAGCGCCCACAATGTCAGCAATAATGTTTCGGTCTGGTCGCTTGTGGCATATCTTAAGAAGTTGATCGTAGATAGGTACAGCAATCTTCTTTTTGGAATTCGTGTCGGATAAACTTGAGATCTTCACGTAAAGAAATTGTCTGCAGTGCCGGCAATCAGCATTCGCGACAGTGGTCAGGTCCTCATCGAATAAATGTTGTAAACATTTCCAAAATGTCGTCCCAGGTTTCCCAGATTCGTCAGTTGCAGTTTCTACATTGAAATAGATTGGCATGCCACTGTATACTAAGAACGTTCTAAATAAATAAAATAGATTTAGATTAGAAATATTTAAAACAATACAAACAATACATAGATTATATATTCAGGATATTTACCTTAAACAGCGGATACCAATTCTTCAGATAAGTAAAGTTGTCTCGCAGTGTTAAATATTTTCTGGAAGTTGGAATAATTCACTGCAGTGACCATGGTTCATCGGAGAATAGAACACAAATGTTTGTTGTTATTCAGACGTTTCAAGTTAAGGAACGTGGAGGTTAAAATAATATATTTCCTTGTTGATTCAGTAGTGGTAGACACAGGCACAATGTTAAATCACACTCAACACATATGTATAATAAATTGTAGTTACGATAACGAATCAGAATAATTAAATCAGAAATAGATCAATTGAAACGAAGAAACTAGACGAAATATCACAAAGTCCTGCATGCATGCAGGCAGGCAGCAGCAGTAACACAACGGACAAATTGCGCTGTTTACTAACTGCCATACACGCTCACAACACAAAGCACACCGAGCGCGCACACACGCACCAGTCAGACAGCATACGTTGAGTGCGGTGTCGTCATCATGCACACATGCGCAGTTCATTCAAAATTCAAATTTGAAATTGATTGTTACAATCGATATGTATTTATGATTTAACTGTATTTAGAATTGTTAATTAATAAATATTTATGACATCAAGCGCAAACTAAAATGTCAAAACGAGTTAACACATTATTATTTTGATCAGTAGATCAGATAACAATTGCCTGTTTGTCAATATGTACTATGATATTTACTTATCAAAATGCATTATGACCGTTATCATATTATCATATTACATTATGATTTTAAAATCAAAATACATTATGACAACCTTAAGTCATAACACGTTATGACATTGATCGATAGTTCGAATCACTTTTAACTTATTTATCAAAATGTATTATGACTTTAATTTGTCATTATGTACTATGACCGATATCATAATACGTTATGACTTTTGTCAAAATATAATATGACAAACAAATATCATAATGCATTTTGACTAAGGTCATAATACGTTATGACTTGGAGGATAAAATCATTATGCATTATGACTCGTTGTTAAGTGTGTAGCGTTTGTGGTGGTCTCGTCAATCGCCATTTGAGCGGGAAGACATGGTTTTCTGGTCGACTGTTCGTAAGCTATCTGAGGATGCGGACGAATTCGATTGGAGCTTCTGGTTACGAACCTGATCCGGTATACTGTCATCGAAACTGCCCTAACAAGATTGAAACACTACAGCACATCCTAAATGAATGTGGAAGCATGGAAGGCATGTACCACCGCAGACACAATCTCGCCCAGAACATCATCGTAGACCATCTTGAAGCCAACGGGTGGACTGTCTACAAGAACTTTACGGTCAAGACACGAACAGGAGAAAAGTTTGTCCCAGACCTCGTAGTGATAGACCCAAGCGGCACAGACTCACTTGTATTGGACGTTCAATGTTCATTCGAGAACTCAAGATCGGTGCTACACGAACGCGATCAGGGCAAAAGGGACAAGTACTCCGAGGCATCGGTGATTGCAGCGATTTACGCCAAACTGGTCGAACTAGGTCATCAAGTTGGATCGATGGACGTTTTTGGACTCATCTTTGGGGCAAGAGGAGCCATCAGCCCTGTTACCTTCAACTTGTTGTCACAGCTTGGCATGTCAAGGTCACGGATAGGCTCGATCATCGATTTAGTCTCCCGTGAATCTCTATCTATCTACAGGGTCTTCCATTCGGAGGATTCTGTTCAAGCTGCCTGAGGGCAGTTGTATTCAACTCTCTTTTTGTTATATTAATAAATTGATTGAGGACTAACGAGGGAGTGCAATTGCCGACTTACCATGGTAGAAGTGACAATTTCCCAACAAAACAGCCACTGCGGCAAAATTATTTTCGGGTCAATCGAGTGGCAACAAACACATGGTCATTCGCGTTCCTCTCACTATTTAGTATTCTTCATTTTAGTCTGGTCCCAGTTAACAAATTTGTCCAGAGCAGAGTGCTCTTAATATTGGTTGGCCACAAAGTGTTCTATGACGTACGTGCGCTAATTCGCTTCAGGTGCAAGCAGTGCACTCATGCCCAATCGCGGCGAAACAACTGGCTGGACTAAATTGTAATTACGGCGACTGCCACTGCAACACAGCCTCAATGCTTGCATATGCATGGATATCCAATAAGTCCTATTTGTCACTAAGCAATTTCAAATTAACTAACTTATCCGAAATATCACTTTATTGATGAATTCAATCAAAAGCATAATGTATTATGATAACATCATTATAATTATAATTATAGGACTCAAGACTGATGACTATTCAGTAGGGCAGTGTCCACTCGAATGAATTCGTCCGGGTCACGATCATCGACAATGTTCAGGTCCTGTTGTTGTTTGATAGTTGAGGGCAATTTGAAGTGAACAGTTCGAATGTGTAAACGCACATTGCCACGTTGTCGACACGTTTTTTGACAATTTGGCCAAGTACATGCGATTCGCATGATGCGAATGGTTCGACGTCCAGATGAATTCGTTCGTGTCGAGCCAAATCTATTTCGGAGCGAAATGTCTTATTACAAACAATGTTTGTGCATTTGTACACCATCGACCCAGAAGGAACTGTCTTCTGTCGTTTGCTGTTGTTGCCAGATTGAGATCGACTGGATGACTTGCGCTTAGACGAAGTTGAGGGTTCTTTTCGATCCTTTTCTTCTTCAACAATATCACGTTGTTCGTTTAACCATTCTTGAAGTGACACATTCTGCACAGGTGGATCATCATTGAACAACAGATCGAAAGAAGAATTAATGTGAACTCCACAATGGTTTCGTAGTTCAGCCACCTTGGAACGTAAAATACGAAATCGCTGGTCAACCTGATTGACGAGTTGACGTTTCAGCTGTTCGCAATCCACTTCGAGACGTTCCTCGAATCGATCCAAGAACGAGTCCAATCGGGTGAGACGAGGCATGTTGAGACACGAGAGGTCAGAAGTGAATTTCAAGTAGAACACACGAGAAATGGTCGACGAGTGGCAACAACAGGCTATCAATAATCAATTGGCCATTTGCTGTGTCGTCTATTCCTATTGAAGCTGTCAAGTGAGTGGCAATTGCCTCCGTGGGGACTAAAGGATCATTTCTAGCAGACTCAACAATCTAACCTGAATTGAGTTGAACAAACTAATATTTTCTATATCGGCATTGCTGTTAACAAAATTGGTAAATTTATTTATTAATTAGTAAGTCTTTGAATTAGTAAATAGTATTAAAGAGCCAATTCTGTACCTTTAATAATTATCAACGTTGTACTGCATTTGAGCAAGCCACAATTACTTGTTCGGTTGTAATGTCGTTGGTTAATTACCGTAAAATCTCAAACTAGCGCCGCGGCGCTTATTAATTTCGTCAGAAAATTTTGGCCGAAAAACCGGTTTCTCGTAACGTCCACAGTGCTTTTTTCTGCGGCGCTTAAACGAATGCGGCGCTTGTTTGAATGCGGCGCTTGTTAGAGATTTTACGGTATGTTAGTATGAACGTTTAGTTCAGTAGTTGAATAGAATGTGAAATAAAAGGAAAAGGACAATTTCGAAGCATAAAATGTTTACTTGATATTGCTGCTGCCAACAAGTTAGTTTACAAATGTGTCTTACCTCGGTCGTATCATCTTGGTTGTTGTGTTTCATTTCGGTGCTGTGCCTTGGTCACTGTTTGGCCCAACAGGTGAGTAGCTGACCAGTTTATACAACAAATAACAAATAACTTTTTCTTCAGTCTAAAGATGATGCAATCCAGTTCAAGTACGGTCCTGCGCCTTCTCCGGCACTTCCTGTGTACGCCCAGATCATCATTCTGCACATGTTCGCACTCTGTTTGGCATTATTTTTCTTCTTTCTGAGACGGTATGTGGTGGCACGACTCAACACAACACAACCCACGGACACCAAGCAACGTCGTTACATGGTGAACCGTGGCAGCAACAAGTCGACCGCTGTCTCGGCTCCAACAGCCAATAAGCAATCTTTAAAACGACGAACCTAACTATAGTAATATATTAATGGCACACACATTGTGCAATGATTTACGTGAACATTAAATTGCAATTTATAAACCAAAGTGGTTAGATTATTTCTGTGTTAAGGCCAATTGAACTATTTGTGTTGACAAAAACATTTGCACGTCGTGTTGGTTCTATAAGGTCGTTGCCAATGTAAAAGTTCATTTATTGCATATTTATTGTTTGTTTGCTTGTCTGGTTGCCACTTGAATCGAATCGACTTTACTCATCGCAATTTCGCCTCAGTGAATGAAATTTGTCATCGAAAGTTTGCGCAAAGCAAATAAATTAAAACATAATTACAAGAAAAATACTTTTATTTAATACCCGGCAGATGAAACACTATTTCCTCAAACTTACCCACCTCTTCATCGAGACATCGATAGTGGAAGATGTGAGTGCAATTGACCACTCGCCGGTTATCGCTTCTTGGTACACGTGTGATCGAGTCCAGCCAGATGGAGCGCGTATTTTTTTTTACCTCTTGCTCTTGTGAAGGCACTGGAAAGGAGGCCAGCAAATTAGCAGAGCAAAATATGGCCACAAAGTCTCGGACCGATTCAATTGCAGTTGTCACACACTGTACGCTGAGTGAAGGTCAAGTGTTCCTCAAATTCGAACTAGTAACATTGACAAGTCAAAGTCAAAAAGAACAACTGGGTTTGCTGAACAAATAAACAAATTAATTAACCAATTGGTCGTTCAGCAAATAACTCAACTCAACACGGACAACCCATTGCCGCAAATGTCTCTATGATCACTCAATGTGACTCGCATAAACGGACTGGAATTATAAGTCATTTGTTAGCTAAAGGCTGTTAGAAGGGCCCTGCTTGTTGAGCACATGGCCAATAATTATAAGGAACATCAAAGTGAATACACGAGAATGTATGTCAGAATGAATGCTTTGAGAAGGTGCAATTCTTCAGTAGACGTCGACAGATCGAACAAGTGAACATGCCATTGGCATAATGCACATTGGGAAATTATTTGAGGCATTTTAATTAATCGTGATCGATTGAAAAGTATGGAGCGTTGTTGAGTTTCAAGAAATTGCCAGCAAAAAAAAACATTCACACAAACACGAAGAGTTGTGTAATAGTTCACTTGGTTCGAGTAGTGTAGTTAGCACTTGGCAAACCGTCCATCCAACCGACTGAGCCTAGGCCCACCGACGACCGCCAATTTAATAAATCAAAGTATTGAGCACATATTTATTTAAAGCATGACAAATTAATTCATGCCGTTCGGCTTGGGACACATTCCGCGACCGAGCCAAAACGCTCTTGATGCCATCGTCGGCCATCGTCGGAAAGTGAAGTGTTCGGTCACTGGTCAACTGCGAGCGCCAGTGTCGGGTTTGGTTGCTTTGTGCGAGAAGCAATTAAGCATTCTAAATTGAAAATCGATCACTCGAATGGCGGTCCCAGGTTTACAATCAACTTGAATACAGTCGATTCACGGCGAAACAAAGCAAATCTTATCTAAATATGGCGTCTATTTTCCGTGCAACGAGTGAATGTAATGAACATACATAATTTGTACATACATAATTTATTGTAATTATACTTATTGACTGTTACTGAAATTATTTGCTAACCTAAGTGAAGTAATCTATTGAGCGTTGGTATCAGGACAATACAGTAGAATTGTAAAAGAATCACTCGAAGGTAAACAATGTGTGTACTACACATGTGCAAATAAAAATTAAGGAATATGAATCATAGACTTACCTTGGCAATTAACGAGATTAATCGAAGAGGAAGTGGTAGATGACGTCGATAATGACGATGGCGATGAAGGTGATAAAGCGCATGGTAGTTGGGAGGAAGGCAACGGCAATACTGCTGACTATATGGCCACCGCGGTGCTAAATTAGCATGCTAATGCTGATCGGCGCTTGTGGCCTTTGGAGAATGCAGTGGCTCGGTGGTGAATCGATATGATTGCTAGTGACAGGGTGGCACGGGTCTGACATCCAAATGAATGAGGACGACGTCTATGATGTCTTTATTGCTGTGATCGCGCTGGGACAAGCCGGAGAAGGCGAAATGGTGCCCGGGCTCACACCGATCAACGTCACCAAGTGGCACAGCATCATTGACACTAACTGACCATCGACCGCCATTGACACAAAGGGCGCTTAGGCTGAGCGGCCTAGCCCATCATTGTGCCTCATTCAGCCAAGACGATCGAATCATTTTGATTGGGCAATGTGACCGAGAAGGATACGAGAAGCAGAACAAGCAAGGCCAGACATGCCATACTAACGATTGGCAGCAATGAGAACCAAAGTACAATTGCTAAGTGAGCGTGAGAATAAACATGCTTGTCATTGGCCGATGCCAACAAATAGTGATGTTTTGCAATTATTGAGACGAACCGAATCTAAACCAAACCAATCGAAAGCAGTAGACAAGTTGACGAAAAATTTAATCTACCAGTGGCTGTCGTCAAAACCTGTTGAATTACAGACTCGCTTCGATTGTTTTAATGTACTCAAAGTTCAAGGGAAGGAAGTTTTGGTCTTTCTTGCCGAGTATTTATTGACCTTTGATTGCTGTTTGACTATATTTTTCAACTGGCTGCATTTGAGATATTTGCCAAAAAACTGCTGTGCAAGCGTAGTTCGATTTAATTAGAAGTTTAAAGTGAATTATACTGGTTCGCCTTATAATCGGCCAGCAAGATGGAAGAGGCTCATTTGATTGCTTATTTTGATTGCGGTCAAGTCCAATGATGGCCCAACCTCAAACGGATCAATTATCGTTGGTAGTCGACCAAAGCACAAGATTCGACAACATCATCAAGCCCAACAACGACACTCGAGTCTATCGCGGCTTGGTCTTGGCCAATCAATTGAAAGTTGTGCTCGTCAGCGATCCCACAACGGACAAATCTGCCGGATCGCTTTCAGTCAAGGTGGGCTCATTGGCAGATCCTTGGGAATTTCAGGGAATGGCCCACTTTCTAGAGCATGCACTATTCCTGACCACTAAAAAGGTTAGTAAACTTAATGATAACTTAAGGCAACTTACCAAATCTATTAATCAGTACCCTGAAGAGAACTTCTTCAAGAATTTCGTGGTGCAACATGGCGGCCACACCAATGCGTACACTTCGCTCACGGAAACTTGTTACCACTTTGATGTGGCACCAGATGCCTTAGAGGGCGCTCTTGACCGGTCAGTGCAATGTTTACATGTGTGCACGGTAGACATATTGTTGTTAACGCTTGACTTTTTCAGGTTTGCTCAATTCTTTGTGGAACCTCTCTTTCCAAGAGATTTGATTGAACGCGAGCTACAATCGATTCAGTTTGAGTTTGAGAATACAATCACTAGTGATGGCCATCGCTTCTATCGAGTTCGAAAATTGCATGGAGATGCCAAGCACGATTTTGCCAAGTTTTCAACCGGTGAGTTTATATTTATGTATCGCTTGTTAACTAAATATATATATTTATAGGCAATAAACAGACTTTGCCAGTAAATGATGCTCTTTTCAATACGATGATTCAATTTTACCAGACCTGGTACTCGGCTAACATTATGACACTCGCTATCTTTGGAAAAGGTTAGTTCTTTATGTTTTAATTTAAGTTAGATAAATTATTATAACGCCTATTATTTATTAGAGTCTCTTGACGAATTGGAAAAAATTGCTGTGCCTTTGTTTGGCAATATTGTCAACCGAAACGTCAAACCTCTCTGGATTGATCAGCATCCTTATCCAATGAATTTTTGCCGAAAAATGGCTAAAATAGTGCCTTTCAAGGAGTCTCGTAAATTGATTATGTTTTTTCCTATTCAGGACATTCAATATGACGATGTCAAAAGCAATGTATTATATTTTATATAGATTTGCTTTCAACTAATTGAATTACACTTTAGGCTCTTTCATATATCACTTTCCTGTTAGGCCATGAAGGCCCTGGGAGTTTGCTTGCCGAACTGAAAGAGCAAGGTTACTGCACTTTGCTGGATGTAGATAGTTACTACTACAATGGATTCGGCTTCTTGGATATAGAAGTGAACCTAACTCAGGGCATCACTAAGAACAATGAAATCATTCAACTTCTCTTTCAGTACATTAAGATGCTCAAGGTAAGTTTTCTCTTGATTAATTGTCATGTACATTGAATAATTTCATTTGCCTAGTGTACTCTCCCGGAAAAACGCCTCTACGACGAAATCAAAATGGTGAACGAAATCAAGTTTCATTTCCGAGACAAATTTGATCCACAGTTCTATGTAAAGTTTCTCTGCAAGAATATGCACGTATGTTATTTTAGTTAGAAACGTTCATTGTAACACCAACTTAAAATATCAATATTAGTTTTATCCAATAGAACGTGTTGTTTGTGGTCGTGCCCTAATGGGTGAATTCAACTCGGATGAAATTGTTAATTTGTTGAATCTATTAAGCATTGATATGTTTAACCTTCAAGTGATTAGTCCAATTTTTAAGAAGCACGGAATCACTTTTATCAAAGACGCTATTTACGGAACCGAGTATACCATAGAAGATCTTCCAGCAGAACTGTTAAAATTCTGGACTGATTCTCAACTCAACTCTAAATTGTATATTCCAAGTCCAAATGAATTCATTCCACGCGATTTTAGTTTGAAACCCTTGTCGAATGTATCAGAAATCCCCCAACTTGTCAAAAGCAGCAATAATCTTAAAGTATGGCACTTGCAAGATTCAAAGTACCTCCAACCAAAGGCTTTTATTGCATTTATCTTTAAGAGGTTTGACTGACCTTTTGATCGTTTAAATTTCTTAATTAACGCATACTTTTTCGTTGCAACAGCCAACTTGTTAACAAAAGTCCTCTCAATGTAAACTTAGTTGGGCTCTTTGTCAAGCTATTCTTTGACTATGTCAACCAGAAGTTCTATTCTGCTGACCTTGTTGGCATTGGCTATAACATTATTACTTCAAAGTTTGGCTTAGAGGTAACCTAATAATTATTATAATAATACACTGACAAACATTTTTTGTTACAGATTATTGTTCAAGGCTTCAATGACAGATTGGACGCCTTTCTCTATTCTCTTATTACCGAAATGATCAACTTTAAAATCAATCCTGCACGCTGGGATATTGTCAGAGATATTTACTACAATGCTTTGACTGTTTTTCATCTTTATCCTGTTACAAGTATTCTCCATTCGTATCTCGATGTGCTTCTTTGCCCCGATGTATGGACTCATGATGAATTGATGAGTGCCTTTAAGTATGTGAACCAAAACAAAGTGCTTGCTTTGATGAGAGACATTCTACTTGACTGCAAAGTCGAAGCTTTCACTCATGGCAATATTACCAAAGAGGAATCCGTTGCTCTCAGTGAGAAGGCATTTATAATGCTCACTGACAATAAGCCTCTCATTGACGTGAATCTTTATGATTTGTTTAACCATTGTCGAGACGTTCTATTGATGAATGGGACAACTGAGTTTGCCATTACCAACGACCAGCACGAGAATCATGGCTTTATGTTGTATCACCAAGTTGGTTTGCTTGATCTCCACCAACAAGCACGGCTGGAGCTGTTTCACCAGATCATAAGCGAGCCTTACTTCAACCAGATTCGTATGAATGAACAGTTGGCTTACATGACCTTTGTAACTCTCAAGTTTACTTCGTCTGGCTCAATGGGTCTTGTAATTCTCATTCAATCGGCCTATGCACTCAAATATCTTGAGTCCAGAGTTGAAGCATTTCTTAGATCGCTCGAGGTTTGTCGTTGCTTTTCATAATTCTGTTTCTGAAACAATGAACCTTTGTTTTATTGTAGAATATTCTTAAAAGCATAAAATTAGATGAGTTTACCAAAGAGAAGAATGCTCTGATCACCAAGATTTCGGAAGAACCCAAATCGCTGCATGCTCTATCGAGTCGAATGTGGCGAGAAATAATCTCGTGTCAGTACATCTTCGACCGAGACAAACGATTAGTTGCCTACTTGAGGAAAGTCAAGCCAAGTGACATTGTTTCCATGTATCAGGTAACATTTCTGTATTTCGTTGGCAAAAATATTCATTTAAATTATTTTATAGAGCACTTTTCAACCTAATGGCCCCAAATGTCGCCGTTTGATTCTCACGATCAAGGCTGCCAAATGCAAGGAGATGAAAGGCAAACTAGAAGCAGAAGAAAAAGTTGAAAAAACGAACAAGGATAACTTATCACAGCCAAAGCAGCAATCACAACAGACGAACAATTCTGTTCAATCAGACACTAAACAGTCGATGCAGACTGAAAAGGTATTATTTTCACAATTTAACACTTTGTAAGAGTTTCCATTTTTAAGCAGTCTTCAAAACGAATGCAAATAAGTGATATACGCAAGTTCAAATGTGAAAGTACTCTGTGCCGTATTGCCAAGATTATCATAGACAAAGTTTGAATTTTCTTCTCGATGTCATTCACGGTCAATAATTATGCAGATTGTGTAATAAACTTATTGTAAAATTTTTGTGGACATGTATTATGTGCGAAAGATAGCAGCACTCAATGCGACTTTTAGATGCTTAGCTTTAATTTTACTGCTTGTATGTTGCCATTATTATAATTGCCTTTGATAATTGACAGGGAAGGTTAGGTGCACCGTGGTGTTGACCGAAAGTACCCCAAAAACAATCCCCCGATTTGCAATGCTAATGACATTAGTTCATTTGAAATGTTCGTTGAAAGCTAATGGGAGAATGAATGTGAGCCAAAATACAAGTGATGCAACCAATTAAAACCTGCAATAGAGAGACTGATTGTTTTGTCTTGTTTGGCAATCACATGTGATTGCTTGGCACTTAAATTTAAAGTTAAACCAATTGGCCACTCGGCCGACTGCACTACACACAACATTTTCCATTAATTATTAGCTTTCTTTACTTACGAGTGATGCCTTCAATAACAGTTACACTAACTGTGTGCAAAGCAACCGGAAAATGTGACACATCTCTGATATTAGCGCAAATAGAGTCCATATAGGGCCGAGCGAGCCAGATAAACAGGACAACGAGATAAATTGACAAAGTGCGCCAAATTCTATTCGCGTGTAGTTGAATTGATTGATTACATTTCAACTGCCAGTACTGGCAATTGCAATTGCAAGAGTAAGCAAAATTGGTATGATTGATCTCCACTGTTATGCACCACTGAAGAGATTTAAAATTCTCACTTAAATCCAAAGTATGACATGACAGTGCTAAATAAAATATTATGATAAGTCATTGAGCAAAATGATCAATAGGTCAAATGGCAGCCATTGATCAAATGTCTTCTCTTTGTGCAATGTCTCTTTTTTTTGTAGCCAATTTGTCGGTGTCACACACTTAAGTCACAATTGTCAGCCTTGTTAGATGAGGTGGCCACAGAGGAAAGATCGTGAAAGACTCGGGACGACAGGCCAAATAAGATTACATTCGGGCCAACACTGGTGATATTTACTGTTGCCATAATGACTGCATACACTAGAATGATAATCTCACAATTATGCTACCTCAGTGTTCGGGCTGAACAGGCTTGCTAATTTTGCATAAATTAATGGCCAACAAGGCACAAGACGTTCTCTTGTCTACACAACTTGTTCGTTCATTTGAGAATAACGAGCAAATGGAGAAATTAAGGCATATAAAGTGAAAATTAATATTTGCGGACCAAATTGATTTTTTGTTTGTGTTGTGAAGCACTTGTTTCAACGACACTCATGTCTTCATGATATACTTCTTTGCCCTGGTTATGGGTGGGTCAGGCTGATAAAACAAACGAAAGGTCGCGCTGTAAGAACAGATGATCGAGAGGGACATTGCAATTTGGTGCAATTTAAACTGTGCACCAGATCACACCAGACTAGGCCTGAATGAAAGTAGGCTCAAAGAAACACATTTAACATTTAAAACAGCAAAAAATTTTGACTCGAAAAAGCACAATTGAGTTTCCTCACGGAGGTTTAATCTAAATGGTGACCATAAGCGCGACAGAAATGATATATAGTCAAGGTGGACTGGTTAGAAATGGTCTAGTGCTCGAGTGCATGCCGGGGCAGTTTTGGTTCTGAAACTAACAAATGTAAATGATTAGTAGCAGTACAAAATCAATCTCCCAAAGGGAAAACTAAATGTCGAGGGAAAGTGTAAATAGAAAGGCAAAAACATGCACTCGATAAGGCGGCTCCGAAAGTCACCATTACTGTAGTAATATCAGCAATATCATCAAAAGAATATACGGACCTCCCCTGGCCGTTGATATGGCAAATCGAGTAGGGGCCAATTAATCATAGATTAATCTGCCCGTTCACATTCCACTGTTTTGTACGGTTTGGCACTATACAGAGTGTGGCGAAGGTCCGAAATCTAAAGTGGCAACAAAGAAGTGTTCTCTGAACCACAATTAAGCCAGGCAATCAGATGTGTCCGTATGCTTCATTGAATTTGTACCATTGGCCCGAACCAGAACATTTTTAATTACTAACAGAACCGAAATAATATTGATCAAACGAGTGGTACTAATAAAGGCACGGAATAATCGATAATCGATCAAAGAAAATAGTTCTGATCTAAACACACTAAAACGGTTATGACAAAATGGCACGGAAAATTATGGAGTGAAGCGTGGCGAGGATATCCATTGAGACCAAAAGCAGTGAAAGGCAATTGCGCACAAGCCATTGCAGCCACGCAATGACGATCTGTGTAGCACAATTAATTTTACAATTGTCATTTATTTTCAGTGCATGTGTTCTACTCGGTCTTTCAAACGACCATGTCTCTCCACTCGAGTCGGAGATGTTCCACTAATTTAAAGCAACTGATCCTTCCCTTTGAGCACACACTAACAACTCGCAAATGCAAATTTCCTGGTCCACAAAAATCAATCTCGGCCACCAACGATACACATATATGTATACACACGGTCACATATGCCATATGACATGCACAGGCGGGAGTGTGGATTGCAGACAGACCATAAATTGGGCTACGGAACGGCACGGAATCAGTGCAACTGCACTATGCAGTCTTCCAATGCTGATGATATTGCAGCCAGACTTGAACGACGTTTACTAGAACGGCGTTTTGATGGCGCCGTTTAATTGTAAGTTACAATTTGTAACAATGCAAACCTCGAACTTTGTCTATCACAGACGAACAAGCGATGTGATAATGTCGCTAGTTGTCTGCTAGTTTGCCCTTTTGACTGTTGCGGTGAGTGAGCTCGATTCATAAACATTGCCTGTTATTGCACATAAAGTGATTTGTGCCACTTGGTTTGATTTGCTATTTTGGTCGCGATCTCTTCATTCATTCATGCAATATAATGGTAGATTGAAAGTAACAAATGAGCCACATACTGAGAGTGGATTGTTTCGAGCTACACATTAATCATTAATTGATCTTTCACTTTTCACATAAAGGTGACAGCATAAATCAAAATGTTACGCTCAAATTTGGGTTCGCACAAGGAGATAAACTCGGACCAGACAATATTAAAGCAACATGCGTAAACATGGTTCGACTAGTAATTACATGATAATACTCAATAATCACCACAGTGACAAACCAGTGACACCCAAAGCACAGTTCGGTGTCTAACAAAAATGTAAGCAAATTTATGCACCAAGCACACGTGGCCACTAGCATATGCTAAGTGGTAGCAATATTAATGTCAGTGCGACATAGCACAAATGGTCACAAGAAATTGCTTTGATGCATGCATTGATTGGACGCTTGGAATGAAAAGTGCAACTTATGTAGAATAAAAACTCAGTAAAATCTATCTTTATTTTATAATTAGAAATCAATGACAAGCGTAAATTGAAGGACAATGAAATCATCAAGTGAAACAAAAGTTAAATTTGTTAATATAATACAAATGTGCCAGATGTGGCGGGTCTCGAATTGCACATTCAAAAATTTAGGTTAATAAAAAATAAAAAGTAAGGTCATAAAGGTTAAAAACTTGTAGTAGTTATTTGTTGTTGACTGTCTCCGCGTTTAATGTTTTTCTCTAAAATTCGGCTGCTTCGGCGAGGAATCTTTTGAGCGCAATTTTGATCAGTCAAAATGTCATCTTTAAGCGGCAGATTCTGCTGAACCAGTTGATTACCATTGAAGTCTTGTATTGCATCATCATCATTGGACGAATTATTAATGCAACTAAGGCAATTATCGCAACGATGATGCTGATCAGAGCCTCGTTTGAAGGTGATAAAAGTAGTATCAAATTGACTATCTTCCAAGCCCGAAAGCACCTCACTTTCCTTTTCCACAGTAAAGTTTTGACTAGCCACAAGATTCGATTGATGGTTCTCGGTTTGGGTGTCTTCTAAATTTGCTTGGGCTATTTTATATGATTCACCGTTGAAGGAATTGTCTTGGGCAAACTCTGCCTTCGTCAACGAACGAAACAAAGTCTTCGTTAACCTTCGCCTGTTGTCGTGGGGCTAGAGACAAACAAAAATCAAATAAAATAAGGAATTTAAATTAGTTTCCTTACTTCATCAATATGCTTCGATGAGTCCTGGTGAGATTCTTTATTGGAATTTTCGACTGAGACATTTACGAGTTGAGCCACTAGTTTGTTCAAAATATAAACCAGTTCACTAGTGTTAGCATTATGCAACAGTTGTTCAAGGTTCAAGTTGTCCTCCCCAATTACAAGCAACATATTCTGAGTATCCTCAATAGCTTTATTGAGGTAGTCTATGTTGGACTGGATAGTCTCGATGTAATCTGGTTCGTTCGAGGATTCAAGTGAACTATCTCTATTCAACAAAAGATGTTTTTGTGTACGTTCGCCAACAAGTCGTGCAAGTTTCCTATAAAATATTAAAAATCAAAATAAACACGTTCAAATTACATAATAATAACTCACTTTTCTTGTTCAATGAACATAATCTTTTGGTTCGTTAATTTCTTGAGTTTCCCTTCGAAATTGACCCATTTGATACGAGCCGTCTTTGGAGTATTGCCAGATGATTTATATTGAACAATTTTACCACTAATTGGTTTGACTTGTTTGCGCAAAGCTTTAAGTTCTTCGTCGCGACGTTGCAGTATTCTCTTTTGCAAGTTTGATTTAAATTCCAAATCCTTAATCTTTACATCCTTCTTGTTGTCTTGCCTAGTCAATTTGTTAATTATAGTCATATTCTTTTGATTCTCTTTGTTATGTTTGTTCATTTGTTCTTTCATCTGTTGAATCATCTTGACTCGCTGCTTTTTAGCATCCATGATTTCACCTTTCATCTTTTTCATATCTTGTTTGTTGGCCACAACTTGCTGAATTGACTTTTGGTGTTCGCGTTTGAGTTGATCATATTTGCGAATTTCATTTTGAAACTGAGTCAGTTTACTTTCGTATTCCTTTCTTATCTTCATTTGATCTTTGTCACTTGCTTTTTGAAGTTTCGCTAAAAGTTGGTCTCTTTCCGCTTGAGTTTGCTTAATTTTCTCCTGAAAATTAAGAATTTGTTTCTCGAAATTATTGGTGAGTTCAGTGATTTGTTTTTGTTTGGCTTTTGCTTCAACCATCCATTTTTCTTTGTCTGCAATCTCACTGTACAAACTCTGAAGTTCGGGAGTGTCTTCGACAATGTCTTGTCCAATGTCCTCATCTGATTCATCGGCATCAGAATCAGAACCATCGGCTAAATAAGTATTGTCCTCAGATTTAGTGAAAGTGTCATTTGAATTTTGACTTTCCAAGTTGTCAAGGCTATCACAAACATCAGAACCTCCTTGAAAACAATTTTTCTGTGCTAACTTTTGCTTCAACTCGAAATTTTCTTTCATTAAAAGTTCGATGGTGTTATCAGAAGGTTCATAGAGGTTGGCAGGCTTCATTCCTTGGCGAAGTTCTTTAATCTCCATTTCATAATCAAGTATTTGTTTTCTAAGTGATGAAATAAGCTGAGCTTGCGAATCTTGATTAGCCACGACTTTGTTCTTTATGTTTTTAGCTCGATTAGCATAACGTAAAGTGTTCAAAGTTTCGACAAAATCACGGTCACAGGGAGATATGCAGGCGATCATTGTGGTGACACTATTACCACCAAGCGAGTCTTGCAAAACACGAGTTAGTTTAGAATCGCGATACGGAATGTGGGATGCTCGTTTAGAACGATCGCCGAGAGCTGATATAACATTTCCCAAGTGAAGGAGACCTGAATTGATAGATATTCCTTCGCGGGCACGCTCTCCAACTGCTCCAGTTCTTGAAAGTCGCTCAGACCCAGCAAGGTCCACAAAATTGAATTTGGCTGTCAATGTGACGATCTCTTGTTCTGGTAAATTGTCGTTACCATTGACTTCGACTCGATCAACTCGGCTTTGTTTGACAAATAATGTAAAGATGGCATGAGAACGAGACGATTCTGAATTCATCAGCGTGGCCCCAGTTGTACGGAAAAGAGACCCATTCCTCAGGCACGCAAGTGTTTCCTCAGCCGAATGAACAATTTTATTCTCAGCGCCACCGAGAATGATACCACCCTTTATGTCTTCGTGAATTCGAATTTGACACTTCTTGGGATTGTCACAAAGAAGATCATTGAGATCTTCATTATATATTTCGATAAATTGCACGGTGACCGAGAATTCGGGCAAAGGTAAGCCATTTAGGCGAGCCTCTTCTTTTCGCTTTTTTATGCCTTCAAATAGATGATGCACAGCCCGAGGAATAATGCCAAGATTCAATTCATTGCCGGTTGCATCAAACGAAGTGCCCATTGTAAAAGTTTTTCCCGAGCCTGTTTGGCCATATGCTAAGATAGTTGCATTGTAGCCTTCGAAGCATCTACAATAAACGCAAATTACCGTAAGTGATTTAATTTAAAATGTAATTAACTCACCCTTCAACCAAAGGACGCACACACTTTTCGTAAATTTCTTGTTGATGCGATCCGATGTCAAATACATAGTCGAATGTAAAAGGTTTATCATGTCCAAGCAAAATTTGGGGTTCACCAGGTGTTACACTTGTACAAATGTCGCAGACATCATCGATGTCCTTTTTCAGCCTTGGCCGAATTCTAAACAAAAAAAAAGATTAGTTACAATGTATTTCCAATTATAACACTGACCTGACCGATACTGAAACGTTAGAAGCCATTGCAATCTGAAAAGGAGAAAGCAATAAATTAGTATAAATACAATGTAGCATAAGAAAGGATTTAACGTTTATGGACAGGAGAAAAATTCTAAATTCGAAAGTAAAATAGTAATAATTGCTTCCAATAAATAGTAAATAGGTACCGAAACTTTTGAGGCAAAAACAAACACTTACTTGAAACGAAAGAACAAGAGCATAGAACACAATACTTTACATTTATAAGAAAAAGTAACTCGTCCCGATGGTGTAGTGACGGTGGAGATGAGATGCCCACTACAAATGGGGAATTAGACATTAACATTTTCAATTTTGGCAAGTTCAAAACACAAATCTCACTGTGAATCACAATCTGATGGCCACGATAATCAATTCGGAGTCATGCAAACTTAAGGCATGTTTGCATCAACATCATTCGTCCAAAGGAAAGTCAACAAATAATGACACTTCTCAGTGAGTGGCGCTGATTATAGCAGCACGGCGTGCACGACAGCACGCTTTTATTTTCCCAGGAAAATTTTTCCCTCCTTCTACTGGAAGGACAGACAACTTAATACTACCAAAGCTACGAGAGTATGTTGTTCAACAGCTGTTTTTGTTTGTTCGTTTCTTGTGCACACTTCGACATTGACATCTTTCAAAATCTCGCTGTTGTTTTTTGCGCCTTTTTATCATATTTTCGATTAAGTGATCAGTGGTCCTAACGACACTGTCTTAAAATAGGTTAATAACAGTGACAACTTGTTTCGCTTAGTCGTGTACAACCAATTGACCAAAAAGTGGACTGTTCAATGTAACAAATGTGACACTATAATGACTAAGCCAACAACCAACAGTCTAACCAAACATTTTATGTATTCAAAGACTCACAAAAATCTGTCTGCAATTCAGCCAATTGTCAATTGGAGCATTGGCCAAAGCCGAAACATTTTCAAGAATGAAAGCAATTGCTGACAATATATTTTTGGATTTTATTGACTCTGTGGAAAACTTTTGTTGTAAATACTGTCTGTGCAATCTCTTCACCGATTCAGAATCACTTCTGCCCCACAAAGTCAAACGATCTCATATAAACCATATACAAACGAGATGCAAATCGATATTCACAATTCTCAACTCAATGACTCAGCAAGGATTGCCAAAATTGACAAAATTTTTGAATTGTTTGACGGAATAATTTGGAAAGCCACAAGTGAAGATGTTGAATTTTGCAAATTTATTGAGACTAACCGCGAGACTCCAAGTTTGCGCCTCAATGCAATCTACTGTAAAATCTGCCGACGTGATCGTAGTGATCTAAACCATTACTTCGATGCGATTCTAGAACATCTGCACTCTAAGGCCCATAGCGATCGCTCGAGGCAGTGAAAGAGAAGCAACAAAAAGAACAATAAATCGACGATCGTGTTAAAGGAATATCTCGATATTTTATACCGAAAACATCAACCAAGAACATTTCTCCAAGGACATTTTGTTTTATGAGATTTTATTCTACATTTATTCTACATTTTTTTGTCTTTTGAATTATCGCTCAACTCGTCGACTTATTGGTCGGAATTAGGAAAACTAAGAATCTTGATCGAGCACAAAGGTATTTATTTGTTATGAAACCTATTTTATTTATTTCTTAGTCTACTTAGTAATTGTAGACTACTGTAATAGTTAAGTTTGATTCAGCTTTGAATTTTTGAAGAATATAAAACTTACAATTGCCAATTGAATTAATTTTTAATTTTATGTTTTTAGATATTTTTATTTTATAGATTGTATTGATTTTCAAATTATTCAATTGAGTGAACTCAATGAACTAATTAATTAATTATTCTCAAAGTAAAGAGCCAAGTTGATGTCTAACTACTGCTAAGTACATTATTTGCTTGTTCCTAGTTAATTATTTGTTCATCCAAGCAGAATTTTGCTGAACATTTATTGGCTCCTTTACTTCTATTAGTCAAATTGTCCAAGTCAACATTTAATTTCGAAATCAATTGAAAAATGTCAAAATATGATCAAATAAATGATGAAGCATCCGAGTGCAGCTGCTTGATACCTGCCCCGCGTGATATTGCGAGCTTTCTAGACGGTTGCTTTTGGGTGACAATTTTTGAAAATATGTATCTCAAAATGTCAAAATATGATCAAATAAATGATGAAGCATCCGAGTGCAGCTGCTTGATACCTGCCCCGCGTGATATTGCGAGCTTTCTAGACGGTTGCTTTAGGGTGACAATTTTTGAAAATATGTAACTCAAAATGTCAAAATATGATCAAATAAATGATGTGAAAAACATGTTAATTATCAGGCATTAAAAGGACCTTACCTTTAGGTACATACCAAGGGTTCCGCGTTGATTGTTCCGATGGTGCAGTTGGTACTGATGAAGATTCACGCATAGAGAGTTCAGATGCGATTGAGACTTTTCCCAAACCATCCTCTCATGACTCGGGCGATCGTCTTGGTTTCAATCTCTGAAACTCGTGGACATCCTCATCTTCCAGGCGCGGTATGTGAACGATGCGACCCTCACTGGTTACCTTGGATGAAATCAAATCGGTTTTTAACTGTACACCATCCAGTGTAACCCGTGAAATTATGTTCACCACCTGCCGCGTCATCGGTGGGATTGTATCCACTGTTCGCGAACTACCTCTTGTGTAGTGCAGGTGGGTCGATTTTGGTGCCTCGTAGGTTACCTCGAGGTATTTGTCCACATGTCTGTTTTCGACTACGACAACAAACCCGGACCATTCCTCGGACAAGTAATAACTTATTACATTTTTATCTTGGTGGATAAACTTTGTCCCTCTGGTGGTCGCCAGTTCGATAAGTGTTTCACGAATGATGGACGCATCTTTGGGTTGCCAACACTTCATTGTCACTTGACATGAACTGAACAAAGACAAGACGAACTTTGCATGGAGCTTGTGCATCCATTGCCACTGGTTAAACGCGTAAACGGTCACCAAATAGACGCCTCTATCCACTACGACATCGCAGCCCACGAACGTTCTGATCTTGTACCCGCTGTGTTCCACCAGATCACCGATCTTTTGCTCAAGATCTTTCATCTGGAAAACCGCGGTACAAATCGGCAGCAGTGGCGTCATCTTAAGATGCTTTGGTCGGCGGCTCTCTTGGTGCAAAGTGAACTCTAGCACTGTTTGATCTTCATCAACTTGCACCTCAAACACGACCAAATGGCGCGTATCGGCTACCGAGCTTGTGAAGCATCCCTCATAGCGACACTCGGGCCATCCCTGCCGCATCTTGCACACTTCCACGGTGTCGAAATACTTTCGAAATTCTTCAAAAGAAATCTAGAACACGCCTTGTTCTGACTTGCATGGTTGGCATTTTTGTCGCAATTCTGGCGCTTGAATCCAGAGATCACTTTTGTCGGACCAATCGCCCAGCCATGATTTAGAACCCCATGGATTGCGCATCTGGATGAGCCGAATTGTACGGGCTTCTGCAGCAGTTGCTTGTGGCACACTAGGAAACTCACTTTCCACCACGGACATAATGGAATATGCATGCACCTGCTGCAACCCTTTGGTTTCAAACTCTTCTGGAGTTGGTCTGTTTGGGTTAGACCCACACCCTGTCGCCATCAAGAAACCCGCTTCCTGATAATTTATTAGGCTTGCCCAAATGTAGTCTGGATCACACAGTCTCTCATTTGACGAAACACTTTCTTTCTTTGGCTTTCTTGCGGGTCTCATTTCCATTGAGCGACACGGATAACCTGTGAGTACAGACAAGCCTTCAATTGTTTGTCCCTCGTTCAGCGATTCATAACAACCATACAACTTGGCCATTGCCTTCTCAATGATATTAACAAAGAGTTGCTTTCGCATGGCCCAAATGTACAGTGTCTTTCGTTCATGATCGGAAGGGAACTGATCGTCGATGATGACCGAAGTGAGCTTTCCATCATGGTATAGGCGGACACGGTACACTCCATGAGAGCTCAACTCCTTATTGGCCAACACTCGATCCAACAAATGAGGCTTTTCTGCCAGGACGGCCAGAGCAGATGCTAGCCAACAATCGGCGATTGTCAATCGCCCAGTGATTTACCTTGCGCTATATCACCAGCCACCGGATTATTAAAAATCGACCATTTCACTACCTTGTCGACCAAGTCGTGCGGCACGAGCGATTCTGGACGATACCAGCTCACAAGCTCTATTTCCTTTTTTTGTTAATTGTTTATAAGCCTTAGTATGTTAGAGATTCAAGATTCAGTATACAAACCTGCATCATTAAGACCCGATCATAGAAGAGTGGACTCAACGCGAATGATTCGTCTAAATAGCGAGTTCCAGTTTTTCTGCACTGGCCAATTACCTCGACATACTTGACATCATCATCGACATTCTTGATTGGGACACAAAATTTGCTCGACTTTGTCAGTTCGAGAAATTGCTCGTAACCGTGAACCAAGCTGGTGCAACTTGCCGCACCCATTGATAGGCTAGTCATTGAACATTCGGGGTTCATTTTGCTTGTGGATCAATCTAGAAGTAATGTTAAAAGGAGATTTGAATTATTGTCTGTTCAGAGATCAATCACAGTTGTGATCGGAAAACTCTTTAAATTGACTTTAAAGAACAAAAATTTTACTCTCAAACACTATGATCGGCTGGACTATATCACCAAAACATTAATTTGAAGTTTTATGTTAGATGTACTGTTAAGATAAAGAACGAACAATATTAAGCCAAACTAATGTGGTCACTGCAAATGGTCAATGCAATTCAAGAGCTTACTAACAAGCAGATTGGCAACCTAGTGTAAATCTAAAGGGAAAGATAAGCACTAAAAGGGGCATCTAGTAGAGTAATCTATCATCGATCTGCCACTAATCGAGCACACGGCAGTATGAGACCAGTTCTGAACAATTCTGAGGCAATGGCTGACACGATGCACATACATGGTAATCAGTGTTTATAATTACTATTATATAGTTTAACTATTAATTACTATTCACCACCAGTGACAATCACAGTGAAATAACATCGATCATATATGAGTTCAATCAATTGTCAGTCACGATTCGTGACACACATTACAAGCTCTAGTCATCGCTGACTTTTACATTTCAGTAGACAAATTCCTATTGACAATAGTATTGTAAATGGCTACAGATGCGTGTGATCTTGACATATATCGATCATAACGAACTTAATCGTAAGTTTCGCTTACCAAAGTATGAGGACGAATATGAGGAGGAGGAGAAAAGGAGATCGACTTAGATGCGGAGGGTCAAAATTGAGGGTGACACGTTGTCCAATGGAAATGTTGACCAGAAAAATGATAACAACGAAATGCTATTCGTAGTGAAGCTAATATAGTGAATTACGAGTTATTTTCTTAGTCGTGTCCTCGAATTGGCCAACTCGAACCTACGAACGTTGCGAATTCGGGATCGATGTTCGGACAAAGTGAGCGACCAACTGATTATAAAAACCTTACTTTAGACAACAAGCTAGACTGGTCCAAGCACTTTTGACAAGTATTGAGCTCATTTCGTTTGGCACTCAAATTAGCAATCGTTAATGGTTAATGGTGACCATTAGTAACTTATTCGAGTGCAGTGCCAGTAAATTAAAGTTCCCTTTGCATTAATGGACAAATTATTTTGGATTTTATTGAACAGAAGTTAAGTGATCAGATAAATGAATTAAGTGAAAGTGATGTACAAAGTACAACATTCAGTTGGCCATCTGAGTGAATACAGCGCCTGAATATGGAATTGGTCTTGATTGTGCCATTGGCACGAGAAAAACTTTGTTCGGCCACCTTGAGATGAACTGCTTCTATTAAAGGACCGATTTCGCAGTGTTAGTCTACAATGCATTGGAATTCTCGTTTAAGTTCGGGAAAGATTAAGGTTTAATTGCCGGTTGTTGGATGTGGCAAACATTTTGGGTTGACGTAAATGCGTAAAGTATGTGCAGCATTACCATGGAAATGCCACAATGACACAACTTGTACCTAATGAATGTCATTTCCAGTTCAGAAAGCAAGCGTAAAAATTGGTTCCACTTGGGTCACTTGTCAACTTTTAAACATTGATTCTTCAGTGCATTGAATTATTTCTCGATAAGGCAATGTTGGTGATAATCTTCCCTTCTTATCTTCTTTTTCCGACTTGTTCTGTTTCTTTCATGACGGTCGTTGTCGTACTGGAATTGGTCGTCCTTTTGGACTTGATTGTCGCCTTGGGCCTTGTTGGCCGTTTTGGACGTGTGATCCATTGTCAGAAGCATCGCTGCTTTCCTCATTTGACATTTGAGGCTTTGGTCTTTGGTCGATGAGACTTGGTGATTTCGGTCATATACACAGGTTTAACGGACTTTTTCTTTTTAAGTTCTTTTCGAGCCTCATCTTTAGTAATCAGTACAGTTGACGCATCTGATGGCACAGCCTTCAGGCCCCTACTAGGCTTACTCTTGTACGGAGACACTTTTTAGTCCAATTAGTCGGTAGGGTCAATCAGTGCAGTGGGCGCGTCCGAAGGAACTGTCTGAATAGGTTTGGTGGGCTTTGTAGGTTCAGCGTGAAAATAGTGGCAATAGTCAGAAGGTGCCACTAGGTCGGTGTTAACGATTGAACCAATGAACTCTTTCTTGTCACTCTCGCTTGAACAATTGGTTCACTTTGAGAGGCAGATGATACCTTGCTACGGGTCTCTTTCTTTTTGTCTTTGTCGTTCTTCTTGTCTAGTCATGAACAGAAAGCTCAACAAGGGCCAACACTGACAGTGAGAGAATAAGAAATGGAGACTCAACAGGACATTGCACACTTCAAATTGTCACACAATATACTACTAGGGCAAATTAAATGACTGTTTTCTTCTCACTTATATGCAGTGTACTCGGAACTTATATTCCACTTGACTCAATCGATTTCGATTTGTCGACCAATTTGTGATTTGTACTTCATTTGTATTTGAAATTCTTTCTTTGTGCATGTATGAAGCATCATATTGGCACTAATGTTCTAAAGTGTTCGAACGAGCTATGCAAAAAAAATCTGCTATAAAGAGACCTCGATTGTGGTTTTCATTTGTTCGTCTTCTAATAGTCTTAGTTACTTCGCCTTGTATAATGTCAAACTCCGACAAGTCAAAGAAAGGCGACAAGAGCAACAAGGACAGCAACAACGACAAGACTCAACAAAAGACCGATTCATCAACATCGGGTTTCAACCAATTGATTGCGGACACGTACAAGGTGGGCAAAAAGATTGGCTCCGGTTCGTATGGTGAAATTCGCCTGGGCACCAACGTGAAGACGAGCCAAATTGTTGCGATCAAGTTCGAGTCTGCCTCTGTGGCCGACCCACAGCTCAAAACCGAGAATGACATTTACGCACTACTGCAGGGCAAGAAAGGTTTTCCGACAATCCACTTTTTCGGGTCGTACATGAACCACAATGTGCTCGTAATGGAGATGCTTGGCCGCAATCTGGAGAGTGTGTTCGAGTTGTGTGGTCGCAAGTTTACCCTCAAGGCGACAATCTTCATTGTGCTACAGCTGCTGAAGCGCTTCCAGGATATTCACCAGTGCAAGGTGGTGTACCGCGATGTCAAGCCTGAGAACTTCATGTTGGGCGCCAGGAGCAACACCGTCTATGTGATCGACTTTGGCCTGTCGAGGCCGTACTGTGATTCGGCCAATCGGCACATTGCCTTCCAGCAGACCAACGAACTCACTGGCACCTCGCGCTACATGAGCATCAATGCACATCAGTGCAAGGAGCAATCTCGCAGAGACGATCTCGAAGCCCTGGGCTACGTGTTCCTGTACTTCCTTCGAGGCAAACTGCCATGGAGTGGTCTCAAGGCGGATGGCTTCAAGGAGCACAACAAAATGATCTGCAATCTCAAGCGCGACATTCCAGACGAAGAGCTGTGCAAAGGCTTCCCAGAAGAGTTTCTCATCTACCTCAAGTATGTCCGTTCACTCAAGTTCGAACAAGAGCCCACCTATGAGAGAATGCGCAATATGTTCAAGAAACTCTTTCGCGCCAACTACAAGGACGATGGTATCTTCGACTGGAACAATTGAGCACCACTTTACCAAGCACGTTTTCATTGTCTTGTTTCGATTAAAGACAAACATTCAATTGAAATTGACTTGTTCACTTTGGCTTGTATGTTATTTATGTCTGCGTGTTAGACTAAGAAAGTGCAGTCAACGAATCGAATGTCAATGAGCACTCGCGAGTTCATTGATCGAGTGTCAATTGCAACAAAGGGCAATCAAGTGCACATATGTCTTAATTAATTAAGTCATGCTTGCATCAAAATGACTGACGATAACTGAGCAAATGTAGTAAACGCCACTGGCAAGCAGTGCACTGTTCGATTGATTGATTGAGTCAGGCGATAGGCAAGCGAATTGGATTGCTCTGGCCGGCTTGTCCGCCGGTAAATAAGCTGTCAGCTATTATAATATGTTGCCTTTTTGGTCTCCAGTTGCGTAGAACATTATATATACCACTGAAATTGCAATTCTGTGGCACTCGCAGTGATTGATGGTGAGCTTTACTTTGCCACCATTCCGCACTCGTGTTTTAGCATGCTCATTTATTCAGTGTGTGTCTATGTTAGAGTCAGAGTTATTTTTTTATCATTCCAGTTTGGCTTCCATCGATTTGCTGTGAGAAAAAACGTCGTAACATGGGACAGAGCAAATAATTATTATGCAGCATGTGGGTTGCTTCACTAGCATATCAACTTCAATCCATCGACATCACTTAGCAATCGAGTCGTCATTATGGCAATGAATGAGCACACTGTTTGCTGCCAATTAATTTCCAACTGCAAAACTGCCTGTTCTTGAGTGACAACTCCACTCGAGTCTTGCCTAGCAAATGGCAAACTAATGCGTTGCAGTGCGCAGTTAAATCGCTAAAGTAACACTGATTTGGTCAAATTGCAAGACTTCATTTCGGTCACGCGATGCACAAAACAAAACAAACTCAGAAGTTTGATAAATGTGACTTTAATGATAAATTTTAAAGCAAAGGAGAAATTTAGGTTGCTTTGTCGAGCAAATGACGTAAAATGTCATCGAGCGAGTGCTCAGTCAGACTGTTGTTCACTGACCGGATACAGCAGTGGAGCATTCTCGTCTTTGGTAGTGATGCCCAAGCAGTTGAGTGCCTTGGTAGTGCGCTGCACGGCGTCTTTGTCCACTTCGGCACCGTCCTTCACAAAGACTGACCAGTTGATCAGTTGAATCTGCTCGCCGGGCACTTGAATCATGGCGAAATAGTTGTCTCGCTTGTTGGCCAGAAAAATGACCGGCACGAACTTCTGTGGAGCATCCTTCTCTGAGATCGCACTGATCAGGAAGGTGGGAACGTCCGCCTTTGGACGTTGAAGATTGATCTGTTCGACGCCATCCGTTGAATGAACCGTGCCAGTGATGGCATCAGCAGTGGAGCTAATATCAGCGGTGGCAGAGAAGCCCTCGAGTGGCCAATTGTAGTAGGCCAATTGCCACTTGCCTGCCAAATCGGATAGTTCCAATTGGTCGCCAGTGCACTTCTTCACATCGGTGAGCACCTTTTCGGCCATCTCGGGAGTGAAGTCACCAGGTGGTCCGTCTTGCATTAGAGCAGTCGGCTTGCACTTGGCCACCTCGAACACGGCCATCATGAGAGCCACCAGCACGAAGAAGCGAAACATTGCGAAAGGAGTGGCACAAATGAAGACGCAAGTGAGCGCGAGGAAGAGAGTCGAGAATAGTCACTTGAGAACAGTGAACTATATATAACAAACAGTCAATGAAGTGGTGCGAATAGAGTGGCCATTGATATAGGCGAACAGAGGTGTTGAGTTCGAAATAATTTTGGCAAGAAATAATTTGCTTACTGAAAAGTTTTATTTTATTTCTATTTTAGTATTTAGAGTTCTCAGTTTGAATAGAAATTAATGTTCTATTCGCTTTTCTTTCTGTTATATGCTATGTCCATAATTGTTTGAGTGAGCATATTCCTTGAAGTCTTAGTAAGACTGTCTTACGAATTAACTACAACAACAAGACGACATACATTCAAAGATGAAGAAGCCGAGCAAGAAAGCTGATTCAGTGAGAAAGGGCTCAGTCAAGAGTAGTTTGGCAAGAAGCTCCAAGACTTCTGCCTCACAAAGTGCCCGCAGTAAAGCAACCAGTGTCAAGGCGGAAAAGTCAAAGAAGGTACAACCATCAAGATCGAGCAGTAGCACTAAAAGTTCCACTACACCTTCATCCGTTCCTAAACTCAAGCACAAGAACGAGAAAGCCAAACCTGCTTCGAAAGTAAAGGACAAAGAAGACTCTTCCCAAACAGTCTCAGAGAAGAAGAAAGGCTTGAAAAGAAAATTTTCCAGTAAGTATATATTTCATTGAGTGAGACTCGTTTTGACTCATTTGACCATTTCCTTAGACAATCCATTCTCTCAGCAACGTCTCAGTGGATGCACCGCAACACTCACAGTTGGCAGTGCTATCGTGCCCTTCCTGATGCTTTCAGTCTTTTTTGGCATCGTCGGAGGGCTGCTTTACTACAGCAACAAAGGAGTGGTCGAGTACCAATTCGAGTACACCGACTGTGAGGATTACAGTACAGGAGTGAAGTGTTCAGGCATGGACTTTGGCACTACTAACTCGACCAACAGCACCACTCCATGCATATGTCACCTGCGAGTGCTCATTCGTGAAGCAATTCCCTCCTCTGTTTATCTGTACTATCGTATGGACAGCATTTACCAGAACTATATGATCTACTCTGAGTCACGTGATGACAGTCAACTCACGGGCATATTGAACGGCAGTGTGGAACAGTGTGGAAGCCACACCACCTGGAACGACCAACCGATTGCGCCCTGTGGCATGATTGCCAACAGCATGTTCAATGACACATTCCAACTGAATCGAGTCATCAATCAAACCAAGCAAAATGAAAGCGACAGTGAAGGTGAAGGTTCGTTTTATCTGATTCCAGTGAAAGTGCTCACAACCGACATCACACTGACACCTCGTCACGCAATGGAGAATCCAGTGCCGACCGAGACTTGTCCTGCCTCGATGACCCCTTTGCAGTGTGCTTTCAACGGTTCGGTCTCTCCACCCAACTGGCAAAAGCCAATCTGGGCACTTGACCCGAACGAGAACGACGACAACATCAACAACGGCTACCTGAATGAACACTTCCAGACATGGATGCGAACAGCAGCGTTTTCAAACTTCAGGAAACTGTGGGGCAGAGTGGACCACAATGCCAGCCTGCTCAATGGCACCTTTGCCAAACAGTTGCACGAGGGAGAGTATGTCTTTGTGATTGAGTACAGTAAGTACTTTTACACCTCTCAACCCCACATTTCTAACTTTGTATTATTTAGATTATCCAGTGTCAGTTTTCTCTGGTCGCAAGTACATTGTATTGTCGAATGTGTCCTGGCTAGGTGGCAGTAGTTTCTTCATGTCCTACCTGTACCTCGTCAGTGCGGCCATTTGTTTCATTCTTGTAATTGTATTCTTCTTAATCCATCTAAAATTTGGAAAAGAGTAAGTGTGCTAAGCTTTTTTTAATCTATCAAACTGATCATCACACTTCATCTACAGATCCAATCGAGTGTACTCGTTGGTGCGTGAACGAAGTAAAAAATAACTCGAACCATTTTCATATGTAACCACTTGTGGTTAGAATGCACGAAAACTGACAAGGCCCAGCCGCTTGAGTTATTATTTATATTGAAGACAATTAAACTTTTATTAAAAGATCATGACTTTAATTTAATGAATATGAAAACTTGATTGTTAACTAGTCACATGCACTGCAAACCATGGTTAGCAGACTTGCTTGGAATTGCATCGGCGGTGGATGTTTGAATTTGGAACCAACTTTCACATTAGTCTTGGTTGATTTACAGGTTTCACCTTTCCGAGATGCACAAATGCAACAATAAATTGTGTGCTAATCGCGCATATTTATTTTTTGCGCTTTCACTCAATTAATTGTGCACATTTCGCACAATTGTTCTTTCTTCAGTTCTGTTTTGTGTTACAGTGAGACAAATAGTATGAGCAGACAAAGTTTGTCTTGTGTCAATGTGGTAATTGTGGGTGAATCAACTGGGAAAGATCGATTATTCGGTGATGGCCATAATAAATTCGCTTTAAAAATGAATTCATTATTGTGGCAATTGAAAGTGCCGCAAAAAAGTGATTAGCTTCAATAATTCGTAGCCTGTCAGTTCACTTCGAGTGTTCGGTTATAACCTCTATGTGATTGTGATTGGTCCGAGTTTATATATAGAAGACAAATTATATTTTTATTATGTCACTTTGCCTCAACCTCTGTCTGTCCAGTCAGTGTGTTAACTGGGAATATTTCGATTCTTTGCTTGACTCGACGGCCAGCCTCACTATCAGTAACTGAGTAACTCATCGAACGGTGTACCTTGTGCCATGCCACTATCTCCTCTAGTGTCATGTTTGCCATCGGGCCATTTAGAAACGAGATCTTGCCGCCAACCCTGTAAGGTGCGTGCCACTAGTCTACTTGTCTATTGCGCGGGACTGCCCTCAAATCTAATCTAATTCTTTTGTGGGCGTGTTAATCCTTGTCTGATAGCACTGTCTTAGTTCGCTCATATCGTTCATGCTCATGTTCATGAGACAAACATGCAAATAGCATCTGTCAGTGAATTATTCGAATGTTTGTGGTGCTTTGCTCTCACTAATAACTCAGAAATGGCTCAACTAAACTTTAAAATAAAATACATTCTCTCTTTGTAAGTAGTGTAATTTCCATTATTTACTGAACGAATTAATGAATGTTTAAAGAGTTGTTATGCTAATTAGCTCAAATGGAATTGACTTTTCAGAGCAAGTTGCCACTGACTTGGCATTTTCAGTTTGAGAGAGTGCCGACAAAGTCTACTGGTGGCAACTGAACAGAGACATACTATTGAATATGAATATTCAAATGGACACTCCATTATCTCATACCACGTAAAACAAGTCTTCCAAAACAACCCACAATATAATATATTCAATAAATTAATTAATTAGACATTTAATTTCTTTAATAAAACATCCCAAAGCACCCTAGAAACTACATCTAGATAATCAATTGGATCACGATAATCGACATAATATACCTCGCCATATGGACAATATTTCGGCAGTGTGGATTCACTTCATATTGACAAAATTGAGTGTAGAAGTAGTGCACTAGGTTAGTGTCTCGTTCATGTCGCTCCTGTGTGAGAAATAATTCAATAAGAAAGAGAAACTATTTTCACGCCTTTATTACCACAAATTGAACGAATACAACAATAACAGCAATCAGTCTGGAGGCATTGAAATGAAAAGTCCGCTTCAAAACCGGAGAGTTCGCATTCGACCTGTGATAGTCGTTGATGGTATGCTCTGTTCCACTCTTCTTTCATCTTCGTTTGTGCTAGTGGAACCCAGGCCTATAGAAATAAAAAGGAACTGCATGATTCTGCCCATTAAAGTGATCAATACACCGAAGCATAAATCACGTTCAAAATGGGGATAAAAAAATTAAACTTTTTATTAAAAGTTCATGACTTTAATAGAAACTTGTATATCAATTAGTGTTTGGATGGAGTATTGGTGGAACCAGTGGCCGCACTAGCGCCAGCCGCAGCGGAAGAAACAGCCAAAGTAGCTGCAGGTTTTTCATTTGAACCACCACCATTCTGGGTGCCAACTGAATACTTAGTTCCAACTGGTGCTGCAGAGTAAGGCTTGGTGCCCGTAAACTGGGACAACACTGGACTGTGCTTGTGGCTTTCTGCACTTTTGGGAGTAGCCACCGGAACGTCTGTAGCCACTTTGGAGCTATCCTTTGACGTGTTCTGGCTCTTCTTTGAAGAGTCCGTTGACTGACCACTACTACTGGTGATGCTGGTGCCAGTCGAGGACGAAGAGGCCTTGTTCGAATGGTTCGGAGTGACTGGAGTGCTCGTCTGTGGAGTCACCTTCTTGTCGCCAGTGTTTTGACCCGAAGTGTACTGAGACAACAGACATAATCTTCTGCTCTGCTCACCGGTTGTACCTTTTTCGGTGTCTGTTCCCTTTGACGACGATCCATCAGCTCCGGTTGATTTTCTCTTTCCTCCAGGCAAAGTTGGAATAGGACAAAAGTTGGCTGCCGTTGCACAGGTGCAAACGCCAACGAGCACTAACAGTAGCCAGAGTAGCCCGTGATTGGCGCCGCCATCAGCATTGTCGTCTCCTTGTTCGGATTGTGTCGATTCGTTTGAAACCAATGAGCTGGTAGCTGGAACAGTGGTTGAGCTAGTTGTCGGAGTCTCAGGTGACATACTGCTCGAGTTACTTGGATTCGTGGAACTCGAATTTACGGTGCTCGAAGTTGATTCAGCAGTGGCAGCTGTCACTTCTGCTGTTACTTCACTCTTACTGACATTCGTTGATGCGGCAGCAGTTGTGCTCTCAGTAGACAAAGTAGAGCTCTCAATTGCAGGTGCCATAGAAGAAGGGGCTGAGGCCTGCGAGCCAAAATCGTCACCACTTTTCGCATGATAAGCTTTCACCATTTGTTGGGCTTTCTTGTGAGCCACCAATCTGCCAAGTTGTTCGTAATAGTTGGTTTTGGCTGCTGGTGGCAGATTCACCTTCTTGTGCAATTGGCCAATATCGTAATAATCATCTTGACCATCGTCTTTACCATAGTCTTCTGGGCCATAGTCGTACTCTTGATTGGCTCGAACGGTGGCAGTGACGGCGATAATCAGCAACAAGACAAACCACTGACTACTGCGATGAAATAGTTCGCAAGTTGACATTAGAGGAGCAAGTCAAACAACAATACTGCCAACAGAGTGCATGGGATAGTGATTTATGTGGCATTATATATTGTATTTGAGTGATTATTTTAATGCGTTATAACTGTTATTAACTAACTTAATTTGATTAAATATTCATTTTTGAGAATGAATAAATAAATATTGTCTTGTTGATCAAAGGAGTTGCCCAACAAATAATTCGAAAGCGCCATATTGCACAAGCGAACGACTACTTTGTTCGAAATTTTTGGTGGCCATAGTCACTATGGCATAGTGCACTGTTCTTAGTGCTTTCGTGTCATTAGACATTTCGATTTCGAGCAGTCAAGTTGGCCACTCACTTCGCCTGTTTGGTTGTCTCTCTCAAACCTTGTCTCAAGTGTCAACCATGTCCGATTATGATTACGAACAACGTCGAAGTACCCGAACGTTCCGTGGCTCGAGTGGCAGCAATAATCGTTCGTGTTTCAACTGTGGTGAGATTGGTCACATGAGCTACGAATGCGACAATCGACGACCACCGATCCAACAGCGTGATGATGATCGTCGTGGTGGTGGACGCGAATACTCTCGTGGATATCGTGATAATGCCTATCGTGGTGTAGCCGAAGAACGTGGTTACCGTGGAGGTACCGAAGAACGAGGCTATCGTGGCTCTGCTGAAGACAGAGGCTATCGTGGCGGTGCCGAAGATCGTGGTTACCGTAGGGCTACCGAAGAACGAGGCTATCGTGGCACTGTCGAGAATCGTGGTTATCGTCGCGATGCTGAAGAACGTGGTTACCGAGGCAATGGCGGTTCTGGATACCGTGATGGCTCTGGTGAGGATCCTCGATGCTACAACTGTCAGCAGAAAGGACACTTTAGTCGTGAATGTCCCAGTGGTCGTGGCTCGGTTGGCGGCGGCGTTGGAAGTGGCAGTGGACGTAGTTTCGGAGGTGGCACCTGCTACAACTGCGGCGGAGTTGGCCATTATTCCCGTGAGTGCACCTCGGCCCGACAAGACTCACGTGACTCTCGTAGCACTCGAAGCGTTACCTGTTTCAATTGCCAAGAAAGTGGCCATTATGCCTCTCAGTGTCCCAACTGAGCGAAGTGTGCAGTGCACCATTCACTCACACCAGACGACCCCCACTGTGGTCACTTTATTATTCCCATTTCTCTTGTAAATTAAACATTTCATTCTCAAATGCGATCATTTGTATGCCAAACTGCGCACAAACATTAATGCAATGATTTAATGACCATTTAATGATACAATTTTATTTAGTTAGTCTCTTTGAGGCACAATTTTGAATTACTCCAACAGAAGGATGAAGAAGAAATGCTTTGAAAGCAACAACAATAACATCACCACCTGACAAATGTTTGTTCGAGATTGATGAACGGCCGCTCAAAGGTGACAAACGTTCCAACTGATACTGTGATGGTCAGTATGAGGTACTTGTAAATGTCAAGTAGCTACAATGCAACGTTGATTATTATTAATCAATGAAAACAACAGAGAACAAATGTACTTACAAAATTAACGTCTGAGTAATAAATCTTTTGTCTCACACTGCTGGTCACAGCACTGATGAGCACCGAATGAAGTAGATACGATTGGTAGGTGAGTTTGGACAAAAACTGAAACACGCCAAAGCCTAAAAAGTGATTCAACATCCGCAAATGTCCATTCACGCAGGCATATATGAAAAGCGCCCAGCCCAGTGCCCACACAGTACGATGCACAGTGCCGTAGATGACTGAAGCCACATTCCGATAATCAGCCCCTTGAAGCCATGGATAGGTCAACAAGGTGACCGTTAGCACCAGGCCCAGTGACACAAGCAGCAGAAGCAAACCGTACATTTGACTAGGCTTACTATTGGTCGTCTTCAAAGTAGCCTTGGCAACCGCCTGTCGGTACAAAACATATGCCAACAGTATGCCCACACAGTAAGGTCCAATACGACAGTATGCTGTCTTGTACACCAAATTGATGTATGGCAAATCACTAAAAAGCACCCAAATTACATTACATTCAATAACATTATTATTATTATGACTTACTAAACAGTGACAATCACAGTCGGTGTCAGACCATAAGAAACCATCAACGCAGCAGTAATAGCAAAACTTGCCAAAGTAATCAAAATGTTTACAGAAATGCCAACAACTTGCATTCTGCAACAATCAAATTCAATAAAAAAAATATTGCAAAAAAAGAAGGGAGTGAAAACATACCGAAAACTCTTATGTGTTAAAAACATAACCAAAACAGGTGAAATCAGGTAAAATTGCATATCCACGGCCAAATACCAGAGATAGGAGAGACACTGTTGTTGGATGAATTCAAGAAAATTCGTGTGAAAAGTTTTGAATATTGCCACCTTACCTCACTAGGATATTGATTTGGTTGATTTAATTTGAAAATATTGTTCACATACAGAAAGCATGTCCACCAATTCTGGTGACAAGTACCTTGAGATGTGTTCACGTACTGATACCAAACAGGACCAGATCCAAGTGGTTCGATTAGTATTGACAACATTACCACACATGCCACTGATGGCGTGAGACGGAGATAACGATGTAGCATACGTTTGGGATGTTGCACAATGTGACTCCAAATGGACAAATTGGATGATGACTTCTGGTACAGAAGTGAGTGTGCCACTAGAAAACCACTCAACAGAAAGAAAGTGTCCACCCAAAGAGCCGCATTGGTGATTAGCTGCTTCTCAAAATTGCGTTCTGCATCGATAACTTTGAGTAAGTTTACTGAAAACAAAACAAAAATAAACATTTAATAGAAAGCAAAATTTACTTACCACTTGGCGTTTGCGCCTCTGTAAAAGTGTGATAAACGAGAATAAACACAAAACTAATGAACCGAATGCCGTGAAGACACTCAATCTGTGGCCGAACTAGTTTGATTTGTACTGCAGAATTGTCCATTCCACTTTCATTCGTTTGCGTGTCTTGTGTTGAGTCACATTGAATCATGTTAGTAGTAGAGTTCAAAGACAAATTCGAAGACAGAACCAAATCGCTCATTTTCACTTCCGAAATGGACTTATCAATCCTAATGACAGATGGCGCTGATGGCGATGATGGCAATACTGGTACTTTAGAAGAATTTTTCGAAGATAATTTAGAAGTTTGAAATAAAAAATAGAAATTTCGTTTCAAACTAAAACAATACACGAATTTGAAAATCCAATTTGATTCTGACAAATATAAAATAAAAAGCCAAATTAAATGTCGTTAAAATAATAATTAAATCAATAAATACCTTTGAATTTGGAAAATTCGCATTCAATCACCGTTCCAACGATACAGAATAATAGAATTAAAAATAAAATTATTCTGAAATACAAGTATAATTAATTAATTAAATATCAATCAATTTAACATCAATTAATTTATTACATAATTACAACATGAGAAATTTGAATTCGATTTCGAATGGACAAATCCTCTTCGGTAACACATGAATTTGAGTTTAGGCCGACACTAATATTAGTGATTTGAGTATCTTTAAATAAATAAAAAATTCGTTACTTTAGTCACAAAGCAAAACAATAATCTATATTTCACTTACATTTGTTCAGTATTATCGATAAGTCATCGGAATTACACGCAGCCGGAACACAAATACCGGCAAGTGGCTGAATGAAGGCCGCAATTGAGGGCGGAAACTAAACAAAAAATAAAAAGATTAGTGAACGTTTATTTGCATTTATTATTAGTTGTGCAAACTGACCTCATTTTTGGTAAGAATCATCGAAGTGGGAAAGCTCACCGTGCAGTACTGTATTGCATGGTTGGATATTTGGGCTACCGTGTTGGGAACACGTCCGTGGATGCACTCATCAAATGAACCAAGATACTGAAGATTACCACTAGCCAGACCGGGTTCAATCAACGAATTGGAATCGATCACTTTCGAAGAGGAAAAAAAATTAATGATTTACAATACAAAATAAACAAAACTAACCTCTCACGGCCCATTCATCATTTGAGTGATTTCGAAAATAATCCGAAATAGCCAAACAATCATCACTGAGTTGTGTTCGCACTTGGCTAAAGTACTGAAAGAAGCCAAACACAAATTTTCGGTCCTCCAGCAGGTCAATCGAGTATTGATGCGTTGAGCCAAACAGCGAAACAATCAACAACAATGATAAACAACAGAAGCTGGAATAGTTCATGTTTGCTTAGTGTGCTTGGGCGAATGCTTCATCTGAGGTGATCGTGTGAAAGAATATTGATGCAAATGTGTCAATCAATGCAGGTTTATATATGTTTCGATGTAACAAACTTCCACTTGTTGGAGTCCCTTCCCAGGTAGAGAGTACACTGAGAGTACAACCCATCTTTGTGACCAATGACCAAATTGCACACATTCGGCAAGTCCAATTGCCCCATTCATCAACATGCATAAATGTCCGCATAATGCATTGCCTAGGCAATATATCATTCGATATGTTCATCACTTCGATGTCGTACAATGAACCTCTCTATGTGTGCGTGTCCTGATTGAATGACGCAAAGTGTAGATGCAGTAATCATAACAGGTATAATAACAGTAAAAGGTATATTTGTACGTATACACAGAGAGGGAAAGCGAGAGTGAGAGTGTGACCTTGGCAAATGTGTGCTAAACCTGATAATAATGACAAAACAGGTAATGCAATGATACCTGCCCATTAGCCCAGTGAACAGTGAGATGCATGAAACAAACCTGCACTACAACACGCGATAGTGCGCTGTACTGGTATGCACAAATACATGCTTTGCATGAAACAAAACAATCAAATGTGCACGCGGCTTATTCAATTAATAAATCCTCAAAATATTTCTACCTGCAATCCCCTTTCACTAATTTGCCGTTCGACAAAAAGAAACAAAAGTGGAAGTGCATTTTCTCTCTCTCAATTGTGCTGATGTCCTTGTGTGATGTGTTGACTTGATGGCAGATTGTGAGAGATCTCAACAAAAAGCAAATAGGAAATAGGAAAAAGAGATGAAAAAGTGCAAGTATTTGTAGAGTTGCAGGTGAACGACCATTGGTGGCATTGATTTCGATGATGTGCAATGTTGCCGTGATATTGCAATGTCAAGGTATAATAATAATTTTATTACTCGAAAGAAGAAGCAAAAGTGAATTTTGATGAATTGCAATTTGGTAATCACGCGCGGGCACGTAATTTTGCTGAATCGTTTTGAAGTTCATAATAATTTTCCATTTTCTTCTTTGTCGGAGAATGTCATTTAATTAAATGCTAAGGTAAACACCTGTTTATAGTTGGTTGGTGGCTAGAGTTTGTGTTCATCAATAAAGAATGGTTTTTGCCATAAAGATTTGTCGAGAAAAGACATTAGCGAAGTAAACAAATTTTGCTGTTCATTGAACTTTGGTGGATAATTTCGAGTGGATAATTTATGACAGACAGCCCAAGTTTGACCAAAATTGAATACTCTTGTACAACCAAATTTAAATAAGTAAAGATGGTGAGCTTAGGCATATTTAAATTAAATTTAAGCCAATCCGATCCCAAAAGATATATACAAATAAAAAGGAAAAAAACGTTTAAAATTTTATTGAGATAATTGAATCTACTTACAAAAATCCTGTTGACATGGTCATTGGCCATAATGGTGACATTAGTGAATTGCATAGATCAAAAATTCATGAAAGCGCTTTCCGCAAATTGCAAACCAAATCCACAAAACAAAACATTTCAGAAATTCTGACCAAATGTCATTTGGCAAATCATTTGCTGCAAATGACAGCGTGTTTCCGAAACTTTTCTTTTCTCTGTTTGTTAATTTCTAGAAAATTTGACCATTCGCAACAACAGTGCACCTGCCAGTAAACCATTCGTGCACTATTGATTGAATCTATTTTATTCAGAACGCCTGAATCGGAATTGTGAAATTTTAAAATTGATTTTAATTATTATCGAAATGTATTGAAAAGTACAAGAACGACCACCCCTAGCGCCGACCAGTCCCGAGAAGACAACATCTGGAGAAAACAACAAATTGTACAGATTGAAAACAACAACTGTCGGTCTGATAATATTTGAGTGCAAGTGATTGAGGATAACTGGTATTAGTCGATGTAGACGATAACAAATGTATGTTATTTTCACTGTCTAACAACAATGTCTCAATTGGAGTTTAATTTGGTAATTAATCCGTCTGGCCACCCACAAAAAATAACATTCATTATACTTACAGGAACAGGAAATTTACGTTCTATCCTGACCGAGGTCATCATGGTTTGACATGGTTCCGTGATCAAAATTACTGTTGAGTGTTGTATTAAACATCATGTTAACAAATTTGTTCGGCAGAATGCCTTGTAAGTTTCTTTCTCACTTTAAGATAGCAATTCTCAATTTAAACTCATTACTTTAAATTATTTCTTGGTACATCTCGGCACGAATGTAATATTTTCGCCTATTCCTCGCCGAAACCGCAAGAGAAGCTTTCTTGCCACTAACCCTAATCATATATGATCTAATGTACACGAATAAGACAACAACAACTACTGGACAAAGAGAATGACATTTTAGTTGTGCGTTATCTGCAACCAAACACTTCGGGTCTCTTTCATGTACCTTTTTTTGAAGTTTCAGTACCCATCGTTTTATTTCATTTTGCCTAAAATGTCCCGTTTGTCTAACTAATGCACCACACAATGGCCGCAAGCTATACTCAACATGAACCCGCCCAAGCTCAAGTATGAACACCAATGGTTACACCATTTCAGGTTAGTGTCTTCCTGAACAGCCATAAAATTCATGACTCATTATTGACTATATTGACTGTAATCGAATATACTCAAATAATCAGAAATCTCTTCTCGAGCTTTTACAATACAATACGAAACTAAATAGGTATAACTATATATATGTAACATAAATGACATTTAACATTGATTAAATAGTTCAACAAGGAGTTTTATCGATTGATTTATTTGCTTGTTAGGGTTACTGGAGTGGACAGATGGTTTGTTTTGCCATCACTCGATCCAGAAGCTTGCATTTAAATGCTTGATTTAGCTGTGGGAGTCTTTGAGGTTGCAGTAAAGTATACTTTGGAACGTAGACTGTTTGGACAGCGAATTATCAAATTTTAGAGTTATTTCAGAATAATACCTAATAATGCATTTTGTAAGGGTGCATGGAAGATGAAAAAATTTATTTTTACAATTATATGGAAGTTAAATTATTGAGTTAATTGCCAAAGACAACATCAAATCTCGAAAATTGTTACTGAAATCGAGGCAGCCAAACTTCTCGTAATACAGCTCGCCTTGATGAGGTTACCATTTATCAAAGAAGCAGCAAAGTATAGCAAATTGTATTTTTGCTTCTCAGGTTGTCGCTAATACCAGTTGGCTGAGGATAATAAGGCCGTTGAATAGCTAGGTTTTACCAAGGATTTCCTGTGGAAAAGATTGCTAAAATTTGTGCCATCTACATCTACATGTATGAAGGTACGAGCAACATTCAACTAAATACCATTACCAAACTAGTGGCCAATGAGTTGAAATAACTGTTAGTGGCAATATTACTATATCAAGTTTTTTTTATTCGTTTACCAATTGAATTGAATTGACAGTAATACATTGTGGGTTGTGGAAGTGGAATTCATTGCCAAGGTGCAGAGTACAGAGTTGAACTAGCCAGCCTGGGAGTAATCGATTAGAAATGATCAGTTGAATGAGATCGCTCGGTCTCATAACTGCAGTTTGTCATCGATCGTTGATTTCTCAAATGTTTCGGCTAATTAAAAATTATTGTCGTTAATCTGACGATACAGCAGTGGAGAGAGTGAGTTGCAATTAACTTAAATACAGTTCTGGATTGCAATTGCATTAATGACGGTAAAGGGGAACTGGTGAGTGACAACATCGGGCCTGAACGAACAGATTGAAATGCATTTGCCGCATTAGTGGTGGTAACACTGTTGACTATAGCCTAGCTAGGCTCAAGTACGCCCTTTGACAGCTTTTACATTTACCACAGTCAAATTATAACTACACTCTCTATGGGCCTGGTTGAGATTGAAATAGAAAGATTAAAAGTGAAGTTTCATAGTTTGAGGAAAGACTAGAGGATAAAACGAATACAATTTGACAATTGGCACAGACCCATCAGTGGCGTACAAATTAAAATGACACTGGCCGGGTTATGATTGGCATTTTCTCATATATTGGCGAGTTGACTCCATTGGTGCACTTCACCTGTGGTCAACTTGATGCCTTCCATCTTTGGGTCGTATTCTTTTGACGCTCGCCGAGCGATCGAATCCAATTAATTCTATTTAATTAAACTTTATTTCATCATATCTAGGCTGTCATGTTGCCTCACTGTCACATTCGCATTTATCGAAAGCGAAGCGAGGATGTGGAGGCAAAGGAGAGGATAATTCAATTTAGACTAAATTTTAGAGCCATCCATTATTGATTGTTATTATAATTATTATTCATTGCTAATGAACGTTTGTGTTATCCATTAATAATTAGTCGCAATCAATAATGGAAATGAATAGGTACATTGTCGGTCAATAAGTCAATAAAAAATCAGGAATCGTCATTTTGGCATAATTCATCTTCTTCAACTGTCCATTCGGTGACGGAACTGGCGAAAGGATTGAAGGCGAATTGATTAAATGTTGTCACTTTGATTATCACTTTGGCAAAGTGACTTTGCGCATTCATTTTTCTCTCGCACAATGGAACAACAAAATGGAACACTTCAATTAATGGTTCAACAGACATTGTTTCATTTTTGTTTGTGATATGGAACATTTCCTCTCTCTATAAAGGACAAACTACTTTTGGCTAAATGCTTCATTTTGCTTGGCTTGCCTCTCTCGCTTCTCTTCAAGTCATGAGTTCGAACTTCTCAACAAGGCTGCTTTTTCTATGCGTTCTCTTGGCCCTATTTGAAAGTCTGCACATGGCAAAGTGTCCTAGAACTAAAAATGTGCATATCAAACTGGAATCGGCCTCTGGTAAGTTTTTTTTAGTTTCATTTCATATTTTAACCTTCACTTTTTTCATTTTTATATTGTGTAGAAGCAACGAAGCGCCTAGACGAAGTACTCACCTCTCAGTACTGTGGCCGTTTTGACAAGCGCAGCGAATTTATTCTTAAAAGTCTAATTGAAGACAAGAAGTTTTCCATTATGCTGAAAGAAGATCTGAATCACTACTATACGCATCTTGCTGTCCTGGTTGAATTTTTCAGTCTTCTTTGTCCATCCAGACCGGGAACTGGATTTACAAACTTAATTTTTGTAGAAATTGCCAAAAAGATGGAACCACATTTTAAAGCAAACGTGTTCATTCAAGGTGAATTTGTAAAAGTTGATTTAGACAGAAAGTGGCTAGTGTGGGACATTCTTGATCATAAATACTATTACATATCCCCGAAAGATGGTGAATCCAACATTTGTGGGATCAAATGCTCAGAGATTGTCCACATTGTGGTGAAAATGTTTAAAACATACTATAGCGACATAACTGATCCCAAGGTAAGTTTATTCTCTCTTTATAATTTGAATATATTTTCTTTTTTGTATCATTAAAACTAACATTTGACTTGTTTACAGAAGAGGAAGGCATATCAACAAGATACAATGTTCAAGAACAAACTCAAAGCGACCATAATTTTGTTGATTCAAATCTGCTATAAATCGAATGGTAAGTCTGCAGTGCTCTCGGGTTTTATCAACAACAGCATGTCTAATATATTTCATTTAAAGCTTACATCCAGCCAGAAATTATACCACCACTAGATCATGAAACGAACAATGAGCTATCACCAGCAAGTCTACCACCAGCAATTCTACCACAAGCAGACAATAACAATAGTGATGGGCTATCGCAGCGTGGAACCTTAGAACCAAAACTATGCGATTCCGAAGGATATTGTGGAATCGTTCGGAATAATTCTAAAGTTGTGTTTGCTTTAAATTAGTGCTATTAGTGCTATTGGTCTAATATTATATTTCACTGAAGCTATTCCTTGGGCTTTGAAATTGGTTGGGTTAATGAATCCTGACCCTTCTCCTACTGAACCAACAACTTTCCCCTCGACCAACAGTTCCGTATCATCACACACCACTACTATATTGTCTAAATATGTGATTGTGATCGTAGTCGGGCTGTTGCTGACCGCTGCTGTTTTTGCTTTCGCCTGGTATCACTATCAAGAGTCTCTTAGTTCTGAGAGGTCTAAAGCCAAGAGCAAGAAGGACAAGAAGGGAAAGAGAGTTCACAAAAAGAAGAACGAAAAGGAGAAGAGAGTCCACAAGAAGTTGCCAGATGGTTCATCATCGCCATCATCAAGTCCTCTCTCAAACGACTCGAAAGTTTCTGGAATTTCTAAAATGAATTCTTCGACTCAAAGAACTGCCTCATCATTAGTAGCGTCCCTACCTGCTGATGCACCTACTGCGTTGTTTGCTCCTTCCGACTATCAAAATCTATATCACAATAAAGGGAGCAAACGCACCGCAACTAGTGATGTGGTGAAGAATATCAAATTGTCTACGGCAGCATCGGCATCGCCCACTGGATCTAGTGAATCATCGGTCCAATCGAAAGCACACACCGAAGCAGCGAGTCCCAAGCCGAAGAAGAGCCCCCAACGAAAGGCCAGTCCAACTCAAGTGGTCAGAGTCTCAAAACGTCCTAAAACGCCAAGCGTTATTGAGCAAAAGAAGAAAAAGAAGAAACATTGATTGTTTCAAATTGATTTATGTTATTCAATAAACTATTTATTAGTTTACAATTGTGCATTGGTTGACACAAGCGAATGGCGCTAATGACTCAATGGACTTTAGTTTTCTAAAGCTTACTCTTACTTAGAATTGTTTAATTCGGCTCGGTGCACTTTAATGTTTGTTTAGTTGAAAGATTTGTATTTCGTTCCTATTTCTGCTAATTTTGTGAATCACTGTCTAAATATCAATTCAATTCAAGTGCTAACTCACGCTAATAATCTTAGTTATTTTTGGTCACTTTTCGATTCGAACTCATTTACATCATTCATCACTGTAAATAGTTTCATTTGTTTGTAGACATTTTGAGTTTTGTTCAAATCGAGATGAGTTCTGTCAGTTTTACGATTGCTTCAATGCCCGACGAGTTGAGCAGTCTGCTCACTAGACTTGAATTCACTGCTGAGCCCATTCAACCTGTCTCACTGTTCAAGACTGAGAGAAGTGGTGGCTTTGCTCGCCTCTACCTAGGCACCTACAACCAAAGAACCGTGGTGGCCAAAGTGATCTACATAAACAAGTCTGTTCGCAAATACAGCCAGCAATTTCTGACTCGTGACGAGAACGCCTTGAAGAAGTTGAGCCATCCCTCTCTGGCGACTGTTCACCACTTTATTTGTTCGATTACCAAATTGGTGCTTTTCATAGAGTACGCGTCTGATGGATCGTTACTCGACCTACTACTGCTCACCAAACAGCCCATTCCCGAAGACGCATCCCGACAATATTATCGCCAATTTGGTTCCGCTCTGCAGTACATGCATTCAGAAGGTTTCGCCCATCGCAATGTGAAATGTGAAAAGATTCTGCTCTTCACCGATTCGAACGGAAGCAAGAGTTGCAAGTTGTCCGACTATGGCTTCACTCGTTCCGCCTTTCGGTACAATAACCAACAGCCACTGTTGGCCTCGGAGCAGACCTACTGTGCCAGTGCAGCCTATGTCGCACCCGAAGTGTTGTCTCAGGAAAGTGGTGGCGCCAAGCAGCATCCATACAACCAGTTCTTGGCAGATGTGTGGAGTGTGGGAGTGGTCCTCTACACGATGATCCACGGCGGGCGATTGCCCTTTCGGGATTGGAACCTGTCTAACTGGGTCATGAACCAACGCGCACAAAAGTACACCATCGGAATTGACCGACCGATTTCGGACGACCTGAAGGAGCTCATCAAACTGCACTTTAATCCTGACCCATCCTCTCGGCCCGACATGAATGCCATCTTCAAGCATCGATGGTTTGCTTCGGTGCAGGATAGTCAATGAATGCTCCACAAGTGAATTAGTTTATTGATCGATTATTCTAATAAATATTATTGCCACTAAATGCTATTTAGAGTTCGCCGAAATGTTGTGCCATAGTTTTGTTGTAGTCTTGTGACTATGTTGATAAGATGGAAAATGGTATAGTTTACTAAATTTCACATTTATTCAAACAGCATAATATCTGTTAGTGTTATCGTATTGGACACAATCTGCTGGTGTCGCCACTGACCAATGAGTGTGTCACCACTAGAGGACTCTCGTTTACATCTATAAGAGATGCTCATCACACTGTCACACAGACAGAGCAAAAGTACGTGCCTCGTAACCAGCATGTTTTGGTCTAACTCAATACTTTCTTATACAGCTTCCTACATCGACTATTCGCTTCATCGCGCAATCCACTTCATCTAGACGATATTATCTGTACCATAATCTAACTTATTATACATTAAAATTACAGATTATTAGACTTAAATGAAGACCGAAGTCGACTGCTTTCAAAGAAACTATTGACCAAGACACTAAGCGGAATTTTTGTGAGCTCTCGTTTGATCCGTTGAAACTTGCTGGAAAAAGGTGTTGGAGTAACAATTCGAAGTTGTCCTGGAACTGTGCGGTAACATGGCTGATGAGCGGCGTGGTTTCCCGGCGTGGGCACTGACCGGTCCAAATTTTTCGACTTGGAAGACTCGAGTGATGGCGGAGATTGATGCACAAGGCCTACACTCTTCACTTGAACTGGTTTCGGCACCTACACCTACGATTACATCTGATAAGGCTGCAGAAGTAGATGCACATGCCAAGAAACGAAAGGAGTACTTCCAAGCAAGAGGCATCATCATAAGAAGTCTTAATGATGAGTGTATGGAGATGATTACCGAAGAATTGACGCCAAAGGGAATCATGGAGATGTTTGAGCACAAGTTCCAGATGAAGAGTGATCTTGCTGTAGCACTAGTACTACGTGACATTCTCCGTCTAAAGGCCGAAGTTGGAAAAATGGGAGAGTATTTTTCAGCCCTTGAAATGCAATATGCGAAAGCCAAAAGGCTGGGCCTTCCATCAATACCTGAGAAGTGGCAAGTTTATTGGATAATTGCTAATATGCCTGAAGAATTGGATCCGGTATATAGCAGACTGACACTGAGAGAAGATGACGACTTTGACGTACACCGTGTAAAGACCCATATAATTGCCGAAGAGGCTCGACAGACCCGTCAAAAGTCGGACGAGCCTTTGTCTCAAACAGAAAATGTGGCCATGGCTGCACGAGGTCGATCTTATCATGGTAGTCACCAGAGAAGAGACAATAATTGTTGGAAATGTGGCAAGCCGGGCCATTACGCAAGGGGTTGCCGTGAGAAAGGAAGCAATTTCAATGAAGATTCTCATCCCCGAAAGACTTCGTGGATCGCTCGCCAACCCGTACCCCAGAGGGCATGCAAATCAAATCACGTGAGTGAGTCAGCTGATTTTATTCGTTTTTTTGTTGACAGTGCTGCCAGTGAGCACATGACGAAATCGAGAGAAGCTTTCACTTCGGTAGTTGATCTCATCGAACCAATCCCTATTCACGTGGCCAACAATGAGACTATTGATGCAACCGGAGTCGGGAACCTCGAATTCATGGCCAACGACTCGTCAATTACTATTGAGAATGTTGAATACGTTAAAGAAATTGCATCAAATCTTTTATCTGTTCGTCAACTAACGAAAAAGGGAAATGTTGTTGTGTTTAAAGGCGAAAAGTGTGAAATCTACAACAAATATGATGAACTCATAATGTCAACTAGTGCTCAACCTGACGGTCTTTATGCTCTCGATTTGAAGTTGAAGAAGTCAACTGTACAGAAGGCTTGCTTGACTCAGAAGGCAGACTCGGTGATATGGCACCGACGGTTGTGTCATATCCATGAGGAAAAGATCATGAAAATGAAACACAAACATAAGTACCTTCTGGTGTGTGACGAAATATGCGAACCATGTGCGCTGGGGAAGATGGTAAAACGAGTACCGCGTGGAGACGGAATTAGTATGAAATCTTCACGGCCACTGGAATTAATTCATTCAGATGTTTGTGGACATTTTCCCAAAGCCAATGATCGAAGTCGTTACTTCATCTCGTTTATTGATGATTACTCCAGAGTGTCCTTCATCTATACCATTGAGCACAAAAATGAAGCTTTAAAACGTTTCAAGTGGTTTATAAATATGATGCGTAGGCAAATGCCAGATTTTGAAATATGTCGAATCAAAACTGATAACGGTTTGGAGTACTGTAATCGAGAAGTGAATGAATATTTGAAATCGGAAGGGATTGTCCACAATCGCACTGCTGTCGATGGAAGTCACCAGAATGGAATTGCTGAACGCAAGAATAGAACTCTTGAGGATGGTTTCCGAGCATTGTTGAAACAAAGTGGGATGCCTGATCGATACTGGAGCGAAGCTGTGACTACAGTGAATCACACATTGAATCGAGTGGTATCATCTGCAACTGATGAAGTTCCTGTGAAGCGGTGGACTGGAACTGAGGAAAATCTGGAATACCTGAGAACGTTCGGTTGTCGAGTCTTTGTCCACAATCCACGACCGAAGAATAAAATGGATGATCGGGGATTGAAGGCTGTTTTTGTGGGATACACCGAAACAACTAGAAACTATCGTGTTTTGCTTGATCGTGGAAACATCACGACAGTCGAGGCGTGCAATACGATTTTTAACGAAAATGAATTTCCTTTTAAGAAATCTCAACCTTCACCAAGCGAATCATCTATTACAGTCAGTCAAGTCGAACCGCTGACAGTTGAAACAGAACCACATCCCGAATGCAATGTCGATCAAGAAAGTAGAGTAAATGAAGATTCTGGAATCGACAGAGGCGATCTAACCATGAATCAGACCAGTGAACCTGATAAAGACAATGTCCGAATTAATTCCTCTGAAGAAGACGTCCTGGAAGACATACTGGAAGAAGATGATACAGCGTCACAAGCAATTCCAGGTGATCAATGTGTGAAGAAAAGGTTTGAGAGGAAGAATAGAGGACAGTGGACATCAGAAAAGTTTGCCGATACCTCATTCAAATCTCAACATGGCAAAATGGCAAATTTTGCACCCGGCTCTTGTTTGCGTCCAGGTGAGAAATTGCTACAAGAATATGATGACCCAATGTGGAAGGCCGCAATGGACGCTGAAGTAGACAATATGGTCAAATTGAGATCTTTTGAATGGATCGACGAAACTGGAGATGAAAGACCTGTCAGCTCTAAGTGGGTTTTCGAGTTAAAGCGAGATGACGATCAAAAGCCTAAACACAAGGCGCGTCTGGTTGCAAAAGGTTTCACCCAAACTAAAGGTATAAATTATTATGAAACCTATGCCAACGTGGCGGATGTTGTCTCTATTAGAATATTCCTAACAATGGCGGCAAAACTGGATCTAGAGATGTTTCAGTTGGACATTAAAAGTGCTTTCCTAAATGCCGATCTCGATGAGAATATTGTCATGATCCCTCCTCCATGCTACAGGATTCCAGGAAAGCTTTGGAAGCTTCGAAAGAGTCTCTACGGTTTGAAGCAAGCAAGCAAGAACTGGGAAGATACGTTCTCAGCATTTTTGGAGTCAATTGGATTTATTCGTTTCAAATCGGACAAGTGTGTTTTTAGGAGGGGAAATGTGCTTTTAATAGTGTACGTGGACGATGCTCTAGCTGCGGCTCCTCGGATGTCTGACATTGAAGATGTTGTGAGTCAAATCAAATTGCGTTTCACAACCCACGAGATTGGTCAGCCTAGACGTTTTCTAAGCCTGAATATTGAAAGAGACCGTAAGAATCGCATCATCTATATTGACCAAACGGATTATGCTGATGCCGCTTTGGATCGTTTCAATTTGGCTAATGTTAGGCCATTCGACAAGATTCACAAGTTTGAACCGGTTGAGTCAAGTCAGAAGGTGGACCAGAAGGAACTTGAGCAAATGCTTGGAGTTCTGCAATACATGGCGTGCAGAACAAGACCTGATCTAGCGTATATTGTAAATCGATTGGCACAAGAAGTCCCCAACTCAACTGAGCACATTGTGAATGCCGTAAAGAATGTTTTTCCGGTTTGTTAAATTTTCTCGTGGATATGCCTTGGCGTTGGGTGAATTAGGCAACAAGCCCTATGAGATTTACGTTGATGCTAGTCACAGCCAAGAGACTAAAAGCCGGTCACGCAGTGGCTCTATTGTCAAGTTATTCGGTTCAACAGTATTCTGGTCATCTACAATCCAACAGATACAAGCTATGTCAACTGCTGAGGCAGAACTGAATGCCATGGTTTCAATCGTTGAGGAATTACCGTGGTTGAACTCACTGATCCAGGATTTTGGCATAAACTCTAAACCGGTCTTCATGGAGGACAATCAGGCCGTGCTGTCTATGTTGGAGCGACCGAGGACAAAGAAATACAAACTTCGTGCTGACTACATCAAGGACCGTTTGGATAACGGAGAAATCGCTTGTGTTAATTACAAGCCAACATTGGAACAAGCTGCTGACGTTCTCACCAAGGTGGTAAACCGAAATGCGATTGAGATGCTCGGACTGGTGGATCGTTCCATTTCCAAACCCCGGGGAATGTTAGTGTTATCGTATTGGACACAATCTGCTGGTGTCGCCACTGACCAATGAGTGTGTCACCACTAGAGGACTCTCGTTTACATCTATAAGAGATGCTCATCACACTGTCACACAGACAGAGCAAAAGTACGTGCCTCGTAACCAGCATGTTTTGGTCTAACTCAATACTTTCTTATACAGCTTCCTACATCGACTATTCGCTTCATCGCGCAATCCACTTCATCTAGACGATATTATCTGTACCATAATCTAACTTATTATACATTAAAATTACAATATCACAATACGAATTATTTTCAGCAGAAAAGTCAACTTTAAACACAACTGTGTTAAGCGGTCTATCGTAAGTTAAATTATATTTAACATGTACATTGCACCAATTAACTTTTGGGCGCAATTGTGCTAATAAGAATTTTCGGCATGCAATAGCAATTTACATTTGCATTTAAGTGCGCCAAGCAATGCATATGCAAGCATGCAAGCAAATCTGGCTCGAACATTGTGACCGAGCCTGCATGCGAAACTGCAGTTTGTAAAGCCCACTTCACCAATGATTGCAACCACCGAATCTGTGTTGAGCAGTTGCTAACGATTCATTAGGTTAGTTAGGCGATGCATCGCCGTTTATTGGTATCGAAAATCACTCAAATAACCGAGACTAGTAATTAGAGCATTAGTGAAATTCATTCTAATTGGTTATATAGTTTACTGACAAGGCAGCTTTAATTAAAGTTTGTAAAAGGCTATCTATCAGTGCACTTTCGATCAGCCTGTTGTCACATTATTTTGCTATACTTTGTGCCCTTTAAAGTTCCTCGAAATGACTTTAATCAACTTCGAAACTTGGGACGCTGAGTTGGCCAGCAAAGGTGCCAATTACGAGAAGCTCTACCAGGAGATGCTTAGCACTTTGAAGGAGACCGCAGTGGCAAATGAGGAAATTCTGTGGCGACTTGGCAAGGTGACCTACCTGATGGGTTTGAACTGTCTGGAGGATAATGCCATTGTGGAGAAGAACCAAGAGACAATCAGCCATGTGCAGAAGGCACTGAGTTTGAATGCGGCTAACTTTCAAGCAAACCTGTGGCTCGCAATGGCCGCTGGCAGATTGGCTCTCAGAGAGAGTGGTGCGCAACAGAAAATCAAGTAAGTAATGCCAAATCGATTCAAATCGAGTAATTGTAACGAATGTGTCCTTTAGGGCATTTGCCGCCTTTCTCAAACACTTGGAAGAGTGCTCCCGTCAGAAACCACAAGATCCGTGGGTCCTCTTTATGGAAGGCCGTTTGCAAGTTACCCTGTTCTGCTTGCCCGAAGAGGAGAGGTCCTTCATTGAACATTTCTACACTGCACAAAGTATGCTAATGCCAGTGCTCAATTTGGTCAGTGCCGAAGCAAAGTTGCGCCAGTCGATTGAACTCAATCCCAATTTTCTCGATGGCTATGTCACCCTGATCTATTTGCTGGCAAAGAGCAAAAAGTACCCCCAGACCCTTGAACTGATCGATAAAGCACTCACAGTGGAACGAATCACCAAGACGGATGAAATACTTGCCAAGGATATTCAAGTGCTCAAGGACAAAATTTCGTCTACTATTAATAATAAATAGGACAAGTGGTGCCAGTGGCAGGTGTGAGCCTGTACTTGGCTAATATATTCAAGCATTAATATGAGCTTTAACAATAATAAATAAATTTATTGGTTAAAAGTGCAAATTAATATGTGCCTTTTGAGTAGTTTCTGGCTGCTTTACAGTTGCATGTTCAGTATATTAGTTCTGACCAGGATGTTCTGGAGCAGACGAATGCAGACTGCCAACGAATTTACTCCTCAAGTTGACTATATTTAAACATATTCAACATTTTGAAGCCTTTATCAATCAGCTTTGGACGTTTACCAATGCCGGTCATTACATGACTAAGTGGTTCAATCATACTTTTATCACTTGTATCATATGGCCAACTTCAGTGCACTTTAAGTCTGCTGGAAAGCATTTGACTTTAGTACTCAATGCTAATCAATATGCCTAAATGCTACAATGAAGTAATATCTTATCGCGTGGCACTTCAATTATGGAAACAGTGTAAACGCAGCAAAAATGTCAATTTTAGTAGTGCAGGCTGTTGTCACAAGTCTTGTGGCAATCATTGTCAATGCTTTTTTGTTATGTTACGCTATTGAATTGTTTGTGTTCATATCAAACATATTGATCAATTGAGCATCAACAGCAGCTGTTCGCGTTCACTTAAATACGCTTAAATTGTGTCTTCTTGTTAGCCACTTTTCTGCACATGCATGTGTTTAGTGTGCATTAGTACTAAAACGGCAGAATGTGCCTTAAACCACTAACTGATTGTATGTTGTTGTCTTTGTTGTTGTGTTCGATTCTGGTGAGCTATTCTCACCAGTTGAACAATCGGCCAATTGTGGGTGTGTTGCTTCAGGAACGTCAACACAACACTGCACAATATGTTGCGTCAAGTTATGTGAAGTATCTCGAAAGTGCTGGTGCTAGAGTGGTCAGTATCGCATATTTGTTTATTTTTTTGCCTACCTAATCTCACTTTTGTTTGCAGATTCCAATTTCAGTGGGACAAGATCGCTCTTATTATGAACATCTTACGAACCAAATCAACGGTGTACTAATGCCAGGCGGTGGCACGCCGCTGCTTCACTCAGGCTACTCTCAAGCTGCGGATCTTCTGCTTGAACTGGCAATTGCCAAAAACAATGCCGGAGTTTACTTTCCCGTTTGGGGAACCTGTTTAAGTTTCGAGAAGTTGATCACCTACTTCACCGGTAACCAAAATCTCAAATGGGAAACAATGTGTTATGTGGAGAACTTGTCACTCAATTTGGACTTCCCTCCCGATGTCAGTGAGAAGAGCACCAAACTGTTTGGAGAAAGTGGCGCTAGTGAGATTATGAAAATACTGGCTAACTTTAATGTCACCGCCAACTATCATCGAGTGTGTCTCGCGGTGGACACCTTTCAGCACACAAAGAATCTAACTGATCAATTCATTTTGGTGAGTACCAACACACACGGCGGTGTCCATTTTGTGTCCACCATTGAGCACCGAAAGTATCCAATCTATGGCACAATGTGGCATCCGGAGAAGAATCAATTTGAGTGGGTAGTGAGCGAAACTATTGGCGCCATCAATCACGATTATCATGCCATACAGGTGGGCCAGTATTTTGGCAACTTTCTGGTGAATGAAGCGCGCAAGAATGACCAACACTTTGGCAATGCCACCGAAGAGGCCCAATCGCTCATGTACAACTATCACCAGTACTTGGAGTACAGTGGTAAGAGTGGTAAAGGCTCTTTCGAGGAGATCTACAAGTTTCCAATGAAGTTTCCGTGAAATTATTTAATTATTTAATTAACCAGAAAATAAAGAATGTAATGAATTTCGGCAATGTTACCATTCGGTGAGAAAATTATTATTGTTATTCGGCAAGATTACTAATTGGTTCGCTCGATTATATAATATAAAATATAAGCTTTTTATTGATGTTGTTATTAGTGTGCAAAGAAGTTGCGCAAATCCAAAACAACCAAACTGATTCGCCATGCAAATGAATCCATCAGACCTGAGACACTGCAGTGATCAGCTTCACTCATAGTTCTCATGTTCATTTTTTTACGTGTGCATTGATCGAAGCGATTTACTCGATGGCAATTGTCTTAAGTTGCAATTGGAATTGAACATTTTATCATCAGACTCATTGTGTTTAGTGGCTAAATTTAACCAAATAAGAAGTAATAATTCATTTGTGTTGACATGTTAACGCGTTATAGAGAGGACCTCATTACAGATGCTAATGATGAAATATTAAAATGCAAAGTGCCATTTGAGTCAATTGACTGACAGCAATGTACTATTAGGGCTATGAAAAGTTCATAGATAACGGCTAGTCTAGTGATTGGTCAACAAATACTGTCAAGTAACCAACAGTGCCACAATCTTAATAATATACAAGACATCAAAAGTTTCACTACGCTCAATTTGCTCAATATATTTCCTTCACACGGTTGACAAATTAACTTGAGTTCCGGATCCTTTCTTTACCTTCTCGTGCCACCTTAACTTAGGCGACCCATTGCAATGTGGCCGTCTATACATACCAACTAAATTCAAGGTGCGGACCGAGATTATTAATGTTAAAGTCTTTAATAAAGACAATCGGAAACATTCAATAAATTTAATGGCCAAGTGTGGCAGTGCATATAGACGAAATTGAACGTCCACGAACCACTTAGGTGTCGAGAGACATAATTTTGATAAGCCCATCTTGGTCGTGAGCCTCTACCATGATTGCAGCAGCTTTGTTCACGCCACCACAATAGCGCGAACACGAGAATATAGTCAACACTTGACCATGGTGGTTGAAACGATAGCCTTCATTGATCACTTCGTGGGCACGGATCACATGGCTCAGGTTGTTGCGCTTCAGGAAGTTGCTTGTGGCCTTCTCCGAGTAATAGTTGGCAGTGGCTCGTTTCATGTTTGGCAAGAAGCCAGTTTCGTCTCGCTTGTTCATGAACAAAGCCAATCGCTTGTAATCAGCGTCGGTAATTGGGTCCGACCAGAGAATCTAAGTCAATAAATCAAGTGTCAACATTTCCCAACAATTGAAAATGTAACTTACCTCCCATACAGCCGGCGCTTCATACTCTGGATCGGAAATGCTAGTCGGCAATCGTTTCAACTCTTCGACCGTTTCCAGTGAGAAGGGAATGCCACCGTGAGCGCAAAAGATTGACCCATCAATCACTGCAGCAAAGGGCAACTGGTCGAACACTTGATTGAGTCGTTCCCATATGTCAGCGCCAAGTTTGTCTCCATACTTGTGTTTGCACTCTTTCTCGAAAGTAAATGCTCTCTGCAAGTTTCTCACTTCGTGATTGCCTCGAAGCAGAAAGAATTTGTTCGGTGCGAGCACTTTCATTGAAAACAGGTAGCACACAACCTCCAGTCCAAATTCGCCCCTGTCCACATAGTCACCAAGAAAGAGGAAGTTGGTTGAGATGGCGCTCGGTGCCATTTGCCACAGTTGTGATTCGAAGATGAGCAAATCGTGAATGTTTCCGTGGGTGTCACCCAACACCACAGTAGGAGTGCTCAGTTCTAAAACTCGCGACTCAAACGAGAGCAGTTGACTCACTTGATCGAGCAAGGTGTAGATGACGTTCGGCGACAAAGCACTGGTAACTTCATTGCGAACTTCTTGTTTCTCTGGCTCGGCAAGTTTGGTGAGGTTGGCCAGTTTTCGCACTTTGTCAAGGACATAGTTGGCGCTGCAAGTAGACTTGAAGACATATTCGAGAGAGTGCTGTCGCTGGATGATTGTCTCTTTCGTATCGGCACGATCAACATTGACCACCACTTTTGGATCAATCACTCGACCAGACTGGAGCAACTTGACTGAGTGTGTGCCGAGAATGAACTTGCGCGGACAACATCTCTCACAAGTGGCCATCATCTCTTCAAATGGCTTATCGCCTTTGTTGCTAATGAGATCGTAAACTTTTGCTTCGTTAATCAACCCCAAGATCGATCTGCCAGAACGGCACAAGTTAGCTGTTCCTTTGAGTTGATCAGAGTCGATTGCCTGGGTAAACTGGTCGAAATCGAGACTGGACAAATCGGAATTGTTGCTGTTCTTAGGCAAGTCGGCCTTCAGCTGTATGATGTCGTCCACGTCTAGTGATCCATCCGAATCCGAGTCAAAGTAGCGAAATACGAAAGTATAACGAGGCTTCTGATGTACGGAGTCAGGATCTAGGGCGACTATTCCCAGCAGAAATTCGTTGAAGCCAATGAAGTTCTTCACTTTATAGTTCATTGCACGAAATATACGAGCCAGTTTACCAACATCCAACCATTTTGTGAGGTTAATCTTGCGGCAGTAATTCAAAAATGAAGTGTAACTCATGTCAATGGACGGATAGCAGTGCTGCAAGAAGTCACTGTACACCTTGGCAACATCACTTTCGGTGAACTTGGCACTGTCCACAAAATCCATGTACATCTTGATGTCAGGACTTGGTGGATCGTCATCTTGAGTGAGTGGCCGCTTGACATACTTAAAAACTTGATCGTTTGACTGTTCGATGTACAGAAAGGAACTGAAGGTCATTCGGTCAAGTTGAGTGGCATTCAGAAGACAAGCATAGCCGGTCACCTCTGAGCCCCAAATTCGATCTAGCATAGCTTTCTGCTGCTTGGTGCCTTTCGACCAATCGAGGATGACATCAATTGGAAGCCAAGTGAGATTGCGAGTGTCTTTGCAGCAATTGTCGTCGGTATCCTTCCAACGGGCCATACAAATGATGCGAGTTATCATTTTTCCGTCGGGAGCGCGAATCCGAGCCAAAGTGTGCAGCATCACATTTTCGAATGAAAGTGACCCGCCTTGTAACAGTTTTTCTCTGTCATACGGCAATCTAGATAACGAAAAGCATGAGTTATATTGAGATAACATAAATAATAATAATAATCTCACTGAACTTACCCGAACTCACGAAGAAAGAACTCTCCCACCAAGGCATGCAACTGACTGTGGTTGTAGCACTGCTTGACGGCCACATAAGGCAACCAGAGACCATCGGACCGAGAAGACGAGTGAAGACAACAGAGAGGCATTGCATTGTGCTTGCACTTGATTGCCATGCCACACACCTCGTACAGGTCAAGCTGATTCGATGGTGGGCCACTGGTACTGCTATCAGGCCAAAACAGAAACGGGCTCGAGTCTTTGGGCACATCGTCATCGTCGAAAGATGAATTCATCGTGGAGACTTGATTAAAGAAGCAAATCAAACATACAGCCTAGGTTGAGCTGCTTTGCACTTATATCACTGCATAAGCCAGTTGAGTGAACATTTTTCGATTGATTGACAAAAGATTCGATCGAATGGTAATTTGTGCACGATGACTTGCACTACAGTACCAATTCATTTCTATGACAGTCATGAAGTCACATGACAGTATCAAATTTTGGTTATTTCCGACGTATCACTAAAATGGATCGATTGCGAGAATGGTCAAGTGCCACACAGCCAACTCAATCCTGTCTTGTGTGGAATCACAGCGGATGACGAGCCAACTTATGTTGCCCGAGCTAAATTCGAAATGCGCCAATCTCATGGAGTATTCAATCGTCAACGAAATATTTATGAGCAAAAGCGTTCAATTGGATCACATATTTTTCCAAGCAGTTTGGTTCCATCTCAAAAGAAGTGCTACTTGGAATTCGACCGGGTGCCTTCGTTCTCCCGCTACCAAGTGTTGACCAATCCATTCGCTACTAAGCTGGAGTGGATGCCCGCTAGTGATGGACGCGTTCCAGAAGGTGCACTAATTGGTGGATATTCTCAAGGCAGAAAGCTGTTCATAGGCCGCGTATATCACGATGGATTCGGAATTTGTGGCTATATCATTGCCGAAGACCAATTGTTATACCTTGTCAGTGGTGAAACTGAATGGCGGTGCAAACAGTTCGAGGTGCTGGTCGACACCGATAAGCTCGCTACCACTGCCACCAACCGTGGTGTGACCATGTGAACGATTAACAACAATACTTTATAGCCATAATTAAAACGTTTCACATTGACTGTTATGACTATTGTCTCTTGCTTCAGTTTAATTTGCCATTTCAAATGATCATTTTGTCATGCTAACCACTGATTAATTAATTAGTCTAATGAGTCTCAGTTATACGTGATTTAGGTGCCACTCATGATCATTGATTGATCATATTAATGGCCATATGGCTAGTGGCAGGATGGAGTGAACTGACACGATAACATATGAGTTGTGACTGTACCTGTACTTGCTCAACAGCTCTAGGATGGACAGTCGAGGCTTCGATAAGTAGATGAGTGCGATGCTCACGATAACAGCACTTTGCAAACGATGGTAGCCATTTAATGAACCAACGTAGGCACACACACCTCGATGAATAATTTGAGGAAATGGCGAACTGGCATGGAAGGAACCACTTGAATGGCCTCCATAGAGACAGCATCTCCACCTTTCCCATCGCGCACAGACCAATGCCGTGGACAATGTTGCGAGTGGCCTTTGAATTGAGATCACGGTGCTGATCGGTGGTGATGCAAGACATGCAAAGATGTGATGAAAATAATTACACCATAATGTATCAATATTTACTGAAAGGCAATAAATTAGCAAACGAGCACAAATGTCATTCATGTCAGTCCTCAACGAGACAATGGAAAAAAGTTTGCCAAATTAATACTCACATTAAACTGAGAGACGCACAAATGGCAGTGTAATTCATAATGAGTAATGAAAAATACATAAGCCACAGCAAAGTTAGTGTCCACTGGGAAATGCAATGGAGACATCTCACTCGAGAGCAGATGACTACAGCTAAGCCAAGAATTGCCTCTGGCTGGCTCAATTAACAAGTAACCACTAAATAAGAAATGAGTTCTACCAATGGTAATAATGACGTGCTCGGTATATTTGCATGATACAAATTACATCATGTCAAACTGACTTTGCTTCTGAAGCGCGACTGAAGTAACAAGTATATAGACTTATAATTAGATTTGCATTGGAAATTATTTAAAGCAACCATTGTGCGAGAGTGTGGCAAGTGAGTGCTAATTGACTCTAAATAGAAACCACAAACTGCCTCAACCAAACAATCACACTCCGTCATCAAATTCAATATAACAATTTAGGCCATCAAAAAGTATTGCAGACAAGCAAACATTGGCTCGGTTGTGGCATTGCTGTATTTGCAGGGAAGAGTTGAATTGACTTGTGCGAGGAGGCAAGTTCAAAAGAGACATTGACAAAGAGCTAAACACAAATCGATGCTCTAATATATTACTGCAATACTGGCTGAAAATGCTCAAATCAAAATAATTTCACAACCAATCGCAAGTTGGAACAGTAAACATGTTTACTTAAGTGTTGCCATCTTAATAAAGTCTCACATGGCAATTACTGGGAGAAAAATAATTAAATGAAAACATTGTTAGCAAGTCATGTTGTTTGCTTTGCAGCCAATCGACATGAAAAGATGCAAACTGTAATTGAATTGTACCAGCACTCACTGAATGCCGTGTAATGTACCAATGTAGTGAACAGAACCAATGTAGCCATTCCAATAGATTAGCAAAGGATGAGTCTCTTATCCACCAAGCAGAAATTAAACTTGCACCAAGTAAATTCAAATTACACTTACTGGAAAGGAAAAGAAAAAATTTAATTTTGAATCCGGCAATAGCAATGAATGAATGAGACAATGCAATTCGGTATATGCATATGGCCATGGCTTTCAAAGTCGCTCTGTCAAATGGGGACATTTTGCCACACTTTGACACACGCTGATAAATGTTGCCCGAGATAAACAGTGAAAAGTGTTTCGAAAATCTAGTCAAAATATGCCTAACTCGAACCGAGAGCGAAATCAATTTAATTTATCCAAGTTCTGCCAAATCCAGCGAAGCCTAACCAAACATCAAATATCACCGAATTGGTGGACAGTCAATGACAGTGTCCTGTCAAATTCAATATCGACTCAAGCCAACAAACGAACAGTTTGTTTGCCAATTTCACACTAACTCGACTCGAGACCAATTTGGCAGCCATCAAATTTGATAGCACTATCTGTTCTTGCCATAGCGAGCCCATTGCACCCCTTGGCACATGCACCATGTGCGCCAAAATGAACATGAATGAATAATATCCATGTCAACTTTTTGACAAGTAAATTCTGCCCAGTTAGCATAAGGTTGCTCTGCCAAATTGACTTAATACATATGATAGATTTAGTAATAATTTGCTGATAATATTGGCAATATTATTGCCAACACACACTGCCACCGTACATCCACAATGGATTCCACATACACTCATAGACACCTTCAGCAAAGGGCCACAATAAGCTATAATAATTGTCTAATTATAATTTAAATTATGACCACAGTAAAATGCGATTTAATTATTATGGGGTTATACTGCAAATTATAATTTAATCTGCACCTAATTTGACCGTACAATTTTGGCTAATCAAAAAGCTAATTAATTAATCTATAAATACAATTTGGAAAGCCTCCAATTGGTAGCATGTTGGCTTCACGTGTTTCGCACCTACATAATGCGAGAAAATGACATTTTGTCTCAATGCTTTAATGGCACAAAACATGTTGCTCATAATGTTTGGTTTAGTTTTGTGTTGTCTGTTGCTAAATGCCCAGCAATTTGCTCATTCGTAAGTCGTTTGTCTTCTTTCTTATTGTCTAAATCAAATCAACTATTTTAGAGCACAATTATTTGATGTTCTCAAGTATGGCGTAAAAGCTGGCGGAGAGCATACAAACACTGGCGAGATAGCCAAAGCGATCTCTGCAGCTTCGGATGCTGGTGGTGGAATTGTTCACTTTCCACAGGGTCACTATCTCACGGGACCAATTCAACTGAAGAGCAATGTAACACTTCTTCTCGATGATGGGGCTGTCATTAAATTTAGCGACAATTTCGATGACTACTATCCACTGGTCAAAGTCCGTGATGGTGGGCTTGACATTATAGGATTTTCACCACTTATTTATGCTGACCACGTGAGTAATATTGCCATTCTCGGACATGGTAATGCCACTCTGGATGGAAGTGGCGAAAAGTGGTGGTCATTTTACAATCACCTGAGAGCGGAACACAAGAAGACTGGCCACTGGAACAGTAATGGAACGAAATGGCAGCGGGACTTTCAGATAGCTAATTCTGAACTTTTCAAAAGTTACCCCGAAGAGCAGAGTCACAATTTCATTAGGCCATCTTTCTTTCTGCCAATACATTCGGATCATATCACAGTGCAGGGCGTCACTTTTATGAACTCTCCCAATTGGCATTTGCATCCCACTTATTCTGACTACATCAAAATTGATCACGTCAAAGTAATTGCTCCGGGTAGCTCACCAAATACTGATGGCATCGACGCTGATTCGTGCCGATTTATGACCATTTCCAATTGTGTCATTAGTGTGGGCGATGATTGCATTTGTATCAAGTCGGGCAAAGACAAACAGGTTGGTGCATCTATATCTATATTGATTTATAAAGCATTTTCACTTTCACATCAATAGGCTCGAATGATAAATCGCCCTTCTGAGAACATAACAGTCACCGACTGTGTGATGCACACTGGCACTGGCTTCTCAATTGGCAGTGAAATGTCTGGCTCAATCCGCAATGTTGTGGTACGAAATTTAACTTTCAACAGTTCCGATCGTGGCATTCTGATCAAAACTGCCAGAGGTCGAGGTGGTGTGGTTGAAAACGTACAAATAGCGGACATTGTAATGCATAACATTAGCCACGAAGCAATTGCCATTCATGGTCACTTCTTTAATCTCAACCCAAAGGAGGAACCAATTTCCGAACGAACGCCAACATTTCGAGACATTCACATTGAGAATGTGAGTGGTGAAGCCAAATTGGGCATTCAAATTGATGGTTTGGCAGAGCGGCCTTTTGAGAGGATTGAGCTGACCAATGTGCACATCACTGCCAAACAGGTAATGCTCATCAAGGATGCTCATGTTAGCCAAACTAATGTCACTTATCATGTGAACAAACACTTGTTTGATCACATTTCGTTCAATTAAACTCTACTGCACAGAGACATCAAGTGCAAGTGTAAATTATTAATATAAAGTAAAACTAAATAATTCGTGCGCTAATTCGTACAGTCGTTCAATTAAACTCAATATTTATTGTCAATTCACAATTTAAATTCAGTACCAAATGAGTGTTTCCAAGGCATCAGCCCGAACACCAATGTTGAAATGTCCATTTTGCTGATCATGCACTGTCAACTCTATCGCATGTTGATTCAGATTCAATATGGTCAATACGGTTGCATTGTCTGGTCGTTGGAACACAGTAACATGAGTGTTGTTGTTCTCGCGCAACTCATGATGAACACGAACGGAATCAGGTAGAATGAATTTACTGAAATGGCCCATCGCATAAAAGGTTGGCTGTTTGTAGTACTCCTGACTGGTGGCATTGACAATCACAGGAGAGCTCACACCAGGATGGTCTGGACCGTTCCAGTGGGGATGACCCATTGGATCGAGTGCCATGTTCCAATCGGTCCAACCGGTTGAGTAGTGATTAAGGTCTCGAATGATGTTCGACGCATACTCTTCCAGTGCTACCCATTCACCCAGTTTTGGTTGATGCAACCGACAAGCTTCGGAACCAAGAATAAATTTGTTTGGAAATTTGTAATGCAGTCGTTCGAGCTCTTTACGTTCTGTGTGAACGTACCAGTGATAGGCAATGCCGGACACAAACTTTTCCGCCTCTATGTCCGACAAGATTGTACTCGCAAAATCTTCAATATTGTGAGCCTTCTCACGAACATTATCATCGTAAATCATCACCTTTAACTTATGACTAGTAAATCCAGCTGCATGCAACTCTGGACCCAAGTCCAACTTCACAAAATCCCGCTCAAGTGTTCCATTAAATCCAAGACTGTTGAAAGAGTAATTTTTCTTATAAGCCGCACCGGGTTCATTCTCCACCGTTAGACCCCAAATGTCAACGTGATTCTTTGCGTATTCCTCAATGAATTTAACGAAATACCTGGCAAATATTTTGTAATACCGCTCACCCGGTTTACCAATAATAAATCCGCCATGATTGACCTCGTGATTAGTCTTGATCCAGGCTGGTGAACTCCAGGGACTTCCAAATAGGCGAATTTTACGTTGACTCACTTGTTGTGCAAGGTGAATCAGTGGGATCTAAACAAAATCAGATAGTAAACAGCACAGAAATTAAATCAAACCAAAGTTTACTTTGTACTTGAAATCTTCAGGTTGAAGCGCAAATCTGGTGAGATTATCATCGCCCTCTACCTCATGGTAAGTGTACGGTCGAGTGGAGTAATCAGTGCCACCAATGGGTATTCTCCCAAGCGTATACTCAATGCCATCTTCACCGAAGTAATCCTTGATAAATCGAGTTTGCATCTCCTTAGACAGCTGACCAACATTGATTCCGGTTGCGTCCGTAAACGCACCGCCAAAACCAATGATTTTCTGATATTTCTTCGAATGGTCAATGTTGATCTGAATTGTTGTTCCATTTGGCTGGACAGAAGAAGAGTTTTGCACTGAAAAGTGCACTTGACTTTTGTAGAATCGATAACCATCGACACTGGTCACATAGGATGTGACCACACCTTTGGCTGTCCTCACAAAGGGAAGTACATTGTCACAGTAAGTGGCATTACAAACGCACACATCTCCTCGATAGCTAAAATTTCTGTGTGCACATTTGTAGTGAGTCAATGCTGCAAAAGAAATAACGAATTTAATAAATCAAACTCAACAGAAAATACCAAATGTCCCCAAGACAGTGCCGACGATCACTAAAGTGAATATCAACTTGGCCAACATGATTTTCGCGAACAAACAAAGTGAACATTTTGTTTGTCCAATTGTAACTGCTTTATGTGTGTCTGTATTGGAACGTAATCAACAAACGATATATTTGCACAAGGATTTAATGAAGCTAAAAATAAATTATTTAATGATAAGTTACAGTTAAAAGTGTGCATTTGTCGATCAATCTTATCTTTCAAAATCAAAGATTGTTACGATCGAGTGAATCAATTTAATTTTTCCTTTTGAAATAGGCCAACTCCTCAATGGGAGTATCAATCTTGATCTCGCCAGGTCCGGTGTGACTCTTACCACGTTGATCAATCCACTCACCACTTGTCGGTAGATAAACTGTTCGCACTGTTTGCCCTTGAACCAAAATAGGCGCCACCAGCAGATCGTTTCCAATCGCAAATTGATTTGATATTTTGTATGTCTTTGCATCATCCGGTGCCAGATACCACATTGGCCGTATCAATGGCTTTCCTTGCCAGGCCGTCTCATCGGAGAGTTTCATCATCGTTTGTGCGTGCTCCCGATGGAGGTTGACGAACTTCTTGGTGAGATTCACAACCTTTTCACTGTAAACCCAGGGTGGAGTGGAGAACTGCATTGCAGGCAGAAATGTGCACGCTTGCACCCACCGAATGTACAGCTCTTCAGGTGGTTTGTTGAATTTATCTGTACTTTTGAAAACTGGCGCAATCACAAATGAGTAGCCTGCAATCGACATTGTGAGAGCATTGTTCACCATTGACCAGAGTCCATCCCAGCTTGGCTCAATGTCAAACATTCGAACAAAGATTGAATATTCTTGAGTACTGATTCCTGCCTCGAGCTCGGTCATGCCACCAAATCGTGCCGAAGATTTGAGGTAATCTTTTACGAATCCATTCGAAATATGTCCACCAGTGGTGGAGCCCAATTGGGTAACATCAAACCGAAACGAGTCGACACCAAAATCTTTTCTCAATTTAGCCAATTTTTGATGGAAATGCTGATAACCTTCAGATTCGTAAGAAAGATCGTACAAACTGCCACTTTGGTCGCGTCTCCAGTTTATGCTCAAAGGCTTCTCAGTGGCTCCATCTTTCAACAAAAACTCAGGAAACTCTTGCAAAACAAATGAATCATTCGACACAAATGGATGCACAAGCAGTTTGAGTCGATGCCCAAGTTGATGCAATTCTGTGGTCAACTTTTTAGGATCAGGAAATTTCTTTGAATCAAAACTCAAATCTCCGTAATGTCGTTGCCAGTGGTCGTCGACTATCAACTGAGAATTAGTAAATCCGTGCTGCTGAATCGTCTTTGCCAAATCCAACACTTTGAACTGATCAAGCGAATCAGTGGGAAACTGAAGTTGCGACCTCAAATTCCAAATTGGATCTGTGTACATTCGTGCATCGGGATGTCCCGAAAGTGGCCTCGAGCCCAGCCGATACTCAAACACCGAAGAATGATGAGCCTCGCGAGTATTATTGGCCATCACTATGGCAAAGTCAATTCGTGTGAAATAGAAGTTCTGTTGAATTTGTTTCGCAGTTGGATGCTCCCGAATTGAGATACAAAACTCGTGTTCATTTCGGCTAATAAACCAGTGCGAGTAGGACAGAATTTGTAGTGCAAAACCATCAGTGTTGTAAAACATGTGCTCAACCAGTGGTCCAAAGATGGCATTATCGCTGAATTCGGCCTCCAGCAAGGTTGGAGATGCAATTGGCTTGAGTTTTTCCATTGGAAATTTTGTTTGATTATGTTCGAGAAAAGTTTGATACCTAAAAATTGAAGTTAAAAGTTAAAATAGCCATTTTGAAATTGGAAAGAGTCAAATCCTTACCAAACAGCTCCATTGAATGCATAATCAAAGCAAACGCCATGTTCGCCTTTCGCTGTCACATTTTCAGTGACGCCATGCCAGGTGAATTCGTACTTTGTTGTCGAGTCCTTCTCCTCAGAATGGCTAATGGTCATGTCGTGGCCATCACCGAGCGCGACATGCCAAACTGGACTTGCCGTTCGATGCACTTTTGAGATTTCAACACCTTGAAGACGAAATTTAAGTTTGCCATTAGTTCGGTGCTTGTTGTAGAGTTCAAAAGTGCTCGAATCGAGTACACGAAATTCGGTTGTCGCTGGTTGGCCATCGATTACAATTTCACAATGAATTAAAGTTGTAATTGTATTAAACAATAACACGAAGAATATAAGATTGAAATTCATTTTTGCAATTATTTGTAATGAGCTGAGTTAATGTGTGTGCATTTATTTGCTTCAATTGATTGATCCGGCTTTGGGTCTTGAGGTTGCATTGGGAAATGCATTTTGATGCACTGTGTTGCATTTCAAGTGTTTGATCATCAAACTTTGATGATATGATGTGACTTCTATGTGATGTTATAATGCTCAAGTGTGCCAGATTTAAAGTAATCAAAAAGTAAAAGTGCATTTCACTCATTGTCAATGAATGCACTGCAGTGGAAAACTCCATTTGCAAGTCTCCTGATTCGTGTAGTTCCTTTAGCCAAGAGATGGCGCGCGCTGAAGTGTGTTTGAAACAGTGTTTCTACCGCATTGGCAACTCGAATTGACAATAAATGAGGCAGATTGGGTTTGAGAAAGCAAGCTTTTTCATAAAATCTAAATAAATATTGACAAGGACAATTGCTGGGCGCACGTTGGGCGCATTACAGTACCTCTGTTTATGCTTACATCGGCAATTGCCATAGAGGTCAATAAAGTATACTCTCAAAAAAAAAGAAGGGCAATTGCTAAATAAGTTTTATTGCTGTTCACTTGATAGTTGAGTTGCCATTTGACACATTTCGCGGTGGTCGCGCTTCTTTGTTGCACAATTGACAGAATACGGCCATGTTGACCAATGCTGCCCATGCAATGAGCGTTATAAGAAGACCAACGAATGGATTTCCTACATAGTGAGACATAGAGAGATAACTCGAATGAGTGCGCGATTTTTAAACTAGACGCTACTTACCATCGTCCTCTGGTTTGACATCATCGGGACAAACCACCAAATTGATGTACAATTGCCTGCTCATGCTAACTGTACTCTTGTGACTGTAAACGGACTCACTGAAAGAGTACAATTTCCTCGGACTAAGTAGAAAAAGCTGCTTCTCAGAGAGGAAGCCACTGGAGACATTGAGCCCAAATGCAATAGGACAATTGTCGTTAATAGTGATTGCTCTTATTTGGTCCAGATTGGCTCGACACAATTGAATCTCATTTTCGGATTGGCTTGTTTCGACCAAGTTGAGTTTGCCATTATTGTCAATGTTGGATTGTGCTAAGATGAGACGGTACGAATTGTAGATTGATTGGATGACATAGTGCTTCTCAGTAGTGCTGGACAAGACAACCGCACCGAATAGACTTGCGAGTATGCCATCAGAATGGGCAAGTAGCTTGGAAGTGTCCATGTCGTACTGAACCACTTTCTGATCATGCCATTTAGTGAAAATTATTAATGATTTAGCAATAAAACAGTTCCAGTTAGATTGTTTCGCCAGCTCTTGGTGCAAATCAGGCCATTTAGAACTGATTTGCACGGGATCGTCCTCAAAATGCCACGTGTTGGATGGGTTGAACTGAAATACCGACAGAGACCGAGTGATGACCAACAATTCAGAGGACTTCAGTTGACCCATGCACAGGATGAAATTAGACTTATTCTGTACGTCGTGGCACGTCTGCAAAGAATAATAAAAATTTGTTCTTACATTCCAGTGGAGACATTGTCACAAATGACTTACCTCACAGTTTGCTTGTACATTGGTGTACAAATAGTACAACAACACAATCGACAGCAAGACGAACATTCTCACAAAATATAGATCGAGAACAAATCAAATAAAGCAAAAATGAAATGCTCATTGGAAATTCGTAAATTTACGATGTTTGTTATATTCGACTGTGGTCAAATTAGACCAATGTGTTAATTTGCATCATTGATTACTTCATCGCAAATTGAGTTTCGATTCGGTTGTAAAGTGATAAGTTCATATAGTGAATATAAAGGTTTGCTATTTGTGCCATTTGCGCTGTTGGTTAGATCAGTCGATTCGAAGGGTGACCTCTAGTTTTGTGCTTCACCCACTGAAGAAATGGGAAATAGAAAGACTAAAAAGGGGTAAGTGTCTTTGAATGCTTTTGTTGATCTATTTTAACTTTGATTCCTCCGCACAGTTCAGGCAGGAAGTATTCAGGCAAAAAGCACACCACTCCCTGTCCCCCTGGTCTACAGCACCTGAACGCAGTCGGCAAGCTCATTGTGGAACAAGAGGTCGACATTATGGATGTGTTCACGGGCTGGGAGAGCAGCAATCGTTTCAGTGTGAGAAGCGGTGGTGGTCACTTGATGTTCTATGCGGTTGAACAGTCGGACGTGTTCACCATGAACATGATGGGCAGCGCTCGACCCTTCGACATTCTCGTGATGGACCAAATGCGGGTGGCTGTACTTCGGGTGAGACGACCATTCCAGTTGGAAGGCTGTGGCTGCTGTGGCTGTGTGCAAGAGATTGAAGTCACCTCTGGTGTAGGCCAATTGCTCGGTGGAGTGGTCGAGGTGTGGAGCTGCTGTGGCAAAAAGTTCGACATTAACGATTCACACGGCAATACAGTGCTCAAAATTGAAGGTCCTGCCTGCGTCTGTCCGTGCTCAGACACTGACTTCAATGTAATGACCCCAGACGGAAGCAGTACCATTGGTGTCATCACTCGTCGCTATCCAGGATTTTTTAAGGCTGCCGCTACTCACGCCGACGTGTACGCTGTCGAGTTTCCCAAAGACCTCGATGTGAAGATGAAGGCCACACTGCTGGGTGCCACCTTTCTCATTGACTTTATGTACTTTGAGAAAAAGATGCAAGACACCAACTTCAACAAGAGTCGCGATGGCGATGAGTCATTTAGCCAATTCGGTGGGGGCTTTCGGTAATGAGTTATTATATCATTACTATAATTATATTATACTATTATTATAATAAACTTATTCAAACTAATTTCAAACTAATTATCACTAATTTATTTCAACATCTGAACAATTGCAATTCGCCGATTCACTTGACCAAATGGTAAACATTTTCGACTGTTTGTAAAATCATTTGAGGCAATGGTAGAATATTGCCCTTGTTGGTGAAAGCAACACCAACAATTTCCTCATCGGGATAGACGACCAGAAAGGACGTGGCCCCAATCAGTCCGCCCGAATGCCAAAGAAGATGCTGGTGCTTGAGTTGAGGATTTGGCTGGGCCACCATCCAACCAAGACCATAGTCCGATTTGAGTTGAAATGGAGTGGTCAAATTGGTCGTCTGTGATGACCACATTTCTTTCAGTGTTTTCTGGCTAACGAGTGCTGGTGATAGTGGAAATTGCTAAATCAGTAAGACAATGTCAATTGGTTTCATATTTATTACCATTGGGTCTGCCTTTGTACGAATCAATGAGCAGCTGGCCATAGTGCAATAGATCGTCCACAGTAGAGATGACTCCCCCAGCCGGCCAAACACCTTCCACAAAGATCAAGTCATCATACGGAGCAGTTGGTGTGTTCACCTTTGGATTTGCCAAGTCCAACGAAACATAGTAACGTGCAATGTCATGAATGACCACTGACATATTGCGAGCATAAGTTTGGCCCAGTTTGTGTTGCTCAAAGAATTCTGTCATCACCTGTTGGAATGGCTTCTTAGTCACCGTCTCGATCACAGCTCCAAGCAGTTGAAAGCCATAGTTGGAGTAGCTGAAGCTAGTGCCTGGTTTAAAGTGCAATGGTTCGTCCTTGAATTGTTTCACTGTTTGCATAACATTTTGAACGCTCACAACCTGCTCAATGTCTTTCGGTAGCTCGGTGACATGTGTTCCACCAGTATGGGACAAAAGCTGACGAATGGTGATGGACACTGTTTGGTTGTTCCACTTTTTTGCTGGATACACTGACTCATTCAGGTACTTACTCAGCAAGTCATCGTAATGGATAAGTCCACGATCCACCAGGCCACCGATGATAGCCGAGGTGAATGTCTTCGAGATTGAGGCAATTCGGTAGTGGGTGCGCAGACTGGCAGGCACATTATTCTCCAAATCAGCCAAACCCCAGGCTTTTCGCAGCACAGTGTGTCCCTTCACCGCAAGGCCAACTGCCAACGATGGAAAATTGAAAGTTTCATTGAATTTCAACATGAAACTTTCCGCATCATGAAGGGCATCACCAAGTGTAGTGAAATTCTTGAATTCAATTTTCTGTGCATCAATCAATGTTGCCCCAAACAGAGCAGCAAATGCCACAACCTTCAATAACATTACGGAATAAATCAAATTGATTCTTTACAAACACTAATGCTGATGTTGATGATGATAAATTGTTAATGTGAAATTAACACAAGTGAGAGCAGCTTTATATAAGACATTTCAAATGACAATTGATGTGATATGATTGAACACTGTGCATTTGCATTACTTTCGAGTGACTCATTCAAATTAACTATTTAGATAGATACATTAATCTCATTGCTAATCTAGTATACCACCATGGCGCATTATCGATTGCCTTATTTGCACAACATTTGATTGTACCTTTATTTAAGATGCGCTGAGTGATAGAGACACAGAGACACTAATTTTCATTGCCTTAAACAAATAGTCTAATAGTAACTGTATGCTGTGTATAATTTATATCAAATGTCAAGTGAGATTGAATACAAAATGTGGCTTATTCAATTAAGATTAGCTGAGTGTGATTTAGCAATTGCTAATCAAGTGTTACAATTGCTATTGCATATTTAGGCTAAATAACTGGAAATTATCAACTATTAGATGAGGCATATACCAAAGTAAGTGTGCTGTTGTACAATGTACCAGAGAAGGTATGACTCAACAAGGTGGACAATGCCACTATTGTTGTGAAAGTGATGCAGAAAAGTAAAATAATTGAAAACAAATTTAGAAAACAGTAAATAAATAAATAACTGACCTTATTATTCGAGTGGCCCGATATCCATTGGTAGTGTTCCTTTTATTGTTGTTGCCGTTGGTTAACTGATCGATACTTTTTGACTTGTCAATGAACTTGGAAATGTGACACAAACAAAACAATAACATCCAGTGCAGTGATTTAAATAAGATAACTACAGTTCAATATGTAAACATTCGAATGAAGATTTGGTGTCCAGTCCGATCAATCATATTGCATTTAAATCAATTTTAAGAAAAATGTCGCAACGATTGCCACCATCTAAAAAATGCGTGAATCGTTTAATTGAATAATAAAATCAAAAAATATCTCACCTTATAGAAAGTGCAGCAATAACAGAATTAGCAATCAATGTTCACCTTTTTGTGTATGAAGAACAATATAGAATGAAGCCACCTTGTTTCGTTATAACGCTTATAAGCAAACAAAATCAGAAAATAGGCAAATTCTTTGAACAAGTTCTTTATTTATTTATTGGGCCTGTTCGCGTAACACAGATGACAATGTAGACATTTTGACGATTCCTAGAGATAGAAGAAATTCGGTTAATCAAGATTTTTGGAAGATCTTAAGAATGCATTGTAAATCACTCTTTATACATTTTCAAAGATTTCCACTGATTAGCCAGATTGTGTAATTAGTTTCTGTGATAAAATTTGCTACATTTCTGATGATCGTTATTAATACTTTGATTATTTGGAAAATTGTTTTGTTTGTTTATTATCTTCAATAAAGTTATTATATATTTAAAATATTATTAAGATTACGTGGAATGGCTATTCATTTCTGATCATATGCCAACAAGTAAACCAGCTAGGATTTCGTCTAAATGGCCATTCGAGGTTCCTTTGCAAGGGAATATTGACGTCTTCTAATTTAGACTAAAGTAACGTTATTCTTCATCACATTCGAAACGTTACTTTGTTTTAAAGGAAACCTTTATTTGAACGATATCGCCATACAAAGCCATCAGTAAAGAAATTAAATGAAATAACCGTTCCTACTTTGTGCCAAATTATCGTAAGTTGTTATTGTTGACTTGGTTCTATTGTAAAATATAAAATAAAATAAAATCATTAGTTTGTTGTCAAAAATTTAGTGTAAATTTAAATATAGCCAATCGTTGACATTTTTATTTGTCATAATTAAGGTGACACAAATGAAAATGTTGGTAAAGTAGGCAATTTTACGATTCCTGTAGATTGAAGAAATACGGATAATTAAGAACGGGAAGAATTATGGTTTACATACCTTTTCCGATTACCTCTAAATTTAGTACCAGGTAGTAATTCGCGAATAAAATATTGGATAGACTTGAGTGATTTCGACAGTAAGTTACCTATAACACTATCACTTAAGCACTTACATGAAAGGTCCACTTTGATAGAAAGAACGTGAAATTCTTCGAGGATATAATATCGTGGTCTTGAATGAGCCATTTGAATAGAATTGCATAAATCAGCTGATTGTTTGTTGTTGTTGGTTGTGACAGCAAGGCGCCTGTGGCGCCGCTCCAATCACACTCAACAATTGTCCCGAATGCCTTTCATACCTTCAAAGATTTCCATTAATTTGCCGATTCTTTTGTTTGCTTGTTTTTAGCGATTTTACATTACGCTTATACCGTTGGTAATTATCGTTATTAATTGTTTTTATTTATTTTTAAAGGAAAACTTTGTGACACATTTTAATTTCTACTTTTTTTCGTTCTTCATATTCTCATCTTTGATTTACTTTTCTACAAAATTGATCTAAGCAGTCTCTAACGATATCGCCATGACAGAGCCATCAATTTTTTTTATCTACCCTGGAAAATATCAAGCTATATTGGTCTAACTTGTACTCGCAGACCATATTGCCTTCCTTTCCCCAGAAAGTCGCCAATTAAATTTCAACTTTATTTATCTTTAAAACACTTACAAAATGGCACTTTTTAAAACCATAATTCAGTTAGGCCATTTGGAGAATAAGCTTCTGATTTTACAGGTTATTTTCTATTAAATATATCTATTGTGAATACAAGTGGACAAAAGTGGCGTTCTATAGGTATTTACTTGGGTTTATTTTATAACTGTTTTTACTGAATTATCTTCTTTAGATTGACGAACAATTTGCTGCAATTATGCAACTCGAATTAATTGCATACATCCGTTTTGTACAAGGATTTTTTGACCTGTTCTTTGCTACTTTCTTTCCCTCCACCGTGATCATATTTCCCTTGATTGAACAGATTGACATTCATATACGCGACATGGAATACTTTACGGGCAAATTGTATGATGAACTCAGCGCTAATCACATTTGGCACTCTTGTGTTTTTATTAGACAAAATTTTGCCACTCAATTTGAATCAAAAGCAAAGAAGCACTTTCCGCTGTTGCGAGGATGGACACTGAATGGTTTGGGCTGTTTCGATATGATATTCAATAAATGTGATATCTCAAGATGAATTTTGTGTTACTTTGTGCAGAAAATTCTGAAATACTATTAATGCACTTGGCAATGCATCAATTGACAATTGACAGCAGAAGATCGTCAGTAACGATTCGGCTGGCTTGATTTATTGTCGCTTTTCTGACTTGATCTGGCAGTGCTCCTTTGAGTAATCAACCATAGTAATTGACCATGGTCCACGTAACCCATGGTGAAGCTTCCAAAAGGAAAAGAATCGTGCCCCGAAGAGATGACTCAAAAGTTCGGATAGCGCAATCAGACAAAGCTAAATGAACGCGAAATCTTAAGAACTGCCGTACAAGTGAAAGGAACAATGTCGATAGTAATGATTTATTACTAATTAACAAGTCACATTTGTAATCGTCGAAAAGCAAAGTAGTCACTTTCTCGTTTTGTTAATAGAAATTAAGCAAATCCACGTTCACAATCTGTCCTCCGAATCGTTTCACATGTATGCAATGTATTTAGCTTATTTGATCAGCATGTTCGATGAACTTATTTTCTCTCAAATTGCCTACATAACTTAAATCTCTTTCTCGAGAGGTTCTGTTCGAGTCCAAAATGGAACAAAGTTTAGTTCATCATTACCATCTTCTGCCTGTTGTTCCTCCTCGTCCGAGAGTGCTCGTCACCTTCGAGTGTCCTTTCCAGCAGCAACAGCAAAGAGTGCGTCCTTATTGTGCACTCGAGTCGAACTGTCCTTTCGGTCACCAGAATGAACCTAATTTGTGCCGCAATCTGCGCCCAATTCCTGAGCGTTTTTGCTTGGAATTTCTACTTAACAAATGTACTTCAGGCAAGCTCAACTCTGACAAGATGGTGCAGTGTGAGCATGGATTTCATGTCGGTGGGCAAGATTTGCTCGACCCGGAACAATTTGCACCATTGCTGAGTGAGGCAATCCTTGGCAAACCCATCGAGTATAGAAACTGGCAGATTCAACGGCCTCCTCAATGTGTCATTTGTCTATTCCCAATCCCTATCTTATCATCACCAACCAATGGTATTACAGTCTCACAATTCGCTAAATTCACACTTAACTTTATTTTGTCTAGGCTGTGTGTTTTATGGAAATCTCGAAAACTGTAGCCACAAGTTCTGCAGTAAATGCATCATTGAATGGCGCACTAGGAAGCAAACTTTGAACAGAAGAGGTCAACGCAACATTGGCACTGCCTTTCGCTGTCCAACTTGTCGTAAGCCATCATCACGAATAATGCTCTGGCCTGTGCTCAACCAGTACTTTGATCTCTTCTGTTCCTGGTTCTATATGCAGAAAAATTTATTCAAGATTTATGTTGCCGAGAATGATGCCGTTTGTGTCAAGGAGATTGAGAATAGACTGTTTCAACTTAAGTTCAACAATCAATTAGTAGCGCTTCCATTCAGTTTATTTCGTCCAGTAGAAGATGTCAATGTTCATGATTGCAACCAGGTCAACCAATCGAACCTCAATAGGATGCCTCATCTGACCAAGCACAACTTCAAGTGCCACTGGACAAGAATGTGCTCGTCAAGTTTCAGTGTCTTTTCCAGCAACAAGACAAATCTCCATATTGTTCGCATCAATCGACCTGTCCTTTTGGTCACTACCACCCCGAACGAGACAGCACTACACTTCTTTGGCCTCTACTTCAGTGCTATTGTCTAGATTTTCTACTGAACAAATGTAACTCTACCCAACTCGAACGACTCAATCCTAACCAGTTGGTCAAGTGTGAGTTCGGCTTTCATCCAAGCCCCCAGGATTTGCTCGAACCGGAAAATTTTGTTCGACAGGTGGTTTCTGCTTTACAAGGATACAGTGCAAAGTGCCGGAATGGACTGTTTAAGAGACAAGATTGCGCTGGATGTAGTAAGTCAATTCCCACTTCATGGTATTCGCGCGATGATTTGACCAATGACAATTTGGTCGGACTTTTTGAAAGCTGCTGCCACTGCCTCTGTTCGGACTTCAAGTGCCACTGAACAAGAATGTGCTCGTCAAGTTTCAGTGTCTTTTCCAGCAACAAGACAAACCTCCATATTGTTCGCATCAATCGACCTGTCAGCACTACACTTCTTTGGCCTCTACTTCAGTGCGAGTCGGTTAGCTCAAGAAGCCCCACATTTGCGCAACATACGATGCGTACTGTGTGATACGTCTTCCCGTCGCATAATACTCTGGCCAGCTCCGGTGCATTCATCCACCTTAAAGGCACACCTGTTCAAGGTACAAAAGGAGTGTTTTGGACTTCAGGTTGGCCCTAACACCAAAGTTGTCATCAATCGTGAAGAAGGAGAAAACGGTTACGCTTGGTTATTCATGTTCAAGTTTAATGGCCGTACATTTGGTGGAACATTCCATACTAACTTGCTTAAATGTACTTTTCAATATATTATAGTATATAGTACTGCTAACCAAGTTTGGCGCAATATATTTGACCTGTGCCCCGAAAATCAAACAAACGAAAAGTCACAAGCGATTACAATTTGTTTATTAGTGCATAAGTCATTGTCACAAGTAGAATTAGCCTGATTTGTCACTGTTCGGTTTACTAAGTCAAATTTACTTCTTTTTCTTGCTTTTGGTTGCCTTCACTGGGGTAATGCTTTTCTTGCTGGGGCTGGCTGCATCATTCGACTTTGGCTTCGCCTTCTTCGGCACCTTGGAGGCAGACTTTGATTTTTCTTTGTTGACCGCCACTGCCTTGACAATCATCACGGTCATATTGTCCTTGCCGACGATTCCTTTCTTTGCCATCTCTGCAGGTAGAATTTGTTTGATTATCTCCTCACAGATCTTGTCAATTGATAGATTCTTTGCGAGATGTTCATCCACAAAGTCGACCACTTGTTGGTTGTCTATGGCATTCCAAATGCCGTCACACATGAACACCACGAATCGATCGTTCTTAAAGCGCACCTGTTCCACCATGGTGTGCGGCCAAACGGTTACCATTTGGTCCTTCTCGTCCAATTTAGAATTGTTCTTGGATCGATGGTCACCAAAGGCGCGTGACACATCGATGCACGAGTTGATGCGCCCGTTGATAACCTTGCCACCGGCCTTCTCGATTAGAGCCTTCTCCTCTGGCTGGTCTGGCTTGTGGTCCTTGGATAGTCCTTGGAAAGGCTTTGCCATCTCTGCCCACAACACATCTCGAGTCGCCCACATTGGCACAGTAGTAAATGTCATTCTTGATGAGAAGCACCACTCCGGTGCAGCCAGTGAGATGGGCCACCTTCGGTTTCTCTCCGTCAGGTAAATGGCCATCAATGTTCTGTCTGTTTGTATTCGTTCACTTCATTATAGTGCAGGCCGTTTCGGTCGCTCGTGTTGGTCAGGCGTCCACTGGCATTCACTTTTTATAGTGTGAGTGTCCATTTTCTCTGTCTTGTTTAGTGCATCTATAACGAGTGGAGTGGAGTGTAACGAGCACTATATATTGACTCTTGATAATGCCTTTTACTGGCGAATGTTAATCAGACGATGTGGCGAGTGGCACAAGTGTGTGAGCCATGGCAGTAGTAGTTGCAATTAATTCTAGTAATTAATTAATGCAATTGATCGGTCTCTGTGCTGTACTGCACAAATATTAATTCCGCCGTTGATCAACATGGCCAATTTAATAACAGCCCATTCACACTGATGTTAGGGACATTTGTTGGGACAATGTCATCTTTGTGTGGGCGACAATTAGTTGCGCCAGTGGCTCAAGTGTTGGACCAGTGGCGAAGCATCGAGCATCAATCATCCATTGGTCAACAATGTGTTACACGTCTCTTCTATTTCCAGAATTGATTCCAACATTTGTGTAATTAAAAAGTATGCAAATATTCTGATTTTTGTATTTTATCCGAAACTTGCCTTTGAGGACTTTTTTAAAATGTGTTAATGTGCAATTTCCACAACGTTCGTCTCAACACGAGCTAATACAAAAATGCATTGAATACCAGGTAGCGAGCCAGACCGAAAGCATCACATTCATATAGAGTCGCCATTAGCGACGGGTTAATTTGTCGTTGTTTCAAATATTTAATGTTGTCAACAATAATATTGACGCCAATCAATCCAACTCAACAATTGACCTTTAAGCGATATAAATTGTAAACTATTTCCAACGATGGAATCTGTCATCTGTCTTGATCATTTTGCTTTGAATTACTTTACCATGCCTTTAATGCCGAAACTATCGAACATATTCAAGGCAAGGAAAGACAAGACAGAAGAGACGCTGTTTGGATATGAAGAAATCTTCCCAGAGAGAACTCACCAATCTCTTTCCCTGGAGAACAATGCGCCAACCCCGCCTCGACGGACCCAAATTTCGCCATTGAATGAGGCATTAGATCTAGCTTTGCCGGTTGAGGCCGATGACCGACTCAAAAAGAAAGGAGTATTACGTCGTATTTTTGGACATATACTTCCCTGTAGTTTCAAGCTAACGGTTATGCCATATCGATTGGACCTATCCAAGATGCGACTCGATATGGCCGATTCTGCACATTTGTTAAAGACCTTGTTGCACTATCACGACGTGAAAGAAACACATCCTGGCAATTTCAGTCGTATATTTGTGATTCGAAAGATCAAGCGAGGCAAGAAATTTATATGTAAAGTTGGTAAATTTGGCCCAAATTGGCAACAACTTTCTGTGTTCGGTAAGAGCCACGATGAGTACATGCGTGAGACAAAGGCATTCGGACTATTGAAGCGCCATGCGAACATTGTCGAATACGATTCCACAGCTCAAGTGTACCTTCCCAAGGGTAGCAATGATAACACTCAAATCTTCTCAATCGATACAAACGAACAACTATCGGACACTTTGCTGATGAGTGCGATTCTGGTTGAGAAGCTTGAAATGAGTCTCACTGAGTGGATAGCCGCCAACAAAATCGATTTACTCAGTGAGGATATGACCAAAGCGATCTTTGAGCAAATTGGCGATGCTCTTCGATACTGCCATACAAAACACTTTCTCTGCCATCATGATATCAAGTCTGACAACATTGCTGTGGTTCGTAATTTTGGCTTGAAAAAGATGCCGCACCTCAAGCTCATTGATTTCGGACTGGCTCAGATTTACCCTGCCGCACTGTACGCATCGGCCCGCGAAAAGGCATCAAGCTTTCTACTTGCGAACACCATCGAGAGCAAGAAAGACATTGGTATGCGCCGCTTTGGAACGACCAACTTTGCTTGTCTCAAGAAATTCGACAATGCATTCCTCGTTGAATCATTCAAATTTGCAAATATGCTTGTCTGTCTGTCAAATGCTCGTACAAACGATCAAATCAGTGACAACATTTTAAAGAGCATTCTTTTCACAATGGCACCCATCACTGGATTTGAACAGGTCACCATTGAATGGGCACTGGAGAACTTTCGCGCCAACTAGTAGATGATTCTATAAGGTTTTTATTGATTTTATCTAATTAAATGATTCGATGAGTTTTTAAGATGACAACTGTCTAAGGGCGACAGCCATTATTGTCAATTGAAGCGCCAAATATGCAATGTCTTTCACATCCGAAAGAGACTCAATCTCGGTTAATCTAGTGCATAGATGCTCACATTTTACTTAAAACGATTCTCATAAGTGTTCCAACTCATTTCCTATAATTGCACTTAACTGAACAGCATTGAGTATCAATATTGTGCAATATTAATATAGTGATTGACGAGTGCCACTGAAGTGCACCCAACACCACAGATGTGCGAACAGTGCAAGCAGTTTAAGTATGCTTTATAATTATTGAGCACAAATCGAGCCAATCAGTCTTTTCTTTTGAAAACTTAAATTTTGAGTGTTTCAGTCGATTACTGATTTTGAATTTCGAAATGCTTGAGTGGGACAAATTAATTGCTCTCAGTGCCCATTTAAATGAGTTCACTCTGTGCTATCTAGTTGTGATTGTGTTGTGTGACCTGCCACTTATTGCTTATTGCCAGCTTCCTTTGACATTCATTTGCAAATGGGTCTAAGCGCATCTTCAATTAACTTGCAAGCCTGGGATGGCGAGTTGGCCTCGAATAGTGCCAATTACGAGAAGCTCTATCAAGTGATGCTCAAAGCCAACAATGAGTCGTCGATGGAGAGCGTTAAGATTCTGTGGCGCCTTGCAAAAGTCACTTACTTAGTCAGCGGCAAAATACGTGACAAGAATGTGATAAAGGAGAAGGTGCAAGAAGTGGTTGGCTATGGTGAGAAGGCGTTCCAATTGAACGAAAACCACTTCCAAGCGAATTTGTGGTTGGCAAAAGCTCATTACAAGTTGATGATCATTGAGAGTGATTTAAAGCTGAAGCTCAAGTAAGTACGCTCTCATTTGCCTGGCACTATTAGTTAAAACATTTGATCACCTTTTTAGGTCATTTGCATTGCCTTCACCATACACCTTGATGTTAGCTCAAAACTAAATCCGAGTGACAAGTTGGTCGAGAAAATGCTTAGTTCTGAGTACTGGTCTTTGACAATGCTCAACACTAAAAGGAAAGAAATATTTGAGGAGCGATGCCCCGGTGCTAAAGGCCCACTGTTTGACTTTGTCCCTACTGAGTCAATTCTTCGCAAGTCAATTGAACTCAACCCAAGTATGCTTGACAGTTTTACTATATGCTGGCTTATCTTTTGGCTGAGAAATGTCGGCTAGGCTCTGAAAGTGATTTATGTTCTTGAAGCGAAATTGAAAGCAAGTGATCGGGCCGAGTGGTGGTAATGATTGCGACTGGCCTGTTGGATTCTCTTCACTGGTGGTCACGAATAAATAACAAAATTATGAAAAGCACATGTATGCTACTTGCAAATAAAAGCGTCTAGCACCAATTCATGACGAAGCGAATGACATCCTTGTCATAATTCTTCACCAGATTCAGTTTGTGGATGGACAACTGAACGTTAGCGAGATGATGTAACTTTATGAGCGCTGCCTAAAGTCTAACACAATGTCTATTTGCATCATCCATCGTGTCAATCTAAAGATATCGAGCATATTGGCAGACCATACCACTGAGCCCTTAGCTGCCCTCGTGATCGAAAAAAATAACTTTTTTTCTTCGCCTTATTAATCCCACCTATCAGGCCTTCTGTTCTCAGCCTCCCAGTCACTTGGATTACAGGGGAGCGCCACCACCTCGAGCTGGAACGGCGTGTGGCAGGCGTGTCACGGAAATCGAAAAAAATAACTGATTTGGCAAAAAAAGAGATCGTCTATAATAAATACCAATCAATAAATACCAATCAAGTGGTCAACAATGACCATTTGAGTCATTGCACAATTGCAGTAGCAACAAATAGCAGACTCATTATAACGACTGCGACCAATTGTTTGGTGCGAGCCGAACTATAGCTCACTGAGTAATATCACTGTGAGTGCAAGCGAACCAACAAATGAACATTATTAAAGTCTATTCAATTTGTGTACATTTTATTGATCTCCCTTCAAGGAGGACTTGCTCGTCAATTTAACATTGCTGACAACGATCTTTTGGCCAAATTTGAGTGAGGCGTGCTTTGCGTCAGAGCTTGAGTTTTGACGACAGAATTTATTTCGGTACACAAAACAGATGGCCAACACGATAATGATGATTATAACGACGGCAGCCAATAGTATAATCCACAGCCAATTGAAGCTAACAGAATCTTTGCTGGAAGGGCTATGTAGTGGTCCAGTGGGAAAGTGACTGTAAGGACCGTGCACTGGTGTTGTGGGACGGTGACTGGAAAGGCCATCAATGACTGGTAGGGTCATGCACTGATCCAGAGGGATGGTGTTGTTGAAGCAATCAAGTGTTGATATGCACAGTTTAGTGCATCCATCAGTGTCTGGATGCTTTTGGCATATTTCGTTGATACAGTCACACATCTTCTCTCGGTAGCAGCAGTTCCGTTCGTGAGCGTCTTTGGCCTTTCTTTCACTGAACCACTCCTTCCATTCTTTGTCACATTCGTTGATGGTCCTGTGTGGAAAGTGAGAGCTTGAGCTTTGTGACAAGATGGACCAACTTACTTTGGATTGGGCGTATCATTGGGTCTGATGTTACCGTTGGGAGTTGTGTTACTGTCATGAGTCGCCATGCCATTACCAGAGGTGCGGTTTGCTTGTAGTTTCACAAGTCGCCTCCTTGTTGGTTGGTAGCTTGGGTTACCATTGGGCTTGTTCTCAATCACAGCATCTAATTGGCAACTAACTAAGCCATTGTTTAGAGTGCACGACAGAGTCGTCACGAACACCACGCACAACATCATCGACGATGCACTTGAAAACGCAATTTGTTGGCAGGGCGGCATTGAACCTGGACAAAAGTGGACTGGCCCTGGTTTCAGCTGATTATTAGTTTTATTAACAGCAAATTAGTTTCAAATTGAAAATATTAAACATTTTATCGAAAAGTTTAGATTCGAATGATTTGACTTGTTTATCTGTTCCTTATTGCTCATTTGCTCACAAGTCTATCCTCCAGTTGAGTAATGTCTCTGTCGTTCCGAAAAGTGCTTAGCACCCATTGCTGTCTTATGTCTATTGTGTCATTTGTCTTTATCCTTGCTAATGCTTTAATGGAATTGGCGGCATCTCCAATGATGGTTGTAAAGTTTTACGCACCTTCTCTGTACCGGCACGGCATGGCCGACCTGTCACTCGCTTTCTTCTATAGTATACGTGGCCTGTATCGCAGTGCAAGTGGTCAACTTCTTGGCCTCGCTCATCTTGTTCGTGAGCATCATGCTGACTGGTTACAATGACAAGTGGATCGCCTATAACACCTTCAATCTACTATCGACCAGTTTGTCGATTGCACTGGTTGGGCACCAGAGACTTACTGGAGTGGACTTGTTCGAGAGCACAGTTGAGGCAGACATCTACTACCAAATTGCCAAAGTTGGTGACCTGCGATGTAGCCGTGGGATAAGGCTCGTTGAACAGTGCACCCCTATAGGGTATCTGTATACACTTTATACTATACAGACGTGTTCATGTGGCACCAGTCAAGTGAGTGCTGTGGGTGGAACTCACAAGTCAGTGATGTTGTCAGCCAAAGACCTATTGCCACTGATGTCCAATGATCACAACAGCACCGACCAGTTACCCAAGTTCTGTTGCATGTCGGTGCAGGCCTCTCCTCACGACCTTTGTCATCTCGACTCGCCAAGTCTATTCTCCTCGGTCTGTGTGTCCAATCGAGCTTCGTTGTTCAACCTGCGCGGCATCTCGGTGGTTAGTCACCCTGTCAACTTGCCATTTATCGGAGTAAAGCTCTTTCTTCCACTGGCATACACTTTGCTGAAGAAGCATTCCATCATTGCACAAGGGGAGGGTCTCTACTCCCACTACATCTCTCCTTAATGAACCTGTAACATTAAATTTGATTTAACTTTCTAAAAGGCACTAAATTTAGCACTCGGCCTTATTTGCCATCTGCATCTACATCCGACTCGTATGACTTCGCTGGTGTGTTTTGTCTTGCTTCTCTTCATTTTATTAATTCGAAGCTAATTTAGCTCTTCAATAAGTGCTCGCAAATTTTATTGAACGCAATTTAAATGGGAATGTAATTTATAAATTGTCATATTGACAAATAGTAAAAAAAATAAAGTCAACATTGTCTTACAGAGTGAACACAATAATTTGGACTATGGTGTATGCATGAGTGCATAGCGGTGGACGTGGAGATTCTTGTGAAGACCATGGTCTGGCAAGACCATAGTGCCATTGACGTACTCGGTGGTGGTGGACACCTTAAAGTGACATGTAGGACAAGTTACGTTCTGCGAATAGGGACTCGGGAAGAATGGCACAATGGCGGGAGCAGAGTTGGTCACGAACACCACTTGAGGGGCAACCGGAGCAGTCTGAGAGGAAGCCACTTGCTTGGCAGAGGACGGCTCGTTGGCTTTCTTTTTGCTTTCTTTCTGCATTTTCTACAGGCAGAGAATCGAAAGTTACAAATTCACTCGTTTTAAATATAAGACTGAACTGAACTTACTTACTAACTTGTATTAACTAGCAACAAGAAGAAAACGTTGATTCTAACTTTAAAATAACTCGACAAGACGTAATTAGGCTTATTATTGGGTCTGTGCTTATTCAACCTTATTCAACTCAACGACACTTGCCAGGACGATTGAAATAAAAAGGCGCAATAATTCGTTAATATTGAGAAAGAGAACAGCTGCAATTGCGCAATGCCTGTGCGAGAGCTATTCGCGAGCAACTCGGACGAGATCTCGGAGAGAGCACTTTGCGGCCATAACATAGACCACAATTACAATGAGTACAATCACAGCCAGCCCCACCACCAAAGTTACAAAATTATAATTGATTTATAATGAACACTTAAAGCTGAACATTGCCGGTGGTCATTTGTTTACATTCGCAAAGTAGACCAATGTTTCGATTGAGCACCATATCTATAGATTAGACTATAGTGGCATGCTAAAGTATTGCAGTGAAGTCTGCATCTGCTGCCCAAATCCAATTGCAATTTAATCGTACATTTGCATTTTGCTGTATAATTAATAAGTATAGTTTTAGTTAAATGATTTATTTGTTTAAATTACGCATAAAATGCATGTGCATGTGCTTGCACTTATTTGGAAGAGCTCTTAGAATGAGAGCTACCAATAGACGAAGTGCTCTTTGCACTGCCAGTACTGTTGCCAATTGCGCTTGGAGTAGGCTTGTTGGCAGATAGGTTATTGCCAGTGGTGCTGCCAGATGCTTTCGAGTGAGGCTTCTGGAGACTGTTGAAGTCAACGCTCATCGTACTACAGTTTGGACCACTTTGGCTCTTGCTGTTCGAGACAGATTTGAGTGAAGACTTTGGTTTGCTCTTGGGTTTGTCCTTGGATTGTGGTGCTGGAGCAGAACGTTTCGGGGACTTGAGCGAGCCAGGGGACAAAGATGAAGAAGTGGCAGACCTGGCACGTTGTCCAATTTTTGCCAATTCCGCTCTCATGGTTGCCTTCTCCTTGATGTTCTGCATAATGCGTTGCTCATCAACCACGATCTTCACCTTCACACGTTCCATCTTGAGCTTTGAAGGTTCTTTGCTAATCAAAGTGGTGCTCATCACTGATTCCACTTTAGATTTGCTCTTTAGTGGCACTGTGGCACTTTTCGCGGAAGTTTTCACGAGTGATTTACGTACGTCACGTGACTTGGCATTCGCCGCCGGATTAACACCAAAAAGGTGATTCGATTTAGGCTTTACGGACTTGACAGGTCCGACAGGCTTGACAGGCTCATCCGGCTTAACAGCTTCATTGTTCACTTTCTCGTCCAAAGATTTCTTTTCGGTTTCGCCTGCATATCAAATAAAACAAAAAGAAAATTAATAAATGGTCTGTTGAAATGGAACAATAAAAGCACTTACCACCGAGACAACATTGCCCCATTGTACTTAGCGAATGCAAATTGTCACACAACCCACAGGCAAGTCACAGCGAATCAATAAGCGAAAAACGCAGAACAAAACACGACTCATTTGCTCAAATGATCTTGGTTTATATGTCGATAGCAAACATTGAAACATTCTAATTTCAAAATCGAAATTACAATAGCAACACAAGATTGTTTACATTTAAAAAATTTCTTAAAATTTAAACAGTTAATGAATCTGAACTGATTGATTGATTTGTCAACAAACGTCAATAAAAAAAATAAAACAATTTAATAACGGCGAGTGTAAATCAATGGGCAGTTTGTTGAATGTTCATTTATTTGTGAGCGTAAAGTCGTTTGTTGGTTTGATCGCACTCGATTATTCAAATATAAACCAAAATTAAAATGGAATATTAGTGTACTACAGATACATTGTCATTGATTTTGCAAAAAAAGTTCAAGTCCATTTGTGATGAAGGAAGAACAACTTTCAATAGAGCAGACATATCTTACAGGCCACTACTGACCGATTAGGTTCATTGTGGCCCATTTGCTAGAAGACCCAATGCAAGGGACTGAATTGAGATATATAATTCCATTAGTATAACAAACTGATTGTTTAGCAAATACTTGTTTATCTTTTGCTTTTGCAAAATCATGATGAATATTCACGTCCATAGAGGCAGGCAATCGTTGATTGAGTATTTCAAATAAAATCATTTTAACATCAACTGATGAAAGAGATTGAAAATAGCAAATTTGATAAGGAAAGTTCGGAGGACTATTCAAGAGGGCTACTAGATAAATAATGGACAAATTAATAAATAATAATTGATAATAAACTTTGCTCACTTACATCGCGGAAGTCTAAATAGATTTGGACTGAATTGCATTTGCACTTCTTTGTTCGTTTCCACAAGGTGGAAGATATTTTGGTGGCATCCCGTATGTAAAGGTCAATCATGTTTGTGTAGAGTTTGGTTAGCCACAACAATTGTTGCTTGTAAAGATCGCAAAGCAATCAACTTCATATCCACCTCTGGATCTAATATATTCTTACACATGATTAATAAAATCATTAAGCCAATATAAGGGCAATTAAATGGTCAAAATTGTCATTTTCATTCATTTGTTAGTGTATTATCACAAGAATGCCAATATGTTTGCGACGTTCTCATCGACCGCTAAGAGCGGTCCGCAATTTCCAAATGACCACTCAATCGATCGACATTAGCAAAGTCGGCTTTTATTGGCAAAGACAACTTTGCCATGAGTATTACGTAATCACGTTTGGTTTATATATGGTGACATATCTACATTAAATCACAAGTATAAGTTAAGTGGCAAAATTAAGCAATAATATGTACTTGCGATCAATAATAAACTTCAGTGCCCATTGCCAGTGCCCGCATTGTCTCTCTGCCTGAACTGCACGTCAAGGCTATAGATCTATAGTCTATAGACTAGCTGGGCTAATAGCGAGCTTGCTCTAGCTTTCGGTGACCTTCAACAGATGGTGCAAGCAAGTGAGCCTTGAACGTCATTCAAGTAGCAGTCAAATATTTTTTTCTCACCGAAATGTTCGTTCATCAAAACTTAACCTCTTGTTTATTTGTTTACTTTGTCAAGTCTCATGTTAATTTATTCAGATAACGAGGAAAACAATCCGGACGATACAAAGGATATGAAGCCGTATGGAATCATTTTTCTACCCATTGTAAATTGGCCTCAACTAATCTGTTTGCATCAAGCGAATAGAGCTATTCGGAGAAGATGCAATCGGTTTCAGAAGCAACCAAAAATAAATTTTGCAGGCAAATGCAATGTTGGTGGACACTGCCAAACTACGCTGATGGTAAACAAATGGCAACCTTGGAAGACGCCTAAATTGACCAGCATCAATGTGAATATATCGATTAAACTCAAGCATTTGTTATTTCATCTATTTGTTCGAAATTTAAATTTTCCACCCAAAACACCTATCCTCGCCTCTCTTGTTTACCGAATTCCATGCCATGCATGTCGACATTGTCTAGTTAACTATTGTCTGGTTGTGTTGCCTCTTCTTGTACATCAAGCAAATTAAAGTAAGTTAAAGCAAGTAAATTTGTTTATCTAAAATAATTATTCTTTAGCAAATGTGCGTCCGCTTTACTAGAAAATTAAATTTCACTGAAATTGAAAAATTGAAGCTTCGGCATTCTGGTTTTCTCTGAGTGCTTTATCTGACTAAATCCGTGGCAAATCCAGTATTTGGCTTATGGAAGCTGGTAAAAAGTGTCCTTTATAATAATAATAAGCTAAAAGGTAAGCAAAACAAATTTTCTGATAAATTTATTTTTAAGGGCTCAAAGCAACATCAACAAACAGCTCTATTGCCTTTTGCACCACAAAAATTGCCATCGCCACAGCAAAATAGTAATAATTTATTAATTATTGCAAAATTTAGTAATATTCTTCAACTATGCAATGCATTACGTCTTTTCAAAGGCAACAATTTTTTTGCCTGTTCACTGATCAAAGCGAACATGGCACTAGTGCACTGAGTTGACCCAAGCAAACTCTTCTGGCTCGCTTACACATTAATGTTGATTGTAGCCATTCTTCAGAACATTCTCCAATTAGCCATAATGATAACTCTTCACAACTGATGGCCACAGATTCAATTGACGACGGAGGAAATTCTCCACTATTTGACGATACCTTTGGGGCGAAAACAGCTGGCCATTCATTGTCGATCAACAGTCAAGATTTCATTCTGCAGAAGTGTTTATGGTAAGTGTTTATGTGAAATGGCCATACATGTGATTAATATTAATGTAATTTCTCAGGGTATGCTGTATCGTAAAATTATAAGACGACTCGGGACACTTCGCCAACAAGCTAATTAAGTGCATTTTACATTGATTTGATTTTTATGATCTTTCGATTACTTTTTATTAAAATATTTTTGTCTAATTAAACCTGCTCTTTTTGTGGGGAATCCACCTTGTTTTTGGGGGGGAGGGGGGATTCCCTACAAGTGTAATTGAGGAATGCCTACAAAATAAATTGAGTGGAATGCCTACAATTCCGCACAAAAAGTGGAATCCCTACAAGTTTTGATTTGCGAGAGTGTGGTTGTGAACGACCACGGCAGCGAAGATAATGCAACTGATCACTTGGACCTGGATGCAGACTATTCTACCAAGTATCATCATTTGCAACATCATCACAATTCAATGTCGAATGCAATCACAATGGCAAGTTTGTTGGTTGACAATGACTGTATCCACATAAAAGTACATGTTTGATAAACTCGGACCCTTTTGTTGGAATATTTAAAGATTGGCATGCACTCCCCCAATATGTATGTACATTTGATTATTATTTATAACTTATATAGTTTAATAGAATGCTCTTAGAGAAGTTTGCTATTTGAGAGAGCATAGTCATTTTATAAATTCACCACTGAATGCCTTAGATTTTACTCAAGTGAACACATGATTCACCTGCAGACAAACATTAAAGTTTGTCGAATTTATATCTTTATCTTATTTGTACATTGACTTTACTCTAAACGTTACTCTACCTGTAAATCATATTGTTATCTACTTACCTCTAAAATAATTATATTATAATTTTAATAATAAAATAATCATTTTACGTTATTTAAGGAAAGTCCTTTCTAATCGATTCTATTTTCGACATTGATTCGAGAGTGTGTGCATTGCTACAATAGCCATTCTTGTGTAGCCATTTAGAAATTTCGCTTTATACGGGCGTTCACTTTTAAATTTGGTTTTGAAGATTTTTTGATTTTGGCTATATAATTTGATTCGTTGAATGCCATCGAACGTGTGCACCTTGAGCAAATGGCTTGTTTGGTCGGACAGAGTGAAGAAAGAATGGAGAATCATTTGGTCAATCGGAATGCGTCTTTGGCTAACAAACTATCAGGTATTTGTGTTTTCATTATGTTTATGTGTTGTTTCTAATTGTTTGTATATTTATATGTCGTTCATAGTTCAAAAGGAATTGCAACAAAAGAATGAGCGATTCTATATGGAAGTCAATCGAGTGAGAAAGTTGGGCAGGGATTCGGAAGAAGTGGTTTTAGTTGAGGTGAGTGAATCTGTTGGGCCCAAAGTTGCTTAAGGTCTAACAAATGTTCTTTTAGGAAGTGCGAAGAATGCCGAAGTATACGAATAAGTACAAGTGTAAGCGAATAAAGCGAATGAAATAGGAACCTATTTTTTAATCAACCATCTGTATAGTGACCGGCCATATTGATCGCCAAGTTGTCGACGCCAGTTGTCGTTGACCATTTAGCTCATTAAAATCTTAATTAATTGGCAAACTTTTTTTTTAACTAAAGTGCACTTACGAAAGTGTACACTTGTTAGCTAATTAGCTAAAAAGTTAGACCCATCGAGACCGAACATAGGCTATAATTGACATTACATTGGCTGATTGAATCGATCATAGTAAATAAATTTATGAATGAATTCGCCGATAGTTAATTAATTTATAGAGCCAACAAGTGCCATTGTGCACAAGCACTTTTGATTTAGGCGAATTGCCCTTTTGCGCCTTGATTCTTACACTATTTGATATTATCACCTATTTAAGAATAAAGCCATTTCCGAAGGCATCGAGATGAGCATACGTAGCCAATCAATAAGGACAGTCATCGAATAATTGTGGCTCTTGCTAATGTTGATGATTTGTTGCTTCTCAATGTATTACAAGTATGACGAAAGAAAAGCCTCAAAAGTTGTTTGCTTGCACAAATGGCTGTGCCATTTATTACTTACTTTAATATATTTGAATGATTGTCTTGCCGACACAAAAAACTCAGTAAATTAAGCATTAAATTATTGAACTAAAGCAAGCAAACCAAGGCTAAGTGAAACTTTAACTGATCAACTTATGGCACTGAGTGCTGCACTAAGCCTCTATGAATACGAATACTGCCGCGCTGCCCTTTGGCGTCAATAACGGTAATGGGATAATGGCACAGACTTTCAAATGCAAATATTTCGTCGCTCAGTGATCGCTCGGTAACTGCTAATTCAATTGAATCTAATTGGCTGATATTTGTGTTTATCTCGTCTTACTAGTCTAATGTCCTGAAAGATCATGATGCAATTCATTTTGTTGAATTTATAAACTCAGAATTGACTGTGTCGGGCACGCTTTGTGTTGGCCCATCTACTTTGATGCATTACTGGATATATTACTGCGAGCAGTATACTGTCTCATCGTTTTCTCATTGTCTAATCAAATCGAGGCATCTCTCGTGGCTCCTTCCACTTTTCACCTGATGTCCTAAGTTTTATGCTGGTTAAATTGGCTAAATCAGTAATAAACATATATTTCAAGCAAAAGAACGAATCATTTTTTAAAAAATCTTCACCCTAGTTGAGTTCTCGTTCGCTTAAATTTATTCGCTTACTGCTCGTTGTATTGTTTGCTGTTTTGTCTCATTATAGTTATAAAGTAAACTTTAGTCCAATTAGTCCCCTCGGTAATTGTTGAACTAACTGAGCTCATTTCTGTTTGTTTGTGACTAGTTGAATTATTCAAATCGAACCAAACCAATGCTCAAATTTTCAAATAAACAATTCCAAATTGGAAACTATTTTTGAATATTTAAACCGGTGATCGTGAGCCAGACTAATTGAGCCTGCAAGTTGCCCCTTTGTCTCAACTTGTTGGACATTTCCTCTTCCCAACTATGACCACTCCGTCTGGTTCGACCTCGTCCTCAAGTAACTCAAGTGCCTCTAATCGATTGTCGACAGTCGGATTCCGGTACTGTGGTCTGGCGAATCTTGGTGAAACGTGCTACTCGAACGCCTGTCTTCAAGCACTGTACACACTGAACAAGATAAGATGCATGCTGATCTCGTTCCGTGTCACTGGTGGGCCATTCCACGTTTCACTAGGTCGACTCTTTCACGAAATGAACGAATCACAAGCCTCTGACGGTCAAATGAACATTACCTACACAAGACCAGTTCAGTTCAACGATCACTTCCGTCTGGCACGTCCTGAGTTTATCCTCAATCAGCAGCATGATGCTCAAGAGTTTCTCACCTTTCTGCTGGACATACTGCACCGAGAAACGAATCGACCAGTGCCGCAACCAGTAAACTTTACTATACCAACAAACAGAGATGAAGCCTGGATCTATCATCAAACCTACCTTGACACGAGTCATTATGCCAAGATCTTCATGGGCCAGGCAAAGTCACTTCTCACCTGTAACTCGTGTGGCCATCGATCGATCACTTGGAGTTGCTTCTGGCAATTGCAACTACACTTGCCTGAAAGCCCAGAGAAAGACAAGACACTTATCACGGTGAATGACTGTATCCGCGAATTTATGGCCGATGAAGTGAGTACTGGGAGCACATTGAATTGTCACAATCTCATAATTCTCTCTTCTTCAATAGACAATGCAAGGCGACTGTGCTCCGACCTGTGGTGGATGCAACCAACGAAACGGTTCCACCAAAAAGCAAACTGTCTGTCAAGCGCCTGTGTATTTGATTGTGCATCTAAAGCGATTTGGCCCCACAGGTCAGAAGATCCAACGCAAAGTGCCATTCGACCAGAGCCTCTCACTTGCCAACCGATATTATGAGTTGACAGCTTGCGTGATGCATTACGGCATCGAGACCAAGGGACATTACACCACCTTGTACTATGAGGACACCAATCGATGGGTGCTGTTTGACGACGATAAGGTGGACAATCAAGTCACTGACCAACGCGCTCGAAAGTGGATGGAACATTTTGGCTATATCGGATTCTATCGAGCGGTGGTCCTTGGCTCCTAATGATCACGCAAAGGCACAATTCTCTTAATAAAACTAGTTCATTCCAATCGAGTTAGTGTAATCAGTGTAATTCAAATTAAGGCAGTTATTGTAATAATATAAGGCCGCTACAAGCAACCAAAAAGGATGTGCATTGATTAGTACGACCAGCTAAACCAATGGACAGGCTAGTTATTAACCGAGCCAACGCAGCCGAACAGCGGATTAAGTTTTAATAGTTTTATTTAAATACTCGAGATAAAGTTCACTCGACATGAAAATGCTGAACTAAATTGGTGGGCCGACTCGTCTTTCTCGTTCATATTATTAATTAATGTTTAATGCCAAACCTTATTGAGGCCATCCGAACAACTAGAAAAGTAACCAAATTCTGTTGGGCAAACAGACCGGTGCATCTGAATGGGAGACACTTTACTTTGGACAACTCCATTAGGTACACAAGCACAACCCTTTTTCGAGTTTAGCTAATTTCTTGTCGAGCACAAGCACTGCTTGGCGAATTCTTCAAACATATTACAACTAAGACACTCACATTATCCAGCCAACAACGATTGATGTCATAGTGAAATGAATGCCTTCAAGCACTTCCATTCGTGCAACATACACTGCAACTGTTCTCCATCTTGCACCACAGTGACATTTCCTCAGATGTAGTGATAATCAATAGGTGCTTATATCGTTTGCATAGAGAGGCACTTCATATGAAGAGAAGACCACTCGGTTAGGCAATGGCAAGCCACAATTAAGTGTTAATATTACATATAGTGTAATTAATATTGCCACTGCATTGAACATGGTGAGCAAGCAATTGAATTATTACAAAGTGTTGACTTATTGACACTAGGACAAGATTGGATCGATTCTTTGCGCTAGAGAATGAGATCACGACAAGCGTAACAAACTTGGCCAAAAACAAAGTTTTCTCCAATAAACTCGTCAATAAAAAGTAAATGCTCAAATTGTAAATAATCCTCTCCAGTCTTGGGCAACACATTTTAATTATATCGACTTAATTTATGTACACAAAGACAATTAGCCCAACGGTGGCTGGCTTGTTCAGTTTTAACAAAGAGGGCCACATTAATCCAGTCGACGATAACTATACAGATCGACAACGTAACCTTCCATCTAGACAAATTAAGATTAGCCTAATCTAATTAGGCAAGGTCAGTCGGTTCGGTGCAACAAACGAGCAAACGTGCTTCGGGTCAATTGGTCCTTCTGCCTAACTTGAAAAGAAGGTTAATTCTAATGCGCATTAATAAGCCCCCGTGTATGAAGACCAATTCGATATTAACGTTATTAGTTGCTGTTACATTGCGTGCCAAATCAATAATTAGTAATTAGTACTCGTAATTATACTTTGGCCAGATAGCCAGCCCCTCCCTGCTCACTTCCTGATTCAGCCAAAAATAATGCAAGACGCGCGCTTTATTCTAATAGGCAAAAACGATATTTGAGGTGATCAGTGGAAGTTGTTTGAATGAGCGACAATCGAAATCCATTACTGCCCAGGCTGCCCACTAGCTTGTACTGCTTGTTCCGTCTGTTGGCATAATTTGGCACTATTACCTGGCCATTCGAGCGCCACCGATACAAGTCAGCCAATGAACAAATGACGCATTAGGATCGATCGTTGGAAGCCATGTCTCATTTCATTGCTAGTAGGTAGACAGTATTATTATGAATCAACATGAGACAGTAATCACGAATGTCACCGGCCACATTGATCAACGTACAAATGATGGATATTACTCCCGTATGAACTCACTTCGGTATCGGGTGTTTGTCTTTGCATTGAACTCGTGCGCACAACCAAACGGAAATGTTTTAATGTAGAGCAGAGTGACTTCATTATTATAATTCGCCATTTGCATGTCCACTGACAGAGTTGTCAAATCTTTTCTGTCGCCACAGTGCAAAGCAGTTGATAAAAGCGCTGGTGATATTTTGAAGGGGAGCCAATGAGTTGTAGTGTGAATGGCACACACATACACACTGACCAACCACTTGGTTGTCGGACACGACTGACGATGGTGTAATTACAACCATAGGCTATTTAACGAAACAACGGGACAAACCGGCAAAATCGCAGATTTTCACAACAGCTACGAAACAAATAAAAACAAAATGTTAGCAACCACAGGCGAATAGATCGCCAGCACAGGATTACACCGAACACATTGAGCACGTGCCAGGAAATTCAATAGCACCAGTTGAGAACGACCAAGAGAGAAAGTTGAGCTATAAATTGCAAACCACACTAATGGCCACAAATATAACCGAGTGCACATGTCTGCCGGCCTATCAACGAATACAACAAAGCGGCCGAGCAGTACACACAAATTGCCTGGTGGAGTGATTTATTGACGAGTCTTGCTGGCAGCAGTTGTGGCCGATTGCAGTCTTCAAAGTTCATGTTGCATTGTTTCAAACGTCCACTGAACCAGTGCATACTTTTCATCAACTAATGAAAGTAGTCAAAAAGAATCAATCAATGCAATCCAAACATGTAAGATGCGAAGTCATGACATCTCGGTAATACCGAGTCGGTATGAACCCAACCGACAAAAATTAATTTTACAAGTTATTACTTTCATTTTAAAAAATGATCAATGCTAACAACAAAATTTATATTATAACGAGTGAACATTGTTGATATCTGATTGCTGAAACCCAAGAGAGGAGCAATTGTTAATCCAGATGTGGTAAATCAAATTGAGTTGTATGCTCACACCACACTTGTGGTATGTCATCTCCACCAATCAGCAGTCAGTGTTCTATCGATTGGTGTAATGTCCTGACTGCCACTTGTGCCACTACTACAAGGCACTCATGTTTTGACCAGTCAGCTGATTTGACATGTCAACGATGTTCCCCAAGCGCGCGGCGCAAGTATATATTGAATCGTTTTTTTTCATCAACAGCAATTTCACTGAGAAAAATGTTTGAATTTTTTATTTTATTTTGAATTTACGCGTTTTGTAATAATCAGACAAAATAATTTGATCAAATTGTGCCATCTAGTCAAATATTTACCCACAACAAGTACTCGTCGGTTGAATGTATTTTAGACCCAACTAGACAGTTGAATGCTTTGCTAAAATCAGCCAAATTGCTCAGTGGATTATTGACTCTGTACTTAGCAAACAACACTGCTTGCTAGTTGACACTGGTATTTACTAAGTATTCGAATGTGCTCAATGGACAACAATTGGCAGAAATGTCTATGTTTACGCTTGTGCTCGGTCGTATATGAGTTGTGATTTGCTTTCCTCTCTTTAGTGTATTGAAGTTTTTTGTTTGTGATTTATTTTCTCTCGACATGGCTGACGATCAGCAGTCCACAGTTGAGCAGACCGATTACGAATCGATCGACTTCATATTTGGCTCAAAAGTATTCTCCAAGCCCGATGCTGAGATGATCAAGTTAATCTTTGAAGGCGAAGAGTCGACTGGTGGTACTAACCAAGATGGTCCTTCGGCCAAGTCGTCTGGCAAGAACAAGGGTGGCAGCAGCAAACCCAAAGGTGCATTCAAGATCACCGATCGAAAGCGATGTAATACTCGCGAGAAGCTCTCTTCGGTTGCTAGTGGCCAGGAAGGTTCGACCACCGGTTCCACTATCGATGGTACTCTCAGCTCGAACGTGTCAGCCAAGAAGCCACAGGGTAAAACTAAGCCTACCCCGAAACCGAAAGAGAAGCAAACCTCATCAATCGAGTCGACAGTCGCGGACAGCACAGTGGACGTCTTGTCTATTTACTCCGACTGCATCTCAAAAGTGAGTTCGCAACAGAGCACTGCTGCATCTGCTGGACCAATGCAGTCATCTAACAAGCCAAAGGGACCCGACCGCAAACCTTCGGTGAACAAGCAAAAGTCTGCAGCTACTACTCCCACCACCAGCACCACTAGAAGCTCTGGAGGCAATTCATCGGCCAGTGCTATTGGGTCCAAGCACGACAGCAAACTGCACAAATCGGCCATTTCATCGACTGGTGGCGGCTCCTCACTGGACTCTAGTGTTTCCACCAGCATTTCGTGCTCTTCTACTGGCGGAAGCAAAGTGACCTCTTCCAAGGTGGCTAACACGCCGGTCAAGTCAAACGACGCCACCGCTAAGCGCACCAAGTCGTTGGACAGTAAGCCGAAACAGTCAAAGACTGACGATTCGAAAGGCGCCAAATAGAGTTGATGCACTGATGCATCCATTTGTGACTGCTCACAATGCTTGTCACTGTTGAGCCAATTCAATTAAACTATTCATAATTCAGAAAAACATGATTTATTTAGAATGTGTTGAGTAAATCGAGTGCCCCGTTGTGTCATCTGCTGTGATGACCTTTGGTTGCTGCTATTTGTCTGGTTGAACTTGAGGTGGAGATAGTTGTGATATGAATTGGAAATAGCAAATCATTCGACTTCCAATGCAACGTAAGGCCAAGTGCTCTATTCGAATGTGAACAATAATCTTAAATGAACACAAATTGAGCCAACCCTTGTCCCAGTGGCTGTTGTTTTCTCCCAGTTCTTGCTTCCTTCAGTTCGACCAGTAACCTCGATGAATGAACCGGACTCTCTTGGTCACGAAGCTAGTGGCAAATCGCTGGATTCGAATTCGTCGTTGATCATCTCAACCGAGCAAGGTCGTTTCACTCAACCAGTGGACAACAACCAGAACGTGAGTTTCTCTTTTCCCAAACAACCATCACCAAACAACTGATCATTTCTTTTCCTACAGAACTGTCTCTCTCGTGAACGTTTCACCGACTCTGTCTCAGCAATGATCATTTGCCGTGCTCACCGCAAATTGGCTCTCAGTGTGTTCGCACCCTAGTCAAGACCTGTGGTTTCCGGTGTATCCACTCAAGCCAGAGCAGTGCTACGACGAAGCCACTCACAATCTGCTACAGTTGGTCTTGTCCAAAGAGAGCAACCCAAGTCAATCGAGTCATGCTGCCAGCAAGTCCAGTCACCAGTCCTACACCGACCCTCAACTGGCACACACAATGCGAATGCAAGTGCCTCGATGTTTAGAATTTGTTACTCGGACTCTTTTCGTTACCGAACTGCTGCCTCCAGTCAGTGGCCAGTGCAGTTGTGCCATCAACACTGAGTGGATAACCTGGTACGCCTTCTCAGAAGTGCTCAACTTGCCGAATCTTTACGGTCCTGAACCTATGATTGGTGCATTGTTTCTCAGTGCCACTGGCTCAAGTCCAGGCTTTCCCGAAAACTGTCATCGCTCATACGAGATTTCGATTCGCAAATTGACCCAAGCCACGATCAGCGGTGTTCACTCTGAACTACTTCAAAAGTCGAACTGTGGTCCTGATGACATTCAACTGGTGTACAGCGATTACGTGCAGCACTGTTTTCCATCGCCGTACATGAACAAACACTCCTTTTGCGACTATGTCACTCGGGCTCGCACCAAATTTGATGTGACCAAAGATGAACTACAAAGTATGTTTAGCGCCTTCGATTCGACCAATGCACACTACATTGACTTCTTTGACTTCGTCTCTGGTCTGGCCGTGTTGGACAAGACAACTCCGCACTCGAACCACTGTGCCAAGGTCCGTGGCGAGTACATCTTTCGATTCTACAACCATGCAAAGGACCCATCGACCATTAGCTATAAAGATATTTGTCGATTGGCCTATGACATGATGCTCATGAGTAGTCAAAAGCCTGACAAGATCGCCATTGAAAAACAAGTGAACAAGATGTACGAGTGCTTTGGAGTGCCAATGAAAACACCTGTCTCAAAGGCCACATTTGCCAAAGCAATCGAAAAGGCAAATTTTGGTGACATCTCTCAAGTTCTTCGAGTGAACTCCTCCATTGAAGCGATCAAGCGGCACCCACAGTATGCCGTACTGAAGAACAAGCCAAACTCGAGCAACACTTGCACTCGATGTCGCGATAAGAAATATTCCTTAGCTGCTCATCATGTCACCTTGCAGATGGAAGGCTGCTCGGTCAACCCTGGTCTCCTTCATGAGGTGTCCGATGCACTTCATGGCTCAATGGCCGTTCGGCAGCAGTCTGACGAGATTTTTGCCTCAAGTTCAGTGTACAATCAACTGATGGACAAAGTGAGAGATTTCGTCGAGAAAAGAAACGATGCCGAGTGGTCCAAGATGCAACACCGAATTGAGACTGTGCCCTTGATCAAGCGTGTGTGCCTCGAGGCGAGCAAGTTGTTCTCCGCAGAGGCTCGTGTCATCAAAGTGCAATCGCCATGCTTTGTATTTGGTGACATTCAAGGCAATCTTCACGACCTCATGAGCTACGAGCACATTTTCTGGCGTATTGGTGCTGCCTGCCTCAGCAACAACTTCCTCTTCCTTGGAGACTGTCGACCGCGGTGAGCACTCGGTCGAGTGTGCCCTCTACATTTTGTGTGCCAAGCTGCTGACTCCTGCTCGTTTTCATTTGCTACGTGGCAATCACGAGGTCCGCCAGATTCAAAGACAGTTCACCTTTCACACGGAGTGCATTAGCAAGTTTGCAGAACTGGGCAACCAAGTGTGGCAAGCCTTCAACGCGGCATTCGACTGTCTGCCAATTGCTGCAGTCATTGACGAGAAGATCTATTGCGCCCATGGTGGCATTCCCGCGTCAATTAACAAATTGGACAAACTGTCCACCATCCCGTGTCCACTGGAGAGTCCAATGTTGGAGTCGGCTGCCGCGTGGGAAATTATGTGGAATGACCCGATCACCAAACAAGAGTTCGACAGCATAGCAATAGAAATGCAACAACGCCTTGATCATTCTCACTATCCTGTCGGTTTTATGCCAAACACCAAGCGTTCTACAGCTTTCTTCTTTGGAGACGAAGCGACCAAGTCTTTCCTTGCCCTCAATGGACTGTCGCACGTGATCCGAGCACATGAAGTGGTGGCACAAGGGTTCAACTTGCACTTTGGTGGCCGAGTGATCACTGTGTTCAGTTGCAGTCGATACTGCGGTCAGGACAATCAGGCTGCCTGCATCTTGGTCGGACTGGACAACAAACTTCGAGTGATCAAGATTGACACTTATGACAAAGAGTGAGCGAAGACACACATCCCATTTGCACAATAAATGTCAATTCAACTTTATATTGAGAAACTCTTTCCTGCTCACAGATCAATCATTGGTTAACTTCAATGTTACTTTGTCATCTTTAATTAAATTATAATGAACAACTTCTTTTCGGACAGCAGCGTTGGAGTCAGTCATCAAAGTTAACTCAACATCGAGCACCATGTGCTTTGTATTTGCGTGTTAGGCCGATCAAATGTAGAGTCAAATGCTGTTTGTGACACTTTGCTTAATAGTTTATTGTTAAATTAGCAAATACATAAATTGGCGGATGTGTGATTCATCGAGTGAAATGCCGTGCTAATGCGAATGACAGCAATTGTTTTCTTTATTTGGTCAAATGTTTGACGAACGTGTCAAAACAAAAAGTTCACAATAAGGTTTGTGTGACACGCAAGTCATCTCGAATAATTTTCAATGTTCTCACTCGTCTATAAAACGCCTTCAATCTTCCCATAAGCATTTGTTACCACTCACTTCTTTTTTGCTTTGTTGCTTTCCTTTCCCAATGAATGCACAAGACCCAAACAAGAAGAGGCTTCCAAAGCGCACAAAGTCTCAAGTTTCGTCGAAATCGTCCGGTTCTTTATCCCAGGAGCTGAGTCATCAGGAGTGGTCAAGAGAACAGTTCGCTTGTTGGACCAAAACATGGCAGTCAAGTCGGACCCAATAGAGGCACTTCTTGCACTTCTCTGCACTTCTAATACTGTTGGTCCCGTCAAAGTGAACAAGAAACGCGGTGGCCATTGTTCGTTCTTTATCAAGAAAGGATTGCAGTCATCCCTCGAGGAGAACCATTTGTCGATTGTCAATCGTGGTCATCGATGATCAGTACAAGGACGATGGCTACAAATATGATTTTGGCCACCGCTTGCTCGCCGTGTTTAGCGGTTCCAACTACTGTGGCACAGAACACAACGCCACCGGATGTGTGCTCGCATAAGCAATGCTTATTAAGCATGGAAGCAGAAAAGTATTACTAATTTAATCGCTTCTTGATTATTGTCTATTCACGGACCCGAAATATCACCCAAATTGCTTATTAAACAAATAAATTATTTATTGTTAAGTCAATCTTTGCTTTACTCTGAGCAAATATAGATGGTCAACGTTTGGTCTTACGCAATGCTAACTTAGCATGCAACTCAACATGCATCGCAGCACGATTAGCCAGTAATTATTGGTCGAGTAAAGTCAGTGCTTGCTCGAACGAATAGACACATCTGCGTAGTTAGCAATTGCTATCGAGTGCTCAAATGAACACATTTTTTTACTGAAAGGCAGTGCCAATGTGAAGTGCAATCTATCTAACCTGTCAATGACAATATATTCTCAGCCAAATCAATTAATTTGATCGAATGCAAAGTCGATTTGTTACGTCATGCAATTCGAATCAAATTGCCAGTTACTGGTCAATGTGAAATGATTTAATCAGAATTGAACTTATTGTGAAAATATGTAATACAATGCAATCATACAGCGGCTAGCGTTATGTTGGCAGTGGCAACATTTGCATCTAGTAGTTCTTAGATTTAACTAAAACTTTTAATAATAGACAAAAATGTCAAATTTCATTCATGACCCCAGTGCTGGAGTGTCACTTAGCTGCCCTCAGTGGCGGACACATTAGGAGAAGTGTCAATTCGGATGACACGAATCCAGGCGCCAGAATCACAGTACAGTCGTTGTCGTTGCCACAGTAGTGCGAACATGGTGGTGCACTTGGTGTCAAACTGGAACGTAAATCCAATCCTTATCACTTTGTGTGCACGGATGATATCCGTGAGCTGATTGTTCGCCAGAAATTGGTCCGCTCGGTGAAGTGGAACGCAGTGCTTCGTTTCTTGTTAAAGTTTAACTTAAACACATAACCAGATCGAAGAGCGGGCATCAACGTTGTGCCTCATAGAATCGACAGGCCTGGTGACAGGCTTTGATAGTGCTTCAAAGCGTGTGTGAGTGCATTGCAAGAAAGCAAACAGCAAAGTACAAGCAAAGCCTCGTCACCAGACCTGTCGATTCTATGAGGCACAACGTTGGCGGGCATTGACTGACATGTGAGCAGCATGCTTGCCGAACATTGTGACCGCATTTGCAAACTGTTCGTGTAACATCGGATCGCTCCACATAATCTCCCAGTCAGTCAGACAGTCGCCTTCTGGGTTAGGCAAATTGGCAAGATGGCTTGATTAATTTCGGCGAGAGTGTGCACCGCATGAAGAAGGCCACCGTGAGCACAGAAAATCGAGTCGTTGATCACGGCACAAAGTGGCATATGAATATGCGGTTGGTATGTTGCCATATCTAGTGACCATGGATTTCGCAATACTTGGCCAAGCACTCTCGTCGATAGGAATACTTGATCTGAATGCCTCGGACGAAGAGACGAAAATGAAGCACTGGCCTGTCCACTGACCGAACTTGCTGCAGTTGAAGTGCACCATGGTCGCTTGTTGTTTTATTGGCGATTGTGACGGCGGTGGCAGCTGCGGAGGCTGAGTACCACCAGCATTGTCTTCAGTGACAGGTTGATTCTGCTTGCCTTTGGCCTGAGTGGAGAGGTCCCCTTTTTATCTTCTTCAGGAGATCATCGACAATCCCATGAGGTAGCACTTGCAAGAGTGAACTGCATAACTGGGACATTTGTGCGAATAAGAAATAAATCGATTTTGCAATGTGCCTGCTCTAGCTATAGCTGCTCTAGCTAAATATATTTATAGACAAATTGAACAAATGGAATTGTCCAGTCTTTGTGTATGTCAGAACAAATAGTCCCAACTAAATGTTTGTGTTATCGTTCGAACTAGACTTTCTAGAGTTCAACTACATAAACTATTAAATATTATTCGAGCCAAATGAATTGACAATAAAGTTAGAACGATTGCCTGCGATTAATCAATCTTTATCCTTGCAAAGCACAAATGAGCGCTGGTACATTTTGCTTGTGAGTTGCTTCAAATGGAAAGAATAATAATAAACATTTTTAAAATAGTAATTTAATGGTAAACTTAAACATAAGTTTATAAGTGTTGGTGGTGTCGATCAAATAATGTTGGCCACATATGCAGCAATGAAGAGGCTAGCCACTGCTGCCATTGCCATCAAGACCTTAGCTTTTGAACCAATGGCTTGAGCTGGTTGAACTTGGTTGCCACCGGCCAACGGACCTGTTGAAGGGGCTGCAGTAACCGACGGCTTAGCTGGTGCACTCTTCACTTGCTCCACAAAGGCATCCCCTTCATGCATAAGGATTTCCTGTCGAGCGATCAATTCGCTTTCGGACTTGATAGGCTCGGCGGTGCTGCCTGCACCACTGATTTCATTTCCGTAACAGGTTTGCATTGAGCGAAGATTCGCCTCCTGGTGATAATAAAACTTGAGGTGTGGATCGAGCTGGTTTGGTGGAACTGGTGCCGCCGACTGAGGTGATGATGGCTTTTCTTGTAATTCCACCTGATCAGCCTCTGGTTGAATGTCCTTGGCTTTCTTTATGCTTGGTTCATCATCGAGCAGTCGAAGTGCCTCCAAATCTGGCTCCAACTTGAATGGCATGGCAGCAGCCATTTTTTCTGGGTGCTCAGCCTGTTCTATGTCGATGGCTCTCAGAAGTGGAATGTTGGATGCACTGTGAGGCACTTTCTCATCGCTTGGCTGCACTTGCACAATTTCAAATGGGGCTCCGACAGCCTCGGGTTTCTGGTTGAAAGCGGTCATAGAGGACTGCAGCTTGATCACATCAGGTTCTTCTGACTGTGGTTTAGGTGTCGGAGTTGGAGTGCTCCGAGAAACTTCCGAGTCTGCCTTGGGAGTGCCTTCGTGTTCAGTCTTCTTTGGTTGTTGCTTTTGGCTGACCTCTGCAGTAGACACTGAATGTTCTTCCTTCGGGGCCTTGGTTACGCTGGTCTTGTCCTTGGGCGGCTCTGAAAGAACTTCCTCTTTTGGGATCTCTGATTGTACTGGAGCACTGGTAGTTTCGTCGGTACTTTTAGAAGGGGTCTTCTCGGAAGTAATCTTTAACTCTGATTGAAGATCTTTTCCCGCCTCTTCCGAACCGATTTGTTTGTCATTCGGTTGTTTCGACTTTGGTTTGAGACTTTCTAATGCTCGAACCATTTGTTGCACTTTGCTGGGCGTACCAAATGACTTCTTTGAGTTATCACTTGTGGATTGAGACACTGGCTTGGCTGGACTTTTGAGTTCCAATGAATCTTCCTGTTTGGAAATCATATTCTGCAATTCCTCAGTTGGAATTGAGTAGACAGCAGAATCAGGAGTATTGATTTCGGGAGACTTTGACCTTGGAGTTTTCTTCAAATCGGACATTTGCTCTTCGGTGATCAAAATAGTTTTTGACCCAGGTTTGGGCTTGCTTTCGTTCTCCTTGGCGTCCATGTCTCGTGGTTCCGCTTTCGCCACCACGCCATCTTTCTTTGGCTCAAACGACTTGCCTGTGGGAGTGGATTTGCCAAACAGACTGACTTTCGCCACCACATCCGCATTTTCAGTCGTTTGCTTCGGCTGTGACTTTGGAGTTCCAATCGCTTTGCTCATTTCTTGGGTTGGAATCTGCGCTGGTACAAGTTTGGACTTGTCTTCAACCTCCTTGGCGATGTCTCTCTGCTCTTCAGCAAGGGAAGTGACCACAAGCACAGCATCTTTCTTTGGCTCCTCATCAGAAGAATCTTTCTTGGGAGTCGCTTTGGGAGTGGATTTGCCAAGCGAACCAACTGCTGCCACTTCCGCATTTTCGGGCAATTCTTTTGGAGTTTCGATCACTTTGTTGGCGTCTCCGATTGGGCTGTGCTTTGGCTCCCCTCCAATAAGAGCTTCTTGTTTGGGACTGGTGAGAGGCTGTTCTTTCACTGGAGCTTGCATGCTGCTGTCGGTATTTTCTGGTGCTTTCCTGACATCATGAACTAATTCTTCAATGGCTTGGACTTTCTTGTGGTCATCACTTATTGGAGTCATCTCTTTGGGAGTAAGCACTTTCTCCTTTACATTTATGAGAGTAGGCTCTTTGAGATCGTCCTTTTGGATACGGACTGACGGATTACTCTTGAGACTTTTCAGCGATTGTGGGCTCTTTGGCTCTTTAAGTTGCTGAGTCTTCGGAGTGCCACTTGGAGCAACAAGAGGAAGCAATGTTCCGGTCTCTTTTTGACTTTTGCCCGGTGGTGACGGAGTTTTGATCTTGTCCGCATTTGGTGGAATGGCAAAGATCTTTGAAGTTAGTGAAGCCGCTGGTGATTTACCGGGCACTGGAGTCAAGAACATGAGCACCGAGTCCTGGGCCTGTTGTGATAAGAGTTGGCCAGTTTTGCCAATAGGAGTCGTTGAAACTATCGAGGAGAGAACTTTCGGTGGCTGACTTTCGGCGATTGACTCCTTTGGAGCAGCACTCTCGGGAGTGGTCAACTTTGTCTCGGTTGGCGCATCTTTCTCCTCGTGTTTCGACTTGTCGCTCTGTTGAATGGCATCCAGACTCTTTACTGATCGACCCAGTGGTTGCTGCTTGCTTAAAGAAGCTGTTACCGATTCTTTAACTTTGCTCTTGGTTGAATTTGTTTTAGACTTGGGAATGCTCAATTTACTTTTAAAACTTTTCCAAGTATCTACACTTTGGACCTTGAGTTTGTTGGCATCACCACTAGGCATCGCCTGTTTGCCTTGAATTGACTTCTTCAAACTGGCAAGATCCAGAGAAAACTTGGTCAAAGTTGATAGACCATCAACCGAAGTTGGATATTTCTCGGTTGGAGTAATCTGCTTGGCTGGACTTGCTGGCGGCGATTCTTTGGCTTGCGCTCGTTTGCCTGGCGGTGAAGGAGTTTTGATTGCTTCCGCATTTGGAGGAATGCAAAAAACTTTCGAAGTAGGAGAAGCAGGCGGTGACTTTGCGTCTAGAGCGGGAGTCACATACTGGAGCAATGAACTCTTAGTACTGCACTTGGGACTAGCTGCAGACTGCTCTTGGTCTTGCTTCAGTTCCACTGACTCGCCACTTTCCTGCAGTGCTTTATGAGGTTCAGCCTTGTTTGGGGTCGCATTGGTGCGCACTGGACTTGTGAGATCGTCGTCCTTAACCGAAGTAGGGTTGTCTCCCGTCACTGGCTCACGAGTCGTTTCATCTGGATTCTTGAAAACGATCTATCATCAAATAAACAAAGTTAGCTTTTGAACAGGTTCAACTGACAACATACCTCGTTCGATCGAGTCTGATTCTGTTCACGAATAATTTCGAGTCGTTTCTTCTGCTTTTCTCGGCGCTTTCGCTTCTTCTCACTTTTGCTGGTCTTGCCACTTTTCGGTTTACTGTCCTTTGGTCCGGCTGGTTCGTCTTGGTCCACATTTGAAGTAGTGGACGATTTGCCGGTAGCGTTCGAGTCTTTGCTTGTCGGTTTCTTCTTTCGGGATCTGCAGCTTCGTTTCTTCTGACGACGTCGTTTCGATGAGCCAATTTCGGGAATGTACTCCTTGGCAAGGGAATCTTCTCGAATGCGCTTGCACACCGATGGTGAAGAGCCCATCACGCCTTTCATATTACATTTTGAGTCTTTTCTGATCGAGTAACGCAACTTGCCAGCTCGGTCTCGTCGCACCACAATTTGAGTGGTGACGTCCTCCTCCTTGGTCACGTCCATCACCAGACTAAGATCGGACTTGGTTTCGGCGGCCAACAAAGCATGATCCATCGGTCCAAGCGTAGTCTTGAAGGTTGGCGATTGCTGCCGTCCGGTCCAATTAGAGTTGCTCTTTGAAGTGGAAGACATCTGAGAGTGGGCGAAGTTGCTTCCAGAGAGAGGTCAAATAGAGCAGTCAAACACACAAGTGAAATGGATTATGGTTTGGTCGTTTAAATAGACCAGCGAGTCTGTGTTGAGTTGTTCGTTCTGTTCTGAGACGTGTGGCGAGTCATGCTTAGCTTTGGAACAAATTATTCGAATTCAACTGTTTCATTAGTGTTTGTACTCAATGAGTCATTGGCATAGTACTTCTATAATAGTAGAGAGCTAGAGTTGAGAGTTAGTTAGAATAACTTACATATCAACATCATTAATCAGATCTTGCTATTACCAGAACGGCGACAACCAACAAGTTCGTTCTGCAGAGATCATCGAATGTTATATCTGACACGATTCATTTACCGTGTAGCATGAACAATTAAGAACTAAACTTTATCGAATTGAACTACAAATGAGCAAACTTGCTGATAGCTAGCTAAAAGCGCTTTGTGTGTTGCATTAAAAGGCAGTGCAGTGCAGTGCACTCTGGTTGCAGCTGTTGCAAAATGCATTCATACAGTTCAATTTCACAGGCAAAATGTGATCGGGTCTAGGCTTACTGTTTTTCCATTTAGTGCAATGTGTAACAGATTCAAGCAAAAGTTGTTTTTGCTTGTGCTTGTGCAACAACGAGAACTTAATCTCAGAGTAATTAATTGGCGAGATGGCAATTGAAGCATTTAATGTGGCAAGTTGTGACGATTTAAAGTGAGTGTCTGTTGGTATTAAGTTGCACTTGGGGAGATTGTAAACATTGTCTAACGATGCTGAGCTTCACTGTTGAGCGATCAGTTGAGCCAGTAGTCTTTTAGTACTTCGCTCATGCTAGGACGATACTTCTCGTCGGGATTGAACATCGATTCGAGTATATTTCGAGCACCGGAGGAGAAGTTATCGGTGAAGCGAGATTGAATGTATCTCGGGTAGTCCGTCTGTTCCTTGTAGAAATTCCTCTTGTCATGATGGTGGAAAGGTAATCGGCCCGACAGCATCGCGTACAGGACTACGCCCATGGCCCACACGTCAGCCAGGAATGGATTGTAGGGTTTCTTTGCGACCAGCTGGGGCGAGTGGTAAGGCGCAGTGCCACAGTAGGTATCGCTCAGCTGATCGGCATCTGGGTCAGTTCGGGCAAAGCCAAAGTCGGTCAACTTGGCGTTGTTCTCCTCATCAAGCAGAATGTTGTCTATTTTGATGTCTCGGTGTGCCATCTTGAGGGAGTTGTGCAGGTAAGCCACCGCTTCTGATGACTGCTTAAACCACTTTTTTGCCTGTTCCTCTTCGATCTGTTTATTCTTCTTGATATAGCCCAAAAGGTCTCCGTTGCCAGCAAATTCCATGAAGATATAGATCTTCTTGCTCATCTTGAATATGTCGTACACTCGAACAGCATTCGGATGTTGGACTTCCATCAGTGCTGCCAACTCGCGAGGCAGAAATTTGTCGCGCACCTTTTCGGCCATTTTCATCGTATCCATCACTTTCACTGCGCACAGTCTGTTCTTGGTAAAGTTGTTTGCTTTGTAAACCTAGGAAGAGACAAGCAAAACATTAGTCATTGACCGAGAACAACAGAAGAGTCACTCACCTGACCAAACGCACCAGAGCCGATTTTCATTAGCAGTTCATATCCTTTCTTGGTGAACACTGCTTTTGTCTTGTCATCGATTTCGGCAAACTCCATCTTCTTCTTGGACATGTCAATATGCAGACACTTGTGCACGGTCCAAAGCAATTTCGAATTAGAACCTTCTCGTTGACAGTGCACCAGAAGAGAGCTTGATACAAGTGAAAGAAGAGAATGAAAAGGGCAAGCTAACACAGTTCATTAGTACAACGTTTGCCACTTTTATATTCCCAACCAAGTTTGCAGAGTTCTAACATTGCAAACTCTACGACGTCGCTTAACACAAGTGCACCGAATGATTTAAACGAACAATGTTGGCATTTAAACTAACCAACCAACCAAAGTGGACTTCATTTGATGTGTTAAATCGGTGACATCAAGTCTACTACTACAAGTCAACAAATATTGTTGGCCAGTCTCTCAGTGAAGCGCGCAATGGTGGACAAAGACGGTGACAAAGAACACGAAGCCAACAAGGTCAACAAGGACAAGTCTTCCAAGCAAAACAACAAGGTGGTTGTTGCGAAAAGTACATCCGCCAAGAAAGTGAAAAGTCAAAGTGCCAAAAGTTCTTCAAAGGCTGCAGGCGACAAGAAGGAGCCAATCAAAACAAACCCGAAAGCGGGTGACAGCAGCAACAAGTGTCCAGACAAAAAAGCGAGTTCCAAGATCAAGTCAACTCAAACGAAAACAATCTCAGGTCAAAGCTCTCGAAAGCCTAAGAGTGCTCAAGCGGTAAAAAGTGCAGATGGTGGTGGAGGTGCCGGCAAGGTTGACAATATCAAGAAGAATGTGGATGCGGCCAAGAAGAGCGGTTCGAAGGATTCTAAGAAGACCACAAGCGTGCAATCGATTCAATCGAGAAAATCTATCAAAAGTGTCAAAGAATCGAAGCCACATTCGAAGGACAAGTCGCATCATGGTCATCACAGTGCCCACAAGCAACAGGCAACAGTGTCCAGTGTGGTCAACTCGGTTTTCAACAAACTCAAGTCGTACATCAATCATAAAGCAAATGATGCTAAACAGAAAGAAGGTCACCACCATCGCAAATCTGCCGGTCAGCATCGACACCATAAAGGTCATGGTCACGGTGACAAGAAACATCGAAGACACTCTCATAATGAAGATTTCTTTGAGATCTGTGTCACCAAGGATGGAGACAATGCAAAACAGAAATTCTTGCAGATGTCATTGCCGCAAATGGTGCCCACTGGTCAATTCGCACGTGGCGTGCATAGCAAGTCAAAGCAATCCGTGCAGCCACAAAAGTCTGTAGGGTCAAACAAGTCAAAATGCGAGAAACGACCAACATCGAAAGAGCCCGTCAAGCTGAAATCAAAGGACAAGCCAAAGTCAGCGGACAAACCAAACAAGTCAAAAGTAGATACTAAATCAAGAAAGTCTCTTCCCAAGCAGAAGTCTCAGGTGGATAGCAATGCAACCGCGGCCACTCCGAAGAACGATTTGAACAAATCAGCAACAAGGGACAAATCGTCTAATGTGCCCAAGGCAAAGTCGACCATTTCAAATGGCAAATCAAAGTGCGGTACCAGCAAAAAGTCGATTGAGACCAAAGACAAGAAGAAGAAAGACGGTGATAAGAAGAGCAAATAAAGTGCCACTTTGAAACCATAAACCAATTTGCTCGATAAAATGCTCGATTTTCATTCTAATAAAATTGATATTGAAATTGTTTTGTCTTATTTATTTATTATTTGTACGGCAAAATTGGCAAGAAGAAATTGAATGCAATATTATATTGTGCACTTATTGAGTTGGCACTTATTGCAGTTACAATTGCATTGCATTGCCTCGATCATTGAAGGAAGTGCCCGAATCGCAATTTGCCAATGTTAGTCGCAAGCAACAGGCCACCAACTAAGATAGGCACCGAATTGGTGAATCTATCTAAGGCGAGATAAATCAATTGACTATCTATTAATAAAATGTCATTGGCTGGGCACCAAACAAATAATAAAATAAGACGCTGACTTGGTCAAAATACAAACGTCAACAGCATCGGCTACATTAGAGACATACAAATTATAATGTCTACAATTGGCGGCTGTGACAATTGGCCAAATCAAGTTTATAATCATCAATATTGATGATATAAATGCACGAATTAATTAAAATTAAATTAAAATTAAATATTTGAGTGTCGGCACTGCCTCGGCAGTGACAGTCAGATTATTGGAGAAGGGACCTAACCAGACAAAACCAAGCCAGATACGCACCAAAATGGGCTTAATCGGATCGGAAAATGAGCAGTGAGATTCTCAATGAGAATGAGACCAATTGATAGGGACCGGACAATCGGGGAGATCTGCGAATTCGATAGTATCGATAGTGGTCACGTGATTGCAATTTTCTTTTAGAGATTTAGATGATTATTTAGATAAGTGGAAAGCTAAATTACATTATGGAATTTTATTAATACAATTTATACAAAAAGTTTTAAATAAATTTAACTAATTTTTAAATAATTAAACATTGTAATAAACAAATATCGAATAATTTAATTTATTAAAAAATTGTTACTTAACCCTCAAACCCATGACGGGGTGTGAGCTCACCCCAGAGAAACTTCGGAAGGAGAATAGTAATACTTAACCAATTAGAATGTACTTGTGTCGCATATGGATGCCTCGACAATTCAATTATTTATCATTTGGCATGCATAATAAAAATAATTAATCTAGTAATGCAAATTAATTTGAAGATAACTAAAGTGAAGTCAGTGTTTTGAAGAGAAGGTCTATTCATAGATGATGTAAATCGATGTGCGTAATGCAGAGAAATGTGTTACAGTGAGAGTTAATGCTGCTGAAATAGTCATAGCTCCGTGAAAATAGAATGAAAGAATGTCAATTTGAAATTATCAGTGAATCTACCTATCTAGTCACTTTATCTGACAACTAGGTGGTCGTATATAATGTTGGATTAGTGTTCTTTAGTTTTTGTAAAAGAAATAGCATGAAAATTCAATTCTGATTAGAATTAGAGGCTTTGGGGTAGAATCTACCCCAGTTATGGGGACTAGGCTATTTTGACGTCATGGGTTTGAGGGTTAATCTGTAAAATCAACATCAGTTTTGTCATTTAAAGGAAAACACTTTGAAAACATGTTAAATCTATTCGATATCTTCGTAACTGTTTGATTTCAATTTGATAATAGATTCGGGATATAAAAATGTCGAGAATTGAGCAGATTGAGGCCGTTTGATATAATCTCGAGCCACCAAGTCTTGAGATTCTGATTCAAATGCATTCGTGGTTCAGCCTAATTCGAATCAAAGTTGTCTGTTAATGGGAAGTAAACAACCTAAATGATATTGTGATAAAACAGAACAAACCAGGTTCAGGCATAATCGGTAAATCGATGATATCCGCGGAGATGGCCTTCTGATAATGAATTGACTACGAAGAGTTTGATGTTAGTCACCTGTTTGTTGACATCGAATCACCACGTGATGCAGTTGATATGAAAACAACAAACATTCGAGGGAAGCAACTTTTGGGCAAATGCCCATTCAAGATCATGTCTGGGGCTGTGGCAATTGCCAAAATTGCTTTTTAAAGGTAGATTATGGCCATGCATAGTGATGTTATCATTACAATGTTCAAAGTGGAGTAATATCATCGTAGTAGATTGTATTTATCATAAAGGAACTGGAATTTCAGTTGATTGCTTTGTATAGTTGTTTTCGCAAATTGCATGCAAACATTCTGGCATCTATGTTAACAAAGTACTATTAATACATCAACAATAAATGTGGCACATAAACAAAAGTTGAATCAAAAGAGCGAGAACACAAACAATCATTCAATTCGTGTTTTGATGAATTGTGTCATTTTGATTTGCTAGAAAACAAATGTTGGAGACAAGGTTTTGGTGTCTGTTGATCGATTCGTAGTCGTTGTTTAATGTGCTGATGTTTTCGAGCAAACAAAGTAGTCTTTTCAACTTTGGAATAGTAAATTGGGTTGATTTGTTTTGAATCAAACACAACAACAAAAACGAGCACGCAACACAAACACACAATCAGCTGAGAAAACTGCATTCACTCGGTATCGAACCGATATCGATAGTAGTCGCCCTCACATTTTTTTGCGAATCGATACTATTGAACTCGCACATCTCCCCGATTGTCCGGTCCCTACCAATTGAACAGAAGGTCACTTGCATTGGATGCTACGTAGCTTAGTGTGGTCATAACTACTGTACATGCACAGTATTGTATGCACGGACAAGCTTTAATGCCGGCCAAATTAATGCTGCAAGCACGATTGCTGCCATTAGTGAGGCAACAACAATAATTCTTTAGCACAAGTGGACCTAGTGGCACTAGAAAAATCTCATTACAACATTGCCAGCGAAATGATTCGGTTGGGAGGGCAACGGAAAAAGCTGAGAATTTATCGTGGTTGAACAAAATAATTTTTCTCAAGAATCGAGTGTTGAAAATTACGATCCTTTCAACAATCAAAGTGGCAGCCAATTTTTAATGGAGACCATGTGGTCCATTTAGTCCATATCTCAAAAGTAGCAAACAAACTCAAATATACACTCGTGCCAAAACTCAATGAGAGATAGAGCGAATAGAGTCTATTCAATAGGCTCTATTCAGAATAGACTATTCTGACAAAATGCATGAAAACAAAACAAAGAAATCTCCAATAAAGCCATTTATGAGTGACAAAAAACTTTCCGGGAAAAACTTGCTTATAGGAATTTAGCGGAATGTGCTTATCGCCCCGGCTATCTAAACGTTCATCTTAATCATCTTAATTCGTGTTTGTTGAATTAATGATTACTTTGAATATTCCAGGATCGGTTTTTGGGTGAGTGGTGATAAAATAAGATAACAACTTTTTTTCGCTTTATCCTAATCGACAGTCAAGCAGCATGCCACTTTAGAAATGTACTACTCGTATATTAGAAAAATTAATAAATGAATTGTAAAGTTATGTTTCAACTCATTTTGTGGTCACATTTGTGGTTATCATCAGTCAGTCAAACCATGATTTTGTTTCATCCTCTCATGTGAGATACTGAAAGCAAGCACAAGTACCATTCGGTCGTATCAAGTTCACTTGTTCAAACTCCCAATCAAACAGACAATGGTTTTCGACGAAATAAGTCGCATTCCAGTCTGTCTAATTATAATTTGTCACTTTACTTTTACCTCAAGACTGAAAGATACCCAAACACTTGAATCAAAGTCCATATTAACCAAGGAGACACTTGGCCTTCGGGTCAATTGTTTCCACATTATTTCCAGATTGAATGTTTGAACCATAATCCAGAAAAGCACAAATTTGGATGAAATCAACTCAACAAAATCGTAACCATTGATCGCACTTCCTCAGATGCTGAATTTCGCTCGTATTTCGCATTTATTGTGGTCGATTTGCCTGTGCCATTGAACATTGCCAATTTTATCGAGCAAACAAAATGTTATACCTTTGCCCTGTGCCCGAATACTTTGAGAGATTCTGAAACAAACAAAACAATCATCTCGACTAATGTAAGTAGATGGTAGATTTGACTAACTAAAATTGAATAAACTCTTATAAATCAATCAATCGACTATTTCACACTAATTTCATCATTTCAATAAGTCACTGACTGTGAGTACAATCATTGAGAAACCTTGTTGCGCTTTGAATGTGCTTTCATCTTCGTTAGATTGACATATTCACACAAAAGCGAGTGACGATGAATCACATTTAATCGCATTCTATAATAAAACATGTGCCCCAAACAGTAATCTTAATAATAAGTAGTGAAAGAGATTTGATACAAACAAATCAAAACACATTATCACACATCAAGTGTGCTTAAATTAGTCGTAAAACAGTAATCACGCCAGTGGTGAGTAATTCCGAGAAGGGACGCCAAATTAGATCGATATCAACATAATGTGAAGTGAAGAGACATCAACAAAGAGTGCACATTGAAAGACGAGTAGTACTGAGAATGTACTAGTGCAAGTGAACTCTTGCTGGCGTTTGCATCAAGTTTAGTCGGAAATTAATCAATAACAAACTTATGAGCATGAAAACCTTAATTATAAGAATTGATAAAACAACGACAAGACCATATATTTCATTCGATTGAACCATTCACGTTCACGATATTGTCTTTGCTTAGGGTTTGGCTATGTCTTGCTTAATTGACAATTAATAATTGGAAGTGATCACCAATTTGTATTCTATTTGTAATAAAATTGGATCGTATTTCATTTCAAGAGAAATCAAAAGAGAGATAGAAATTGATCAGTGCTACTTCCAATAAATTATTTGATTGTTATAATTCAATTATGAGTAATTGATTTATATTTTTTAATTTTTAAAATTACGATTATAATCTGATAAGAACTGAATATATGCAATGCGTTTGTAATACTTTCACTTCGGACATTAGGCTCCAATATATTTTATTATTTGATGACTCACTCAAAGAAAAACTCTTTTTGAATTCAATTGCAATGAAATACGAACCAGTTGCATCACAAATCGAATGCAATATGATATATCAGTAAGCCCAATCATTGAGCATCATCCCTTTCCATTCCGTGTCAATAGTAGCCAAAGTATTCACTGGACTGGGCTGCGGGAGGCGGCTTGGTATTATTACTCATACTCGATTGCATGCACACAGTTGTCTCGTCTTGTCTTGTTGCATATCGATACTGAAGTGTCTGTGGCTTGTCAGTTGCAGAGGGACAATCAGGCAGTCAGTCTTCATAAAGGCGCACATCTTTGCATCTCGTCTTGTTGATTTATTTATAAAGTTTGTTTCATTTTAGTTAGTCCAGATCTGCACATCTACAAGTCGAAATGAATTTTTTCCGAAATTTTTCAAGTTCCTCCAACAAGGAGTACAACATTTTGTTGCTTGGTGAAACGGGCGCAGGCAAGTCAACCACAATAAATGCGTTCGCCAACTATATGCGACACTCTACATTTGAGGAGGCGATTGATGGCGATTTTGTCGAGCTGATTGCATCCAAGTTTGTCCTTTCTGACCCTTCGGGCGAGCCTGTGGTGATCAAGTCTGGCAAGGATGACAACGAACAGGGAATGACTGGCTCTGGTGGCAAGTCGAGCACCAAGGAACCACGAACATACAAGTTCCAGTATGGCAACAGTGTCATTCGACTTATTGACACTCCGGGCATTGGTGATACGAGTGGCATTGATCAGGACAAGGAAAATTTTGATCAAATCCTCAGTATGCTGCATTGCTTCAAGGAGCTGCATGGTATTTTGATTTTGCTCAAGTCCAACGAGACACGCAAAACTGCCTTCTTCCAGTACTGCATCGCCGAACTGTTGACTCACTTGCACAAAAGTGCATGCGACAATATTGTGGTTTGCTTCACATTCAGCCGAAACTCTTTCTATGCACCGGGCGATGGATTCTCTACACTGAAAAGCTTCTTGAAAGACGATCTGCAAGAGGTGAAACTTGATCTGCGACCAAACAAAAATTGCTATTTCATTGACAATGAGGCTTATCGATTTTTGGTTGCCAAAAAGTCTGGCTTCCGCTTTCCCGACAGCCAAACTGCGACATTTCAGGAAAGTTGGGACAAATCGGTGGAACAGAGCTCCAAAATGTTTGCCTACATCACTGCAATGCAGCCACACGATCTTGAGAACACCACCTCGTTGAACAGTGCCCGTAAGTTGATCTACGAAATTGCGGAGCCAATGGTGAGACTGCAGAACAACATTGACTCAAACATATCACACATCAAGGACAAAGAGAATGAACTGCAAAATTCGAATCGAAGCAAAATGGACTTGGCACAAGATTTGGAAATTGAGGTCGATGATTTGAAACAGATCGACTTGAATTACCCAACTACTGTGTGCACTGCTGACGAGTGCACTGAGACAATCAATTACAAGAATGAACAAAAGATCAATTATATTCGTCGGTGCCATGAAGATTGCCAACTAACTGGTGTGCAGGTGAACAAAGTCGGTAAGTGAACACACATTCGCAATGTCAAATGAATTCATTTGTCAACTAACGCTCATCGTAGGACATTCGGATTTGCAAAATTGCTGGGCAATGGATGACAGTCGAATGTACTGTCGAATGTGTGGCTGCTCGTGGCAGGTGCACATGCACTTGACTTGTACGTTCGAAAAGGTGAAACGTTCCATCATTGACACAAACAAACAGACCGAAGTGAACTGTGTGGACGACGCAATTGCCAACATCAATGCCGCACTTGGTGACATGAGGACCACTGTACAGGAGCTGGAACAGGAGATGAAGGTCATAGAGGACCTTGGCTCAAAGTTTGCGTACATTCTGATTGAGCACTCAAACACGCCATACAACAAGTTTATCGAGCCATATCTCGATTTGCTCATCAATGAGGAAAAGAAAAAGATGGGCGCAGTTAAGAATTATCCTCGCAAAAAGTTGGATTCACTCGAAATGATGAAAGCAACTCATGTGAAGAATGTTGCAATTCTGACCAAGGCGATTAAGAACAAGTCCGCAAAGCCGATCAAAATTGGCGATATTTTCAAGTACCGCGATGAGCTGTGCCAGCTGAAGCACAGTGGGCCACAGTTTGCGCAGATGTTGAAGAATACTGCCTTTATGACCAATAAGAATTTCAAGTTGGTCGAAAAGACTGGGGTCACTGTTACTTCGGCTGCTTTTGGTGGTTCGGGTGGTGGCGGTTCGGGTGGTGGCGGTTCTGGTTGTGGAGGTGCAGGTAGCAGTGGTGCTGGTTCATCTGGTGGCAGTGGAACTAAAGGTGCAAGAGGAAGAAGTGCTAATCAAGGTCCAAATCAGACTTTCCAGTCAAACACAGGAGCCGCAAGAGGAAACAATGGAACTGACGATAATGGTGCTGGTGGCTTTAATGCAAATCAAAGTCACAACCCTCCACAGGCCAACCGAAGCCACAGCAACATTCCTCCAAATCATAATTATAGTTACCCCCAATTTTACCAACCTCCACCAAATTTTCCTGAAAACCCAAATTATCCTCCAAATTATCCTCCAAATTATCCTCCTAATTATCCTCCTAATTATCCTCCAAATTATCCTCCCAATCAAATGAACTATCCATATAACTATGGCAATCAACAAGCACCCAATTATCCTTACCCACAATATCCTTTCCCGAACTATGCCTATCCGCCGTTCAATGGACCAAACATGCATCCGTCAGGTCCATCAGGAGCTGGACCATCGGAACGTGGTGTTCAAGCTTCGTTTCCCCCTAATTTTGGGCATGCACAACATCAGCAGCAGCAGCAGCCATCTTCTCGCAGCAATGATCAGGATAACAACAATGCATCAGATAATAATCAGTCACTGCTGTCGGAAATTAAAAATTTAATTTCCAAAATGACCACTTCAGGTTTGAATGGACCAAAATGATTTGCTTAACTAGATTATAGTTTCAAAACTCAATGTGTAATCATGCTTTAAATTGAATTGGCTGAATTTTGGTGCAGTAAAATTAATAAAAATATTAAACAGAAACTTGTTCTCTTATCAATTCTTGGAATATCACACTCGAGTCACAAAATCAGTCACAGTTTCACTATGTGGTAATTGTCGTTAGCGTTAGTTGCTACGGCCAATTGACAGATTTCTCACTAAAATCTGAACAATGACGACCATTGATTGATCTAATAGTAAAAGTACCTCAGCTCACATTGCTCTTCTTTCAATGTCCATCTTGTTGGGTTCATATTTCCCAGACTGTAAGCATCATTTGTCGTCCGTGTTGATTCCAATCTAATTGCCTTTCTCGGAATCACTGATAGTGATTTCTATTTTCTGGCTAATTTTGTTGATATCAACAAACGAAACGTATGAGTCATTAATGATATTGATTGGATGCTTGTCAACAGTAAACAGTGATGCTCAACTTGTTCTGTCCGAGGATGGTGTGACAGCATTGCTGTCTTGTTGCACGATTGCCACTGTATGAGGCACATCCCTCCAAATACATGTACAACTGATTTGGAATGCCTTGATGCTTGGGCTTCATTTGTGATCAACACTCCATCCCTGCCACACTGTGCACTTTAACTTGACAATTTTTGCATTACATTTAAGCAAATATAATTTGATAATTTTGACAGGTATTTAAGAAAGTGATCATTTTCATTAATTAATTCTTTAAATTTGTAGATAAGATGAACAGAAACTACATGGGTAGCAATTCTTCGAGGCAAGGGGCCAACCCGAAACAGCAACAACAACAGCATCGGGAGTCAGTCGGAAGAAGCGACTACCGGTCTGACCAACAAATTATCGACCAATATCGTAAGAATAAAGGTGGAACAGCGAACCCTACTCAGGCCCTATCAGAAGCGCATTATTCAAGAGATTTCAATAAACCTAAATCTTGTGAAGCTAAAATGGCTGAAGAGATTGACAAATTCGGTTATTTCCCCAATCAATCGAAATCTAAGGCTAACAATGACAGCAATTTGAATTATCAACAAGAATCCAGAATCTATCCAAATTTGGACAATCGCGACAAATTGACCGAGCAAGATTATTCTTTAGCCAATTATGCTCATATCGAGAGCGGGGAATCTTCATATGAAATGATTCCATCATATTCAGATACAATCCAACCAATGGAATTTCAGAATCAATTATTTTCCCAAGAAAATAAATTGTTGGTGAATCGACCTTCACCTACTGCATCAATCACTAGTCAATTGCCTGAAATGAACATTTCAGAAAATAACGAACCAACACTCAAATCGAGTGACCAGAAGTTGACGGCTTTTTTGGCACAAAGTAATGCACAGGCACTGCTCAATAATCAAAGAAGCATAGTTGCTGTCTCTCGAAATGCCCTGCCCGAGTACAACATTCTATTATTGGGCGAATCTGGCACTGGAAAGTCGACCACAATCAATGCATTCGCCAACTATGTCAAGTATGGCACTTTTGAGTCTGCTGCGTCTGTGCCAAATTTTGTGGAATTGATTTCATCCAAATTTTTGCTCACCGATCCCAAAACGGGCGACGACTTTCCCATCCGTTCAGGCAGTGATGCAAACGAGTGTCACACAAGTGCCGGCGTCTCGTGCACTCAATCGCCGGTGGCTTATCAGTTTCAGTACCACGACAAATTGGTTCGCATCATTGACACGCCAGGCATGGGCGACACCAGAGGACTGCTGGTGGATAAACAGAATTTCGATAGAATTCTACAATATTTGACTCATTACAAAGAGTTGCACGCCATTTGCGTTCTGATCAAAGCAAACGAGTCAAGACAAGTAGCATCGTTTCGTTATTGCATCACTGAGCTGCTGTCTCACCTGCATCGAAATGCATGCCAAAACATTATATTCTGCTTCACCTTTAGTCGAAACACTTTCTATCGACCAGGAGATGGATTCTTTACACTGAAAGACTTTCTAGCTGAAGAATTTCCCGACATGAAACTTGAACTTCGTCCTGGTGAGAATTGTTTCTTTGTGGATAACGAAGCATATCGCTTTCTGGTGGCCAAAAAATGTCACTACCCTTTCTTGCCAGAACAGGCTAAATCGTACAAAGAAAGTTGGGACAAGTCATCACACCAAACTAATAAAATGATTGAACGAATATTGTTGACTTTGACGCCACACAACTTGGAGGAAACATTCGAGTTGAACAAGGCACGAAAGTTTATCCTCTCACTGGCGCAGCCAATGGTGCAGTTGCAACTAAACATTAAAGACAAAATTCAAATTGCCACGACGGAAATGGTTCGTTTCAATAAATCGCATAAATCTATACAAGATTTGCAGAATTCTTTAAGTGCATTGATTGGAAATGAGTTGCAAATGAACAAATTGAATTATCCGGCTGTGGTTTGTACATCGACAGAATGCACTCAAGCGAGACAATTGCAGGATGGACAGAACGTGCTGCAGTACAGTGCTCGATGCCACTCGGAATGTACCGAAATTGAGATTGAGAACAACTCTCTTGGTAAGCAAATTAGTGCATTAGTGCTTTTGTGTAATTAGACTTTTACATGTTAGGTCATCCACTGCTGAAGAATTGTGCTGCAATTGAACAGGACACAGGAAAGTGTAGATCATGTAGATGCAGCTGGAAGAAGCACATGTATCTCACTTTGGAGTACAATTTCGTTAAGAAACATTTACTTGGCAAAGAGAAAATAACAGAAATTGTCAATGAAAGAAGTTATGCTCAACGAATTCAACTGCTAACTGGCGCAATCGAAAAATTGAGAAGTGATTTAATTTGTGAATTGGACAGTCTGCAGATTTTCAACGCTATCTATGGCCATTTGTTGGAGAAATGCTCAAATACTGTAAGCTTAATTTGTTATTATACGAAAACATTGTTCTTAAACATTATTCTCATTTAATCCAGTCGTACAGTCGATTCACTGAGCCATATTTGGATGTGTTGATGGAAGAAGAGCGCAAGAAAAGTGCAGCCATTGCCAACTACAAAATATATGCTCAAGAAGCATGCAAGATTTTGGATGAATTGAAACACAGTCAAGCAGCACGAATTGATCAAGTGAGACAGTCAATCCAAGAAGGGAGATTACCTGATTTTGACCTCAAAAGTATCAATTCTCTGTGTGATGATTTGTACAAATTGGACTTGAGTGGACCGAAATTGAGACATTTGATTCAAGCATTCAACAGTGCAGAACAAAATCAACACATTGAACATGAGCACATTGAACGAATTGGACTTAATCTCACTGAGCAGTAATTGAAGTTTGACGTGCATGTTGTAAGAATCGTATTACACAAATAAATTAAGTCTAGAAATAAATAAATAATTAATTAAAAGAGTGAAAGAACTACACTGAAATTTTTTTTACCACAATCTTGAAACTAGCAATCAACGTGGTAGTCGGGCTGGACGCAGTGGCCTGCCCAGTGGGCACAACACTGGCTATTCGGTCGGTTTAGTGTAAATTACACTGTGTAATCGAGTGATCGATCGCCATTTTGTCATGTTCAATTTGACGATGTTACGATATTGATCTAATTGCTCTTCTCGGAATTGCAGTTTGTTTTCGACTAACTACAAGCGAGCCACTATGAATGAGTGAATCACTTATTTCGACTAATAATTTGCCGCAATTCAACAAGCGATGCCAAACTGTTTAAATTGCTGTTGTTGTAGTTGAAGGTTAACTTTGTTAGATCGTCCATGATCGCCCATCCTTCTAATGTACGTGTGCAATGCTGTAATCCACAAACTCTTGGTGGCAATACTTTTGTATCATTTGTGTTCAACACTAGCTTGCACAGTACATAAACAGCCCGAAGCTGTCATCTTTATAAGATTCTCATTTCAAGCTTGAATTTTAAAGGGTTTGTGATGATTATAAAATTTAATAAATTAAGATTTTGATATTTCCAAAGATAAAATGCAAAACAAAGAAATGGGCAACCATTTCCCATCTCACGGGAATAACTCAAAACATCAGGAACATGCGGAAAGAGAGAAAAATGACAAGTCCAAACAAAAAGTCCAGACACCAGCTCAATATCGTAAAGATGTACTCGAAGAGAAGCCCAAAGCAAAGGTTGTTTTAGGTAATTTGAACGATCCAACGAAACAAACCTTCACCAACAACTGTCGAAATCAAGGACAAGACCCCCGAATGCATTTGAACAATCGTAACATGACTGAACAAAATTGTTCTACCAAGTGCCAATCCAATTCTACTAACTCGAATGTACAGTCTAAAAAGCATGTTTCTTCGTTTGCTGTTACCAATCAACTGCAAAATCAATATCAAGAAATTCAAGGAAAACAAGAATTGATGATTTCACCATCAAAGTCACACACTAATCAAATGTCTGTGATGAACAATCCAACAAATGATGATCAAATTGTCACTGAACTTGTTGGTGTTGATATGAAATTGGAATCTATCTTGGCAGAAAGCATTGCACAAGCACGACATGCGTTCAAGAATCGAAAGATTGCAGCCACTCAAAAAGTGCCAGAGTACAACATTCTGTTGTTGGGTGAGTCCGGTGCTGGAAAGTCGACCACAATCAATGCATTCGCCAACTATGTCAAGTATGGCACTTTTGAGTCTGCGGCTTCTGTGCCAAATTTTGCCGAGCTGATTTCTTCTAAATTTATGCTCACTGATCCCGAAACTGGCGATGAATTTCCCATCTGCTCAGGCAGTGATACAAACGAGTGCCACACGAGTGCAGGCGTTTCGAGCACTCAATCCCCGATGGCATATCAGTTTCTGTACCACGACAAATTGGTTCGCATCATTGACACGCCAGGCATGGGCGACACCAGAGGACTGCTGGTGGATAAACAGAATTTCGATAGAATTCTACAATATTTGACGCATTACAAAGAGTTGCACGCCATTTGCATTTTAATCAAAGCAAACGAGTCAAGACAAGTTGCATCGTTTCGATATTGCATCACTGAGCTGTTGTCTCACCTGCATCGAAATGCATGCCAAAACATTATATTCTGCTTCACCTTTAGTCGAAACACTTTCTATCGACCAGGAGATGGATTCTTCTCATTGAAAAGTTTCCTCGCTGAAGAATTCCCCGACATGGATCTTGAACTGCGCAATGGTGTAAATTGTTTCTTTGTGGACAACGAAGCATATCGCTTTCTGGTGGCAAAAAAATGTCACTACCCTTTCTTGCCAGAACAGGCTAAATCGTACAAAGAAAGTTGGGACAAATCATCACTTGCTACTAGTAAAATGATTGAACGAATGTTGTCTTTGACGCCACACAATTTGGAGGAAACATTTGAGTTGAACAAGGCACAAAAGCTGGTCATCTCACTTGCACAGCCAATGGTGCAGCTGCAGAGAAACATGATTGATAAAATTAAACAAATTGGCAAATTGGATGATTCTTGTTCGGAAAATTCGCTTCAAACTCCGCAAGCTTGGAAGAATATCTTAAGTGTTTCAAGCAATGAGTTGGAAGTTCGGAGATTGGACTACCCTGCGGTGGTTTGTACTGCAACAGAATGCACTCAAGTGAGACAACTGAAGGATGGACAGAACATACTGCAGTACAGTGCTCGATGTCATCCACAATGTACCGAAATTGAAATTGAGAACAATTCTCTTGGTAGGTGTTGTGTAATGATGCTTTAGTCTTTATAAACCAAAACAATTTTTCAGGTCATCCACTATTGGCGAACTGTGCCACTATTGACGCCAACTCTGGAAAGTGTCGATCGTGTGGTTGTAGCTGGAAAATGCATATGTACATTAATGTTGAGTACACTTTCACAAAGAGATATTTACTTGGTGAACAAAGAGTTACGCAAATTTGGCAAGAGAAAATAAACGCTACAAAGTTTAAAATGCTCAACGAAGCAATTGAACAATTGGCAAGCGACTTGATTTCCGAATTGATTAGTCTCCAGGTTTTCAACGGAATATTTGGCTATTTGTTGGAGAAATATTCAAATTCTGTAAGTTGAATTTAGTATTAAACAATTTATTGACACTAATCACATGCTTCTTTTTAATTTAGTCTTACTGTCGATTCACTGAGCCATATTTGAATGTACTAATGGAAGAGGAGCGCAAGAAAATAGCTGCCATCCCTAACTATCCACAAGAATCATTTCAGTCATTGGAAGAGTTAAAAAGCAATCAAACGGGAAAAATTGACAATGTAAAAGAGTGGGTTCGAGAGGGCAAATTGAACGATTATGAGCTCAAAAGTGTACATTCTCTGTGTGGCCGTTTGTTTCAATTGAAGTGGAGTGGACCAAAATTGAGGCAGCTCATTGAGACATTAAACAACGCAGAGAGTCGATCGAAAGTGGATCACGTCGAAAGACTTGGCCTCAATCTCTCTGTGGAATAATTTCATATTGTATGTCCTAACAATGTTGCACACTGAATCTAATAAACTATTAATTAAAATTAATTAAAAATTGTTCATTGGAGAAATAATCAATTGATTGCCATTGCTGCAACATTTGCTGGACTTTTAATTTAAAAGAAAAACTCATTTCATTGCACTACAATTTGTAGCAATTCATTAACCCCCAATGTAAGATAATTGAGAAACCTTGTTTGGTACTGTAATTTCATTTTCATTGATTGATAAACATATTCCCACAAAATCATCAGACGATGGGTCAAATTTTATCACCAAACATTAAAGATTACTCATATGCACCTAACCATTTTATGAGAAAATGTTTGTTTGAGAGCGAAAAAGAACGCACTATCAAGACAAACTATCATACATCTCTGCATGTGTCAATAAATTAGTCAGAAAACAGTAACCACACCAGTGGTAACTAATTCCTAGAAGGGCGCCAAATTAGATCGATATCAATGTGGAGACAAATTGTGCAGCGACATCAACAAAGAGCATAAATTGTATTCAATGACTGTCAAGAAATGTCTTCAGTACACGAATGTACTGATAATGCACTAGACAACTAGACTTGCTGTCAATCACTTTAATCTACTAATTATTGCTAAAATTGTATATTGAAGCAAAACCGCAGAATATTGCAGTATGAATAGTTTCAAGAGTTGACAGGAGACAACATAAACAAAATAAACTGAATGAATCATACAAAGTACATTTATTAAAGTTTTATACTAAAAGAGTTTAAAGCCACCAAAAGCAGAGGAACTGACAGTGCCTCCGGTCTTTTCAACAAAATTATTGAAATTCTTTTTGTTCATAAATTCAGTATTCTTGAGCATCTGTGCAAACTGTGGCCCAGTGTGCTTCAAACGACAGAGCTGATCTCGATAGTTGAAAATGTCAGCAATTTTGATTGGGCTTTTTGACTTGTTCTTGATTGCCCTGGTCAGAATGTCCACATTCTTCAGATGAGTTGCTTTCATCATTTCGAGTGAATTCAACTTTGTTTGAGGATAATCATTGACAGCGCCCATCTTTTTCTTTTCTTCATTTATCAACAAGTTGAGATAGGGTTCAAGGAATTTATTGTATGGCGTGGTGGAATGCTCAATGAGAATGTACGCAAACTTTGCCGCAATATCATCAATCTCTCGAATCTCTTGTTCCATTTCTTGTTCAGTTCTTTTCAAGTCTTGAATCACGGAGTTTGTGTTTGCAATCGCATCCTCCACGTTATTCACTTCCTTTTGTTTGTTCTTATCAGTGATGAAACGTTTCACTTTTTTGAATGTACAAGTAAGGTGCATGTGCACCTGCCAAGAGCATCCACATTTATCACATTTTGTTCCACTGCTGTCCATTGCGGCACAATTCTGCAATTCTGGATGCCCTAAAATGATACAAATTTAAATGATAAATATGGTACTCAAAATGAATGTGTTCCACTTACCAACTTTGTTCACTTGCACACCACTTAACCCACAGCCTTCGTGACACCGTTGAACATAGTTAATCTTTACTTCATCCTGATACTTAACTGTCTCTACGCACACAGTGCACACAGTAGTTGGATACTTCAGATTTTCCTGCACTAAATCATCCACACTAATGTTTAAGTCTTTTTGTAAATCAGTTTTGCTTTGAATCCTATTCTGTAGCTCTTTCTCTTTGTCCTTGAGGTATGATTTGTTTGAATCGAGAGTATCTTTCAGTCTCACCATTGGCTCTGCAATTTCGTAGATCAACTTTCGAGCACTGTTGAGTGAGGTGGTATTTTCGAGATCGTGTGGCTTCATTGCGGTGATGTAGGAAAACATTTTGACACTCTGCTCAACTGACTTGTCCCAACTGTCTTTAAAGCATTTGGCTTGATCATCATCAAACTGGTAACCTGACTTTTTAGCCAACAAAAACCGATAAGCCTCGTTGTCAATAAAATAGCAATTTTTCTTTTGTATTCAATTCAATTTGAACTTCTTTAAGTTCATTCTTTAAGAAGCTTTTCAGTGTGAAGAATCCATCGCCAGCCCGGTAGTATGTGTCTCGACTAAAGGTAAAACAAAATACAATGTTTTCACATGCACTTTTGTGCAAATGGGTGAGCAACTCAGTGATGCAATACTTGAAAAATGGAGTTTGCCGATTCTCATTAGACTTGGCCAAAATCAAGATTCCATGCAAATCTTTGAAACTATGCAGCATGCTCAAAATTTGGTTAAAATTTTCGTTGTCCTGATCAATTCCGCATGTGTCACCAATGCCAGGAGTATCAATCAACCGAATCACGCTATTGCCACACTGGAATTTGTATGTGCGAGGTAGTCTTGTACTCGACTTTCCAACTTCACCGCCGGACAAGCCTAATTCGTTATCATCAGTGCCAGATTGAATGGTGACAGGTTCGTCATTATCCGGATCAGCCAACACAAATTTGGATGCAATCAATTCCACAAATGATCTTTTGTTCGCTTCCTCAAATGTCGAATATTGAATGTAATTGGCCAGCGCATTGATTGTCGTTGATTTGCCTGCGCCCGTTGCTCCAAGCAGCAAAATGTTGTATTCATTTCTGGAAGAGCTTGATTTATTTCGAAGAAAATTCATTTTGGTTTCAAAAATGGTTATTCTATTTCTAAATAATAATAGTTGGTCAATAAAATAAAATAATAGAGAGTAAACCTTTGATTGAATGTCAAACGTGCGAAGGCTTTAAGACGACTGATCAAGTTTCAGTTTACAGCAAAAATTATAAAACAGAAATTGCATCATGTCAAAAAAGGGTAATAGGCGGTTCCTAATTAGCCACAATCAACCATTACGCATCATTATACATTTGATTTGTACAAGCTCGAGTTGCAAATGAAATATGATTTGACTGCAATTCAGAAGAAAACATTAACATCGACGATGGTATATATCGCCTCAATTGCCTAAAGCACATTTGATTTGCAGGAGATTTCAATTTTGTTCAATGCACTAGAACGGAAGCTGAGAGATGCATATGGACACAACATCAAAGCAATCACACATTTGAGTGAGTTGCACTTATGTGGCATGTGTGAAAATTTCAGAAAAAATCTGTAATGAGTGATTCCAAGAAGGACGCAAAATTAGATCAATATCAACACTGACAAACAGTGAGGCGAAATTAAGTTAATGATTAACAAAGAGCACGCATTGATAGACAAGTCATGAGAATGCACTTGTAGATTTTGGTGACATATTCGTTTTCACCGGAAAACTACAAATTAATAGTAAAATTATATTGGGTGAGCGAGAACGTGAGAACCATTGAATTGATGATCGACATATCAACAAGTCATTCGCATATGTTGTGTTCATTGAATACATTGAATTGGATCGGCCGTTCAAACTCTTCGTACTCTTGTTCATTCAATTAAAGGTTTGCTATTGATTGATTAATTAATCAAATTTTAATTTTGCAATTTTAGAAAAACACTTTTATAGTCAAGATGAGTTTGCTTCAAAATATATCAAATTCTTGCAGAAAAAGAGTACAACATTTTGCTGCTTGGAGCAACGGGCACAGGCAAATCAACGACAATCAATGCGCTTGCAAATTACATGCAATATTCAACATTTGAGGAAGCAATCAAAAGGCCATTAGTTGAGTTGATTGCGTCCAAATTTGTATTGGCACATCCAGAAACTGATGAACCTGTCATCATTCAATCTGGCAGAGACGATAATGAATTGGGTTTGTTCGGCAGTGAAGTAGGAAAGTCCAGTACAAGACTGCCGCAAACATACAAATTCCAGTGTGGCAATAGTGTGATTCGGTTGATCGACACGCCTGGCATTGGGGACACTTGTGGAATTGATCAAGACAACAAAAATCTTGACCAAATATTAGGTTTGTTAAATTGTTTCAAAGATTTGCATGGAATTTTGATCTTGCTCAAGTCTAATGAGAATCGGCAAACTCCATTTTTCAAGTACTGCATTATGGAATTGCTCACCTATTTGCACAAAAGTTCATGTGACAACATTGCATTTTGCTTCACCTTCAGTCGAGATAATTTTTACCGTGCTGGTAACGGATTTTTTACACTTAAGAGTTTCTTTGAGAAAGAACTGCAACTGCCAATTGAATTGAGTGCAAAGAAAAATTGTTATTTCATTGACAATGAGGCTTATCGGTTTTTGTTGGCTAAAAAATCTGGATACAGTTTTCCAGATGATCAAGCAAAATTATTTAAAAACAGTTGGGACAAGTCAGTTGAGCAGAGTGTCAAAATGTTTGCCCACATCACCACAATGGAGCCACACGATCTAGAAAAGACGACTTTGTTGAACAGTGCTCGTAAGTTGATCTATGAAATTGCAGAACCAATGGTGAGACTGAAAGAAACTCTCGACTCGAACAAATCGCACCTCAATGACAAAGAAAATGAATTGCAAAATTTAAATCGATCAAAAGTGAATTTGAAACGGAATTTAGAAATTACTGTCGACTATCTCGAACAGATCAATTTGCAGTATCCGACTACTGTGTGCACTGCTGCTAGTTGCACTGAGACTATCGTTTATAGGAATGAACAACGAATTAACTACATTCAAAGGTGTCATGAAAATTGTAAAGAAATAAAAAGCTTGAAGACAAATCGTATTGGTGAGCATAAAGTAACAATTTATGACACATAATTATAATTATTACAAATATTATATTATAGGTCATGCAGCTTTACAAAATTGCTGGTCAATGAACTACTCTGGATTGAATTGCACAAAATGTGGTTGCTCTTGGCAAGTGCACATGCACATTACCTGTATGTTCAGGAAAGTGAAACGCTCCATCGTCGATTCAAACAGACAGAAAGAAGTCAATGATGTGGATTGTGCCATTTCAAACACAAATTACAAAATTCGAGAATTGAAAAATATTATACACGAACTGGAACAGGAGATGTTGGTGGTAGAGGAGATTGGATCAAAGTTTGGGTCTATTCTGATTGAGCACTCAATCGCGCCATACAACAAATTCTATTTACCTTATCTGAATTTGCTGATCAATGAGGAAAAGAAAAATATTGGAGCTGTCAAAAGTTATCACAGTCAAGCAAAGTTGAATTCCCTCGAAATGATGAAAGCAACCCATTTGAAGAAAGTGGACATTTTGAATAGGGCAATCAAGAACAGATCTAAAAGTACAATCGAAATTGTTGACATTTTCAATTATCGAGATCAGCTCTGTCGTTTGAAGCACACTGGAGCACAGTTTGCACAAATGCTCAACAATACTGAATTTATGAACAAAAATAATTTCAAGTTTGTCGAAAAGACTGGAGGCACTGTTACTTCCACTGCATTTTGTGATTCTGATGACCGATCAAGAAACGGCGGTGCTTCTGCAAGAGAACAATCTTCGACTTTTCAATCAAACATCAAAGGAAATATTACTAGACAAGAAAGAAGCGACAAAACCCAGCTCTACAATAACAGTAATGTTTCTCAAATATTAACTATCGTTGTCCTTATTTTATGCATTGCAGGCATGCATCTCTTCAATAAGTGGTCGACAGGTTGATTCTATTCAACGAAGATTTGAACTTGATTTGATTCTTTAATCGGTTCTTCTCAGAATTCAGCGAGCTTTTAACTAGATTAAATAATTTACTCTATCCTGTAATTAATTACTCAATCGTGAAGTAATAAAGCATTTCGTTTTAATTTGCATATCTATCTCAAGATACTTTTCCGGTACAAATATTTGTTTAAGGATAAAGTCGGGTGCTTCAGGTGTCTGACTGTTTGTCGGTGTAATAATATATTATACATATACGCTGCTGTGTTGCTACCAATAAAGTGAGGGTTCATTGTCACTTACCTGTATAAAACCATAAATTGTCACAAGGTCAATTCAGTTGTGTGTGTACGTTAAACTTACGCTCCGATAAGGTGTGCAAACAATCCTACTCGACAACGATCGTTCACTTGGAGGTAACAAACTTAGAGAGGAAGGTTCGAATGGAATCACTTTTACAATACTTCTCCATTTGCTGATAAGAGTCGAGACTGCTGTTGTTTGACGATGGTCATGTGCCATACATTATATAACCGTTGGAAAATTATTACACTTAAGAATGTAATGGGATCACTTTAGTTGATTTTTGTGTTATAAGAAAAAATATATTCCTTGGCGTGACTATGAATCGACACATTACTTGATCGGTGTGTTGTGATAAAATGGCTGATGAAATATTGATTGATGCTAATAATGCTCCGACCATTGGTCGTGGCTTTTCACTTTTGACAGCCACAACTTTTATTGTTGGTGAAGTGGCTGGAGGTAATTGAGATTTTGAGTTTTACTTGATGTTTTAATACAGAACTAATTTTTTAGGCAGTATTTTTACTAGAATGAGCAGTATTTATTTAGATAAATGAGCAGTAATTAAATTAACAAATGAGCAGTATAAAATTAATATTTGAGCAGTAAATAAATCATTATTGGACAGTTTATTTAATAATTGAACAGTATTTTCAAATAAATAGCACCCGTTTTAATATATTTATTTGTTTGTACATTCAAGGTGGAATCCTTTCATTGCCACACGCAACTGCACAAGCAGGATGGTCTGGTCTGGTGATGATACTGTTCTGTGCAGCCTGTGCAGGCATATCTGGACTTTGTCTCGCAAAATCGTGGATGATTCTCGAGGAACGTTATTTCCAGTATCGAGATGGTCTCACTCGAAAGCCTTTTGCCACCATTGGACTTCACGCCTTTGGACCGTACATGAGTGTGCTCGTGTCTGTACTGTTGAATGTCACCCGAATTGGTGCGTCCACAGTTTTTCTACTGCTCACCAGTAAACTCATTCTGGCACTCACTTCCACCTTCGTTCAACTGTCCTTCTGTGAATGGATTCCAATTGTGGCTGCAGTGTTGGCAGTGCCATTTTGGCTCGGTTCACCTGCAGACTTTTGGCCTATTGCCTACATTGCTATGGTTTCCACAATTGTGGGCTCTATTCTATTAATCATTGACATTGCAATTGAGATCGCGATGAATGGCCCAAGTGAGGACTTTCATGTGGACGGACTGGAAACATTTTCAACTGCATTTGGAACAATTCTATTTGCTTTTGGCGGTGCATCGGCTTTTCCCAACTTTCAAAATGATATGAAACATAAGGAGAAATTTCCTTTAGCTGTTATTTTTGGATTTATTGGTTTGTGTTGATGAATTAATGTTTCGACTTGATGTTAATATATTTAATTTAAGGTCTAATTCTGCTCTATCTCCCAACCGCGGGCCTTGGCTACGGTGCATTTGGCTTTCATGTTCAAAATAGCATTCTCGAAAGTCTTGAATCAAATTGGCTCATCACGGTCATTCAGTTTTGCTTCTTTGTGCACTGTTTAGCGGTGATTATTATCATCATCAATCCAGTCTATCTGGATATGGAAGAACTGTTGCGCATTCCAAAAGGCAAACTGATTTGATGCAATTTCAATTGTAAAAAATTTAACATTCATTTGGTATTTAACAGAATTCAACTGGAAGCGATGTGTCTTTCGAACGGCAATTCTTGTGCTGATGACCGCCATTGGTGAAACCTTTCCCAGCTTTGGACAAATACTAGACCTGATCGGTGGTAGCACTGTGGCACTGATGGCATTCGTTTTACCGCCAATATTTTACGTTAAACTGTGTCAAGATGAGTCCGATGCGGGTTGGATTAAACGGTATGAAGGCAAATTGAATTATACTAAAATTAACTATATTTACCCAAAAACAGTGAAATTCCACTTTACATGTTGATCGTGTACGGGATCATTGTAGTGAGCGGAATTGTAGGTGGAATTGCTTCGACTTATTCCACGCTCAAGCACTGGACTCCACTCGATTCGGCATGTTATATTGCTCGCGCGAACAAGACTTATTATTAAAGTCGATATTTTTATTTTATATCAAATTGAATAATAAAATGTTATATCTAATAAATCATTTTTATGAATTCCTGGCATTTTGAAGGAAATATTTCTGTAACTCTTCAGTTGAACGACCCTTTGTTTCGGGCACAAAGATTATGGTGTACACCACTGAGAGTACACTACAGCCCGCAAAGAGCCAATAAGTGCCCCATCTGTGCAGCTGTGCAGTGAGCACATCCGAATATTTGATAATCACAAATGCAAGTCCCCAGTTGGTGACACTCACCAGACAGCTCACAAGTGGAATCTCCTGTCTAGGTGTCATTTCACCCGGTATCAGCCATGGAATTGGACCAAATCCCAGGGAATACATCACCACAAAGAGTATCAAACAAGCAACCGGAATCCAACTGCTGTCTGGATGAATTACTTTGTAGTAGTAACCCATGGCGGACAGTGCCACCACCTGACCAATGCCCGATAAAATCAACAGCATTTTACGTCCCAACCTGTCCATTACAAAGGCTGAATGAACAGTGGCACACACTAGGGCTGCACTCAGGATGATTGATGCTATGTTCGAGTTGATGGACAGATCAAAAATGTTCATCAGATTGAACCAAAAAGTATTGATGCCAGAAAACTGCTGAAAAGTCATCAATATGACTGAAATGATAACAGGCCGATAGACATCTGCCCGTTTGAGATTTGCAAATGCAAGTGCATTTCCGTGTAGTCTTGAACGTATGCGTTGTTCGAGTTCGGCCAGCTCCTCGTCGATGTCACTTTTCTTGTCTCGCAAGATGGCGAGTGCATTTCGGGCTTCATCACCATCACCACTCTCCATCAGTCTCATTGGCGATTCAATGCCGAAGAAAAACATACCAAACGAACAAATCAGCCCGGGCACAACCGAGACATAGGACAGATGATTCCACTCAAGCAGTGAACCAAAGCAGACTTGGTAGAACAAACCAAAACAGATCATAATGTGAAAAGCAGCCCCAAAGGAGCCTCTTCTGTTGGGTGTTGCAATGTCGATCACATAAACGGGCAATGCATTGCAGATGATTCCAGCATAGAAGCCAGTTGTAAAGCGACCAATTATGATCAAAACAAAATTTCGAGCATAACAAATGCACACCCAGCCAATTAGATTTGGTATGCCAGTGCAAATCAGTGTTTTACGCCGTCCAATGAAGCGAATTATGAAAGCTTTTGACATAAGAATAAAATTATAATTAATTAAGTGAAGTCACATTTCGAGTCAACAAACCTGCAAACAAACTTCCACTCACTGCACCAAGAGTAATCGAATTGATAATCCACGATTCGTATGAAGCGTCTTCTTCCAAAGTGGTCACAGTTGTGCCATTTTTGCACGTTCGTATTTGTGGAACACTGCCTGGTTTCTTAAGGCTCGCCAATGCAGTGCCACTCCATACTTGAAAATATATTAAAATATATAATAATGCAAATAATAGTCACACTTTACTTACTAATGACACAGCCAGTTGCCATTGCGCCAAACAAGGCAAACAGTGCCGACACGTACATTCGAATTGATGCTATGCGTTTGGACATTCTTGTATCAATTGTCAATGTCAAAATGTTGTGTTTTACTGATGAATCATTATGATCAGTGATGATTATATTAGTTGGAAAACCCCAAATTTATAAACCAACAATATAAATCAATCATAACAAAAACATTTGCCGTTTGTTAATCAAATCAATCAAATTCAAATCACGTCATTCGTGTATTTGCCAAAGTTGTCAAAGCAAAGTCATTACAATTACATTCGTGATTATTTCTATAGACAACCTGGCGCCTTTTGCCATATTCTTTCACACAAAATTATATTTACATACTAATGAACGCGATCTGTCTGTGTTAACTTTAACTCACTTGTGCCAATAGTTACCAAAAGTATTTTCCCGTTTAATTGTGAGATAAAATATATATATTATTTAAAATATTGGTATACCATGGTTATTACATGTGTGAGTTTTATTACTCAATACAAATGCTATTTATTTGTTCTCTCTTGTAAGTGTGCAATTTCGTGTTGAGGTACAGTGTGATTCAAATGGAAAAGTTTAATTTCCGTGCATCTTGATTGAAACACGCGATATTTTGTTATGACACAAAAGTAAAAGAAGATAATAATGTGATTCGATTCGATTGGAAAATATGACATTTTTGGTTTGTTTTGATTTATGAAGTTTTGCTATCGTCTGGAAAATTCACATTGCGAGCTAATTTACTTTTGTTGTGCATTATAATTTGGACAAACTGTACCACATTTGACTGCTTTAATCTTATAATTTAAAATCACAATTGGATTGACAAATCAAATCAAATCAAAATGTGTTGATTAATCACAAATCAAGTATGTTGGCGTTAAGTTATGGTATTAGGTGATACTTAAATGCGTTTGGCACATGTCCAATCATAATAACAATTTGTTAAGATGTAAATTACTGAAAGTGTATAACTGCATTCAGTTATTTTGTATCCTTCTTACAATGGCTCGCATTAAAATCTTTAATTTCGCTATTATAAGCTTAATGTTCTTACTACATTCTCAAAGTAGGAAACGGCAACAAATGTTCATTAATTCATAATTGTTCTCATTTTAGATGTTCAAACTGAAAATTGGCTACAAATGAGCGAAGACAATTGGCCTCAACCGGATCATCAAGATGTTGGCCAAAACAAGCAATTCAATGTATTCCACATGGAAGACAACAAACAATTGCTTGCATTCAACAAACACTTATCCGACTTTATGGCGGACATTGATTTAACTTTTAGGGCAAGTTTCGGTCATTTTGTTTATCACAATATTTTACATACCATTTTGTCTTTGCAGTTTTGGACAAACGACAATCTTGGTTTGTTTCGTTCTCAACCAAACAAAAATGCCCGACCAATTGATTTACACTTGGACTTGGAAAAACAGTGGACTCCCATTTACTTGAACCAGATGAGCAAACATGATTGGGACAGTTACACTTTACTTTCTGCATCGCCGAATTATTTGATTGCGTTTAAAGATGTTCAGGGTAAGTGCGGTTGACACAAAATTATCGTCTTTATTAAATTAAAGACTCTTAAATTGGTCAAACGCTGTCTGTGTATATCTCTTAACAGCTGACAGTCAGCTGATTTTAGTCTTTCCTGTCAATTTGTCAATATTTACTTTGTGCTTTAGTTTAATTGAATTTTCACAAAATTAAACCGACCTAACTTGTATATTTTACTCTAGTGAATTATACTGGAAAAGTGTCCGTGTCTCAATTGGAATCGTCTTCAATCCATGGTTACAAGACCAGCCCTAACGAACTATCCAAAAGCATTTCTCACCCATCCAGCATTATAAGTGTTAAATCGCGAACTGGAAAAATTACTCTACAAGACAAAATCAACTTTGATCCCAAAGGAAACAGCTACGATTTGATAGAATTTAATCTTCAAATGTACCCAGAGAAGAGCAGCATGTACAAATACTGTCAAATTCGATATAACCTCTCTGTGGATCAATGTTATCTTTACCCAGAACAATGCACTAACGAAGGAATAGGCGTTCAGTGTGAAATTGTTCCTGACGATGTGCACCCAAACATAGAACAAATCAAATCGTTTACCATTTCATTGCAAAACGAAACTCAACAAGCATTTGCACTCTTCTCACCGAGGTCAATCATTTGGGATGACACAAACAAACAATTTCCCCGACATTCATACGTTCAAAATTACTTTTTGCCTCATCCCTCCCAATATGGACAAACATACTCAATTAATCTTTCTAACCCTATTCTCACGATTATAGATTCTCAACCCGATGGCCAAGACATGTGCTATCATATGATCATCTCGGAATGGCTTCCTCATGTGGCGATTTATTTAACGCTGCCAAACATGAAGCAAGGAATCGAGTTGGTCACTTACACCAATGGAGTGGAAATGTTTTGTTTGAATGATTTTGTTGCGTTGAGAAATATGAAAAACTATCAACTAACATTTAAAATATTTCATATTGAAAAATTTGAAAAGGACATTGATCTTGTACTCGTCAAGGAGGTAAATATGGCAAAATTTAATCTTAAAAGCCCACGTCAGTCCACACCAAACAAACAACACCTTGACCAACTAACCCAATCTTGGTACTATTCAACGGAAGATGTACACAATTTTCAAATTACAGCCGAACCAAATGAAATGGCAAATTTGTTTGTCTGTGATGTTGTGGCCAATTGTCTTCCGTACAAGAAAGAGTCCAACAGCAAACAAATTGTTTATACCATTCCGGAGAAGTACTCAGAATTCATGAACAATTCACCATTTGTCCGAATTAAAAGTGAAGATGAAGGTCTCAACAGATTGCGTATGTTTCAATTTGATTATCACACGTAAGTAAATTTTGATTATAAAACTATTTACTATTTATTTATTGTATTTCTTCATTTAGATCTCACAAAATTGCTCTACAAAAAATTAAATCTCAAATCCAATTTGAAAATGCACTGCTCAACTCTGCTAAACTCAATACTAACGACATAATAACATTCGACATTGCTAAACCAAACATTGACAACTTGTTCAACATTAGCATTCCAATTAATCATGTTGATTTACGACTTTATTACTTGAAATTTATAGTAAAGCCCTTGGATTCGAAACAAATGATCACTTTGAAGAAACTTAGATTCGAGTATTACGATTCAACAAGAAATGGTTTAGATTTAACAGAAATTTTCATGCTCAAAAGTTTTCACAAGCAAACCGAATCTATTTTATCAATTTCTACCGAAGAAATGTTTCATTATGAATCGTTTGATGTCATCAATTCGAAAGTTAATGGACATTTCTATGTTGAATTTGAAGTAAAAACAAAATTGAAAATTCAAATAACTCTTGAAGATAAACACGATCTTCAAACGCGAAATATTACTTATAAACTTCTTCCAGCAAATCTGCCTAAAAATGGCAAACATTTTGTTCTAAATAAAGACATCCCAAAAGCTATAATCTCCACTGGGTTAGTCCGTGCTGGATTCAATCGTAAAGTACCAGATTTCAACATTCGAGTATCGTTTAAGTCCACAAAGTTTTATCAAGAAGAAATTCACATCAAATCACTAATCACAAGTGATGCATTGAACATTGTCAAGTCTAAACAAATTACCTTAAAATCAAATCTGCAAAGTGAAACAATTTTTGAGGACAAAAATGACAATGAAACTTCTTTTGAACGCATTTCAAGTTTCTTCGAGTTGACTTACGTGATTGAGCTCAACAACAGCAACACAAATCAACAGATTGAGTTTGTGGTTGAGCGATTTGAAATGGCCGATCCTGATGTTCACACAGAAATTCAGACCAATGGACCTGTGTTTGCAACTTATGATTCAAAATATCATCAAATGGTTTGTCCGACAAATTTTAAGTTTGATAACAACAATAAAACTTGTCAACTGGACACTGTTTACCGGCACGTCTCTGCACAATGTTCCACGCCCGACTGTGCAAACATCTTCAACCATCCTCTACCGTACACTCGCAAATATTTCAACCCTAATTCTAATGTTCATTCTCAGTACTACATTCCATATCAGGACAACAGTCGACCAAACCAACCACCAACCAGTTATATTCGCATTGATAAAGACAAACAATTGAACAACACGGACTTTTGCATTAATTTTGCTTATGAGGCAGCAAATTCTTCTCTGTTGATAAGTGCAGACATTTCTCAAGCACATCCATTGAGCATTGAATATCCATTGAGCCGAAAAAGTGTTCAGAACGGCAAAATCTGTGCAAGTCTACTGACCTATGAAGCATCCTCAGTAGAGTCTTTATACTTTCGAATGCCAATCGAAAGAGTCAACTTTAATCTCGACTCAAGCTATTTGGAAATGTTGAGTTTTGATTATCCAGACAGTGGAAATCACGTACTAAAAGAAGGAATTTATTATGGAAAACAATCAATCAATAACTTTTTCGAGGCTTCAAAAGATTCTTTGATCAAACTGTCAAATGACAACAAAGTTTTAGAGTTTAAAATAATTAAATTGCAAGAAAAAGTCAAAGCTTTCAAATCTGGTGTTACAGCAAAACTTTTTGATAGCCATCTTCGTAGTAAATGGATTAAAGTCCCATCAGGAAAGTTAAACCAAATTCAAATCAATCTCAAACATGAAGTAGCCAATAACTTTCCTAATGATTCTTATGAAGTCACTTTAACTGTTTCATCGCCAAATCAGCCAAATCTTATTGAGAAAAATTTTCTCGCCTTCAAAAATAGTACAACAAATCAATTTAATTTTGCTTCAAAAGTTTATTCCTATCAAATTGCGATACAAATTCGAATTGATTTGTCAAAATTATCACTCAAAGAAGATGAATTCACCTTAAATATGTCTGAATTGTCCGTAAATGATCCGTGTTGGACTGATACATTTCAAGTCTGCCACAGCCATGGTACATGTAAACGAAACTATGAACAGTTTAGTTCAACTTGTGAGTGTAATGTTGGTTTTAGTGTGCACGATCAATGCAAATCGATTGATTATTGCGCTAAAGTGAACAATGCAACTGGTAAAGCAAATCAACAAATTTGTATTGATCAAAAGCTGAAATGTCTCAACATATTGGAAACATTCGAATGTCAATGTAAGGATAGTGCAACTCAATGGAATCCGATCACATCTAGGTAAACGTGCTTATAATTATTTGATAATTATTAAATTATTTCTAAACTTTTAGCTGCATTCGAACCGAAATTGCCAAATGTGCAGACGAAAATCAAATTCAACAATTAATGCAAAACAATTTTCAATGTGTTTGCAATGAAGATGAAGGTTATTTCGAGTTGGAAGCTGGTCAGCCTTGTCAGAAGTACGATCCGTGCAATATTGAACATCGTAAAGACAAGAGTGCAATGCAAACTAGTGCAAAACGTGTTTGCATTGACCCGAAAGCAAAATGCAGTGCCGTGAAGCCAATTGCATCTAGTGACTACGAATGCATTTGTGAAACGGGATACTTCAATGCTGACGGTGAGTGAATAACTTTTTTTATTCAAAAATTTAAAAATTTAATTTCAGGATTGAAAACTCAGAACGTAAAATGCATTCCCGATTTGTGCAAAACTTGTGAACAAACTTGTGATCTCAACAAGACTACCAATGAATACGAATGTCAATGTAACCGAAACTACAAAATCATCGATGGAAAATGTGTTCCAAATGAAACCATTACTAAAACACTAAAAGCCAATTGCACTCCAATCAAAGAAAGCGAATGTCCAATGCCATTCCTGTCTGAAGATGGACTCACTTGCAAATGTCCGAAGCAATTTATGTTTGAGCCTAAATCTAAATCGTGCGCCATCGCTGAAATAGACAAATGTAGCAAGGTTGAACTCAAGACGGACAAACAACCAGGATGTGCCTGTGAGCAGGCTGGCTTAAAGTTTGATTCGATTACACGCAAATGTGCGAATGAATGCAGTGAAGAAATGGCGAGAAAATGTGGAGAAAAGCAAGCAAACTGTCTAGTTGAACAGGGAAATGGCAAATGTAAATGTCCATTTGGACAAATAGCCTTTGCATCGAATTTGTCCGTGACAGAAGAATGGAAATGTGTGCAGCCTTGTTTGCTGTTAGAAATGCCCGAACTTATTATTCACAAATGTTGGAAACCATTTCAGCACTGTGATTCGTCTAAATTTGTATTTGACCAACTGTACAGCGAAAACATTTTTGTGTATAATAATTCGTCAATTTCGTCAAACTCGGCACATTGTCAATGTGATGTTGGATTTGAGCTGAACTCAAAGAGAGAAGAATGTCAAATAGCTTCAACACCAATTCGATACATCAGAGATGTTCAATTTGATGTTAGTTCAAACGTTCAAGAAGACTATGAAAAGAAAAGATTCTTGACAAAAGTAATTTTATTTCTTTTATTTTTGTTATATTTATTAATTATTAATTATTTTCTTACAAAACCAGATTAAGCGTGCGTTCATTTCCATGATATCTGCATTATTCAGCGGTCCAACACATGAACCAAAATGCACTTTTATGTTGAATGCCCAAAAAATTTCCTGTGATATTGCAATAAGTTCAACACTGAATTCGAGCATGATTCAAGAGAGGCTAACTAAAGCATGCATTCCACTCGGTAGTGATGGCAAAAAGTGTACATTCATGACAGAAGTAATACCGAAATCAGTCAAAACTAATTCAAATGCATTGCTTTGGTTCAGTCAGAGTGACTCGGAAGAAATTGAATCAACCGATCCATTGGTTGCCTACAAAACTTATAAAAATGTTTTGATTTGTGACCAAAGTAAGCTGTTCAATGTGGAGCCAATTGATGTATGTTTTATATGTCGATTGTAATTTTAGTAATTATTCTATACTTTGCAGTACTGCGCCAATTCGGACCGTTGTCCATCGAATTATGCTAATTCGTTGTGCAAGGCCAAATTGCTTGGTAACGAAAATTTGTTTGAATGCATCTGTGATTTGAATATATTCGATGTGCAAACGCTGGTTACAATGGACCAATTCGACCTTCGAATGCAAACTTGTAAACTTAAAAATCTATGCAATGAAAAGAAACTTGCTTACGGTTGCTTAGATCCCGATGCTGTGTGTCATCTAACTTTGCAATATCAAAACGGAACTTACTCGCCACAATCGCACTGTACCTGTCCCAAGTCAAACTTAATACTGAGCAATCGTACTGGAAATTGCACTCAATCCTGTGATGGTTATTGTGCAAATGGTGATTGTGTTCAAAGTGTGCGCAATACAAACAGATTTGTTTGTCATTGTGCTGAGGGATTCACTGGAGAGAGATGTGAGACTAAGTTGATCAACACAACAACCAGTGAAATGAGCACAAACTCATTCAAAATTGCAACTATTGTACTTTCGATCGCTTTGGGTGTTGCTTGTATGGTTCTTGTTGGACTGTTTGCTTGGAGATGTTACAAGAAGAGATCAACGGGATCATTAGACATGTAGTTTAGACTTGCAACTTAATTGTTATAATTACATGTGAACTGTTTTCATGTCAAATTTCATTTTGAAAATTATGTAATGAACAAAGAATAATTCTATTATGAGCAATAGTGAATTGTAAGCTGAAAGCTAAGCTTTATTGGGCAGAAAAAAGATTGACAATGCACTTAATTTCACTGTACATCAAATAAGTCAAGTTGTACTTTATTTATGCATAATGCTCCAAATGGAGATACGAATTAGGTTTCGTGTTTTAGTCAATTTTGACTATATAATGCTGCTGCTGACTAGAGAAACGACATATGAGTCAGAGGGAGTTGTCCGTTTGACTCGCTTTTTGTCTCGACGTTGCTTCTTTTTCTTTTTCTTGGCTTCTTCTGGCGACTCCTCCTCCTCTTCGTTTTGCCTCCTCTTCCGCTTCCGTGCCCACTTGAATCCATAATAGGCGCAGATGGCCAAAAAGACCAATGCCACACCGGAGAGCGCCAAAATCAAGATTAAATAGCTCTCAGGGTCACATTCAATGAAATCGCTCAAAGGCAATTCCACCGCTCGGGAAAATGCATTGTTTTGGTCTTTCTCAATGATTGCGAGTGTTCCATTGCGAGTTAGGAAAACCATCATATGTTCCTGATCGACTGCTGATGGCAAATGGTAATAGAACGCAGCAATAATGTCTTTGTAATCACGGGACAATGGAACTGATACAGCCCATCCACCATTGGGCTCTCTAATGAACAAATCAAATGTTAGTAAAAGCAAGTTCACTAGCAAATAGAACTTACTCGATAGACAAGCTTCTCTTATCAGCTTTGAGCGTATACTTCCAAACAGCATTCCAACCATTTTCCACTTGTTTCATTGTGAATGCGAATGCTTTGGGATGCTCTGTGGAAGTTTGAGATTCGATGCTCATCACAAACTGAGTGGCACCACCAGAGCTTACATGCTTTGTTAGCTCTTGACATTTGGGTGGAGGATTGCGACGTGACTTTCTTAAGACAGCATCGAGATAGTACAACTGGTAGCACATTTGTGACGAGCTCGGCTCGGTGACTTTACCGAGATAGTGATAATTATCTGACTGGCTTATCAAGAAGAAGCTTGTAAAGTTCTTTCCACTGTATTGGGAGTAGGCAGTAAAGTAAGACTTTGTCTTATTGTACAGCTCGCTTGCATTTTGGTAAGGCTTGTCGATGAGCAACTTGTTCTGAACCTTGTTATCTGGATCGAGTACCAAATTATGGAATGGCAACGTGAAGAGGTAGCCTTTTTCAGCGAGAAGATAGAATTTATGATTGTGAGGATCGTTGTAGCCTCTGGTTCCCATTGCTAGAATTTTTAGCTTGCCATCGCGAATCTTGCCGCAAATCTTCTACAAAGACAAAATGACCATTAACAGTTAATACTTGAGAGGAAGGTGAAATGTCACTTACTGCGCTGCTTGGTTGGTACGATGATGTGTCGGTCGATGCAAATGCCAAAACCAGCAGAATGATGATCGTGATTGTCGAAGCCATTCTTTTGAGGCTGTCAATTTAGGCAGAGCACAAGTTGAGACACTTCAAGTGAGAGTGAACAAAAGAGAACAAAAACTAGCTCAAACTTAGGCAAACTAGTACACAACTAGAGTCGTTTTATAGTGAACTATTGAGTGCATGCACAGCTCGAATTCAAAAACTAAACTCGAAGTGAACAATTAGACAATGCCATTTCTCAATTAAGCGTCACCCATTGGTTTTCTAATTTGATTTGATTTGATACATTAAGAAAAAATCAAGCTATGCCATTCAGCAAAACTAACAGAACAACCCTTATTAAATTGATATTAAAATTTTAGCAAACAAATGGGAGATAAATTGGTTTTAATTAATTGAGTTATTTCAATCGATCAATTCAACTGATCGCCGTCGATTGTGTCACTGCACAAGGCGATTCGATCATTTGATTGTATTATTACTACTTTTAATAGAACTTTATAACACAATTACTGTAATGACATTCCGTCAATTAACTGCTGGTTTTTATATTTTCTTGGTTGTTTGTCGAAAAGAGTGTCGTTCATGGCTTTATGTCTTTCTTGTTGTTGTCAATAATAATTTATGATACATTGAACATACAAAGCAATTACACAGGTAATTTTACTAGCGAACAAAGTAACAAAATTTGTACGCTTATTCAGTGCTAATTTAGCACTGTTAAATATATATTTTTATGTTTATGGGATAAAGTTTAGAGCAAAACATTAGCCGTGTAAAATCTGTGCAATAAGTGACTAAGCGACTCTTACAGTGAGAGCTTTCCATTATTGTCAAATGGAGGCTCCATTATGGAGAAGATAGCACTTGTTCAAAGAGTACGTTCGACCAATGGCTATATTTACTGCATTCCTAATTGAATTTCATCGAGGCAATCTGCAATATTGTAATACAAATGCAACTGGTTCACTAAAAATAAATAAACAAACAAACGTTAAATCAGTATGCTTCAAGAACTTAGCCAATACTTAATTATGCATTAATACATGCTTAAAAGTGAGGAATAGTGTAACACACAAGTGATCTAACAAACCTTGCCTTAAAGCAATCACAATTCAATGCGAGACAAACTTGGCTTGACTCTTGCAAGCATGCAACTCAATTGACGTTTAAATTGAATTAATTAATTAATTATATTTATTTGCAAACATTGTTCACAAAATGTTTATGGACGACGACCTTCGGCCTTTTGGATCAACTGGCGCAAAGTTCGCTCCTGTCGGGCCAACTCATCCTCGTCCTTTTGCAGTTCAGCAGCGGATGGGGCTGGCTTGGCTTGGATAGCCTTCACCAGGGACTCGACAACGATGATCTCAGACTGGATTTCCTTGATCTCCTTAGCATTGGGGAACTTGGTCACTGCTTCCTTGGCCTCCTTCACCAATCGTTCGCCTCGGGCAATCAATTGAGCGCCATTCTCACCACGTCGGTCATTACCGCCTCGAACGTGATTGAAGATTTCAATCTCCTCAGAGACACGGTTCTCCAGGTGGAGCAACTCCTCCTCGATAACGTGCACGTGGTGGGCCTGGAATGGCTTGGTAGTGTCGGCAAGTTGTGTCTTGAGGTCCAAAGACAACGCCTCAACCAGAACCAGTTGACGGTCCAAAGCTTGCAACAAGAATCCATTGGTTAGTCGGTGCTCTTGAAGGGTGGCGCGAACACGTTGCAGGAGAGCATCAGCTCGCTTCTCGAGAGTCTCCGCCAAAATTCGTCCATTGTTTACTGGTGCTGGTGTTTGGGCTTTGGAATTGAAACAAAACAAAAAGCATTAAACCCCAATATTCAACATCAAACTACAAACTCACCAACAACCGCGCCAATGAAAAGAACAGCCAAGACAAATTTCATTTTGTTGAGTGTTTGATTGTTTCGCAACCTGCAAGACAAGTGTGACTTCATTCACCAGAATCCCAGTGCTTATATACCGAACATACAGGATACATCTCATTCATTATAATCGCCACTATCCAAGATCAAACTTGTGCCAATTGGTACCTACAGTACACAATTATTACCTCTAGCAAGACACAAGACATTTGGGCACATCTCACATCATCATATCATTTATTTGATATGTTGCTTTGTGTGTCCTGAAAGACAAGCCAAATCTGATACATCGCCACTTTGATTCTATACTGCCAACAAAATTATACAGATGAGATTATCGATCGATGTCAAATGCGCAATCGAGCATACGTGATTCGACACACAAACAACCTTCGTATTATGCGGTACTATTTGAGTATTCAAACTTATTATTATTATCCTAAATACATCAGAGATTTAACAAGTCGCCATTTTAGAATAATCTGATCTATACCTTTTATCTGAGATAAATAAACCAAAGAAAATTTGTTTTAAAAAAAGTTGTTTAAATTTTTTTAAAGCAATTCTATAAATTCAAACATTATAAATATACATTTGCACATGGCCGAATTTGAGCATTCAATCATACTAGACAATCAAAGACAAGTTTGAAACAAATTCATTAATAAATTAGCTCGAAATACAAAGATAGCGTTACATCACCCCAAAATAGCCAAATCGGGATAAAACCCACTTGAGATAGCTTGATGTTATCAAAATGGACTTTTAATTGTATTTATCTGACAATCTAAATCATTAATCACAAAGGATGTTTTCCACTTGAATCAAGATATTTGTTGATGGTGTGCCTTCAGTAGTTTCCCTAACCGACAACATCAACATCGACTGGTTTAGCATCATCGTTTACATTGGGTACATTAGATCATAATTTTAAAATTAGATCAAAACAAGTTTTATACGTTTTGACAAAGCGTTACTCACTGTTTGCATTGAATTGAGAACAATATGTGATATTGTTTTGTTTTTGGTCATGATCGTGCTTTTGGAGCATTTACCTGAAACTTTATATTTCCTGTATAAAAATGGCAATTGACTTATACTGGATTGGAGTGACTTGTTATTTTCCTATAATTTACTAGAGAAAATATTAATTCAAAAATGAAACATTTTATTGTGCTTACCGTTGTGGTTCTTTTCGGCTGTAAGTTTGTAATCGTATTTTGACATAATTTTCTAACGAATTATAATTTTGATTTAACAGGCGCGGTTACGCTTTTGAATGGGTTTCCGCATTGACAATTCTTGTAACTGATGAGAAGTAGTGGAATTCTCTTGTTCATGGATGTTGGACCAGACTTGTTCTTTATAGATGGCCAAGGGGCCTTGGTTTAGTGGTTTGGCCTAGTGTTGCCGCTTTGATTACTCAAATTCAAATGGTGTTATCCCCGATGTCGATCACCTTCGCAGTAAGTGGCAAGCCTAATCTCGAATTGGTCTTTCCACCAAGCAAAAAAACTGATGCCATAATGAGCTAAATTGTAATTTGTCGATTAGCATGCTGCTAAGATAAGGTAACCAAAAATAAAACATTGAATAATTGGCAAACACAAATTAATCAATTAACCAAAACTTTGCGAGATCAGCAGAAAATATATTAACACTGGCAGTGGCACTGGTAAGTATGAGTGGACGTCCTTTGTGAACGTATATTATTTGAATTTTGCCTGCTCGTTTTCGCGGGATTGTCCAAAAACTGCCTAATTTTGATCATTTTAGACATGATGCCCACCAGATCTAGCTAAACTGATAATATCAATCTATCTAGCACGACTTTGATGCGTAAAAGCCAAGCGGGCGACCCGTGAGAAAAGTTGAAAAATTTCGTTGCAGTGGGATATATATCAATAGAATCGGACGATTCTGAATTATGTTGAATAGAATTTCAATCTACGAGCAATAATCATTTTGATATAATTTCTATCAGTACGAAGGTGTGTTCAACACGCATTGCAAATTGAATTCCCAATTTACTCTTCGTTTGCATCATGGTCTTGAGTGATACTCGATCGCCGATGGGTGTCGCTGTAATCAGTGCCACACTGGCAGACTCATTTGTCCACCGCCGTCTCATGTTGTCAGCTGAGGCGATATCACTGGAGCGATGGGCCATTGTCCACTCGAGGGTATTTCGTCTGCCATCGGTGCCTTACGGTAAGGCCCTTACCTTCTCCTCGCCAGCTACATAAGAGGTCATTGGCATCGCTTTTCTTGTTCACGGACCATTATACATCCCCAGCACCATCATATTCATATCTCCCGCCCTTTTCGTTGTTTATTTTCTTTTTGGTCAGTTTCGATTGTCGCTTCCAAGATGGACCCTCAGCCACACTCCATTGCCAACTTGCCCGCCGATATGCGTCAAGAGGTTTTGCGTTCATTCGAGTGTCCACTCGATTATGACCAATACGACCAGTCCATCTACACGGTCTATGATTGTCCGTTTGGCCATCTACATTCGAACAGCACTGAGGGCGCGTTACGAAAGATCCCTTCCTATTTCTGTGTGGATCATCTTCTTAATCGCTGCAATACTAACGTGCCTCACTCAACCGACTCAAATGGTCTAGTCCGACGCAACACTAGTAATAAGCTTCATACCTCTTTCGAAGAACTGGTTGATCTGAATTATTTTTGCGAAAAGATGGCCGCCACTGCTTTGGCTGTACCATTTGTCGATGCATCTTCATCTCAGCAAGTACCAGTCAAACAAACTCTTGGAGGGAGATTTGTTTGACAATTGATTGCACAATACAAAGTTATTAGAATCGATTGCTATCAAGAATACCAATTAAAATTCAAAATTATAAACTACTGATGGCTCAATGTTGTGATGAGTTAGTATGCTCAGAGTAGACAGATTAGTACAGAGTAGTACAGTTTGACAAACGAATAAGGCAAACTTTCGTGTTAAAACATTTGAGACAATTTACTGCTAACAACACAATTCACTGAGTGTCACATTAAAGTTGATTGATGTGGTCGATCATTATGTGGATGCACTGCAAATAGGCAATACCTGTCATAATCTAATCAAATGAGCTAATAATTGAGCTAATTTAGACAGCAATTCAAAAGGTGCATCCTTACTGATAGGACAAAAAGGGCACACTAGATCCAGATAGATATGATTGCACTGCTAAATATGTAAATACTGGGGAAAGCACTTTGCACTTTGCACGACGAGCCATTTTCTATATAAATTCACTGATATCTCATGTTTAATGTTTGATTTAGCTCATTATGAACTTCATTTGGACTGCAGTTTTCCTGTTGGGCATTGTAGATTATTCTACTGCCGTACAGTATGCCCCAACTGTGCACCTTAAAAATGGCCAAGTGAGAGGTGTTGTGGAAGATGTGTTCGATGTGCCGCACAAGGTCTACTATTACCAGGGAATACGTTACGGTATTGTATAGCTGGACTAGTGGCTGAATGTATTGATAATATTTTGTTTGCCTGTAGGTCATGCTGCTCGATTTGAGAAGCCTAAACCAGTGGAACCATGGACTGGAGTGTACAATGCCACCGAGCGCAAGTTCACCTGTCCCCAGCCAGTGGACCACAAGTGGACACAAGAAGTGGACGGCAAGCTGCAAAGTGAGGACTGTCTCTTTTTGAGCATTTGGCTGCCTGAAACTAAGAAGGACAACAATCGGTGATGTTCTGGATTCATGGTGGCAGTTATGCGTATGGCTCCATTTTTGATTCAATGTTCGATGGTCGATATTTGGCCGCCCGTGCACGGTGATGTTGTCTTTGTTTCGGTCAACTATCGACTCGGTGCACTGGGCTTTCTCGCTACTGACGCCCATGAAGGAAGTAATTTTGGGCTGCATGATCCCATCCTGGCACTGCAGTGGGTGCGTGACAATATTCACGCCTTTGGTGGCAATCCACACGATGTGACCATTCTGGGCGAATCGGCTGGTGCAATCTCAATTGGTGCACTCATACTGTCGCCACTCACCAAAGGACTTTACCAGCGAGCAATTATGCAATCGGGAGCGCCAATCGAGAATGTGGCAACTCATCCCGTGCAAAGTCAACTGGGCAACACTGAACGACTGGCGCAACACTTTCGTGATCGATGTGACCAAATGTGGAAACCGAAAATGTTCGCCTAAAATAACTTTTTGTTGTTGCTTGACTTGTTGTTGAAATAACTGAAAAATTGCTTACAAATAAAATGCATTGCATGTTTATTACGACATTATTAGACAATCAACTTTGCAAATGATGGTTCCATTACTTTGTACCACATTTCATAGCCCTTGGCACTCAAGTGCACCTTGTCTGGCAGATACAGTTCGGCAATTTCGTGTGCAAGGCCGAGCTCGAAGTGCACTGCCAAATCGAGATAGTGCACTCGCTTCTGGTCGGCAAATCGAGCAATCAACTTGTTGATCTCATGCACCTCTGTGTCCTGTGTCACAGTGGCACGGGGCAGTACACTCAACAGCAACAGTTTGGCATTGGGCATTTTGTCGTAAAGTGCGTCCGAGATGGCGTTAATGCCTTTGGCGATGGCACTTGCATTGTTCCTTGGGGAAATGTTGTTGGTGCCAATCATGAGGACCACCACACTCGGTTTGACGTTTTCCAACTCTCCATTGGCAATTCGCCAAAGGGCATGCTCCGTGCCATCGCCGCCTTCTCCATAGTTGAACGCATGTCGAGTCTCGTAGTGTTGTTGCCAAATAAGTTTGCCATCCTCAGACCATCGACGAGTAATTGAATCGCCGAGAAATACTGCCTTCACTTCGGAGGCATGATTTTTGGTTTGTTCGAGCAGTGCCTGATGGCGCTTCAACGATGTCTCATCGGTGCGCGGTGCAGCTTCCCACGGAACGGCACTCACAAATGAGCCACAAACCACAATAGCCAACACTAATTTGCAAAACATTGTTTATGTTGATTTGGCTTGTGACTTACACAGTGTTGCACTGCTTAATGCGACATTGATTCCCTGCACTATTTATACAAGGAACAAAGTCGATTTGAGTGCATTTACATTGTGTTTAAGGATTTGCTTATTACAATCACAAATTGATAAGATTGCTTTCTATTGACTCTGGTGGATTTAACTTTGGAAGTAACACGAACCTACGAGTAAGTTGAGCTTTTCTTTCATGGAAACTGCAGTTACATTGAATCACTTTCAATGTTTTTCACTGTTCGCAATAAAATGCAATTCATGCTGCCATTTGTAATAATAACATGCACTGCAAATCTGTCGGATTATTTAAACCTAATTGCCTGAGCCTAATTGTCTTTTACCACGAATGATCTGCTGCAATGGATCACATTTCCAGTGACCAATCACACAAACAGCGAACAATCGAGATGAATCATGATTGAAAGTCCTCCCTAATGATCTCATAATTGGAAAGCTATAAAAACAACCAACCTGCTAATCATTCGTTTCATTTCACTATGCTCAACTCGACTGTGCTGTACAATTCCTCACACTTCAATTCCTTTCGAAAATGACATTCAAAGTCGTTGTTCTTGTTCTTGTGGCGATGATGGCAATCTCAGTTTACGTTCCTGAGGAGCAACTTCAAAGTGAAGCAGCTATTGTTCTGTCGGAACAGTCAAGCCAATACGAAAGCAACAAAACGGTGATTTTCACTAAAGTCCTACAATTCCAACTTCCTGGTGGTGTGGTGATGAACGTTTCGGACCAATTTCAGATTAGTCTCAATTCGGCTCCCAAGTCTGGCTCGAAGTCTACTGATGACTATGGTAGTGACCATTTGTTCACTAATTTGACATTTGACGTTTACAATTTTTTATTGACTTTTCAGAATCGGACCCACTTGAAGATAGTATGGAAAACGAATTTGCGCCACAATCTCTTTTTCCTGTAAAATTTCAAAGCTTCAAAGTGCAAGGCAGCAAGTTTGAAGATGAAGATGCTAATGAGGATGGCGATGTTCGTGTTGTGCCACTGAATTCTCAAGACTTTGAATACCGACTCAAGAGATCACTGCAGCACAGTCGCTTGGCATCTAAATCCAATTCTTTGCCTGTTAGTGACAGTGTTGATACTCTGTTCAAGTCAAAAGAGACCTCAAACTCTTGTTTGAGGTCGTCGTCTGATCAATAAACTGCGCTCGTCGTTTCAACTACAGCAATGCACACTGACGATCCGATTGGGATCGAGCATTGAGCCGACCAATTCAACTTGTTTGAGATTGTTAATTGTTTTCATAACGAATTGGTCTGATAATTATTTAAATAATGTAAACAAATAGTTTTTTTTAAATATTTTAATAAATAAATGGCATTTAAGAAACATGCCAGCCTATCGTTGTGGTGCACCACCACAATTGCCACAGTCACAAAGGGCTTCGAATGCGTTAAAGAGGTTAGCAAAAGCTTTTTGTTCGAGTTCGATCTTGAACTCCTTGTTTGATATGCCCTGGTTTGTATCCTGGCTCGTACCCTGACTTGTGCCCTGGCCAGGGTTCTTTGGTTCGTTCGCTTTGCTTGGTCCACCAATGTACAGCCTCTCACCAGCAGCGATATTCCTCGTAGGCTTGTACTCGACCATGCCAGTTTGAATGTTGAACCGTCGTATGACATTGGCCTTGTTCGACTGAGCACAGCAAAACGAGAACGCTTGTCCAAGTGGAGCGAGTCCATAACCGTAGTTCTTTGGACAGCCACAGGACCACCAGTTAGGAATCAGAGTGGAGAGGGCCAGTGGATTTCGGTAACTTACAGTGTACAATAGCCTATACAGCAGTGCTTCCACGGCTTTCTTATTGTGTGTATGTTGTCCCGCGGATCCATCCTCTTGAGGAAAAGTCTTCTCCAGCTTTATCCTCAGCTCAATTGCATCGATCAGCAAGCGCTTCACAGTTGAATTCAAGTCTTGAGGCTTGTCTACTGCCATACTGTCACCAAACAAGCAGGCTAAGGCGAACTTCTTCCATTGTTTGGAGTCCTTGTAATCGCTCGGCTTCAATTCGGCTAAGTTACAGGCAAATGGTCTTTCTCCTGCGAAGTGTTGAAGTAATTCGTTGATGAGTTGGCCGACATTGCCATTATCGGCAGCCCAGACCAGCGTTTGGAAGACAAGTTGTGCAGCGATAGACATTCGTTCAGGAACGAAGTTCGAGCAAATAGCCCTTGAGTGAAGTCCTATATCTCGAGCAGTTTTGAGACACACCTCGTGGCAATAGACCATTCGGCGACAGTAGGGACAGGCCGCCTGACTTCCCAACTCAACATCACCAACAATCCGATGACACATACCACAGAAAGTGTCATTCATGTACTTGAACGCCACCAGCGGTTCCACCAGACAAGGAATGTCGATGTCGAGTTCAACTCGTGCTTGTAGCTTGCCATCCACCAGTTGAATTTTCTCAAAAGAAGTGGACATACAAATCTTGTCAAAGTGAAGCAAGTCTCTCATTGTTTGAAGGGGCTGTTCGAATACAAAGAACGGCACTGACGTCTGTGCAATTTCTAGTTGCCCCAATTCAGTTCGTGGAGTGCTTTCTTGGATGATATATTCCCACAATATTTCTAATTCTAGTCTTATAAATTTTTTATCTATGTCATTGAAGACACGTACAATCGAGATAAAGAAAATATAGTCGAAGCATTTGTTTCGTAATTCCGCCAACGAATGCAAATTTTCCAGTTTAAAGTTGTTCAGGCTGCTATCGAAGTATAATAGCATTGCTCTCCTTACCCACTTGAGTTTATAGAGCCTGTTACGACCAATCTTTACATAAAGATTTTTCGAAATTATTTTTTCCCACCAGAGAGACACCATCCAATTGTTAACTTCATAGAACTCGTCTACCAGCTTGTCAACGGTTTGACTATATATTACGGATATCCGACGTTCAAGTAGATCAACCTTTAAAGAGAGATCCCTGGCCAACCGAGTTTGTGGGCTTTCTTGTCCATTTTCATCATCATAGAACGGAATATATTCATTGACCGCTCTCAAGCCACATAGATACCACTGCATTGCAACTTTTTTCTTCTTCTCTATCATCAGTTGGCAATCTCTTGCAACTCTTATGTCTTCGATTTCATCCGAGACGTTGCAGTACTTGGCTATCTCGGTTCGCATTTCTATCATTTCATCTCCTCTTTTCATCGCCTCTCTAGCCAAGTAGTAATCCTTTTTGGTTGCTTTTTCACTCACATTTTTCTCGAGTACGGTCATCAACTGTTTGTACTTTTGTCCCAGTTCGGTATTCTCGTCCTCCAGCTTGTTGTACAACTCATTCCTGGAATTCTGCTGGTTAATATTGAAGAGCTTCATCACTTCTTCTTTGGCTGAGAGGAATTCTTCTAGCTCGGCGTTTTTCTTGCGATCAAGTGGAGTGTCATGTAGAGTGATATCAAGTTCATGTCTTTCCAATGCCTCTAAAGAGCCGGCCATTTCCGCAGTTGGTCTTATCAAATCGAACAAGTCCTCGCGCAGAGTCGCTTTCAGTTGGCCCCAGTAATAATGGGTGAGCGAAATCTTTTCACATTCAAAAAATTGTTTATAGTTTGGGAAGGACATCGCCCCAATTCCCGTATTGTAAATTTGCTTGTTTCGAGCTTTGCAAATAACCCTCCATTCTTTGTTCTTATTTTCCCCACTTTCTTCCGGCTGACGTTGTTGTTGTTGAGGCTGAGGTTTGACGGATGGCGCTTGACGGTTTGTTTGGGGTTGTTGTTCCCATCTCCGAGTGTTGCCACGATTGCCATTCGTGCCTGAAGGAGTCGGTGATATTACATTCTGATCGGGCACCACAGGTCTTGATTTGTGAGGCGTGACAACTTGGTTATAATTCGGTGCCTGTTGTGGACCCGTAAGCAAAGGTGGATAGGTTTCAGATTGATCTTGACTTGAGCCTTGATTTCGAAATAGAGAGTTACGTTGACCGCGGTCACGAGTAGGTTTATTATTAGGAGCTCTTGGGACTGCTTTTTCCTCAAAGGAGTACAGCGATGCGTAATTCGGTTGAGCTAGGAGTCGATTTCCTTGATTTCGATAGTAACCTCTTGACTCTCTCTTGACCCTTTTTTGACTCTCCTTCCACTTGAGAATATCGGCCCAAGACACCTTGTCGGGATGATCTATGGAACTAAACGGTATATCAACACAGCGTTTGCTTTGATTGTAAAAAGCTGTGTCACGCCAATCGATAGGATCGTTTGGACCAGGTTTCTGGTCTGGAATTGCTTGGCCTCGAATTCGCATTGACAAAGGTGGCCTTTCGGCTCGGTTCGCTTGACTTGCTGGCGGAAGTCCATTGGAGCTCATCTTGCAAGACTTGTCCTTCGAAGCTTGTCCTGGTCGCTTGTAGTACGAGTAGTCGATAGTCTTAACAATCGAAAACTGGCGCTTGGAAAGGCTTTAAGGGAGAAGACAGGGAGAGAGCAGACACAAATTTAGAAACTATTTTCAAATCTATCATACAACTAATGGCTGTCAGTCGGCCATAGAGGTCTACTTGAGGTGGTTCGAGTGGCATTGTTGTTTGGAACTCGAAAATTATTGATTTGTCGAATTCAGAAGTGACATGAGTGAATTGGTTGAACATTTTGCTTTCCATTCGAAAAGTGTTGATGATGACTCGATTTGGGATTTGAGTTGAATTGGTGGCATTCAGTATAATCGAATAAGACAAATCATTGATATAGAGACATCAATCAATAAAGGTAATTTTGAGGATTAACCACTTGAAAGTGAGAGAGATGCGATCGATTCACTGATTGTCAAGTACATCCTGGAGCACTTAAGTCTAATCATAGACAAACACTACATTGCAGTGGAGGTCAATTGGCTAAAGTGTTTTATTATTATGTAGCACATCCTGTACTTATTTATTGTCATATGTCGCACGATTATTTATCAAAACATTTTATCATAATTTTAAATTTAAATTATTAATTAATATAAAAGAAGTTAATGCTACTTTGGTTAGTGACAATTTTAAAATCAATTCAAGCCAGGATCGTTCGAAAATGCAATTATTACAACTGCTGTCCTGCACAGTGGCGCTATTTGGTGTGTGTTCGTTTGCGGGCAAATTTCATGATCGCAAAATATTTGTTTCACAATTTCACGGCAAACCGAAAGCACTCACCGACATACAGCACATTCGAAGTCAAATTCATGAGCAAACACTGAAGAGTGTTCATGCATTGCCACAGGCGATCAAGGCAGAATTGGCCGCACATGCCGAGGCTGCCATGAAGAGCCATTATCCGGTGTTGACTGCGCACGATTTTATGGAATTCTTTCGCAACGGTGATCGAGGACACTATCAGGACAAACTGCACGGCCACCGAGGACGAATTGGCCAACTGGTGATTGGTAATCTGCTGGACGAGGAGCACACCAAGAATAGTGTCAAATATGTGGACGAAATTGTGAACGGAGTGTGGATGCTGCTGGAGGAGAGCACCTGGTGCTATCCGGCTCACCTTTCCCTTCAGGGCACGCACGATCATTTGCCCAATCCAGTCCATCTGGCAATAGATCTAAACGCAGGTGAGGTGGCCAAATTTCTCGGTTGGGTCAAGCTGTTGATGGCGGACAAGTTCGATCACGTCTCGAAGGTGATCAACCAGCGAATCGACTACGAGCTGCGACATCGAATCTTTGAGGGCTATCTCAAGATTAATTTCGGCTGGGAAGGCTTTGCTGGCTCGCACAGTGTCAACAACTGGAACATCTGGGTCAATGGAAATATTCTCAAGTCGGCATTGTTTGCACTCAATGACATTGAACTCTTTGACAAAGTACTGAACAAGACCTTGTATTCGGGTAAGGTTCACAGGTTAAAGGCACACTTGAATCGAGTAATGTTTCAATTTGCTTGTATTGCTATTAGCTGATTACTTTCTCGATGGCTACGGAGAAGACGGTGGCTGTGACGAAGGTCCCGCTTATTGGCGTCAAGCTGGTGGTCGATTGATTGAATTTATCGAATCACTTGAACAGATTTATGGCACAAGTGCAAAGGACTATTTTGCCAGTTCCAAGTTGATCAAACAAATCGGCGAATATGCATACAAAATGCACATTCACGAAAAGTGGTTTGTCAACTTTGCGGACGCCATTCCACTGATGACCTATCCGCCATCATTGCTCGCCAAGTATGGTGTCCTGTTCGGTGATGACAACATGAAGCATTTCGCTGCACTGATGCTTGGATTTGTTCATTACAAAACACACTCGTATTACATTGAGCTGGTGGATGCGGACCTGAATGAATTCTTCAATTTCATCAATATGCACAAAGAGATTGAGTCATACACACGAGCCGCTCCACAGATGGACTTGGTTTGGCTGCCCGACATTCAGGTGGTCAATGTGAGATCCAAGGCTGATGCCCCAGTGGGACAGCAAATGTTTGTGGCCGCAAAGGCGGGAAATAATCGTAAGTTTTCAATATTGAGTTGAGTTGAGTGGGAACTAATGTGATGCGTCAATATAGACGAAAGCCACAATCACAATGACGTTGGCAACTTCATCCTGTTCCAGGACAACAATCCAGTGGTGATTGACATTGGTGTTGGCACATACACGGCCAAAACCTTTGGCTCACATCGATACGAGCTGTTCTATATGCAGTCACAGTATCACAACTGTCCCACCATTAATGGCATCGATCAACAGGCGGGCGGTCAATACACTTCGCACAACACCACTTTCAAAGAATTGGCAAGCCACGGTGGCATTCACTTCCAGTCGGACATTGCCGCCGCATATCCCAACACCAGTCATGCCAAACACTGGACTCGTAGTCTTGAGTTCAATCGTGCCACAAATGTAATTCAGGTGGATGATCAATTTGAGTTGGACAAGTATCTCGCACCACAACAGTTGCATTTCATCATTCACGAAGGCATCACCGTGGACAAGACCGAACACGGCGCACATTTGCATCAGGCCAACAAAGTGAACGTACAGATGGAGTTCGATTTGAAGGTGTTTGACATGAAGGTGGAGACCAAATCACTGGAAGGCGATCACCATCTGACACATGTCTGGGGCGAGAATGTCAAACGAATCACACTGACCACAAATGCTCAACACAAGGAACTGAAAGGACATTTTAGTGTGCGATTTTCGCCAAGTAAATAATAATGAAGGCACACATGATTCGGTTATTTAAATGACTAAAACGATTTGATTAAATACAAAAAAAGGTTAATTTGTCAATTGTCGAGTGAGCATAATTCAATCAAAATAAGTTATTAATATTAATACAAGAAAAATATGTCAACACATGAGAATTGGGGCCACTAACAAATGTCGACATTATGATCATAACACAATACAATAACAAATCAAAATAATATTAATAATCGAGCATTTCAAGTGCTTCTTTCACATATATCCTTTCATTCTCTTGAGCCACCAATCCTCTCGCCACGTCAAATATTGCTTCAACGTTTTTTTGTTGGAGTGTCTCAAGATAGTCTTCGAAACAACATCGAAGCAATGGTGAAAACGTTTTCAGCTTGTTGTCCCAATGTGTTCTGTCGTTGAAACAGTCAACTCCCATGAGCATTTCAATCAATACAACACCAAAGGCATACGAATCGGCTAGGAATGGATTGTACGATGGCTCGGCTTGTTTCTCCGGGCTAAAGTACATTTCAGTGCCTTGTCTGTGTTTGTCTTCACGGACCAACTCTCGCGCACAGTCATTGTCGTACTTTTTACATGCACCAAAGTCGATTATTTTGATATTAATTTTGGCGAGCTGTGCTCTACAAGTTTTGGTGCATAATTTGCCCCGAAATCCGTCCACCATAATATTGCACGTCTTGATGTCATGATGAATCAGCCGGTGGTCGTGCATGTAATAAATTGCCGAACCAATCTGCTGGGCCAATCTTCTGGACTGGTTCACCCTCACGGGGCACTCAAGATGGACAAGAAAGTCATGAAGTGAACAGTTGAGTAGTTGAGTTTTAATCACAAGAAAACTCGGCTCTGGATGGGCAGACGAACTTTTTGGCAGCCATTCGTGTCCATGGTACTGGACAATGTTTGGGTGGGTCAACTGTTCGAGGCAATTGATTTCACGCTTAGCCCTCTCAAGCCAACTTTGCATGTAATCAGGATCACTGAAATTAGCATTGATCACTTTAAGTGCCAGTCGGGAATGATTGCTTTTTCTAAAAGCACTGTACACTTGGCCAAAGCTGCCACCACCCAAATAAGTCACATTGCCAACGCATATGCCTATTTCGTCCAACAAGTGTCCATGCTTCTCGAGATCAAATGCAGGATTTGGTACTTCACTTGGTAAATCATCTGCATAATTTATATAATTTTGAAACACAAACCAAATCACCTTTACGAAGACAAAGTAGAGTGAAACAATAATTAGGCTAATTATTAGCCAATAAACGACAAAGGAAGACATGTTGAAAGGAAGTTGATTTATAATTTGCAAATATTAAATAAAACACAAAGAAAGCTTTGTTGATTCTAACTTAAGAAACATAATTTAGCATGCGCTTTGGCTTTTAAGCCTTTACTGGGCATCGAATAGAAGATAAGGCATTCAAAGGTCAATGTTAGCCAAAGCTGAAGATACACCTGCACTAGTGCACAGATGTGCATGCCCAAACTGACTGATAATTTGTTTTACCTTTGACCTTATCGAGTGCATACTGAGCTCAATTCATTTCTTTACACTAATTATAGCTACATCACCACTTATTTCATACAGATCCATGCAATGTTTCCGCTTAAACAAATCAAACTAGCAGCTGCTAGTCGCCTAACTCGCCTAGGAGGTTTATTAAACTATTATTTTATCAATTGTATTGTTTAATCCATTTTTTGAGAAAGTGAGCATAGATGCAATTGACACATTGAGCAGTACTATTAGCTATTGAGACTGAATTAGCACAAGTTGTCTATTAATGACACTCGATTGCAAAACAAGGAGCTGTTTCGCAAAGCCAACCTCCGTGACAAGTGGACCATCAATAAAAGTGTTATCACCAGTCCGATCAATTCTTGCTGGCTCGTCACAAGTGCATTTGGTTGGTTGCGACTAAGCGAATTAATTCTCATTGGCATTGCAATTGCGGTCGCGATCGTTTGCGTGAACTGTATAAAGTTGCATAGATATAGCAAACATTGATACGAGCAAAACACGGCAAAACGGTCTAGTGCTGGTGGCAGTAGGCTCCCTAATTGCAAGATGAACTCTAATACAAACCAAGTTGTACCAATAACCACTCAGTCAGTCAGTCATTCGCAGTCTATTAACAGTCGCATAAGTGCACACCACTGTGATCCCTTCATGAACCATCACAATAAAACAAATTATGCACGACTCATTCGAAATAGATTGTTATTTGTGTAAAGTGAAAATGAGCATTGACAATCTTCTTTATGTTTGCTCCAGTTTAGGCTCAATTGGGTTTGGCCTGAGGTGACACAGCAGCACTGGCATGAGTTGCTTGCTGCTGTTGAAGTTCTTGAGCCATAAAAACAATAGGGAACCATCCATGGCGACACACCTCCACAATGATTGGTCGCTTCTCGGGCACTGGTTCCAGCAGTAGATGGATGAGTTCCTTTAGCTGTGGTGTGACCTTGCTCTCGATCAAACTCTGAAGACGATAGGCGCGACTCATCTGATTGAGATACATTTGACCTTTGTTGTGTCGATCAAAGAGATACTTCCCGTTGAGCATTATAAAGAGCATCACACCGGGACATCAAATGTCGTCCGAGAAGGGATCATACGGCACATGGGACAGGATCTCGGGTGGATTGTACGAGGGGGTGCCACTGTAAGTGTCAGACATGAAACGCTTAGGATTCTCATCGAATTGGGGCACAAAGCGAGAAAACCCAAAGTCGGACAAAATTAGATTAAAGCGGACGTCGAACAGGACATTGTCCAGTTTCGATCGTTAAAAATTAAAACGGCGATTATTGATGAAATCCAGATTATTGTTAGCACTAACCGATGAGCAATCTTGTTTGCGTGTACTTGAGTATTTGAGCGCCATAGCCACCGGACAGAACCACATCTTAGCGTTCCACTCGCACACTGGTCCCCACTCACGCACTACTCTTCCAATGGAGCCATTTGGCATGTAGTCCATAATAATGTAAATCTTGCTCTTGGTGCGAAACAGTTCCTCCACATGGATACAGTTGGGATGCTTAAGGTTACGGACTATTGTCAGCTCACGTTTCCAGCTTGTTTGGATCGTTATGCACCACCTTGATAGCGTACACTGTACGCCGTACAGCTTTCCGCCTCGTTCAGTGCGGTATACGTTCGTCTGGCCACCAGAGTCAATCTTCACGAAGCCAACGTAACCTCGGCGCTTGAATATTTCCATGAAGGGTGAGGAGGGAAAGGGTGATGCGACAGAAAAGAGAAAGACAAAGTCAAAGCTTTGAGCTGGGAACAGCAACAATATAAGAGTCAATTGGACCAAGTGAACGTACGTGATCAAATCAAACTTGATCGAATCAATCATTTTAACTAGCAATTATACTAATACCACTCAAATACATTAATGTATTGAATTTTGCAGAAACAAGTACGATTAACATCACTAGTTGACACTTTATATTGCCTTTTGTCACATGGCGATTGAACAGAAAAAGGTACTCAGCACTGCAAGCGAATGATGGTCATTATTAATAAACACCATAATGATATTACCATATTACCATGGTATATAAGCACGTTATTACTGTGGTCATTCGATAATGGATAGTACAAAACGATGATATTTTAGCCATCGATGTCACCACTGCAGTGAAATGGCGCGCGGCAATGAAATGAAATGGCTTGGCCAAGTTGGCATATGCCACAGACGCGCAGCAACTTAGCGAAGCTTGTGCGAGCACTGCAACAAGTTGCTGTTTGATAATTAAAACTCACATAAGTCTGGCTTGATGTCTGGGCCAATTGGACAAAGATGCAATTCACTTCTGACAACATTGGCTCGCAATAAAACTTGTTTTTCACAACCACACTGGAGGCACTATTGGACTACCAAGGTTAACGATTAAAGTCTTCTTTAATTTTGATTCGATCGATTTCAATGACTCTATTCTCAGAATAGTATTCTGATCAATTTGTCCAATGTGTATGTTTTCCTCGGGCCTCTTAACGTATGTGGCCAGGTTACAATAGCCGCAAAAAACTGACAGCGTACAAACTTGGCACATTTGCTTCAGTGCAGATAAACACATGTGTTGAAGCAGCGAGCCAAGCCTGAGTCTGTCAGTTTATAAACAAACAAACATAAATGCGCTAAAGATCTTATCGACTATTGGTAATACCAAACATTTGAAAACTAGATTATTTATAGTGATAACTTAAAAGAGACTAGATTAGTTAGTTAGTTAGTTACACTTGGTTGCAAAGATGTAATCTCAAGTGAAAAAGTCAAAACAAACGAGAATGCGACTGCCTCAAACGAAATCAAAACATCAACTGAAGTTTATTTACTAAACATAACATACTAGAGACCGTTCATATAGAATGTTACTTTATCTCCTCAATTATATCGACCTCCTCGATACTATCTACTCTCCTCGTAACTATCTATTCTCTTCAAATTTATCTACTTTCTCTAGAATGTTACTTTATCTCCTCAATTATATCGACCTCCTCGATACTATCTACTCTCCTCGTAACTATCTATTCTCTTCAAATGTATCTATTATCTTCAAATGTATCTACTATCTACACATCATAGCCCTTTCACACCATTTTACGCACACTCACCCTATCTGCCCTACCCCACCCGTACCCGACGCGGCGGTTGCTGCCGCAACCGCTCGCGTCGGCCCCAACTGAATTTCGCAAGCTATTGTATGACGGTGCAAGCTTTCAACAAATCATCTCCTCAAGTATATCGACCTCCTCGATACTATCTACTCTCCTCATACACATTGAGTCTCCTCAGATTGATTGCGTTTCCACACTTGAATCTATTTAACTGTTATGTCAAGTGAGTCTCCTCACTCGCATATATCTCCTCATACACATTGAGTCTCCTCAGATGTAATGAGTCTCTTCATATCCATTCAGTCTCCTCAGATAGATTGAGTCTCCTCACTTGTATCTATTCTATGAAATGACCAGTTCATACTGTGTTCTGTATGAAATACACCCAAGTGGAGGCCACATGCTGTAGAAGGGCCTTTTCCTCTAAGTTACTCCATGACAATTGCAAGCTGTGGGTCTCTTGTGCATACTTATTCCACCTATATATTATATAATAGTAGCAAACCCCATCAATTAATGTACATTTTGTTGAATAACCGACTATGGTGATAAATTCGATGTAAGATTCATCAGAATAATCGTCATATCCCATAGTCAATATATTGTTCAACAATGTGCTAAATCAAATCATCGCTATCATCCTAAGTAGAATTTCGCCACTTTGAGTTGCGTCACAAAGGAATACGATTTCACCGGATTGGTGAACAATTCTCCATCATCACAAAGGTAATGTCGAGAGTTATAGTCTATAACTTATAGTAAAGAATGCTGATTGATGCTTCTCAGTAGAGTGCGAACATGGTGTTGATAATCACTGTGGATAAAGACTGTATCCTAATCTACCGTTAATATTCGGGTGTAATGAACAGGTAGAGCCATGTAAAACAAAATATAAATTACAATCCACTGGAAAATGGGATATATAGAAAACAAATTAAAGTGCGAATAAATTGAAATGATTGTATTTTACTAAAATGAAACAACTCCCCAGCAGTATTTACTAATTAATGCCAATTGGCATAATGGCAACAGCTCGAACAAACTAGAAAGCTTAGATTGATTACTTTTAAGCATCAATATTTCGTTACAATATGCATGATGGTCATGGTCATAATTGCGAAAAGAGCATTTTAAATAAATTCACCAAGCAAGAGAATGTCCGTCAAACTCAATAAGCCCTTTTTGCACACCAATGCATCGATGCAGCCCAGCAGTGTACAGCATGATATACGCCATTATCACCTTTCCGGTACAGTAGGTTATATCTCTGTATGCATGTAGAGTGATGATTACTCAATCAATAATATAAACCCACTTTTAGCTTGATAATACAAATGGCAAAACACTCAACCAAATCTGCACAAAAGAACTAAAGTAATAATAATGTCTCTATGTGATAATTGTCGATGTGACTCAAAGTAAACTCATTGATCTTTGGGCAATCCTACAATCTATTAAGCCCAATTAAGCCATATTGGTACACAAACATATCCTGAAAGTAGCTCCAATTAAAGATAGTGAGCCAAATTTAAATTGTCTTTAAAATGGCACAATTTAAATCTATCTAGTAATTAACTAAAAGTGTACCAAAACAATGAAGCATTTCATATTAATATATTTCACTGTGGTGACAGTTTTATTTACTAGCGCTTTCGGTGCCTTTCACGATCGAAAGCTACTGGTCTCACAGTTTGGTGGCAAAACCAAATCCTTGACCGACATTGAACATGTTCGACTGGCAATTCGTGAGCAAACCATTCACAATTTGTATGTTTTGCCTGAAACGGTCAAGACTGAATTGGCTCATCATGCTGAGACTGCCATGAAGGGTCATTATCCGGTGAAGACTGCACTCGAGTATATGGAATTCTTTCGTGATGGCAATCGAGCCCACTATCAAGAGAAACTGACTGCTCACCGAGGCAGAATTGCCCATCTGGTCATTGGCAATCTACTGGAGCGTGAACACAACAAGACCAGTCTCAAGTATGTGGACGAGATTGTTGACGGAGTTTGGATGATATTGGAGGAGAGCACCTGGTGCTGGCCGGCACATCTCAATCTTCAGTCAACTGCAGATCATCTGGCCAATCCAGCCCATCTCGCAATTGATCTTGGCGCTGGTGAGGTGGCTAAATTTCTCGGCTGGGTCAAGTTGCTAATGGCGGAAAAGTTTGACAAAATCTCCACTGTGATCAACAAACGGATTGATTTCGAGTTGCGCAAACGAATTTTCCAAGGCTATTTGGACAATAATTATGGCTGGAGTGGCTTTGGAGGACCGTGGCAGCCGGGTGCAAATGCTGTCAACAATTGGAATGTGTGGGTCAATGGAAATATTCTCAAGTCGGCACTGTTCACACTGAATGACATTGCACTCTTTGACAAAGTGCTCAACAGGACATTGTATTCGGGTAGGTTTGACAAACAATGCCTTAATGAATGAATAAATTAATCGTCTTACTTAGTCGACAACTTCCTCGATATCTACGGCGAGGACGGTGGCTGTGACGAGGGCCCAGCCTATTGGCGCCAGGCAGGCGGTCGATTGATTGAGTACCTCGAATCACTTGAACAAATCTACGGTGCAAGCGCTGGTGAATACATTGCCAAGGCCAACTTGATCAAACTAATCGGAGAATATTCATACAAAATGCGCATCACCGCAAATTGGTTTGTCAACTTTGCGGACGCCATTCCAATTCTCACCTATCCGCCTTCGTTGATTGCCAAATATGGTTTGCTGTTTGGTGATGAAAATATGAAACAATTTGCTGCTTACATGTTGCAATTTGTCCAGTCCAATGGCCACTCATACTTTGCAACACTTTTGAATGAAGATTTGAACGAATTTTGCAATTACGTCAATGTGCACAAGCAAATTGAATCGTTCAAGGCATCAGCACCAGAGTTGGATTTGGTCTGGCTGCCCGACATTCAGGTGGTTAATGTGCGGTCGAAAAGAGAGGCCACTGCAAGCAATAGATTGTTTCTATCGGCCAAGGCAGGAAACAATGGTGAGTTTGTGCATTTTGTTGTTTATTACCAAACCAACATTGTCTCTCTTAGATGAAAGTCACAATCACAACGATGTTGGCAATTTTGTTCTGTTCCAGGATGGCAATCCGGTGGTGATTGACATTGGCGTTGGCACCTACACTGCACAGACATTCAACTCTCACCGGTATGAACTGTTTTACATGCAGTCACAGTATCACAACTGTCCGACCATTAACGGCATTGACCAACAAGCGGGCGCACAGTTCGCCTCGCACAACACAACATTCCAGCAACTCACCAATCAGGATGGCTCTGTTCACTTTCAATCGGACATTGCAGCTGCCTATCCAATCACAAGTGCAGCTAAACACTGGATACGATCGTTTCACTTTGACCGCACAACAAATGTGATTCAGGTGGAGGATGCGTTCGAGTTGAACAAATACATTGCACCACAACAGTTGCATTTCATTATTCACGAAGGCATCACAGTGGTCAAGACAGAAAATGGCGCACATCTGCAACAGGCGAACAAAGTGAATGTACAGATGGAATTTGATTGGAAAGTATTTGATATGAAGGTGGAAGTCAAGTCACTTGAAGGTGATCACCATCTCACTCAGGTCTGGGGCGAAAATGTCAAACGAATCACGCTGACCACAAATGCTAATTACAAACAATTGAGCGGACATTTCACTGTTCGATTTACAGTAGGAAAATGATAATTTGCTTGAAAAGAGAAATGGGATTGTTTTGTATCATGTGATTATATTATGATATTACTAACAATAAAAGAATTCTAATTATGAAATTATTCTTGTTACATTGTCATCGATTCGAACTACTTCAAAGTTCAATCTTACCTTCACATGACTCGATCAATCACAATTCGACTAAGCAAACTTCATTTTTCTGACTAATCAATTTGTTACAAGTTCTCAATTCGTACGTTCGCCCAAGTCTCCCAACAATGATCTAGTACAGCAATTAAGTAAAGCAGTAATGCCCACAAGGGTCGCATTGATTATTTGGTCTTTGTTTTCACTAGCGACCTCTCAAGTGACCTCAAACCGAGCTTCTCGTGTTCTTTTCGTTTGCATCTTTGCACTCAACTTCAAGTCTCAATCACCTTTGTCATGGGTTGTGGAGGTTCCAGTAAGTTCGATTCATACTTCTCTCTTTGATTTTATCACTGATTTTTACTTTTCCTTCAGAACCAGAAAGCTCTCCCCCAAATCAGCCTCCCCCGCCAGCTGAAGAACCACCTGCAGATCCTGAACCTGCATCGGAAATAGTGGAGAAGCCAAAGGAAGAGAAGCCTCAATCAAAGCGTGAACCACCGAAGCCTCCGTCAAAAGTGGAACCACCGCCACCTCCTCCTCCTCCACCATCGGCTCCACTCCCAAACCCGAAATCTACTTTGGTGGTCGCTTCCAAGGGCTCAAAACTTGGCTCGTCAATGGGCAGCTCGGTTGGCTCTGTGCTCAGTGCCGGAAGTTCGGTAGGATCGACTATTTCGGCGAAGGGCAGTGCTTTGTCTAATCCTGGATCATCGACCATGTCTACTGCTGGCTCGGCACTCTCCACGGGTGGCACCTCTGCACTCAGTGATATTGGCTCCAAGGCAGGCTCAGCAATCTCAGGCACTGGGGGATCAGCCATCTCTGGATCACATGTGAGCAGTGTGGCAGGCTCCAAGATTGGCAGCAATGTCGGCGGTGGTTCGAAGGCAGGAAGCAGCATTGCCGGCTCAACCATCGCTTCGAAAGCTTCATCCGTGAGCAAAGTAGGTGCCGGCGGCTCTAAGGCCGGTTCGACTATTGCCGCTGGTGGTTCCTCGATTGCAGGCTCGAATGCTGGATCCAAGGCTGGCTCCAAAGCTGGTTCAAGTGTTTCTGGGGCAAGCTCAGCAATTGGTGGGTCCTCAGCGTCGTCCGCTGCTGGTTCCAAAGCCGGTTCAAAGGTTTCCAGTGCTGGTGGCTCCAAGGCAGGTTCAAAGGTTGCCAGCGCTACTGGCTCCAAGACTGGTGCAAAAACGTCTAGTGCTGGTGGCGCCAAAACTGGTTCCAGTACCGATGGCTCAGGCAAAGCCAAAAAGTGATGCAACTGATGAACAACATCAAGCATGCGCTCTATGCAAATTATCGCCATTGTGCGCCATTAAATTCTAATTTTAACATACATTTTGTTAACGGAGCAATCTTGATTATTTTTCTTTTGCTAAATGAGTTAGCTCGTGCCAATCTGGCCACTGATGGAGGCAAGCGTGCCATTTCTATTTGCTGGCATTGAAACAAAAAAAAAAGATTTTATTTTGACATATTATTGTGTACATTTCATAGCCCGGGCATTCTGAATGCCATTGCGCCCTTTGTCTTGAAATCGTAGTAAACTTCTCGGACGGATGCTCCTTATGGTATGCAGGCTTGACATGATCTTAGAGTTAGCCTTTTGTCCCATCATAGAAATTATACCAAAACAATCTTTGACTGCTGTGCAACAAAACCAGTCTTCAATCATTGGAATAAAATCACTGGAAAGTATGGCTCAACTTTAGGTGTCGGTGAGCCATATTTTGTGAGTGATGAGTGGAAGTACCTTTTGGCCTCTTCATCGGTGTAGGTGTCGGTCATTAGAGGTGTCATAACCTATAGGTTATTAAGTAATTTGTTTCATTACCTTCATAAAAGTCCCCACTAATTCAATTGACATTCAATTAAATTGTCAGAAGGGAACCCATCCTGTGAATAGAAACAATTCAAATAGCCAAGTCATTTGGCCATACTGACATAAAAAACTCACCAATGTTTGAGCTCTTTTAAATATCATAGTTAGAGTCGGAATGCAACTTTCGTCGGCAAGGCAAAAAACATGCAAACGCGCGCCTAAATGACATTTTGACAAAAAGACAAAAGTTCCGCACAAAAGTAAAATATTTTACTTGATTTGACTTTATTAAATAAAGTATCGTCGAGAAAACACAAACTACAGACAAAATATTATAATTGCTTTGCAAAGTTTGCTTCAACTTCAAATATTGAATTTCAAAGCATCAATAGGATCAAAACAAAGGGCCATCCACAAACGGCGTGCATTACAGCTGAAATATCAAAACAAATAAGCACATGATCGCAGTGCACTTGTCTCGCAGTTCATTCAATCAACAGGTATTGTCCCTGTAAATACACGACTGTTGTGTCAAGTGTTTGTCTGGTTTCTTGTTTATTCCGACACACCTAAATTGATTGCTCAATAATTTACACAATTATTGATACGCATTTGGTGATAAATTTGGCTTCGTTGAGTCATTAACACTGGCCACTGTCTTATCATTACTTTCCCTTCTCTTTGAGACGCATTTAACTTGGTGCGTTGGTTCTGCTGTTGTTGATTTGTAAATACTTGATTTATTAGCTGATTGTTGTGTTTAATATTTTGCCTTTTAGGTTTGGTCATTTTGTGCTGCAATCAAAACCGATTTAAAAATGAATTCTCAGCCAACAAACAACATCTGCAAGTCGAATGAAAGCTTATGTCCACTTCTATTCATCAAATCCTATCTGTTCACTTTATTCCCGTTTGTCTACGGTTATTTGATTTGTTACTTTGAATTTTCGTTCACCTGGATTGCTTTGTTTGCCACTCTGTTGGCAGTGATTCGTACCGACAAGCGAACTCATCTGGTCGGTTCATTTTTGCATGAATATTTGTCGGCGAAATTTGCTAATAAGAATGAAACATCATCGACAAGTGGACAACAGATTCAAAATATATTGAAATGGTTTGTTACATCATCAACGACAAATGCTATGAATGTCGCAAATGGCATGGAACAGGCACTATGGTTGAACAAAGCATTGGCCCAAGCCTGGCCTTATATTACTCCTTACTTGAAAGAGGAATTACGCGATAAAGTGCTGCAAAAACTCGCAGATCAATATGATGTTCGACTGGTGGAAATTGATTTGGGAAATGTGGTGAGTGATTTATGCATATTGTTTTGTATAACTGTTTGATTATTGCAGCCACCGATAGTTCAGGACATCAAATGTTATGATCCCGATCAAACGACAAAGGATAAAATTGTCTTCGATCTCGATATTTTGTGAGTTGTTTTGTTATGACTGTTTGCGCATTTTATTAATCTTGCGATTTTATTTAATTAAGATATCAAAGCAACTGTGAGAATGTTCAAATCGAGAAATTCGGTTTTGTTGCCGGCGTAAAGAATTGCTCTCTAAGTGGACTGCTTCGTGTGGAATTGGACCAAATGTCTACCTTTCCAGTGCCTCCCTTTGCTGGCTCTATCTCAATGTCCTTCTATCAAGACCCACAACTCGATTATGAATTCACCGATTGTGCCTTTATTCTGAGAATTCTCAACATTCTCGACATTGACACCGTAAGGTAAGTGTTTTATTTGTTTATTGTTTATGTTTAATTAATTAATTTTTTTCCCGATAGGAATTTAATTCTTCAAGCTGTCCGCAACTTCATAGTGGACCCGCACAAATTTGTGATTTGGTTGCATTCCTCACAACAGCAATCGCCATTGAACAGTGTCAACAGTATTGACAGTGACTATTCGATGCTCGATTCCTCTTAAATATGATCCAAATCGATTAACCACTTAGATAAGTTATTTATTTATCTGTTACTCTTTTTGATAATAATCGACAAGTCAATGTTATTTGATGATAAGAGTTATTACGAACGTTATATTTTGCATAATAAACGCCATTTATTGCCAAATTTATGTCACTTGGAAATTTCTTGAAGAATTCTCAAGAGTACTAAGCCGTTGAGAAGACTTGAAATTGGATTCATCGTTTCGGTGCCGTCTTGTCTGCTGTTCCGTGAAGCCAATTGAAATTTGTACATGTTTGGATAGACAATTTTCTTTACGAATGAGTGCTTGATTCGATTCCTAATTATAGTATTGATTTATAAATATGTCAGTTTATTTAATGTCTTTATTTTAATTAGGTTTACCTGACTGTTTTCAATTTGATACGGTCGAAAATGTTGAATATACTCGCTGACTTGGTAAAGTGATAGTGAATGCGAGGATTCTCCATTAGACAAATCGCCAAGCTACTGGCAAATGGAGGCTTGTCAAGCAATCTGTCAAACTCCACTCGAAGAACTCCCTCTAGCTGAAGATCCTTGATGCCTGCACTGAGACCTCGGTATTTGATTCCAAATTGGGAATTGCTTCTAAATCTAGATTAAAAAAAACATTAATCGCCCCAAGCAGCATATTCTAGTATTGCTTACATCAGTTTGATGTCCAGTATAATTTTGTCCTGCTTTTCAATATGAGCTTCTTCGTAGCATTTAACGCTTTCAATTCGAAGTGGCTAAATATACTCAAAGACATGTCATTGTTCTTATAGTCAATACCTCGATAACAGAAATGATACCTTTTCGCCAAAGTCGACCTTTTCAATTGTGTAACCATTGCTTTTGAGGACATCTTGGAAATTGTCTTGTAAGAATTGACTTGCATAGCTGGTTACGTGGGGCCACAGTTTGCGCATTATCTTGTTGCACCACTCGACTCGTTCCATGTCTGGATATTTAATCCAGGATGGAATGTGCACACGTTCACTCTGTTCTTTGTCTTCTTGATCCTTGTCTTTGCTTTGTGCATCATCAATCTTCGGTGCTTGTCTCTCGCTCTGGTCTATCAAGTATCCACTCTTTTGCCAGTACACAATCGTAATGAAAGACCCAATGGAAAACCACCAAACTGAGAAACAATACCAACCAAGCACATAGCCAAGAAAAATGGTCATGAACAGTTTTATAAAATTCCTATAGGAAAGCTTTCACAAAGATAACAACATTGAAGTGTACATCCTTAAATGAAGAATTCGACTCGGTTTGATTTTGACTGTCGTCGTTTTGGTTGGAATTCATTCCCGAGACATTACTTGATGCTATGATGGAACTACCATTAATGAGCACTTGGACGCAAAACAATATTAATTAATACATTAGTCTAATAATTAGGTGCGTAGATTGTTTCCATGTCTTGTCAAGGTACTTTATATGTAAGCTACTTCTTGGAATTAGGAAAACATTATTTTTAGACATAAGAATGAAAGTGCAACCAAATTGCAGCAACTTTACTGATAATCAACCTTATTAATAATCGGCGATTTGTTGGTTACCGTTTGTATTTACATTGTCAAGTGAATGCAATCAAACATATGAAACTTTCCACTGGAAACGCATTTTAATAATTATTATTAACCAATTGGGAATAATTTCGAGAAGGTATATGAGAAGATTATATAAGTGATTAATGAAAATTATCAAATAAAACAACTTTAAACAAGTCTAACAGATGGAAGCACCTTCGAAAAACGTTCGAAAGTTTTGCTCATCAAATTGGACAAATGTATTTGTTTATCTAATTATATGAAATTCAATTCAATTTTATTGCCAATCGACGATCAGTCCACATTGTCTTTTCCAAAGCACAAGTCCCAAAAGTTGCACTACTTTGGTGCTAGTTCGACATCGCACTTAAAGAAGGAACCAATAACTTCCTATGTTGATAAGCCTAAGAAGGTAACCAAAAGTCTAAATCTAAAGCAACAAGACCTCGAAGTCTCCATCTAATCCTCAGCCTAAGCATTGATTTGAACATTTTAACAAATTAAATTTATTTGCAAATTTTAATGTTGAACTATAGCAATAAGATCAACTTGATGCTGGCGCCTTCAGCCGAGTCTTGGTGCGGCAACTACTTCTTTGAGCTCTTTGGGGTCCGGGCAGGCGACACCAATCTTTGCTTCGACTTGTCCCGTTTGTTGGCTCGCGCTTTGTTTAGCTCTTCCACGAAGCTTTCGTACTGGATAATACCGTCCACCACGAAGGGCTTCAGCTCGTTGCTCACATATGCTTGGTCTGGCTGAATGGCCGACACTTTGGAAGTCGCCTTAGGAGTAACCTTTTTGCCCGACTTCTTGGCTTGCACAGCTTTACTTTGGCACGAGCGCGCCTTGCTTGCACTGCTCTTGGCCATCTGGCCGGCCACTTTACTTTCACTGCTCACCAGAGGACAGTTGCCATTCATTGCATCGGAAATCTCCAACTTGAGCAAATGTGGAAATTCCTTTCGATAGAAATCGGGTGCGCTGATGTACTGCTCGGGAAGTGTGGGCTTTTTCTTCTTCTTGTTGTTGACCTTCTCCGAGTCTTGCTTCTTGTCGTCGTACTCGAAAGCCATTGACACGCTCACCATCTCAACACTGTTCGTTCCGAGACAATCGTGCTCGAACTGCACCAGTTGCTGGAAGAAAGCCAAGTTTGGACGGGCATAGGGTCGCACCTCCTGAATTCGGTGGAAGGCCTCTTTGAGGCTCATCTTGTGATACTTGATTGCATAGGCTGAAAGAACAAATGTCAAATCGATTTAATGATCATCATTACACTCACCGAGTACAATGGTGCACGATCGGCTCATGCCGGCACTGCAGAACACAACAACATTGCCGTCTTTTTCCTTGATTACCTTGTTGATCTGGTCAGACGCGGTGTTGAGGAAGTTGCTAATTTGGAAGCCGTAACTGTCGTTAATCTACAAACACAACAACACTATTAATCACAATCGAAAGCACAAACACAAAATGAACCCACTCACCGAATATTTGAAGTACAACAGAGAAGGCTGCTGTGAGTCAAAGACGAGTGGCGGAATCTCTTCGGCCACATTCACCAGACACTTGATGTGGTGCTGCTTCAGATTGTCCAGCGTAATACCAGCCAGCCCGGTGAGGTAGAGATGCGAATTGAAGGCCGAAAAGTTGGCAAACGGTGGACAGAGCAACAGCTTGGTAGAGGGACTGATCGAGTCCGAGCTGAGAATTGCCACTCGCTCCTTGTTGGTCATGAACAGATACATGGTCGACTTGGAACGGGCCACTGGGCTGCAGCTGTCTCCGGTTGCGTTGTTTGACTCAGCTTGCTTGATGGCCGAAGCGTCATTCTTTTGCGGTTTCGGTTGGCAACAGCCCATGATAGCTTGCTGAACTGAAAAGATAGGTAGACCAGAACAGCGATTTCCACTACAGGAAAGACCTTTTATAGTAGTGATTGACTCATTGAAACTTTTCGAGAAAAAGGGAAAAGAACATTTCGATATTAATCAATTTATCAATTAGACATGTTGAACATTTTATGGAATTCATCGTTTTATTAAAATTGTAGACATTACATATAAAATGTATGCAAAATAAAATAGAGATAAATAAAATGAGACAACAATTCAATAGAAAGCATGTCAAATATGCGGGCATAATTATTAAAATTTTATAAAACAATGGATATGTGTTCCGCATTACATACTGCCCCACATGTGATATCCTCGATTGGTTAGATTGCTTGCAGCAGCAGCGACAGTTGCCAAATCGAAAGTATTGCCGGCACTGTTGCTGTTTGATGAGGATGAATTGGTCGAATTGAGACTACTGTTGTTGTTAGCGTTGAGATTGCTGAGACTGGATGAGGCACTTAGAGCAGACAGAATTGAGCTGTCGTTGTACGAGAACGGATTGCTGCTGCTGTGGTGTGGATGATGCAGACTGAATTGCTGGTGATGGTGATTGAGCGGTATGGAGGTGAGTTGAGACGTTTGCTGTTGCTGGTGCTGTTGAGCATAAGATATGACTTTGGCCATCGAGGTTGGTGATGGCGGTGAGTTCAGACCATAAAGACTGGTCAATTTGTTTGGTTCCGATTGTTGGTGGTCGAGGTGTGGCTCACCGACCAGACTCAGTTCGCTTATTGGCTGATAGGTTGCCGAAGAAGAGGCTGAAATTACTGTGGGAAGTTCTGGTTCCATCGAAGACGCAGGTGATGACCTAACCGATGATCCTTCCTTTCCTTTTCGTTCGGAAGCGCAGTCCTGTTCGCCCTCGACCTTAACATACTCCTTGCTGTTCTTTCGTTCCTTCGAATGAATCGTGGTCGGATAGTAATCGTCTCCATTCGGTGAATTGGCCCCAGTTTCATCTGTCACCACAATGTCAGTATTAGAGTTCAGTTCGTCTACTTCTTGTTTGATCTGTTTGTGTTTCTTAGATTTCGTCCCACTGTTGCCACTAAATCCATCAATAGATTTTCGTTTGTTATATTTCATGACATTGCCATTGGCAATATCTTCTGAATATAATGATATAGGCAAAATATTGTTCTCACTGGGATCATTAGAAAGTTGCGACGTGAAGTTGTTTGAGGAAGGCAAAAGTAGTGCTGAGGTGTCGGTCATAGATTGCACCGAGGAATATGGATGACTTTGGTGACCGGTGAAGAAAGCTCGTTGGGATTGATGCTGTTGGTGATGTCCATAGGAGGAGGCATAGAATGGCGATGCGACATTCGTGCCTGGGTGCGTGCCACCTAAACCAAATGAAGAGAAAGCATTCGCAGGCGGCACTGAACTGGTGCCGTACTGAGCTGTTTGCAGTAGATTGCCACCACCTGTTGCATATCCCGACGAATTCCATGTTGGTGGCAAATTGAGACCGTTCACACCAAATGTTGGATAACTGGCTGCGAGATGATGACGAACTGCCGTTACATTGTTGTCGTCTACAAAGGCTTGATTGTGGCCGTGTACGGTTGGTGTGGCACCGAATGAAGCCGTTGAGCCGACAATGGCCGATGGTGCCTGTCCCGATTGGAGATGATGATGGTGGTGGTGGTCGAGAAGGGATGTCGATATGCCTGAAGTGGGGGTTGAGGCGCTGGATGATGTGCCCACCGAATAAGCCGGCTGAGATCCACCGAAAGCTGTAGTTGGTTTGTGGTAGGCGTGATGGAATGAAGGATAACGCGAAAAAGACTCTGCAAATTGCAAATAATTCGAATAGGCAAGTGAAGAGGAAGGAGTGGCCGTACTGGTGATGATCGTCTCGTTGAAGTTCACTGCTTGCTCAGAATTGTGACCACTGCCCACACTGTTCGGACTGGTCGAATTGACCGAGTTAGCTGAATTTCCATTGTTGTTGTTGTTCGTTTCGGCATTACCAGTCGACTCGGACAGCAAAGAATGGACACCGCCTATGGAGTAGGTTAGAATTAAAAAATCTATAACATAGAAAGAAAACGAGTGGTAGATCAATACAATATTGGAAATATTGTTATGTTGGATGAATCAAATTGAGCGTTCAATTGAACCGCCGACTTAGTCAAAAAGCGGTCAATATGCGCGCCATTGGCAAGTGTCACATGTGACAACCGTACAACATTGGTGAACGACCCCACGTGTTAGCATTGTTTAGCGCAGTTAAGTTTCATCTAATTTTGCATTGGACCATCTCAAACAGGTGAAAGTATATTTTCAAATAAAATCAATGTCTAAAATCTATTTAATTTTGTAGTTGTCAATTTAAAGGAACTCTCTAAAAAGCATCACTGTCGATCAATTCATTCAGTTGGCATTCATTGTCTTTTTTGTTTGTGTTCACATGTGTGCGTTTGAATGCAATCAATTTGGTCGAGTTTTGATGTCCTCTTCCTGGCCGAATTCTTATCACTGGTCATTATCGCTGCCTTCCACTACGACCGCCAACAACATCACATTCACCACTAGCCGCCATTAATGGTTATTACCACTATCGTCATCGTTCATTCATTCAATTCGGTCAGTATTTTGTATTACTTTTCATTGATTGACCATTGATTTTGCTCTTTACCCCAAACTAGTTGTGACCTTTCTCTTGCTTCTCTCCTATTCCCGCTCGTATCGTCTTTATTACCACTCTATCAAGTCAGTGAAAATATCATTTCGTTATTATTCTTCTTTCTACACCGATAATTGATCACACACACACAAAATTGAAGGGGAATGCTGTCCCACCGACAATGATGCTCATATTGTCGCTATGTGCTATCATAAAATGATTGTTCAAAGGAAGACAGAAAACACTTCAAACCAATGAACACCGAAGTGCACATCATTTTAAACGTCATTTTCTCCAAAAGAAGCAATTGCTTTTTATAATCAATGAAGACGCACATGGCTCGTTCGTAATGTCATTTTACGGACATTCTGCACAATCAGGTACGTTCTTGAAATTTTACTCAGTTTATGTTGACAAAGGCTAAACTTATTCGTCGCATATTAGTAGCTACTAATAACTAGTTGTCTACGAGCTCGTAGACATTCCTACACATATATAACTTATTCTCATTACGACCAATTAAAAAAATCTCTTACCTGAAGATTGGAATTGGTTTGATGCGTCTGTAGTGTAAGTCGAATTTACAAATTGTCCGATTTGAGGTTTTGTATCAACTGGAGAAGCATTTCCAGTTGTGGCAGCACCATCTAGGTTATCATCACCTGGTGAGTGTTGATTCATCTTGTACTGCTCATCGACCATTGTGTCGTTACTATTGGAGGAGGTGTGATTGATTGCATTGCCAGTGCGATAATTGTTCAAAATGGAGGCGGCCATTCCTGTGGCATCACTTGGCGAGTTGAACACCGAGTTGAGATGATAGTTGGTACTGCCAGGCATGTTTGGCATCATGTTTGGATTTTGTTTGATGGTTCGGCGTCGTCTGGTTCGAATGGTCTCTTTGCGCATTGCTGCAGGTCGATTCACTCCGTTGAGTCGAAAGTATAATCCACAGGCATTGCACACCGAATCGCCCATCGCATTTCGGCGCCACATTGAGGTGGCCTTGGTGCCACAATTGGCACAGGTCAATCCGGTCCGTCTGGTGGTGGTGGACAGTCGACGGACATTGCGGACAAGTGGCCGATGTGCACCATTCACTCGTTGGTACAGTCCACAGGCATTGCACAGGAACTGCTCTGCACCGAACCGACGCCACAGAGGAGTGCAGGTGGTGTGACAGTTGTAACACTCTCGGTGTTCGCCCGATTCGTTGCCAGCAATGATACCGCTCTGGTGTATGCTGCGACCATCTTGACTGCTCTCAATTGGACTGAGATGATGCTGCTGTTGACTGTGGTGATTGTGATGGTGAATGTCCAGTGGGGTATGATGGTGATGGTACACAAGTGTGGCCGATGTAGATGACTCCAGTGGCGAACTGCCGTGATGGGCAAGATGGTGATGCGGTGCTATCTGCGGACCATTTCCGGCGACTGCATCTGGCACCAGGTTGAACTGAATTTGATTGTGTTGTTGCATCATGGCACAGTTGAATGTATTGCTCACATTGACGGTGACGTTTGTGGGGACAGAGGTGGGGGCGGTGGATGTGGACACTCGAGGGGTAGGCGCGAGATACATCGGTGGAGGTGCGAGAGCTGCCGATCTGCAGTGAAGGTAATTAACACATCATTAGTGATCGATTATCGATTGGCACATCTGCGTATTGTGTTTTGCATGCAGCGGTGTGTGGTGTATCGATCGGTTTCGCACCTAACTGTTGATCATCTTGATCATCTTAATAACGATGTAATGTCTCAACGATAATTGACACTGTAGTGCCACTGTGTCCGCCAACGCTCTCAGCCTGTTGCCGATCATCGATCGATTGCAATCAAATCGATCGTCTCTCGAACGCACAAAATATATTCATTCGTTTGATGCACTTGCTAGTTGACTTTGAAATTGATTTGGGATAAGACACATCGACAAGGCACACGGTACTAACTACTGTCCAATTGTGTTAACTATTGCACTGTGCCGACGACTGGCGATGATGGTGATGAGCACAATAATGTGCTCGGACACTGTGATGACACACTGATTACATCGATGAGATGAGGCACTGGACACGGAGGAAAGTGAGAGAGATCAACTGACCAGATATGGAGACCGATCAATCGATTCGATCGGAAGTGGTCACTCAGACTCAACGGCCAATTAGCATCCACTCAGTTAATTAGTTCACAGTGAGCCCTCCAATTTGTGCACTGTTCGAAGTCGGACTTGAACTGAGCACTTCATTCATCTTTCATCGACATAGTGCTTTGACAGTCTCGATTGTGTCCTCTTTGCTTCGACACTGTCCTCTCGATGGCCACACAAAACTCGTCTCGACCACAAAGAGAACCAAAGGAACAAAGCAAAGAGATAAGAAACACATCGAAACTAGTCGCCAATGGCTGTGGTGGTCTGTGTGTGTGTGTGTCTGTCTGTGTTCGCCCTACAAGACACTCCTCGCCTCACCACTCGGCCTTACCTGTCGTCAATTAGCGCACAGGTAAAGTGCAACAGGTGATGCCACAGTCAAAGCAAAGGAGTGGTTTATCTCGGTCGGGACAGCTTTATGCGATGTGCTCACTGATATGCCCCTCTCTCACTCACAGTCTGTCCTTATATCCTCAATCAAACCAAACTGATCCTATAAACCAATAGGATGCGGCAATTTGGCATGATGATGTTCACTTTGTTGCAATTGACCGTCTTATCACATGGCCATATTTACGGGAAAGTTGATCTATCACTAAAGGGGCAATATTAGACTATACACGGTCGAACAATTAATCGAACATTGACAAGCAATAATGATTATGCACATTAGCACTGCAATCAGCCATTCATCGCAACCGCTAACAGGAGTAACCTCTCTCTCTCTTCAAGTCTATTTCTCTCGCACCTCTCGCACCATGTCTCCTGTGAAGAAGCCCCAAACCAAGGTGGTGGACAATCTGAAGACCCAACTGGAGGAGTTGTTGGCCGCACTGAACCGTCTTTACGATACTATCAAAAGTGAGATGAGTCATCTCGGGGCTGACTTCGAGGAGGTGAACACTGTTCTGGTGGAAGGATTTCGAGCCGTACTCGACCAGCAGCCACCAATCGAGGTGGTGGACTCTGCTTCGTCCGACTCGTCCGGTGATTCGTCCGAAGACGATTCTTCGGAAAGTGGCGATTCGGTCACTGACGCCGAGGACAGTGAGGCCCGTGCCAAACGAGCCGAGGCTGTGGCCCGAATGGTTCAGTCCTGGAGTGGCATGGCCTGAGAGACCTCATGAGCTCATGCATTCTCTCACACAGGTATGTTCGATTAAAGTGTCAATTGATTAATTAATTTGCTGAATTACTTTTCCTCAAGAACCTTTCTCTGTACCATTACAACAACAAGACTTACTACTTTCCTACTAACATTAAATTGTATTGAGAATTATTAAATTAGTCATTTGAATTGCACAATCGTTAATTTGCGTATTTGTTTGTTTTCAATTTCGCACATTGGCGCGCGAGCGCGTCAAACAAAATCGTCATCAAATGGCATCAATTAATCAAAGTGCTCAAAAGTATTTTTCAATTTGGCTAATTGTCAATGATGAATTGACTAATTGAAACGGGAGAAGTGTCTCGAAATCAATTTGCGCGCTTTTCTATTTTTTCAAATATACAAACAGTCATTAGTATACATTAGAGAGGCAGTTCAACAATATTGTGAATATCTTTTTGCACATTTGCACAAACTAACTAAAGCTAGAGCCCATTCCAGGCAGATGAGAAACTAATTGTTTCGTCTGTCTGTTTGGTGTTTGTTTGTGGTCTGAGTCGAAGTTCAAGCTTCTCGATGGCTGGCAAGCTCACTTCGATGCCTGTCCAGTGATAATGTTAACTTAACTAGGCACTTCGATCGCACATCGTCAACAGACACACTCGCACACCTCTCAATATATCACACTCGAGTCCGCTTTTCCTCCTTTGAAATGTCTTCACACCATTGGCTCAGTGTCTCTATTGCTGTATTAATTAATTATATGAACAATTTCATTCGTACAAATACGTTCACAGTTTGTCTGTTTGTGTTCAACAAGTAAATCATTTTGCAGTCACATTTCTGCATATAAACAGGTAAGCACTGTTTTGATGGAATGTTCTGCTCTAACAAAATGAAATTCGTTTCTCTCGACGCATTGGAAATTCCGTCGAATTTCAATGAGATGAAATGTTTGTTTGAAACCCTTATACACTCGACGTATATATACTCTCGAATTGAGTCGATGCTTATAGTGAGGCATCTTTGAAACAGTCACGTGATTTATCTGCTCTTCGATACATTCTAAATATAAACTTTTTGTTTATTACGTAATTGTTGTTTCTATTTGCTATATTTGTAGACATTGCAGTCGGCTCGGATTTGATAAGAAGAGGCAACAACACACTCGTTTGTCGTCACTTCGAGACTGAATAGGTCTTTTTGTTGCTCTTTGATGCTTGCGCGCGCGAATGAACTTGCGCCTGACTGACTGCATTGCATACTACATGCCGATGATGGCATCTCGAGCTGTGGTGGTCGCAAGTGTGAATTGTGTCTTATCGAGACAGCTCAACTTGACCAATAACACACAACAACACTGCAATGGTAGAACAGTGCACATAGGTAAGTGACACATAGACCACCTTCATAAACGCGGCCACTACTACTTCATTACACTTTTGCATATTGCCGCCTTATGTGTCATGCAAGTGAATCTATAAAGCACACAACACAACATTCGTTCGTTACTCGTTCGGCTCTGCCTTACTTGCTTATCACATTACTCACATATCATCACATTCGAGTTTAGCGAAACATGACAAATATAGTGAATTACATAATTGCACCAATGATTTTTATTGGCTGATTTAATGAACAGAATCAATGGGGCAGTTCATAATTCATCTAATTAGTCAAGTTTGGTCGGGTCGGTTTCACTGTTGTGGTCAATGGAAGAATGAATGAGAACATAATGCCGCAAGTGTCTAGACCAATTAATTTCTTATCTCATTTAAAGGAGTGTCACACACATTGTCACTCGTAGGGCACGAGTCGGGCCACTTTAGTTGACTAATTGACCAGACGAGACTAAGGATTGGCATATGGCCCACAAACGGATATGGCCATATTAATGTCGGTCTACTGGCTACAAACAAAGTCGGAACAAACCCATCAAATCTGTCGATACATTTGCCTTATTAATCGAATCAAAATGTCTTACCTCATAGATCGACAATCGAGATAGAGTTGAGAGCGATAGCTGATGGCCTAGATTGCGATGACAACATAGGATTGATTGCTGATTGATCCGCAGGACAATCGATGTTTATCACTCTTTGAACGAAATGGAAATCTGTCTTGAGGAACGAGCCGATCGTCTACTGGCCACAACCGCGTGTATGTGTGGAGTTATTCGAGCACATTGCAAGAATACACCACGTGTTGATTGCCACTTGTGATAAGCCTTAGAGTGCCTTGGGAGTGGGGGAGTGTGAGCGGACTGATAAGGCGCCTGCCTGCCTGGAAAGCAGACACACGGACATAGTGACCATTGGGGATATCACATGACCAGAGTGCGCGCGCCATTCGAGTTGCCTTCAAAGTAAATTATATTATTCATCAAATTCGCAAATGCGGAATGATTTCATTTATTACATAATCAATTCTTCATATTCATAAGTTATTCATTATTAAGAAAAGGTGAAAGAGAGTGCGAGGGATGGGAACATTATTGGCAAATTAATAATAATAATAATATAATATATCGAGTCAAACGAGCACAGACAAACAAAACAGATTCGAAAGTAAGAATTAAGATAAAATGTGTAGTGTAAAGCACACAAGCCTTATTGCTTATTATTATTATATTGGTTGGTTGTTGGTTAGTTATGTACTAAGCTATGTGTGTTTTAGTTGTGAATGTTTAAGAAATATAGTGACGTTAGACAACATCAACGCAAAGATCATACATGTAAATGGTGGTGAGGTGATGGTGGAACGAACAACCAGAGCGATGATAATATTATCTTGTACTTAAGGTATAAATCATAAATCTATGTATGAATTTACTTCAAATATACTTCGACTGAAATGCATTTTCAAACTGTTCGTACTGTCGGATTGTTGGTGTCGTTGTATAGTTTTTGCTAGTGTTAACTGTGCAGTCAGCTGCGACGTTTCTGCTGCACTTGTGGTCAATTTAAGAGTGGTGGAACGTTGCGAAAAATTTTCGGTGACGCCGCTTCCTGTTGTAGCTGATAAGCCAGTGGGTGAATCTTGAAGCCGTACAGTCGCGGCACAAACTGGGCGTTTGGTCGTTTCGGCCGCAGCTCTGGATGCACCATGAAGAGCATATGCGGAAAGCCTGTGCCAAAGTAGGCACCATCGGTGTGATGGAACCTCGACGACTTCGGATTGTACACGTCCATACACTTGGGACAGTACAGCTTCACCATGTACTCGCCAGGGATGTCCGACAAGCCAATCGGCAGCATGGTCTGGTTGTCACAAAAGTGACGAGGGCAGTAGCCAAAGTCGCCGTTTTGATATTTCTCGATCATCTGTGCAATTCCACGGTTGGTCAGAATGAAACGTGCGTGTATGAGACCGTACAACATTTCTGCCGCCTGTTCCACCAAATCGGCCTGCGATGATGCAATGCATTAGCCCGGTTGAACGTCAAAATAGTTTTATCAATTGTACACAGACCTGATTGGGGTTATCCTCGAGATCATCGTCGGGCTCCAGGTCGAGGATCATGTCCAGTGCTTGTCGGTAATGGGGCACCGACTCAGATAAGCCGGTTAGGTTAAATTTATCATGAATGTAATCCTCATCCACTTCACAAAAGTAATCATTTCCACGTAAACCACAGAACCAGGTAATCCAGGACACTTCCTCGGAAGAAGACATAATCGACCACAAACAACTAGCAAAGGTTGTGGCGAGTGAGTACTACAGCGATAGAGATTCGGGTGAGAATAATTTCAAGGCCTGCAAATACACGTAAACAAAGGTGGGCATTAGAGCACGTCCTATCACTGTTGGGTGATATTTTTAAGCACAAAAATACCTCAGGATGTCCAATTGGTGGGCTTAAGTGGTCAAGTGGTCACTTTTGGAGGCGAATCCGAAGAATGAATTCCACCACAATCGCAAACCACCAACACCAAATCAAGAAAGAGCGAACGAGAGAAAAGAAAGCAAGCTCACTGCGGCTGCGGCCGATCAGAACATTCAATGTGAAAATAGTCGCATCCTCGTAGTGTAAACAGTTCAACTGAGGGCGACGTATTCAGAATATCAAATACGACCAATTAGATGTTGGCATTGTGTTGCAAATTTTGGCAATTAGCATATGACGTTACTTTAGAGAAATATACAAGCAATTGAAATTTATATTGGAAAGCAGCTTACACTGATATTCTCACTAAAACGCCACTGAATGCCCATACAATCTGTTTGTTTTTGTTTGATTTTGACCAATATTATTTCATTTGGATCGCTGTAATCATGTTGACGACCACCTTGGAGACTTTGACCTTGCGATGGGGGCATGTTCCCATCAATATTACTTTATGGCATAATCGTATTTTTATTGTAATTTAGTGAATATATCGATTTTGCGGTAAATGTTGACGAATTTTTAATTAATGCAAATATTCTTATTTAAAGTTTATTTTATTTCTAAGGTTGCTTTCCTGAGAATTTTGTAACGTACCTTTCGCTATTTTTGGGGGCAATATGGAATTGACAAAAATAAATTTGCATTTTGATTGGCATGTTTACCATCGTGCCAAACAGAAAGGTAAGTTTTGGTTAATTGTTAAATTGATTTTTTCTTTCTTTCCGCTGCTTGTCATGTCATATGTTTTGTCATAGGACATTTTTCCCATGAATTTAATTACTCTCAAGCAATGTTGCCAAGCACAATGTTTGACAAACGCAAATGCTACAAGCACCTATAGGTCAGCAGAATTTACCTTATCAGGGACGCATTCTATTTTTATAATAATACCACCGAGTAAATCTCATAATTCTAGACCGAACTTGTGTATTATTCTTGGAATGCACCAGACTTTTGCACTTGATTTGTTTTGAACTTGTGCTTAGTGCTTAGTAAGTCTGATTTATTTATTTACTGTTGATCCGGATTATACAACACAGCTACTTGTACCATTTGAGACCCCTCACGCAATTGACATTATAAATCAGGCCACAATGTTTTAAACATGTCATGAACAACTGTTTTGATTCTCGTGAAATGACGTCTTTATTTGGAATATGTTCGGTGTATGGTAATTATGGCCTGCATGTGTTTGCACAACTACATTCGGGCAATTATTTCGATTAGTTCATTCTGTATAATTAAACAATTAATTTGACTTAACTTGGACTTTGCATTTGCCTTTACTTTGACTGTTTTTCTCGTATGATCTGTGTTTTAATATATTTATTATTATTTGTTATTTAATGTAATTCGTACTTTCTTTAAACTCTAGATCACAAGCTTTTGGCTATCTCGAATGTATTGATTGTTTTCACGTTTAATCTGGACATTTAAGTGCAAGCAAATATATTGGCGTCATTCGACATTTTCAATTATACAATATTTTATTGAAGTGTTTTTTATTAGCTGTTATAATTTATTTTTCTGTTGTTTTGTTTTATGATTTATGTGAGGAAACACCTTTCGAGTGCATTTTATAGTTTAGCGATGTGTAATGCGAATATAATATTTATAATATCATTTGCGTCACTAGAATTTTAATTCACCTTCAATTCGTGGAATTGGTTTTCTCAATCTCCTCCCATATTCCTAGGTTCATGTTTTGAGTTCATGCTCTTGAGTTTGTGTGTCGGTGAATATAAATCACATTCTGCTATTGCCAAAACATGTATCTACAGAATAGAATATTTTATTTTTAATTATCTCTATATAGAAACCTCAATCAAGTCTGCCTTATTCTTATATGTTTTTTCTCTCTTATTTTCAGATTGAAACATTTGACAGCTATTAAGATTTTGGAATTGCCTTTTCCACAATCACAAGTTGTTTTGCCGAGACCAACCAGTAGAACAATAGGCCATGACGCATTCACGCCGAATGTCTTGTGTGAAGAAGTCCTCGTTTGGCAAAGAGGAGAAGGTTGACTTTTCCGATCTGTCAAACATGGCCGATTCTGTTAGTAAACCTGCTTCCACCTGGACCCGACTGCTGGACCGTTTCTATTCGAATTTGATTTATTCCTATATTTGGTTCTTCTATCACAAGCGATTGATCAAGTACCAAAAGGCTTCTGAAAATGGAGGAAATGCAAGCGCAACTGGCGTTGACACACCATCAACATACCACAAGACCAACTGTAAGCCTGAAGATCCTCCCGAACAATTGGGCACCAATGTGGTCGAACACATTGATGTGCAGTGGTTGTTGCAGTCTCGGGCTGCCTGGCGAATTCATCTTCCCATTATTTTGATTCTGGCAATGGACATTCGTTCCTTGAGTGTTATCATACTTCACGCCGTGCTTCCAAATGTTCTCGAGTACATCTCCGCCGAACATTTGTATATGTTTATGGGATCGCCATTTCATTTGTTGAATTCGACCACAATTCAGTCTGAGATTATGGCATTGTGCTGGGGTCTCAACCTGTTGGTTCAATACTTTCTGGTGGTACACAACAACAAAACTAGTCGTCTCTTTCTCAAGGTGAATTTCCTCGTTAACTTGATTGTATTCTACGATGATGCTGAGTTGCGGAAACGTGGCGCACTTCTTGGTTCAAATCGAACAGAGCAGATATTGAAGTACCCAATGGTGAACGACCCGATGATTAAACTGATGCGACATGTTCAATTGGACCGATTTCGACAGATTGCTCGCTTCTTCATGGCTTCGCTGTATTTGTTCAACTTTGCAATGGCAGGCAATGTTACTTTTACCACTCTCATGATTGCATACAACGATTTCAGTGCTTATCCACTATGCTGTGTCTATGTCCTGCTGGTGTGGACTCCAATCTGGACCATTTACACCTACTACTGTGCAATCTACGCCTATTATGTCTTCTTCTACTTCATCGTGTTTACTTGTTTGTTTCGAAATGCAATGACAGAGATTCGCGTAACTTTGATGTCTAAAGTTGAAAAGCGAAGTAAAACTTTCCATTCACCCAGTCATCGCAAACCGTTGAGATCTCGTAGTATCTATCAGTTGATGGTAATCTACAATCAAATAATTCGATTGCTCAAATGTTACATGAAACTTTGGTCTCGCTACATCACCTTTGTATTGATCATCTTCAATGGGCTGGTTTGCTTCAACTTCTACCTCTACTTCTACACCAACTCGACCTATTACATCAAAATGGTGTACAACGCAACCTCGATTACTGCATTCAACATTTTCTTCTGCAGTAACTTTTTTGCGGCAAAAATTGTTGTGGCTAACGTTAGCATCAATCGACCGTTGTTTAGTTTGTTTGCTCGTAAGAAGATTGGCCGTCAGAAATTCACTGTGAGTTGACATTTTATTTGATATCAAACTTATTAATTACATATTATATTTCCTTTCGTTAGCATTTGAAGCTGCTCGACTGTATTGGGTCAGACAAAGTGGGAATTGTTTACATCAACAAGACAATGATTACCATGATGACCTTAAATTCGGTTTGTCACAACTTTGTCTTTGATTTATTTAAAGTAATTCTTATTTATTTATTTACTACTATTTAGGTCATTTCATACCTTTTCATGGGATTTGTACTGTTCATCAGTCTAAGCAATACTGTTCCCATCGATGTCGATGTTTAACGTTAATTCATTAATCATTGTTCAACGTTCGTCATTAAGAATGACTTATTTGGTGCTCAAATTTGAGATTTGGTTTTGCAAATTTTGGAATTTGTTGACTTTGAAATGCCATGGATTGTGTTTTGTATACTGTTTGTATAATGATTATTTCATGACAATGTTTATTGTATGGATCATTAAAATGCTAATCATCCATTTTCCGCTTATTCAAATTCAAATGTTTCTGTTAAGCAGTGGCGTTTGAGTTGAAATATATCACTCTCTGGTTGATGCTGCCCACCAAAATTCAAATTATACCCATTGATAAGAATAAACGTATTATACTTATTGTAAATATGTATTTAGTTATGGGCAGCATTGCCCATAAGGGAAATTTTCTGAACACTCCATCAATGAGTGCAATTGTGGCTGCGGTGCAAATAGCCGCTGAGGACAACGTTTTTGGTGATTTTTGCCTTGTAGGCAGCACGAATTGAGTGTTTTGATGTTTTCCTTCTAGAAATTAATCATATTTTGTGACATTTTCTTACTGTTTGACGGATGAAATTCAGGAAAAAATATATTGATATTGTGTCTGTACAAAATTAAACAACATCGAAGTAATATTTGTCAGCCTACTTTGCCTCTCCCGGTGCCTTCCTCAATTAGCGGCAATCGTCAAGATTTGTCGTGGCAGCCTAAATTGTTGGTTTGGTTAGTCTAATTGGCGAAAATTTGTTTTCATTTTGTCTGTGCACTTTATTTAGTCGGCACAGTGTTCGATTTGTTTTGCCTATTCTCGTCTGTACAGCTTCAAACTAGTCTACATCACATCACACACGTATCACTAAGGGCATCATCAATGATGATCACCTATTTATGATGTTGATCATTGGAGTCGCAAACAGAAGCAACCACATTGCTATGTCATCTTCGTTCTCGTCGTTCACACTTCTATTCGAATGACGAACAGCAAAAAGTCAACAGCGTGCTCACGAGCAGCCAAAACATCGAAAGCACCTAAGCGCCGACCAGCACCAAAAAGACCTAGCAGCGGTAAAGGCATGTCCAACAAAGTGCCCTGGATTAAACGATTCTGTTCGTTGGATGGCAACGAGTTTCTATGCGAAGTGGACCGTGATTATATCACGGATAAATTCAATCTCACCGGTCTGGAGGAGCAGGTGCCCTTCTACAAGGAGGCATTGGAAATTATACTCGATGTTATTGACGAAGAAACTCTCGACTCATTACTGGTTGACTCAAATGATGAAGAAGAGGACAGTAACCGAAGTAGTCAATATGAGTACAACTATAAGATTGTTAGTCGCTTTGTATGTTTGGGTTATTTGATGTTAATTTTTCATTTTATTTATTTAGCAAATTCTCGCTTCTGGTGAATTGTTGTATGGTTTAATACACGCCAGATTTATTCTGACCGACATTGGTTTGCAGAAAATGCGTAACAAATACAACCAATTTCAATTTGGCCGGTGCACTCGCGTGTATTGCGATAAAGCGGCAATGCTTCCGGTTGGTCTGAACGACGAGCCTCACCTGCAACCTGTACGTCTGTACTGCCCCCGGTGCATGGACATGTATGTGCCTCATCTATCGATCAGCTCCAAATATATCTCCATTGATGGTGCCTACTTTGGGACCAATTTCCCACACATGTTCTTTATGGTCTTTCCCGAAGCTCGACCACCGAAGCCAACGGAGCATTTCGCAGCTAGTCTTTACGGTTTCAAGGTTCATCCCGCCGCATATGAATATCAACAGAATCAATCGATTGCGGCAAAGATGGCTAAGTCCTGTCCCATGCAGCTTACCGGTAGCAAACTTCACGCTGGAGGCGAAAATGCCAACTGCAATGGCGATAGCAACAGCGCCGCTATTTCACCTAAAGTGATTGTGCCTTGAAAGAAATTAATCTTTCTTGCTTTGAAAACCCTCCGAAATGAAGTATTTGTTTTGATTGAATAACAACAGAAACACGAGAAACTAGTAATATGAAGTTCATCTGCAAGCTATTATTTATTAAAATCAAAATTCGAATCTAGGATCTATTTTAATTTGTTTACTTCACCCTTTGTCCCAAATGCAAATCAAATGAATTGTCCCATTGAAGTGTGTACATCCAAATGAATCGAATCAATCTCCGGCGAGAATCGCGCATCTCAATTATGCCCCTGCACTCATGTACATAATTTGAATGAATTTATTTATATTGTTTGTTATGTTCTCACAAGTTCTATTAGATAATAATTGTCCCTTCTCAAGTCAAAATGGCCCAAGCAACACACCATCAACGCATGTATACAACAAACTCAAGTACAAAATATGTCCCAAATATTTGATTTTTGAGATATTTATTTATATTTATGTATTCTTATGTACCACAATTCATTATTAAATTCCTATTTACTAATTTGATTTATACAGATTGGAATTGATAAAATTTCATTTTAATTTACTAACAAATGCATTATGTAATGAGAAAAAAGGCAAATGGTATAATTTGTACATTGTCAATTAGGCGTGGAAGTGCATTCGTTGAAGATCAATTTGGTCCTCAGATTGGCGCCTCCTCCACCACGCTTCCTCGTGGTCATCGTCATTGGCTTGGAGTGCGGTGTCTTGAAGACTGTCTCATTGCATCCACTGAGGCCATTGGGTTGAGTCTGTAGGGCGGGCCCAGACATTGCCGTGTCCCAGTGTTGTTGCTCCTCAATGAAGCCACCATCAACATTTTTGTCTTTTGTTTCAACAACGTTTGTACTAAAGGCAGATGGCACGTGCTGATGAACGATGCCGACTGATGGCACATTTGACGGTGGCATTTTACAAGCAGATATCGACGAAATGTCATCGATCGACATTGACATTGGCGATGCCACACAGAGAAGCAGTTGGCTGTTCTGATAGCTACATGTACTCGTTGGCGGCATTTCAAAATGGACTGTCGCCTGTTTAGAGGCAGAGTAAAGTTTCGATTGCTTTTGCCCGGCTGGCACAATTGGACTAATATTGGCAAAGTCATCGTTAATTGGCGTCATTCCAAACGAGGACATAGGATAGCATCGATTGAGGTTCTTCTTGGCGGACAGCGACCGAAGTGGCGTGATCGCAGCCGTGAATGGTGACCGCTTACTGATTGGTGACATTGGTGAAAAGTCCAAATAGCGATTATATTTCGCTTGGAGATCATTGGACTCGACTTTATGGAAAGCACCAGTGTAGGCTTGGCATGAAGATCCAGAAGTGGCATAGGAAATGTCCATTGTCGTGCCCGATACGAAATCAGAGTCTTCAAAAGATATTTGTCGTTGAGCATTTTTCTTGGGAGTGATCACGGAAGAAGCGATACTATTGAATGTCTTCATTGGTACACTTTCCGATTCATCCGATGAAGTGTAGTCCTGAAGAAGACCTTCTGTACTTTCGGTCAGCGTGGCGTTCGTTTCGAAAGTATCAATGTAGCGCACAAACGAACCTGTACTTCTGGGGAAATTTTCCTTTTCTGCCACAATAATCGACCGAGAACTACTGTTTGTACTGATATTTGTGTTGTGTCTGTGCTGAAGTACAGGTGAAGGATTGATCGAGGTTTGACTGAAAAAACGATCTGACTCGTCCGTGAAATGACTTGAAAAGTGTTCGGATTCATACTCATGAAAGTGGTCCAATTCGTGTTCATTGTCAAAGTCTGACCCATACAATTCGGCATATTCGTCGATAGACCAAGTGAAGGAATTGGTCGTGTTCACCTCGAGGGAGTCCTCAGGATTTGCTTTAGATATTGAAGATATGTCCATGTTTGTATTAGTGGTCAAAAGAGATGATGCCGATGATATGTTCGAGGTTGTTGTGGTGAGTGAAGCCAAGGTTGATGATGCCACATTAGTGAGGGGAACAATTCCACACATGGTCGGGGAACACCTTCGAGGTAATGAGAGAATAAAATCACGAAATGCATCTTTCCTTTCGGGAGTGATACTCCTTTTGCTTGGCTTGGTGCTCATTTTAAGGTATGAAAATGAATTGAGTTTGGCACAGGTTTCAGAGTTGGCAGAAATGTATTGATGTCTTTAGCTACATTTGATTACTTCATGTCAAGTCAAATAATTCATCAGCAAAAAAATTAAATAAAGAAATAGCTTATTTATAAGAACAACGACTTATAAACTAAGAAAGTGTAACGACAAATGTGGTTTGGCCACTGGCCCCTTTGTTCAGCCTGCCGCAGACAATAACTCCAACGGACTTTTAAATTCAAAAACATCAACAAAGCATTACTGCTTCTATGAACGCAGTGGGCATTGGTGGGGCGTGCATACCAATCTCGTTCTGGTTGTCTTGCACTAGCAACAGTAACGTCCTTTATTAATAACTCATTTTTCCTTTCAAAAAAGTATTTCAAACACGCAGACTCAATCGCACGCATTCGTCAAGTGTTGTTATTGTTTTTGTTCGCGCTTTTTTTTATCTTTTCTGAATTGCCCTCAAATTTTTGATTTATTTGAGATTTCTACAAGATGTCAGAAACACCAGGAGCATCGTTTGCAATTACTCAGGATACTTTACTTCCTGGGCCGAGCCAAATTACCGGTGGAAGTGGAGCTACCGGTACCGGGGCTACTGGTCCTTCTGGACAAGGAAAATATATGTTTGTTGGTGAGTTGATTTGATGTTTTGGGTTTAGTTTTCACTTGTTTTATTATTATTGTTTAGGTGAAATTGAAAATGTTACTGCGTTAGTCCCAGTGCTTAAGGCAATTTGTGTTAAGCGTACCACTGTGATGGCAATCACCGATCGAGGCCTTAAAATTAGCTGCGAAGAAGACTCTCGGGCCGTTCAGGCGACTGCATTTGTAGATCGAAATCTTTTTCAAAAGTACGAATTACGAAACGATATTGCCCAGACGCTGTGTTTCCGTATGTCCGATCTGTTGACCGCACTGTCGATCCTATTTCCCACCAGAGTGGCTTCTGGTGACAACTTTTTGGATCAATCTAGCAATGTTTTACGCATCAAATATGAAAATGTTGAACGACTTAAACTGCAGGTGCTCAATGGCGACCACTCAGCCATGGCGTACATTCGTACGGTTATTCCTGACAGTCTGGTTGTATATTCAATGTCGTTCGTCAACAAGGTCATTGTGGATGCTTCGTGTTTGATTGACTTTTGGAAATGTGCCGATACATTGTCGCCTTATTTGCACATGAAGATTTCGAACGAGGATGAGACATTTGAGATGTCCACCGAGAGTGACCGTGGTAAGTTCAGGAATAAAATCCATGCAAACTCGGTTCATGTGGAACACTTTGAGTGCACACTGCCAATGGCCAATAAGTACGAAATGGGCATGATGAAGTACACTGTTCGGCCACTGGTGCTTGCATCGAAAGTGTCTATTCGAATGGACTCACAAGGCCTGTTGAATATGCAATTTTTGGTTCGACTTGATTCAAATCCAAATTTGGCCGACTATTCCACCACTCGTCCCGTAACTGCAAGAGCGGACAATGACATTCTCAATCAGGGAACACCTCAACAAGCAATTCCCATTTCACAAGAAGTGCAAAAGTGTTTTATCGAATTCTACGTTATTCCCTCAGTGGACATTGACTGATTGAAACAAGACAAACAAACAAACAGAATTAGTAAGAAAATTTTATTTATTTCGAATTATAATTAATCATTAATATAATTCTTTGTTTTATAACTTTTCGTAGATATTACAAAGACTAAGAAGCGAACGAAAACTGGTCATCATAAATAATATCTTTTGTATCATAATCACCTCAATACAATTCAGTATAAGGATCTATATGTTTATGTCTGTTGAATGTATAAATATCATTGTCAAAACTAAAACAAGAAGTGTCTGATTCTACACAAATTAAGTCATCAAATGGCTAACGAAATGTAAATTGCTTACGAACAGATTAATATCGTTTTGTTGGTGTCATTTTGAATTGGTAAGTACAGTGAATGCAAAATTGTTGTGTTGGGGGCCAAATGAACATAAATAAACATCAAAGTTATTATTGGAAAGTCTTACAAAAGTATACAAGAAGACGAGATGAAAAAATCTCTTGAAGCTGAAGTGAAAATGATGAATCAGATGTGAAGCGATTTCTGGGAAGAACACGAACAATTGGACATTGAGATTGGGAGGAGATAGAAAAGAATAGAAATGTGTAGAAAAACACTAAAAGAGAAGAAGAGAGTTTACAAAAGTGAAGTGAACAGATGAGATCGTGCAAGTTGACTTTTTTGAAGACCCAACTGGATAGGAAGGAATTGCAGCTAATTCGACATACGACATCGCCTCTCGTACCTGCCATACGAAGAATTTCCACAAGAAGAAGTAGTACAAAAATAGTAGTATTCTATAAATTAATCGAAGATCACGTGATTTTGGAGATTTGAAAGTTGTGGTGAGTGTGAGGAGATTCCATCTCATTGTACATCGCCAGAGTCGTTCACAATTAATCGTCGATAGTTCAGATTCTCAAGTTTGATTGGATGAAAGTGTTTCTTTGGTGGGTTGGTTCGTTTGACTTATGTGTTCTATGCACTTAATCTTGTCTAATAATATTTCGTTGATTTTTTTCTTTTAATAATCTCGAGGCTCTCTTCTACCTGTCCAGTGACTCCCATCGATGACTCCAGTACGGTGCCGCAGCACGTCGAGATGATTTAGTTCGACAGTGGCGTTTGTGGTGTGGCCAGTCGAGCTGCTGACACATGGTACCACAGTAGCGAGTCTCTTGGCACCGACCACAGATTGAAAATTCACGTGGTTCCCGTTCGATACGAACACATGGTGGATAGTGACACTCGTAGTATGTCGTCACTCCATCTACAGGAGAGAATCGTCATTAATAACGATTACAAGTGACAAGTGAATTAATTACCTTCAGTATCGATTGGATTACCATCAGAATCGTAACACTTGGGAACACTTGACGATGATAATCGATGCTGAGGAGTTTGATGGTTATGGCTGTGATGGCTACTCAGTGCACTGCTACTGTCAGGACTTGTTGTGGTTGCAGTTGCAGTACTCGGAGAATTTGTCGCGGGCAACGATGATGTGGTGGAGGGCGGAGGAGAAGATGGCTGACCGGATTAAATGATTCCAATTAGCGAATTGACATTTCTTACGGAACTTTCAAATCACTCACCTCGTTTGCTTGGCTGCTGCTGCTGCTACCAGTTGTACTGGTGCTAGTGCTAGTACTATTGCTGCTATTGCTCGACTGGGTCTCGGGTGGAAGTTGCTGGATGGCAGCCCAGTACAAGGTCAAATGAAGATCGTTGGCTGAGGATTTATCAGTGTTTACGGTGGAATTGGAGCTCCCGGTCGAACTGCTACTGCTGGTGGTTGCACTTTTTGCGACATTGGTCCTAGTGTACCACACGTGTGCATTGCGAATGTCAATCAAGCACAGATTGTCCAGTCGGTTGTCCATTGATATGTGATTGCGGTGGACGACTCGTTTCCTGTCCGGAATGGGACCGTTGTGTCGGCGCCAGATGAGGTCCTGTAGCAGAATCGCCGTGTGACGACTTTGGCGAGTTAAGTAGGCATAGGCGAACACTACTGCTCCGCTGCCCGATGCTAGGTCCACTTCGAGACGAGCCTGGCCAGGTGATCAAGTCGGTTAGTTCACTGAATGGAGCACTTGTTAGAGAATGGAACCAACCTCGAATGTGTATTCCCTAGCAAGGACAATGTCCTGCTCATCGACTAGCGTGTATTTGAGCTTGCCAGCTGCATGACCCAGTCGGACGATGCCAAGCTTTACACCAACAGGCCACAGCTCCTGACCGGACTCGGAAGTGGATATCGTGGAACGGGACGGGGTGCGAGATCCATTCGGGCCAAATGGCGAGTCGTGGTAGTCGTGATTGATCAACAGTGGGTCCTTCATTGTGACGAGGTGAGGTGAGGTGAGATGCAATTAGCTGAGGACAAAACGAAACACATTAGTTTACGATATAACCATTACACGATTCTGTTGAGGAATGTATGTGCTTGTGTGTGTGTTGTGTGATTTATGACTTGGCGGAAGATTGAACTAACAATCTACACGACAAAGTAACGGGACAGAGTGGAAGACAGTGGACACAACTACCGGGATGACTTGACTCGTTCGGTGCTCGCGGTGTGTATGTCAAGACAGGCAACGAGGTAAGCCCGACACAAGACGTTTTGTCTTTGTTGTTCTCTTCTTGAGGTGCACACAACTCGTTGTGCTCTCTTTAGTTAATTGTTAGTTTAACAAGTTCTTCCTTACAGTTGGACTGGACTCGAATCGCCAGTCTTGCCACACTCACAACTCACTCACACTCAATATATATTGTCCGAATGCAAAACTCGATGCATTCGGTAGACTAGTTTTGAGTTTCTAGTCCGATTTAGTGTGTTCTATTGCCCATTTGACTGGTTCGATGTGCGTGTGTGTGTGTGTGTTTGTGTTGGTATGCCGCAAAGTCCACTCTAAAAGGCAAAGCGCACACAAAACGCAATGTGTCCTGTTGCACTTGTCCACTGATGAGATCCAGTTTTGACCAATTCTGGTTTATCTCTCGTGCGCGCACTCAACACAATACTCGATCTCTCGAGCACTCTGTCCCGTCATAATTGGCTGGCCGCGGCCACTGCTGTACAATTATACAATTGCACTCCAAAATAGTGTTCTCCCTTTGTCTTGCCTCGCAATGTGTGTGTTCGATTATGCCTCAAACCAGTTAAGTGATTTCACTCGTACGTAAGTCGGTTTTTGATAGTTTGATAGTTTGTCAGTTGTCAATTCAGGTTTAGCAAAGGGACAGGAAGCTCAAAAGCAGTACTGTGCACTTGACTAGTTCAATTCGGGTTATGGTTACCGATGAAATGTGATGACCTCGCCTGCTGCTGCTGCGGCTGTCACTCTTCCTACCTGTCCGCCACTGGCCATTGCCTTAACCGGTGATGGGTCATTTAACGCCCGTTCAAATGCGATCTCTACCTGTGGCCATTTGTGGTTGAGTTGGCTTGGCCAATTGGTGGTGGTGATGATGGCTACCTTATTAGGACTGTGATTGATTTGCTCCAAGCACAAACTTGTCTGCACACACTACACAATCGATATATCAGTGCTTAGGTGGTGGCTCGAGCCATTCAATAATTCACACTGCAGATACTATCTATGTCTCACCAGACGAGATAATTGTGATGAGCACTCGACTTTTGGCATATTCTAGTGGGAATGCACTAACGGTGCCATCTAATCATTGATCACTGATCAGTGATCGCCTTTTACACTCGATTCTCACAGGAAAGTCTCGTGTCTGGCATTGTCTGCACACGATCAGTCAAATGGTGCAAAAGAATGCAATGTTGTCATATCAAGCAGATGACACTTGTAGTACAACTGAGTGAGTGAGTGAGTGAGTCGTGTATCGTGTTTTAGAGTCATTAAACGGTTGAGCGGTGTTTGATTTGATGGGACATGCTGGTTAATTCACTACTAACTGCACTGCCTCAAGCCCTCAACGATGAGTTGGTTCACTTGAATAGCTCCTGTGCTCTCCCACTGTTTACCTTACGAAAGTACGAATTAACTCGGACTTGATATGCAGCAGCACTTTAATTGAGCAATTTAGCTTAATTTGGACTTTCATTACTTGTTGATAAGTGATGCGAGCCGGTGTGATAGGCCTCTGCTAGCTCAACACACAGACTAATGTGCTCTATATGTGGCATACTAGTTGTGTCACCCTAAATGCATACATAATGGTGGTGCACTTATCAATGCACCATATGCATCAGATGCACTCGCCTGTATAATATTGACCATAAATGGCCAATCGAGTCAGTGGGACTTGTTTTGTTGTTAGTTGTTGGGCAATTGAATTGAAACATTCCAATGGAAGCACACACCGTGAATCATCATCATCTAGATCGAGTCTAGACAACAAGAACAACTCACACACACACACACACACAGGTCTTTCCAATAAGGACTTTTCGATGGAGACAAATAATACTACACAAGATGGGAGAGATTACTGGACTAGACTCAAGCACCCCGAGCAAACATGTTCATTGTTGGAAGGCAAATGGCGAACCTTACTGACTTACTCGTGTGAGTACAGACGGGACACTTGTTCGCACTCAAATCAAGCATTACAACTGGCTAATTACAATATTAGTATTAGTGCACCGAATGGACTCGTTTTGTCCGGCACTGCCACTGACATCTGTCCCTGTGTGTGCACTGTTAGAAAGGCACTGTTCGTTCATTATCGATCGATTGTTTTCCGATGCTGCAAGTCCCTGTGCGCCCCCTTCTTCTTGCAACTGTCCATCGAGATCTCAGAGGCATCTTCTGCCCCCAATGTTAAATCATCATCGGTTGTGTGTGTGATGGACTGACTCGTTCACTTCCTCAAGGAGGACATCTCATCCTGAGAAGGCACCTCAGTCAGTGCATTCCTGTTTGGTTCCATATCGTTGAAGTCTAACGCTAAGTAGTGTGTCCTTTCTGGCTGGCGCACTCCGAATCGACTCATCCGTCCAGTCCAGTTTCTTCTCAACACATTCACTCACACACAACTGAACACTGTGCACAGGTTCTTGCCTTATTTAGTCGAATCGAATGGGCATCATTCAAACTGGTCTCATTTGATTTGCGCACATACTTTTCGGTTGTTCGATTGTTTAAGAAAGAGTTTTGTGCTTTATACAGCTTTATAAAAGGTCTCTCGCACACGATCAATTGATATGGCCGTAATGTAATGCCATTTATGTTAGCCATAATAGCTTCCAGTGGAATTATCCCCTGAAATGATCGCTTGTTCCCACCGTAACTTATCGTCACTCAGGTGTTGTGCACAGTTATCGTGCACTCGTACTCATTGGCGCACACACAAGAACACATGAACACAGGTACAGCCGTGCACACAGAGTGATGCACAGTGCACAGTCTATCGACTTTGAGGCATCTCATCATGATCATGTTTGTATGCATCCAGTTTGACGGTGTGTCACAGTGAATGGCTAGTTTGCATGCCGATCTGCACAACTGGACGAAACCAGAGCGAGTCGTGTGAGTGTGAGTGTGTTGCGTACGAGTACGATTCCGTCGATTGCTCAGTTGGCAATGCACAAAGCTTGTCCATTCATTTCACAACCGAACAAGTTCTGTTACGTTTGAGATAGCGTTTCATTCAGGTTGGCCTGGAGAAAGCCTTCTTGTCGGCTTTTCTCCTCTACTTCTTGTTCGTCTTTCTTGCCTTGTGCTCGATTGTGTCCCGTGCCTGTGTTGTTGCCCGTGTGACTATATTTAGTCCATTGTGACCGTTTAACCAGTTTTGCCTCCTATGACTGCCAATGACTAAACACACCAGCCAATCAACCAATGTAGTCGAGTGGCTGGTGTTGTCCCTTTGCCCCAAACTCATCTGCATTGCGCATTGGAATTAATATGTGTTGTTGTCGATGTGTTGTTTGTTGTTTCGCAGAACGACACAACGATTCATATACACAAACATACACAGTTGCAATTTGTATAATTCACTTTGCATGCACACACAAACACACACACACTCACACAGGGCTATACTTAGTTGGGTGTTTACGGCTTGTGCCTTGTGATGAATGAATGAATGAATATTCATGTATCACTTGACTGTGCCGACTGTGTCGGTGTGTTTGTGTACGTAATTGAATTATGAACTAATTGAGCCGGCGTTTGCAGATTGATGACATTTGCATGCACACAAACATACACTGAGAGTGATGATGCACTTAATGCTAATGATTCTGTAAGGGGATGCTTTCTAATTGATTTGTGTACTGAATTATGATTGATTCGGCTTGTGTCGTTCGCAAAGTTCATTCGTTTTTAGGGTTCATTTGTTACTGTCGGGCAGGAATATGCACATTTACACATTAAATGGCAAAGTGTACTGACTTGTTGTGAAATATGTCTTGTTTTGTGGCACAACTCGAGCACAGACCATTTCACCACTTCACCTTCCAGTGCCCTTCCACACCACCACTAAACGACCATAACCAATTATTACTATTATGGTGCTAGTTGTTATTGTTGTTTTATTATGCAGTGAGACAAGATTCCAAGAATCTCTCGCCTGGTCGATCTGTTTCTGTTCAAAGTAGTGTTCGCAGCAGAGTGTAGGGAAAGATGTATTTTGCGGGTGGCACACGGCTGGGTCATATGCCTTGCAGTGAAGAGTCAGCGAACTCTTTCCCATATTGACGCGAGGTCAGTGGCATCTCACAGAGCACGGTGCACTTCTTATTCTTTATGTCTTCTTTGTCAGTGTCTCTCTCAATTTGCTCACTCTTGCTCAGTTGGTCTCATTTCAATTTCCAGGAACCGAAACCAAAATGTCTGAGTAAACTTCCTGCTTGTGTCAGTCCCCGCAACACCCCCCAATATGCTCACTATATGGTGGCCTCTCTCAAGTGTCATTCGCTTGAGCCATCGGTCTACCCGGTGGCTTGCATCACCTATTGCATCGATCATTATCCTCTTTTCTCTTTCTTGTTCACACTGAGTCACTTCACTTGCGCCAGTTTCCATTGTGGCGAGTGGCATGGCCGAGTTGCGCAACCAGAAAGGCCAGTGCCCTAGTCTGCTACTGTTGGTCTCCTTTTCGGTGAATGGCATGGGGCAGGTTTGGTTAGGCTCACTGGTTGTCTTCCACACATTGGCGCATTGGCCTGGCCGCACTTTGCCACTCACTCACTCAGTTGTATGACAATGTTGTGCACTGGCTTCGACGATATATCTCCAATGTCAATGACTCGCTACAAGCTGTACGACAGACAGTGGAGCGCACAGAGGGTTAACCCGCACTTGGGGGCAAAGAAAGCACAAGAGAAGGGCGCCATGCACATCGCCTCGCACCACGATTGTGAAATACTTGTGCAGGCACTGGTGAGGAATATACAACACTGCACCGGGAGTGTGTGAGTGAGTGAGTGCTCTGTGCACAGGCACACCGAGTGCTTCTCCACTCGCCACTGTACATTGTACACACTGTACAGCATGTACAGTGCCGGGAGAGAGCGATTCTTGCGAAACCATTGAGAAACCGACTCAATCCGGAATCGCTCACACACTCCACTGCTTCCTTTGCACTCCATCTTGCTCCTGTTTCGCTATACAGAGACTGACCTGAGTGCCACTAACTGTTAGCACACTCACCCTCTCACAGTGCCTCCTGAGGAAGTCAATTCTCTACTCGAGACAATTTATGTGATTTATACTCGTACTAATACTACCCGACAAACAACAACAAGCAACCAAATGGGAAAGTTCGAAGACCCGTTCCAGCTCTACTGTTCACACCCTCCAATGAGACATTTTGCACCACTGCAAAGCAGCAAAAACACAAGCGCAAAATGGACTTTTGTGCACAAAATCGATTCCACTGCAGACAGGAATAGGAACAATCAAATGAGACAACAAGCATAATAAAATGTACAACAGAATATGGTGCATTCTCACAACGCACTCTCCAGTTATGGAATATGTCTCAATTTGGTGTTGGCAGTGACAGAAGTGCGGTGCCCATTGGCTTATTGCAGCACACACTGCATCCACCAACTCATGTCCTGAAGAATATTCCACTGCAGTCAGTTCAGTGTAAACAGACAGACACACACACTCAGCACGATCACACTCGATTGATTCGAGTTGGCGCTAGTTTCGAACCAACACAGACACAAACCAACAAACCAAAGTGTTGTAAGATTGGCTTGTCTTTTGTTCGAACGGTAATTTGGGTGACATTTCGGACTGTGCCCGCAAAGGCAATTCCCTCTCACTCACTCTCACTGATTCTTGCCAGTCTTAATTTGATTCGTTGCCTTTTGTGTTCACTCAGCTAGTTGAGGCAGGTCTGGCCTAATAGGCGACACACGCAGACAGTCAAAATTCAATTTGATCAAATTAAATTTCAACTTGTGCTGAGTTTGGAGGTTTTTAATATATTGAAATAGGAAAATGCCTGCCTTGTGTCTTGTGATGTCTGTGTGTTTAGTTGGTGTCTCGTGTGTTCCGCTGCATGTGTCTCTTTTTGTCTCCTTCTTGGTATTGGAAAGTTTGTGTGATATGATAAATTTATATAAATCGAAAGATGCATTTACCTGCTTGGAATGATGAAGGGTAGGGTGAGAGTTTGTTGACTGTTGGGGATTGGACTGATGTGTTGGTGTGTGAGTGAGCTGCGTCAATGAAGATTTATGATTGGCCGTACAGTGATGGGACAATGCGATACATTCGACATGCAACAACAACAAGCAGGATACAACGTGTTGGTGTGATCACAGATATGAACTACTCTCGAGTTGAGATGATATTGCAGAGTGAGCTGATTAGAGCAACATTACACCATTGGGCTGACTCATCGTGAGGTGTGCACCATTCAACTGATGCTCGCTCGCTGGCTGGCTGGCCTATTGAACTTTGTGGTCGAGGTTCACTCACAGGCAGATGACAGATGGGGACAAATAGACTAAACACACGAGTTGACACAGGACGATACTCTTTGCTCGACCGGCTCAGGAGATGATCTGCGGTGAACTGACAGATCACTGGTGAATGTATGAATGTAAGTGTGAATGTGCACTGTGGTGGCCAATAGACCGGTTGTGTGTGTGTGAGGTGAGCTGCACGATGCACCGCGATGCTCTGTTCTGGCCTCACTGGGCGCAATGTGCCTCCAATGTTTTTGGTCTGTCTGCCTCAGTGTCTCACACTGTCTGCAGTGTCGATGTTGTATGACGCCGAGGATCGACAGTAGTGGCATGGACATGTGTGCTATTCCTTCTCGGTGTACATTTGTCTCACAGAGAGTACTGTGAATGTGTCCGTGCATTGAGAATGCAAAGCTATCAATCGAGTTGATCTCTCTCGTGCCCAAAGTGGTTCGACTCTGTGTGTGTGTATTGTGTCAGAGCCATGCTTGGTCATTGTCTCCTGCTTGTGAGTGGTGAGTGGTGTTGAGGTGCTGGTGGCAGTTCCACACTCGGTTCCACACCACACTGACCACGATGACCACGCTTGGCAGGTGCACCACCGTGCACCGCATACTCAACACACAGTACAACTGGTCGAACTCTTCAATCACGGGTTACCACACACTGGCCATTGGCCAATCATGTCTATCACCTTGCTTGTACACTTTGAAATGTACAAGACACGCACGTACAAACAACAGCTAGACAGGTCAATTAGCTAACTAAGCTAAGCCATGCAGCAAAACAAGCAAACGCCGACACAAGTCAGCCCCGACCGAACAGTCGTGTTATAACAGTAACAGGTTCTGTACATCAGTCCCAATTGCCTCACTCACACAAGCATCCATTCCTCTCTCTCCAATTGGTTACTTTGTGCGACTGGTCCTATGTGACATGTATGGACGTGTCAAAGCCTACTCGCACTACCACTGAGTTTTATAATAAGTGTACTTTTCTTGGAATGTGTTGTTGTGCTGTACTTGTCCATCACCGACACACGTCACAGTGGTGTCGATTTGGCTTGACTCTCACAAATCGTTTGGAGAGTATCGCACAGAGAGTCGTGGTGAGCATTGTGTCACTACCAGATTGACTGTTTGGGTTATAAGCTTTCATTCACTCTGGCCACACTCTACCTACACACACACAGAGTCGAACCGTTTCGGTGATTTTTAGTGTGTGGTGTTCATTACTTTCCATCGTCATATGGTCAGTGGAAAAGTCGTCCAATGCAATGGAATCGAAAGTCTTCACTGGAAAGAGTGATTGCAAAGAGTGTTGAAGAACTTTGTTGTGGTTGACTCTCAGTGTTCAGTGCACACGGTGGTAGCAGTAGGCAAAGAACACTCGCATTGACAGAAGACATCGACCTTTTGGAAGAAAACTGCAACATTTACTGACTCACTGTGTGTGGTGGACAAATCGGTTAGGTCTGAGCTGTTCTTCTTCTTCTTCTTCTTCTTCTTGTTCGTGTGTTTCTCAATCTCACTCGGGCGCTAGTGATGAATCAATACGGCGATGGAGACATTCCACTAGCAGTTGGCTTGTCCTCTCGAACCATCACCAGTTCGAAAGTATCATAGCTTTTTCCACGATGATCCTCCATCGGTGAATGTATGCAAGTCTGGTCAGTAGCACCAGCGAGTGCCACTGCCCCTTCACACCCTCGCCCCCAGCACTAGTCGAGACACTAACCTCGAGCTGCATTTCCATTGTCTATATATTCCACACACACCACCACTGTCGACCATCACCTATATTATCCTTGCAAATATTCCACACCACCAAATGCATTGTGTCCGTCTGTCTGTCTGTCTCAGTATGCACTTTCTTAGCACACAACACACACACACACACACACACACACACACACACACACACACACACACACACACACACACACACACACACACACACACACACACACACACACACACACACACACACACACACACACACACACACACACACACACACACACACACACACACACACACACACACACACACACACACACACACACACACACTATCATTGTACTCTAATAATTCTGTTCACTGCCAAACCAGCCTCTACCGGCGGTCTTTGGTGTTTAGACAGAAAGCGAGAGAAAATGGGGGAGAGAGCATAAAAGCAAAGCCCGACTTAACCCAAAACCGGGGGACGAACAACAACAGACTGGATCTGGACTGACCATTCATTCATTCATTCATTCATACCTAACACAGCAGCAGTACACCTAACACGAACTCTCACCAAATCATTGGGTCGTGTGAGTGAGTGGAAGTAACCTTAAATGGTCATCTATTACTATTATTATTATTGCTCGCTAATGGTGGGCCATTGATTAGATGAGAGTGTTGTTGGTGTTTGGTGCTGGCAGTAGTAAACGTACAAACACACTTAATGACGTGCTCCGATTTGAGACTAGTTGAGATGAGATGCTTCACACATTTATGATGGACCGATCATCATTACATGTTGTGTATGTTGATCATTATGACAATGGCCAAGCCGATCATGTGCTTGCTCTTTCTAATGAGTTTGGCGGCTCGCGCGTTTTTCATTTTAAAATGCAATACTAATATAACAAATGCTTAGCCATTGTAAGCACACACTTTACAGTCTGACAAATGTTTGTCTTAGTGTCGTGTACTTTAGCTCCGAACTCTGATGATGACTCTCGTGTCTCCGATCGATTATAATCGCTTTTTCCGGTGATGTTTTCAAGAGAGAGAATTCTCGACAATTTTGCAGTATTTGGAATTTTACAGTGAATTTGTCTTGTTATCTGCAAGACGCGACTAATAGTGCAGAATATCCTTGGCCGTATGCGCTTATCTCAATTGCGTGCACTTAATCTCATTGGTTGCACTGAAAGTGTACCCTAAACACAAGGGCACATTCGAATGTGTGATGATGCTCACTTGACACTTGTTTAGTGTGTTTGTGTGTGTGTGTGTGTGTGCACCGGGCACACTTGTGCTAATAAATCCCAAACAAACCATCACATATGCAGACATTTAATTATGCTAATAGCTTGTCTGGTGTATGTGGAGCAAATGTACATTGCCACTGTACGGTATTGTGTGCTAATAAATGTACAGTCACACATTACGCACGGTGAGTATCGTGTTACAATCATGGTGCGATCGTCTATAATTGACAACTCTATTGTGTGTCAGTGCCCTATCACACTATTCGTTCTATTCTGGGTGAGAGAGTGCAATGGTCAAAAGTCAACACCAATCAGTTAACCCGGAGGAGAACACCATTATGGCAAATTAATATATACCAACATTTAATGTTAATATGAATGCAAATACACACACACACACAGAGAAGGCTTTGATTAGGCATTGCATTGCATTCCGCCACTGACCGGATGCGTGATAGGAGCGACAGAGCTCGACCAGAGGGCAGTTGGTGGAGGGAAATAACAATGGAAAGTGATTTCAGTGCAGTGAACACCGACAATGAATGGGACAACTGAGTACATACAGCATGACTCGAATTAATGAATTATATTATGAGTACCAGTGAACCAGTGAATGTACAGCAGCTGTCTTCGACTTACAATATTGTGCCGAGGGTATACAAATTCTTAAAAGTCATTTGGAAATAACTTCAAGGAAAAGTTAACTAAACCTCAGATAACATGCAAACAAACAAATAAACCAGACAGTCGAAATATATGAAAAGAAAAAGGCAAATGCGAATAGGTCTACGTGACAAATGTCTCGACAGTCGCGTATTAATGGACGTAACAATAAACGACAAATCAAGCGATGCATTGCACAGTAGATTTATATATTCTGCTTCGGTGACAGTTAGGTGCAAATGGAAGTCAGAATTCACTAAACCAAAAATGGACATTTAAACCGTCATATTTGTTCGCTTGTGCCAACAAATAGCACAATTTAGCAGCATTAATAAATAATTAAGTTTACATTATCGCCGGTCATTTGTACAGTGTCAGTTTAATGCTTTTTCGATAGCCAAATTGCTGTGCAGTGTGCACTTCAGTTGTACTCTCTGTGCACTTGACTGTGTGTTCTTGTTGGGCGCAAGAATAATAATAATAAAGTGTTTGCTTTACACACTATTGAGTGAGTGACACCGACATGTGGTCAATGCATTTCGCAAATAATGAAACAACACAACAGGAGAGTGTTGACATATATGAAGTGAAGGAACTGTTGCACACATTGCATTGCACTGCATTCTTTTGAGCGTTTGACAAATGATGCGTTCGAAAGAAAGGCGCCATTCTAATGTCACTCACACGTCTTATCGCTTGTTTACTTGATGCAACACGATGCTGATTGTATTCATTAATTGATCTTATATTATTAATTAATTATTACTTTATTTATTTGCTTTACAGTTGTAGTCTATATTTATACACACACTTTAGTCGATAATGTATTAATTAATAGCAAAATAGCAAAACGATCAATCGATTTGGTCTGTTGTGCCAAAATAAACGCCAAACATGCGTGTGAGCCAAAAGTGGAGTTTTCCAAGTTTTTCTCGATCTTGAAGCTGAACATTTTTAATAATTTAAAAATGTTTATTTACAAATATTCAGAAACACAATTTATATTTATGAAAATATTTTGAATTTGTTTAGAATTGCACGTTCTGCAAATCCATGCATCTTGTTGTTCGAGAGATATAATAATAATAAAGTTTAATAATTTTGTTGCTGCAGAGTTTGATCGATTTTTCCTCAATCACCACAAAACTGGTCGCAACTCTTTTTCGTCGATTGGTCGATTCAATGTAATAATATTTTCACTGATGCATTTGTGCTTGTGATCGATAAGACGGACTCGACTCGATCGCATTGCAGTAAAGTGTGCCGCAGTAAGAAGCATCAGAAGCGAATGGCGAATATATTCCATTCTGTCTCAATCAGCAAACCTTTCCATTTTGGTGGTAATATTTTCATTCATTCAATCGTTCATTCATTTCTAAATTACTATCACCAAAATGTGTACCATTGAAAAGCGAGGTACCACCACCGCCACCAGGACTGATATGAGCATATTTTTCCATAGTTGCTAATTTGGTGTGTATTTGGTCTCTCTGTGTGAGTATTTATCCATCCATCTTGGTTCTATTATGAATGTGTGTGTATGTACGATCATATATTTTCTCTTTCTGTGTTTAATTTCTCTTGGTCTTTTCTCCTTTCGGTAGAATTTTCCCCGTTTTTCGATTTTGGAAAATTCTTTTCCTTCATTCTCTCTCGCTAGTCGCGACTCAAGACCTCGTTGACTCGTTTGACTGTTTGTCTCTTCTTGTTGTCGTTGTTGTCGTCGTCGTTGTTGTTCTGTTTGTACGGAATCGAATCGAAATTTTACTTAATTTCGTTGTCGTACATTTGTGCTGATGCTTGTTTGTCCGAGTCATCTTGCATCTTGTCGTACAAATGTATGCCCAGATCTATTATTATCTATCTGACTTATGCCGTATGCAAAGACTAGTAGTCACTTGAGATATGATCGGGTGTCCTCCAAAACATTTATTACTAATCTACATTTGTTAACCCTCCACACGACCACTCTGTATTGCTGTACACATCCAATAGGATTTTCTGTTCGCTGCTTGACTCTTGACTCTATTTGTTTGTCTGTCTTCCTCTCATTCCTCTTTGTTTTATGCCATTTTATTAAGTTGTCCGTTTGTTTTTTGTATTTTGTTTGTTTGGAATCGTATTTAAGTTTTACAAACAGACAGAAATCACTTTCCACCCCCTTCCCTCTTCGAGAATATAGGTTTTAGCTTTATTTATTTATGCGCCTCCATCGATGGAAGAATAACCAAATTGAAGATGCAATGGAAATTGTTAAATTAAATTAACTTGCTTAGGACCATTTCGATTTGGCATTGTATATGGCCACTGTTTTGTGTGTGTACATTGACTTGGCCATTTTCGTTTTGCTTCATTGCTAATATTTGTGTGTGTGTGCGTTTTCATATTTGAATTATGACTGCATCGTACATCTTATTAAAGGAATTCTGTATATATTTAAATATTCAAATTTGCCTTGTTCGGGTTAAATTCGATTATTATTATTATTAGGATTCTTTTTGTGAGGCCAATTTGGTGCATTCGGTGTTTACCTATTTAAAAGTTTGTTTCACTTTGAATGACATGATTTCGAATGATCAGGTAATCTCTGTTGTTAAAATTCATTAGAAAAATGTCAATTTTAGGTAACGAGCATGACACAAGATTACTTTCTACAAGCACAAACAGAGTAAAACCTTAATATTTATAATAAACCTAATAATGTCGAATACATTTTATTATTACACTAACAAGCACATCTCACCGCACGAGGCCACATCGATCATTTTATTAATTAATTCATTTTTCTTCTTTTTCCTATCTTTTCACCTGCACACACCTGACACAGCATTGTCAATGGCACTGTTCACTGTACACAACCACAGACACGTGTCGACACAATCGCCCAACTCAAACCACACACACACACAAATCAGCTAGACAAACTCAAGAGAGACTTGTGTCAGGCCCCGACCGACCGTCCCCACGTCCATCACACATTCATTCTTTACATTTCATTTATTTATTTGAATCAAATTTGGAACAAATTAATTCCCTGAAAAAGTATAATAATTTGCAGTTATTATAGGTATTATTATTATTAGTACTCTGGTTTGGTTATTAATTTATTGGGAGATCCATAAAGTACGTACTAAGAATAGCCGTTCGATTTGAGTAAATGCACGACAAAAATTTTCAATTCATGCTGTACGAAACATTCTATATTGAATCTAAATTACCGTTGTTTCGGTTATTATTATTATTACTTTTTGGTTCGGTCCATCAAATTCGTCCATTGCTTGTGTTGTGTTTTAATTTGATTTTTATGCTTGATTGCGTCAATTTGTAATCACCGACAGTTTTTCTTCTTCTTTTTCTTCGACTCTCTCGTCTCTCTGCTCCTCTCTCAGTGCACTTTCCATTTCTTGGCTGGTTTTGTCCATTATTATTTTCAGTGCACTGCTGTGTACGGCAGTACTTTCCACTTTGGTACATGTCTCCATTTAAAACTATTACCATTTCTCTAATATAATAATAATAATAATAACTCAAACCAAACCAAACCGAACTGAGCCAAACCAAACCAAAGTACTTTTTGTCTTTGCTTTTCTCTTCTCTCTTTCTTTGCACTTGTACACACACGAACTCATTGATTTCGATTAATTTAGAAGAAGAACTAAAAGTTGAATTAGGCCCCGAAAGTCTTGTTAGTGAAAGTTATTTGGTTGGTAAAGGAGAGAGAGAGAGAGAATGAAAATGTGTGTTGTCCGTATTGTGTGTGTGATTAGATCCAAAACAGAATATTCAACTTGTGCGTGTCGGTGCCTGTGCTTGTGTCGTGCCGGTAAATGTCGATTTATTCCCGAGACGACACCAGTCTATGCAAGTGTATTGTCTCTACTGTTTAGTCATTATTATTTGTAGATAATAATAATAAATTAAATTAATTTAAAGTTGAATTCTTGTTTGGCGTGGCACAAAGTCATTTGACAGAGCAACAACAAAACAAACAAACGCACACAATGGGTCTAATCTCTCTATTTGTTTAATATAAATGTCGATTCGAATGTTCGAATATATTCTTTGAATTCTTTGAATAAAATGACTGAATTAATAATACAAACCTCAATCGAAATTATTTAAGAATCGTTTCTAGTCGTGTCATGCATCCGAGCCATAATATCACAACACACAGCAACATACGAATGGAATCATATTTTGGTGGTCTAGAGATGCACACACACACACACAAAGTGCATTGTTGTAATTTAATTAAATCCAATCTAATTTAATTTAACTTTCTCTGTGTTTTAAATCTAGTGTTTATGAGATTGTGTGTCTATAGGAGTAGACATTAGATTTTATATTATTCTGCAATCAAGTAAATTAACAAATGACACACACACGCTCCGAACTCCATCAGAATTTGGAACTGCTCGAGGAAAGTTTTAGGAATTTTTTTTTCTGTGTTCGCCTCTGCCGTCTTTGGAATATTTTTTGTTGTATTCTTGGCGGCCTCCAGTAGATGGATGGATGGGTTTTTAGGTTTTTTGTGCCTCTCTACAGATTTTCATTTTGCACTACATAGAAAAAGTCAAAGTCTTATTTCAAGTCACGTGATCAAGTCAACCAGAATTCCAGTCAACACAGCACAACAACACAAACAACAAAACTGCAAGACCAGAATTCCCAGAAATTTCCAAAATTTTTCCGTGCAAGATTTATTTAATTTTGATTAGACTTTCGAGATGATGATGATACATGAAGAGTAGGAATACAAAAAGATATGCTGAGAATGAATCATCATGGAACAGACCTGTGTAGATTAAAATAGATTTACTTTCATTTGTATATTTTTCTTAATTCTTCAAACAATTCTCCTTCTCGACATTTTCGATTCCAAACATTAATTACAATATATTTAAATATGTGTACGAAAAGTGAAATGTAAAAAAATGATTTACTCTTTGTGATTCGAACGATCGGAACAATTTGCTGAAATTTGATATTACTTTTTGATTTATTATCATAATTTTATTATATTTTGGCTTAAAGAATGCTTTTATAAAACTACTGCTACTTGCACTTTCACTACTTCACTGTACATTATGGCGCGAAAATTCAAAAATTCCATCATTCTGCTCGAAGTACGCGAGAAAAGAATCTTAAATTCTAAGATTAAATTTATACTATTTTGCCTCTTTAAGAATTAATACTAATTTACAGTATAATATGGGAGATTCGATTGTATTATAAAGATAATAATGTGAATCACGTGATTGCATTTATAAGGTGGCCCATTGAGATTTAATAAAGAAAAAATAAATAGAATTGATATTTTAGAATTGAATCAAAATTATTAATTGAATTGATCTAAAGTTGAGTTTTTTCGGAATGAATTTAGGTGCATTTGCATAATGATTATGTCGATTTTGATGATGGAATTGTGAGTGTTTCCGTTTAGGTGCGTGTTTGGCGCCATTGGTGCTCACCTCACCTCATTCTGGCACAAACACACACAAACTGATGGAAGTATTCCATCTAATTAAAGTTTCAATTATGAATTTAGTATAGCATGTGCATTCATTATGTGTTGGGCCCGAGTGTCGCCCTTGTGTTGTGTTGTTCGCCTTCATCGACATTCTCAATTAGCATCCCATCCTCTCACTCATACTCACTGGCTCATCACATAATGAGACTAATTAGACTCGATAGAGTGCTTTGTGTGTGTCTGTGCCACCATTTGTTGGCCTTTGGTTTTCATTCTCTCGGTGCACTGAACGCATCATCCTTCTCTCTCTCTCTCTCCAACTCTCCATCTCGTCTCTGTCTGGTCTCGTGGAATATAATGCATTTTCAATCATAGTGAGCTAGTTAGTTTGCTTGTTCATTAAGTGGAATTTATTTACGAATTTACTATTTGGCTGCTCAGTTGTGCTGTTGTGCTGTTGTCTGTGGCCCTCTCACTCTCTGCCCCCCTTCGTTTTCATTATATTTTATCAACTATTTTGTGCTCTATTACTACTGATGATTACCTCCGATCTATTATAATATTGTGATCTATTGTGATGTGTGCAGTACGGTGGAGGGGGCAGTTTAGGTTTGAGTATTAGTGCAGTCCGCTTGAGACAAGCACAGGCAACATCCTGTGAGTGTGTGTTGTGTGTGTCTGCTGTGTGCTGCAACGAAGTTTCATTTAGTTCGGAGTTTTCCACTGGTGATTCGCGCGCTCCAAACAGAATTGGAGACTTTACTGGTTTACTGGTTTAGTTGCTTGTCGAATGGGACCAATTGTGAGTGCACACAGTGTCAGTGAGTGCCAATGGCGCGACCAGTCATCCGTCCAGTACGGTTGCGTCCGGACTGTCTGCGCACAGAGCACAGCAAGCTTCATGGCGCCCAGCGCTTTCAACTCTCAACTTTCGTCTTGCACGGCCAGGATCAGTCCCTCACTGGTTTTTCACCGGTATATTCTTCTCCTATGATCTTTCCATTGTCACTCCTCCCATCACCTCCATTCGCCTGTACTTCTCCTCTCGCCACTTTCCACTACTGTTTAGTTCATTGGCGCCAAATGTTTTTTCCATTCGAAAAGTAAATGCGCGCGCGAATGGTTCTCTCATTCAGTGAGTCAGTGGTGGTGTTGGGAGTTGTGTGTGTGTGTAGTGTTGTGCTCTTGTTGTCTTACCTCACATGGCATTCACTGCCACCAGCACCATCATCGTCACTTTTTTTCCATCAAAGTCGGTCAAAAGGATTCCATCAACATTTGTCAGTGCATCTCGGTGCGATCAGTAAGCATTGGAGTACCCCTCCCATATTGCTCCCTCCCTCACCATATCGTCACTTTCCACATACACACATACAACACATAACTTTTACTTTCAAATCAGTTTGATTTCGAAATGTCACTTTTACTTTATCTTATTACATTGAAAATGTTGATTGTTTGCACCACCACCATTCTAGTATGCTCAATAACGATTATATATTTAGGCAAGAGGGCAGTGAACACAGTCACGAAAAGTCACATTCCGTACAATATTTTCATATATTGTATCATGTTTTCATGTATGTTTGTTGTACCATGTTTTGTGTTGACATGCATGTTTGGCTTGTCATTGCATTTGCCATGCACACATTCGATCACATGTCATAACACCGAGCAGGTGTGTCGTAATCAGTGCACACACACAATCCGAGGATGTATTGACCCATCTCATGTGCAGAGTGTAGTGTCATTTGATTTGCTTTTTTGGCTATGCCGAGTGCACATCAAAGCAGCATCACTTGTGCCCACCGTACAGTGGCACCCACACCACCAGTCAGTCAGTCAACCACCAAGCCGATAATGAAGGCAATGTACTTTTTCCATTCGATTCCACTCTGTATTCCATTCTTAGCACCACCATCAGTATGAATAAATCCCCTTTCGGTGTGCACATGTGTGTGTGTGGCAATATCCCCTGCATTGACTCTTTATTATTATTGCTATTGTGTTTTGGGTGCGCGCATTGGCACTGAACAGACAAATGTCGATTTGGTTCATTGGTCTATTGCTTTACACTCATTGATTATCACACACACACACAGACACTTGACACATCGGTGTGATCTAGCAACTCTGGGTGCTGTTGGTGCATATGCCACTACCACTGGTGCGATATGACCGCCTCACCATGGCCACTTATCTGGGCTCGATAAAAATATATATTTCATAGTCTCCTTTTGGCGGGCTTTTTCACTCACTAGATCTCTTACCCTTGTGATCGTCTCATTACATTCTGGTGCGTTGGTTGCCTTGTTAATTGCGATCATCACTCTGAAAAATTATTATTTGCTTGTAGAGTTTCGACTCTAGAGTGTAAATGAGATGAACACAGAGGGGAGGCAGGCAGAATGGCAAGCGAGCAGTAAGAGGAAAAGTAATGAGACCGATAAATTAGCCGATATGGAGCGATTACTATTGCACCAGTCGATGGTAACCTGAGTAATGTTCGATATACCACCAAAAGAGAGATGTGCCACGGGAAAATCCCATGCCCGTGGTTATTCAACCTTCATTTTGGGTCAGTGTTGGGGGCACAGAATTGCTTCACGATTCACATTTGTGTTTGGTCAAGTGATTAAACAAGCAAAATTCAATTCAATAAAGCATTAATGGCTAAAAATGGCAAAATATCATAAAAATGGCAAACAGATCTCAATCTCAGAACTGCGGTTTCAAAATGGTTTCCTCTTGCATTTGGGTGAAAACTTTGTATGGTTTCCTGTGTGTGGTTGTGGAATTTCTTCATCGCTTTCTCCTTTTCATATACAATTCCTGTTTGTGTTCGGGTCTGACTTGTCAATACTTTTCCATGCATCCTTATATATTTGTAAAGAGAAGGACACCACACACTGCACACAAACATTACAAAATAGCGTCTTTTCCTTTTAATAACTAACCAATGTGTATACGTATTTGTATTTATTTATTTTGCTTCAATAATTGCGATCACCATGGTCGGTGGTTGTAATGTTGGAATCTGTAACGTCTGTGTGTCTGTGTGCCTGTGTTTGGCATTAGACATCCTCATTTAGGAAAGCAATCTTTTCATCTTCCTCCCAATTCGATTCAATTGGATTGTGCCAATGTGTGTCTGTCTGTGTGTTGAACGATGTATGGGGACAAACCTTTGGACAAGCAGGCACAAAAAAGTGTTTTAGGATATTTCTGGAGACTAAACTGGTGAGGCACACATGCACACACACATAGACACACACTTGTGACAATTGGCAATTGATCGATTTCCGAATAGAACTGAGCCCACAGTGGACCACTGACCAAATGGCACTTTCTGGAATCGTTTGTTTAATTAGCAATTGGCAATTGCAAGCAGCAGCAGTGTGCCACACACACAAAATGCTATACGCCAAAAAGCAAAAGGCACACACAGGCAACGGTCCACTTAGTATGTAACTGGCCATGTTTGTTCTGGTTCTCTTCCATTCCTGACTATAGTACATTACCGATACGTCTTACGGACCGTTTGTCATTTGACTTTGCTGTGCATTGTATTCTGACTGGCTGACTGTGTGTGTGTGTTTTGTGTGTACTGATCTGTTTGATCGTTTACCTTTTTTGTTATTGAATCGATTCGAATCGAGTCACACACAAACACACACACACGAAATAGTCAAGAGTTTTAATAGTGCTCGAGTCAAAAGCTTGGAATCAGCAAATGGAACAGTCCACCACCAGCACCAACAACAACTACAACCACCACCACCGAGCCAAATGAAGAATATTCGTCTGGTCATGGAAAAGTATTGGAGCAAGGGAGGCAGGCGGCAGCAGCAAAAAATTAAAGGAATATATCCTGTCATGGTAGAGTACTCTGTCGGTACTAGTGCACTGACTGACTGTACGGCACCGAGTGCATTGAATCTTAATGGCGGAAATTTTATAGATTGATGCGTAGTGCACTGGTGGATGTGTGTGTGCCAGTATATACTGTCCCCTTGTACGATTGAGTGAATCACCACCGAAGACAATATATGCTCTAATATATATCACACATACTCATACACCACTGACACGGACTGAGTCAGCTTTTCGCTCGAGTCCTTGGTCTCGAGACCAGGAGTGTACACTGCCAATTGGAACTTTACTTATCTTACCGAGGCTCATGCGATTTCTTAACTCGCCATATTATCAATCAATTGGGGGCTTTGAGTCGCACTCGGGGACATGCACACACACACAGGCACAGACACAATGAAGTTCACTTCACTATGCTCTCTACTCAAGTCAAACATTACAGGCAAATATTTTCAAATCGGAAAAGTACCTCCCCACTCACTCATTCACTCACTAGTCACAGCAATGGACCGAACAGTATACTACTGCAAACTTTACTTATTGTTGTCCATCTGTCTGTCTACTTGTCCGAGCTATTTGTCCGAACTGTTTGGCACATGACACAGCAGCAACATAACACCATTTACTAATGTATTACGAGCTGAAAGTAAAGTACAATAATAAATTAACATTCTTCGCCGAATTCGAGTCGAGTTGGCTAATTTGGTTTATTTTTTGGGTTTCGACCAACTTGTCTCTGTCTGTCTAATCTTGGCTTAAGCACTCTTGGAGTGTCACGTTTTTTTTGTTGGGTTCAAATGAGTGATCACTTCATGTTTTGCTGTTGTACATGACACTTGGTTTGGTGTGCAGTGCACATGTGACAGGTGCAAAATGATTCGATTTGATGCCATTTTAGTTTTGCAAACCACACTATAGATGCTCGTTGGTATACCATGTATACTGTGTTGTACCTTTATGATTGATCGTCAATTCGTTAATAATAATTGGCGTGTCCTATAGTATAGTCATTTGTGTATGCATCACTTGACATTTGCCTAGTTCATCAATTCATACCCTCAGAACATGTTCAGCTTTGTGTTTGATGCGTGATGTACTGCCTGTTACAATGTTTTTCCTACATTCGTTTTGTATTTACCTAGACATGGTGAAAATGTCCTCCGGTCATTACACACACACAGTCAGACAGACAGAGACATACATACAAAGACACTTTGAACAGAAAGCAATTTGAGTGTTAACTTGGTTGAATGAACGATCAAAAAGTATTTGCTTTGCACTTTATGCACTAGTGCGATTCTATTCGAGCTCGAGCTATCAACTCGACATATCAATTTGTGTTATTACATTTTGTATGTATAACTTACAACAACGTGCTTTTTTGTATACACAATTGACATGGGTGGGTGGACACAGAGTCACAAATATACCAAAATATAACACAACATGTGATGAGAAAAACTTAACGAATAATATGTAAAATGATGTAAATTGATGACAGCAATAACAATGATGATGCGATTGACCAGATTGAAGGGTTTTCTTTGTTGTTGATATTACAATACCAATGTGAGTAGTGCCAGTGCGTGAGTGTGAATGAACAAGTGCTCATAGAACCTGTCAAGTTTGTCACGCACTCAAAATGTATAGAGTGAAGAAGATGACCAGTCCAGTGATGGAGAATATGGTCGGTGCGGAGGTGACTGTAAAGACAGAGCCCGAGCCATTGCACAGGTCGCCCTTGCAGAAGCACATGAAGAAGGTCTTTCGTCGATTCGAGAAGAACGTCTTCGAGCACCTTTCCTTGCCATCGCTCGGTGGCCGCTGGAGACACATTCGTTCGGTGGCCATAATGTGGGTGCCTTCGTCTTCGTCCTCCATTGTTTTGCCACACCAACCCGAGGCACATGGCTGCACCTCCACAGCGCTTGAGCCATACGAACTGGCGGTGGTGGCGTTGAAATCAAATTGGTCTTTGCCTAGAGGGACCAAGGAATCGAAAAGTTATTTGATTTTGTACAAAACTATCACGTAGTTTCTTACAGTCACCAAGTGGACCTCGAGATCGGCATGCAAAGCAACGTCGACGAGCAGCCTCAACTCCTCCGTCGAAACTGGTCATTGCCAGCAGGGTGACCATAATGAGACTCACGTAAAGAGACCATTCAATCACTGGTGAGGTGGACATTTTGGTGGGTTACGGTTATGGCTTTAAAGTTGCACGAATTTGTTGTACGAATTAGATTTGGAATGGCACACAAAGTTGTTGAGTCTAGTGGCAAAAGTAGTTCAGGAAATCATTTTCTGGTTGGTTAAGATTTGGTTTGATTAGATCAAGTTAGATTAGGTGAAGGTGTGTGTGTGTGTGTGAAGACAGTTTGACAAATGGAAGGAAGCGGCACTTTTTGGCCTCACACAAACGTGGATACACACGAAAGGTATATAACACGGAGGTGCAATTGTTGCGTGTGTCGGATGGTGTTGCCTCACACTCAACTGTAACGTGGAACAAAAGTGAGACTTGAAGCGCCAAATGAAGAAACTGAAGGAAGCTGAAATAACGCAACACAATGAGGCAGTAGAAGCAGAAGAAGTAGAAGATGAAAAAGAAGACAACAAGTCGTTGTGCAAACATAGTTGCACAGGTAATACTAACGTGACGTGAGAGGAGAGAGAAAGACTGACAGACGTATACACGAGATATTCGTGAGAGATGAGTTGATAGCGTCAATGGAGATATGTTTGAAAAGTCGATCGGGATATGGCATGGGGCATAGTGGCACAGTCGGACATGGACACGAAACGAGGGCAACCAGGACTGGACTTGAAGAGAGAGAGACAGGCAGACAGACACATTGAGATTCAGGCCGATCTTGTCCTGCCACTTGATGTGTCCACTGACGTCTTGAGTAGAGAGCGAGTGCACTTCACTTCAAATTCAAGTATTCAACTGTGTACACTCCTTCAAGGAAATGAGGACACTAACACTTTTGCTTCGCAGCAAATCAAAATCGAGACTAATCGAAACTAAGCCGCCACTAATCCTTTCCTGATAATGATCAAATTAATCTACAAATTCCTTTTGTCCATTAACAAGAATCCACTTGTCCATTGTCTAATCGATTGATGTCATCTCATGTGATGATGCTATTGTTTACCTTCCTTGTTGTTTGTTTCGAATTGTTGTTGTCGAATGATATATCAATCAAACTCGTTGATGTCATCATTAAGTATACAATTAGTTTTGTGTTCCACTGTTGCCGAGTGTAAATTTAGAAATGGTCAACAACAAAAAACTCTTTAACATTAGGGCGGTTCTCGATGGTTATTGTTCGCTTTATCACACAAGTCAACAGGATATTGCGTGAACATGAGAAACTGTCGAGATACTTTCTGAACATGTTCCTAAACATGTTGAACATAAGCCGTCTTTTTTGTACATATATTCTTTATGTCACACTGAACCGCCCATGTTTGATAATACGATGATTAGCAACAAAAGGCAACTGAACCGAACACCTTTCAACAAGTGCAACACTAATTGAGTAGAATGTGTGTGATTAATGACGTCGTGCACACTGAGAGGTATAAATAATAATTGCTAGGGGCTGGGTCGGGGTCGAAACTATTTCAATGTGTGCGAGTGTCAATCAAAATGTCAATTGAATGTATATTTGGGCATTGGCTAGACTGTTGCCATTTGTGTTTGAGGTTTGTTAATTTTTGTGTTGCAGTTTTACTGCCAAATATGAATGTTAATATGCAAATTAGAATACATTCCGATATATTACTGACAGCAGTGCGTGTGTGTGAGTCACCCAGACCAAATGATTGGGGGTTGTCATTCTGTGTGTGCACTGATTAGAAGGGGGAAGTTAGAAGAACTAGGAAATGCCTTCTTGTGGCTCTCAAATTTGACTAGAATTTCGTGTGCCTTCCGCTGACGACCTTGATTTGTACTTTGGAGCAGTCTCTCAGTCAGTCAGGCTTTGCATAAATCCATCCAAAATGATGCCTTGTGGCTTATCGCCTCTCTCCTCTCTTCTCTTTTGACTTTTCCAAAGTCATTTTAAATCGTTTGTACTTGAGCTTGAGACTAAACAACAAAATAAAAAGGTTTACGACCATTTGCATTGAATTGTGTGTGTGTGTGTTGAATGTGTGAGAGAAGTGGGAACTGTATGGCCGCCGCCATTATGCTCATTACGACCATTCACATATTCCTACGCAAATTTGTACACATACACTCTTTTGTGTCTCTTAAAAGTCTCTTCTTTGCGATTGCTTGATTGAAAGATGAAGCATTTCATATATTAAGAAGACAACTCTGGAAATGGACTTGTGGTGATGCTGTGGTGTGGTGTGGTCATGATGGTTTGGGATGCACCTCATGCACTTCAAACTTCACGACGCCACTGTTTGTTGTTTTAATTGGCTTTGTGTTTGATTGCTCGTGGTTTGCTGTGGTGCTCTGTGTGTTAAAGGACAGAGAGGACAATATGTTGCCATTGCACTAGTGTGCAATCAATCTGCACCACAATCAAACAAAAGACGAAGCACACTGTGGTGTCAAAGTCATTCCACTCGAAGAATCGCACTTTAAACTGTGATTTACTCAAATATTCAACCACTTGTTCTCGACTTCTACAAGTTGTCCAGTTGATTCAACATTGTGATATATAATTCAATCAATCAGTCAAAGTCATCATCATCATCTCTCAAAATGCAGCTACTTGTCTCCAACATGTCTCGACAGTTTCTAGTCATTTCGTTGTTATTAACAATTCTGGTAATTGGTTAAATGTTTTATTATGCAATTTGAATCACGATTTGTTTTTTGTTTTTATTAGAATTTAGATGTGCTCTCCAGCAGAGAGCTGACGCAACCACTGGCTGAATCGGGCAGAGAATCGCCACTGCTCAAAAGTCGCAAACGAATTCTTCCCGTTCGTGATGCGGACAGTTTGGTTCGATCGAGAAATCGACCATCGCTCACCGATGCTGATTTGCATCAAGACTTTGTCAGTGATAAACTTAAAGGTTTGGTCAACAATATCCTCAATTGATAATAATCGATTTGATTATAGTGAGTTTAGATTGCAAGCAGGACAACATGCGACTACATCTCAACTTTACTGAACCCTTTCGAGGTGTGATTTCGGTGGGCAAGAGCACATACACGAATGCAGCCGAGGCGCACCAGTGTGCCATCCGTGGCAGTGGAAACATGCGCTATCGACTCGACATTTCACACCTCAAATGTCAAACTGTCTTTGATGTAAGTCTGTTCATTTTCAATGTCATTCACTCAATTATTCACTCAATTTACTCACCTCCAAACAGAGCAAATGTGGCCAATTCACCAACACACTATTTGTTCGGTATCATCCATCACTCGAGACTGGTGGCGATTATTCGAAGACGCTCGTGTGCAAATTTGGCTTGTCTAGCTTCAGTGTCCACTAATGATGGTGACCAATCAGTGCACACACACACACCAATCACTGAATGGAATTATTTTCGAATCAACAACTTTAATTATTCATTCATAATCTTCCTTTTATTATGGCCAAATTGATCAATTTCCTTTTAATTTCTCTCTCAACACAATCAACACAGCTCAACGCCAAATTAATTATTTATCTTTCTATTTATTTTAAGCAGACACTCAATTTATTTATTTAATAATAAACTAATTAGCACTAAATTAATTAAAAATTTGTTCTGTATAATTAATATTAAAAATGGAAAATTTTGTTTGAATTTTGAATTATTTTTGCGCTTTGATTTTGGCAAGCAAGTTTATTTGACTAAGTTCAAAATAGTTTGATTGAGGCTCACTAGATGGCGACTCTGTTTATGCTATTTTTACCATTGATAGATTTAGCTTTGCTTTGAAAAAGCTGGTTTGTGTCAAACAATTAATTTTATATTTGTGAACATGAGGTTTTGTGCATCAATGAGCAAATCATCTAGTTCAATTCAATTTCAACGAAACTCAACAACAAATAGATCAAATTCTCAAGTGAGTTATTTGTCTTTAGTTCCGCTTGTCCTTGTCTCACTTTCACCAATACACTTTTCCTGGTACTAATTAGTTGTGCATTTGTTTTGTTTGTATTTTACTTACTCTTACGCTTGTCGACTCAGTATCCCCATGTGTTATGTATTAATGATTGATTCAATTTTAATTTGATTCTATTAATAGCAACAGTTTGACATTTTGGCCGTGTGTAAGCAAGTTAAGCTAAGCACAGGCCGCGGCCAACTCGAATCTCCCCAGAGTGGTCTTCAAAATCAATGCACACCGACAAGAATGACATCAAACAGGAACGACAACCTATACATCTACATTGACATTGTGTCTAGTAGTGACTAGTTAGTTAATCTACTCTACAATGCACAGTGCCGGTGCAAACTGCCTGTCAGTGTCTCTGCCAGCAATCAACACAATGCATTTCACTATTCAATTGCAACCGTCACTTACTTTGTTGGTAATAATAATTTCATCACCATGGTTCAATCTGGTGGCCAGCGTCATTAGGACAGAACCACCGAATTACGTCTATTACATCTCAAGTGCATAACACTCCACAGACATGCACGCACACCGACTCCGCTCGATGTTAATGACCAATGAAGCATGCACTTGGCTATTGGATGATACACTCTCTAATGAGATCATAATTGTGCTTACAGTGTACATTGTACATACAACACACTCGAGGTAATTTGGTAATTCCTAAGGTCGTGGTCTATCGAATTCGATTGGCTTCGATCAATGGCACTACATGGTATTGCATCTGAGGGAAAACGGGTTAAAGATTATTAGATTTAAACAAGAACTTCTAAACATTGATTGCTCAGTGCAGCTTTTGTGCCTTACTCTTTATAAATTGACAATGTGTAATGTCTTTGAGAACATTTGCCATTGTCGCATAAATTTCTATGTCATTTAAACAAATTTTGTTGTTTATGAGAATTCGCATTTGCACTGAATTTTACCCTACTTCCATTCAGTTGTATTTTGTTTTCTATCCCCACGTTTCGTTATACATTTCATTCTAAAGTACAATTTCACACTATTTGCATGAATATATATATATATTTTGTCGTCGTTTTTCGTTGTATTTCAATATTTTTTTGCCTTGTATGTCTCCGACTTTCACTTTCACTAGAATGCACTAGTTAGCACTAGTGTGTATGTGTGCAATGCCAACTTCGAGATAACGATTATCGTCGTCAACTCTCAACAACAACAACAACAACAGTAACAGCATCGACGGAAACTGAAAGTATATACTATTTTTCCTATTTAAAAAATCTACTTTACTTTACTATTATACATTTGCGATGTGCACATTTTACAAAGAGAGTTTAAAGTACATTTTGTTGTGCTTTGAATTTTGAGATTTTGAATGTCGACCAAGTGCGTGGTGGGAGCTTGATTATGCTAAAATGCAATCTCGAAATGTAGTCTCGAAAATGCCGAACCAAAAACACATTACATACTAAAACTCTGAGACACACATTACTATTTAGTTTAGTTTGTCTCCTATCTATTTGTTTCGTGTCTCAATCTCCGAATGCGTCTCTCATATCGTTGCGAATACAGAATTTGTAGAATGTTTGAATTTGCAACTAGAAATTACTCTCTATCTAGACTCAATTTAAGTTTCAAGTCTTAACATTCCTTGTTGTTTCGTATTTATTTTGTGGCATCATTTTGTGTGTTCCAAGTAAATCGTTTTCCAATTATTCTTGCGAATTCTATTTTCGGTTGCTTCCAAAGAAATGTTTTCTTGTTGCTAATGAATTGACGAATCACAAGTTCGTTCTTTATTTGACTTTATGACAAAATTCGTTCGTCTGCTTTGTCGCTTCCTTCGCGGTTCTTTTTATTATTCCTTTTTTGTCGTCTTTGGAATCAAAATTGATTAGAGCACTTTGTTGTTGAATGTTGAGTTAAAATGTCCAACCTTTTCCTTTTTGGTTGTTCCTTTCTGGATTTGATAGCAACAGACGATGGCCACCATATTCCGGACCTTCCTAGTAAATCCCAACAATAGCAACAGTGTCCATCGTCGATTCGTCACACATCCTCACACATTTTGGTCTCCTGTCTAATTAGACAATTTCCTTTTGTCTGTTTCAAAATCACTTTTTTGTCTAACACTAACCACATTTGTATCCTTTCAGTTATCTGTCGGGGCAAAAGCAATTGTTTACAAGTTGTTATTCTCTCTGCCTTCCCACTCATTCATTTCATCTCCAATTGTTCGTCAAATCGTCAAATCAAACTTTGTTTTGTCTACAAATCAAAACATTTGTACTTTGTTATTCTGTCAAGATTCTTGTGTTTTGCTCAATCTTTCTCTTTCTTGCTTCATATCAACATTGTTAATTCTGCCTCTTTTGTTTTCCCCCGTCTCGAAAATGTTACTATTTTCTCCCTTTTCGGACACTAATTGGAAGAATCGAAAACAACATTCAACAAACAACATGTCTCGAGCTTTGTTTTTTGCTTTGTGCCTTTGTCTGTTTTGCACAAGCACCTTTGTCGATGCTCAGTATGGCAATCCATGTATGTTTGATTAGTTTGGCAATATGAATTGATCTATTTCAATTGTATTTTACTTTTGATTTGTACAGTTCGTCGATTCTGGGACAGAATCAGACCGGATCGTCAAGCTCGACAGGAAGACCGAAGAAATGGTATTTACATCTATGATTATGATGGTGATGGCTTTATTTGTGTTATTCCTGAAGATAATAGAGGCGGGAGAGGCGAAGGAGGTGGTAGAGGAGGCGGAGGCGGTGGTGGAGGTAATGGTGGGTGTCAGACCAGAGAAGGTTTGCCTGGTTCATGTCAACCACTTGCTACTTGCTTCTATCAGTATGGCGACTTGGAAACACTCAATGCCAATCGATGTTCTCTGGGCTCGAATAGGCAGGGTGTTTGTTGTCCAATTCGTGGTTATCGTCCAGCTGGCGATGGTTCGTATTTGTGTTAATTTGCGTTCTGTTTGTAAATTTGTACTATTTCAGTGCCATTCAGCTTTAGCCCACCCGACTGGCCAGTGATCAACCTGCCAATAGAGAAAGGTCAAATAGCTCGAGCGGTCGCACGAACTGATGCCCAAATTGAGGCCTACATTACAATGGAAAGCAATTTCATCGATCAAGGCTACTTCCAGCGGCCTAACTCAATGGCCTCCATCCATCAGTCTGTGTTCGGTCCACCGAACGAGAATCTACAAGCGATCAATTTGAACGGCTTCCGTGCACTGGAAGTGACTCGCTTTTTGGGTCGTCGCTTCCGACTGAATCCACTGGAGATGCGCGATGGACTGTCACAGTTTGACCTGTACGACACACCATTCGAACGATACTGTCCGGTCATTCCAAAGTGCAATCCTCGGGACAAGTACCGAACCATTGATGGAAGCTGTAACAATTTGGACAATCCACTGTGGGGCAAGTCAAACACACAGTACAGTCGAGTACTGCCACCCGCATATGCCGATGGCATTAGCACCTTTAGACGGTCAGTTGCTGGGGGACCACTTCCGCTGGCTCGTGTCCTCTCCACTGAGGTTTGTAGTATACAATTGCGTGGGACTGGTAAATCCCAAATGATTTCATTAATTAATTAATAGAATCTATTTATTGTTGACTTACTATTATTTCGCCTAATTTAGCTCACCTTTACTTCAACGGAAACAGATCGAAACATAAACGTAATGTTTATGCAATGGGGTCAGGTAAATATAAACACAGCAAACACATCATTAACATAACACACACGAGACATGTCGATGACAAATAGTGGTTTGCGTTTGTGTTGTTCGTATGGTCACAGAATTAATCCAAATTTGATTAGCCATACATACGATACATTATTTATTATTAGCACACACCACCAGCACCATCATCACCCCATCCACTAATGATATCATTATTATTTGTCTTTTCTCTCATAATCACAGTTCCTGGATCACGACACCACACTGGGATCTTCCACTCGTGGTAAGTGTCACGTTGTTGTACATTACATTATTTATCATGTATTTGGGTATATATACTTTTATTATTATTTACTTTGTCACACTTCATTCTTATTACTCGATGATTTGTGAGTGCTATTTACATGTCGGGGATTTAGTATTAATTTTTAATTTGTTCAACTCAATGTTTTTGGTTTTATATATCTTTAGATCTTTGTCTTTTTCCATTTTGTGTTAATTAATATATTATTATTATTACATTCATTTATGTGGGGGGCTAGATTGCATACTTTGTGATTAATTAATTTTCCATTCAGTCTCTTCTCTTTATTTTCTTTCAGTATTTGCACAAATTAATTGTTAATTAATTTATATGCATTTATATACAAAGTTGAATATGCCGAGCAACAACAACAACAACACTGAATGAATGAACAAAACAAAAAATAGAGCATACAAGTTGGCTCATTTCACTCATGGATAAGTTCGTTGTTTTGGTTGTTGTGTTTGTGGTAGAGACAAAAACTGTTTGGCACAAAACTCAGATGAAGCTAATCAATCGAATATATCCTGCAGGGACTTGGGACTCTAGTGCTCTGTTGTTTCAAAAGTTCCTGTTCATATAGAACGTATAGCTCTCCATTATAAAACAAACTTTTGTATTTACCTTATTGTCTAATAATAGTAGTTTCATCAATATTCGATGCAATCATTCACTGTTGGCTTTTGTAGGTCACAGGTGGGCGGACCATGCATACTGTTCACTGTAGGGTTTACTTGACTTTGATCGATAAATTGGGATAATCACTTTTAATTAACACTACACATAGTAATTGAGCTCAAATTAATATCACGACCAAATTGATTAATCCCAAAGGAGTTAATTATTCTTTTAATTGAATGGTTCGTTTGTTTTAAGAATTTTATGACAAAAATCTTGACATATGAGAGATGCTTTCACCTTTTCGCTCGAATGACTGCAACAAAGGAAATGAAAAACATTAAGGCTTTTTGTTTGGTTAAATTTGCGACATGATATACGTGGGATTCGTGTGTGTGCATTGTCTGCATCTGATTCCCCGAGGACATGTAACCTTTGTAAGTTTGTTTCAAAACAATTTGAATATCTTTCCCACACACCTCCACACAGACAGACAAAACATCTTCATTTCTCTTACTCCAAACAGAGAGACAGAATACGCATTTTGTTGTTTGTCTCGGGGTTTTGGGACATTAGTGCATTTGCCTTTTCTCAGACACACTGCCAGACTGATTCCATTATGTGAGCCAATGTACAATGTTTCATTTCTTCTGTTTGTGTCTGTCTGTCTCGGGGAAGATTTCTTGGTATTTTTGTTGTTTGTTTCTTGTGTGCTCACAGTCTAGTCTTGTCTGGACAGCATCATCACCACCATCACCATCAACCACTCTCTCCATCCACATGATTGATGAATCTAGTCTCATTATCGCTGCTTGTTATATATTTTGCTTTATTTTGTACTTCTTCTTTTTCTTCTTATTCCTATTTCTCAAAGCCAGGCTTCTTCTTATCACACATCCAAAATGAACAAAATTGCACTCGAGAGGGAGGTAATAATAATAATAATAATGCTAACGAATAATTCTCGGAATTATTGCCTCCCGAAACCATCACGCAACCCTTCATCACCCAAAATTTTCATTAGTATCTTATCATCGCTTATATTCAATGTATCTTTTTATTTAAAATTATTAGTAACAAAAAATATATATATTCAAATTTGTATTTCAAAGATATGCGAGATAAGACAATAGTGAGACAGAGCCACAGCAGCTAATAGCATTCGATGATGTATTTTGATGAATTCACAAACACAAGAAAGTTTCCATTCACAGTTTGCATAAATTGTCTTGATTATGCATACATTTGAGTTTGAGTTCGATTAAATTTCCATCTAGACATCTACTAGTGTATTTACTATGTCCCCCATTAATTCTCTCCCTCCCGTTAAGCCCCATAATCATTTCTGTTCATTATGCTGTCCATTCCAGTGCATTTCAATCCATCTTTTTTGGTACTCTCCTTCCTTGTTCATTTGCGTTCATTCTTTTCTGCCTCTGAACATTTGTTTATATTATATTCGAGTGCACTCTATAATAATTCAGAATGATACATTTTGTTGTCCTTGTATTTTCTTCTTTCTTTTACTTTGTTTTGGTACATTAATTTTTCAATTTGTCTTATATAAATTTAATTTACTTTTGAGTTCTCCCGCCTCTGTGCTTCACTGCATTGCATTTCGTGCAAACATTCAGTTTTGAACTCTAGTTAATTCTTAATAAATTTTAATGCAACTTGAATCAAGGAACTCAAAAATCTAGAACACAATGAAAAATAACAAACAAACAATATATTCCAATTCAAAGGGAATTAATCAAAGAAAGAAAGAATATATATTCTTATTTTTGTTTGCATTACTGCTAAATTGATTATTCCAATCTGGTATAATCTATTTATTTATTTTGTTGCATATAAAAATGTACTAAATTCTAAGAACAATATTGAGAATATAAGATAGAATCAAGGAGATAAACAAAAACAAACTAATAGATTTGATAATACATTTATTGCATCTCTTTTTGGAATTAGGAAAATATATACAGAGTGCTTCTGCTCCTGTGATTATACAATGTATTCTATTTTGTATTTATTTTATTTATATTTACTTAAGCAAATTCTCATTTAAACCTCCTCGTTGCAACATTTAATTTGCATTTATTGCAATCTTTCTTTATCCACTTTGGAGGCACACACAAATGCAAATGACTTGAAACGAAGTGTTTTCATAGTACGAATAAGAAGAAAGATTATTTTGTTCCTGTGAATCAACTGAGAGTGCAATTCAATTCATATGGGGCATTCACTTAATGGTGGCCAAATTAATTAATTAACCGAATAAAAGTAAAAGAGAAACTTTTAAACTTATTTGCAGTACCTTTAATGTAATACCAGAGAACGCTTGACATTTTGATTTTATTTTTCAATCATTTTACGCTTCATTAATTTGACGTTAATCTTAATGTTCTGTGCTTCATGTGAATGCTCACGTTAGCCTTGATTGGTAATTATTATTACTTTTATTATTTTAAGTAGTAGTAAAATCAATTCCAATTTCGTAATATTCTCATTTCAGAATTTGGTTCAGTTTTATTACATTTTATTGGTTCTCTCGAATCTATAAATAGCCAAAAATATATTCTATTAACTCTTTTCTCTTCTTCTTTTCTTTAGTTTCTTTTGTGCAAATTGAAAATGGCCCAAAAACTTTTAGTTTGATCACTTGAGAATTGTTTTCGTTTTACTTTGGGATTTAATCTTCTACTTCTCTTTTTCTTTCTTTCGGAAGAATTCGGAAGTAATTTTAATAGAATTAATACCTCTCTTTTACTGTCAATTTGAGTTTGTCCTGAATATATCGATAAGTTAATTATTTTTTGTATTTTATTTTGTCTCTTTTGCATCGAGATCTCTCTCTGCTTCGAATTACTTGCTAATTTATGCCAAAAGTGTTTCTTTACTTTCTTTCTTTCTCTTCTTCATTATTCAAATACACTTTACACACTTTTCTAACTTCTCACTAGCAATAATAATGTTCGCGCGAGTTTATTTTAATTTTTTTAAAATTTGCATTACAATAGATTTTTTGTTTGGTGTTACTGTGTGCGTGTGTGTGCGATTGTGCATAGAATAATTTAGATTTTATATTATTATTAATTCTTTAATTTGGTTTGCACATTTACGTTTGACGTATGAGTCATTTGGGCGCCAATCACAAACACACCAGAATTTTTTAGAATGCACTTAACGACAGACACTGAACATAGTACTGATTTAAACACTCATTGCTGAGTACAGGGTGATACCAAATGACACATTTCGAATGATGATTCAATTATCAGTTAGAATTACAGAAATTCTTTTGGGGCACACTCGATTTCATTGTGATATGTCGTGTCTGGTGTTTTAATCTACTCTGCTCCTCTCACCGATGTCTGTGTTTACTCTTCTTTATGTTGTGCACCATACGTAGTAGTACTGTCATTGTCCCTTGTTGGTGCCACTGTAAAAAGCACTTTTATATTATTGTCCAATGTTCTTTCTATTGCATAACCAGTCGGGCATTGCATAATAATTACTGTGTGCAATCCTGCATATGCATGCCTGAGTGGATAAATATTGTTGTTGTTGTATTTCCAAATTTACAGCAACCAAATTTGTTGTTGTTGCTGCTTTTACATTTGCGAATTTCATAATGAATTTCACCAAAGAGTTCTGTGAAATGTCAAGTTGTTGTTATTTGGTATTTTAGATTTTTTAAATGTGCACACATTTAATGGATTTTCAAATAAAAACAAAAAATCAGGAATTTAATCTCGTAATAATAATCAAATTGAGGTTAAATCATTTCTCAATATTTACTCGAATATACCGGAATGTATGCACTTTAAATAATTAAACATATACGATTCATTGAAAAGTTAAATATTTGCTTTATGCAATTTTCATTTTGTGTAGGAGTTAGTGGGAGCTTTGTTTAGTAAATTAAAATAGACTTTCCATATTGATTATTTCAATATTTCATGCATTCTACCAAACAATTTGACTTGAATGAATTATGGGAAATTTTAGCTTATTTTCATATATAAAATATTCACTGATTTATTTTGTTCTGCTTCATGTTGATTTAAGGAAGTGCATTAAAAAATTAAATTTTAAAACATATTTTAAAATATATTTAAATTATAAGAAGAAATATGTATGAGAAAATTAATTTGCTCTGTCAAAAGCAAAATTTTCCTTTTCTTTTTTGGTAAATAATTTAAAAACTCATTTTTTTGCTTGCTGCTGATAATTTGAATTTAAATTTTGTTATTCACATTTATGAATTCTTGAGTTGAGTTTAGTTCACATACTTGAAAGGCACATTTTTCTTAATTTACGTTGAGAGATGCACTTAAATGAGTTTTCCATTTTGATTATAAATTTCAGACTTTTTGGCGATGCTTTAGGAAACAAAATAATAATTTAAGTTTTCATATTTTGTTTGATTAATCGAGAAATTTTAATTGCAAATAACTTTCTAAATATAGATTGTATGTCATTAAAGGTTTAATAAATTCTCTAAGACGAAGAACGAACCAATTTGAAAGGCCCAAACGGAAGTACAGTTCCAAAAGTGTAAGCCGAGCCGGCTGTTTCTGTGCTTTGTCCATTGTCCATTTGCACTTTTCTCGAGTTTATCGTGTTTCCTTCTGCACACTACTTCAAGAGTTCCATTAAAACCCATTCTCCTCCAAATTCGTTCTCTGATTTTGGTTGTAAATTTTTATTTATTTCTATTTGCACTGTACATTTAATATTTTGATGGACAATCTTGGAAACTCGTTCAAGTGCACACACACACAGACTTTCGTTTTCGGGACTGACCGGATATTTTATCCATTTCCGGCAATTTGCAATATTATTTGTTTGAATAATTTTTGAATGATTTCGTTTCCACGAAATGTACTTCTAGAAGTGTATTACTTAAGTACAAGTTAGGGGGCTCTGTGATTATTTTTGTGAACATTGCGACTTGGGCAAATGTACTTTTTTGCTTGATTTCGAAACAGCTTTCTCTTCGCGTCATCACATCAACAATATTTTGAGCAACTCTTGAAACTTTTCATTTACTTATATCTTTATGTGTTCAGTTATTAGTTTTTTCTTGGCACTGTACAGATATTTTATTTTTGACGCACAATTTGGTAACTTTATTATTATTATTATTATTAAAGTTTATTTGGATGTTGTTCTGCAGAGTTGTATACTGTCTTGGCATCTCTATATAACAGACAAAAAGTTTTAATTTTAAAGAATTATCGTGTCCAAATGACGTGAAATGTTTAATCTAATTTGAAAACAAGACACACAATTTGTAACAAAATTGATGTTGATTTAATTTGCAGAATTTTTAGGTTTTATATTTTTGTATGAACAAGCAAAACAAATGCACAGAAGCCAACTTTTATTTTAATAAAAGTTTAGATATAATTTTATTTTTATTAAAAATATATTTTTATGCTTTGGAAACTCAGGGATTTTTATCCATCAAAATAATTAAATTTTGTTTTACTTGAAGAGAAAAAATAGCAAAATTAATCCAATTTAAAAGTGCATTAAAACTTCTGACTTTTGTATGTAATTAATTCGTAAAGTTTTAAGGTTTTATATTTGTATTTTATTTTATTATTAGGCTAAAAAATATTATTATTAATTATGGAATAGTATTAGGGTGCTGTGTTCGTTCTTTTTATTATTAATTCGTCCAATTGACCGACTTTCTGTTATTTTTCGGTGAAGGACGCAAAGGCCAAATAATAATTACAATCAGGGGAAATGTAAGTTTTCGTCTCACAGAAATAGCACTCATTTTATCAAGCAATTCATATCAACTTGGAGTCCATCTGACAGGGTACGAGTACAAGAAATGAACAAACGGAAATGACAATTTGTTGTCGTGTCCTTTTGTGCTGCTGCTGCAGTGTTGTGTCTTGTCATGTTCGTCAAAATATTTTCCAACAAGCAAATTTTGTCTGTATGTCGATCTTTTTGGAGTTCGCCCATTTTGAGTGTAGTATTTTTTATTCTTAAGAAAAAACTACAAACAATTTCCTTATAGTTAATTTTGTCTGGTGGAACAGAGAACATTTTCTATTTTTATCCAATTTTGTCATGTCGCTTTTGTCATTGAAATCAAAGTGCAGCAGCACCCCCTAGTTGGTCCTGCTTGATATTATTATTTTATGCTCTCAATTTGTCAATCAAACCCAAACCTTTTTTCTTTATTGAATTTTATTATTGAAATCAAAATCAAAAGAATTTTTGTAATAAAAAAGATAAGGCAAATAAAAATCCTAAAACAAAATATTTTCAAAATATTTCCTTGTTCATGAATGTTTCATGTTTGGAAGCAATTCTGCAACAACATTTATTGCTAATCTTTATTGCGAACTGAACATTAATTTAGCCTTATCAATGTGAATTACTCTTTCTGCTTGTGTCGAAACGTGTCGAATCTGAATATATTGTATGTACAATTTACGGTATTTGAAAATTGTCTCTCGCAATATTTATTTTGTTTCGACACGAAGTTTGTTCATATTGTTGCTGAATTGGGTCTCGCGCTGCGTTACACAATTGGCTAGTCAGTATTTAATCTGATCGAATCTTCCTCACCCCGATTGGCAATGTTTGTTGTTGTTGTAGTTGGCCTGTCAATTGATTAGACCCTGCTTGCCTGATGTAATAATATATTGCCCCTCTCCAATAGCGATTTGGCTTGCTCTCGATATAATTAATGACACACACACGGCTCTCACAATAATCTCACAAACATTGAACTTTACGTTCTTCTTCGTCTTCTCTTCCTCTTTCCTTCTCGAAATGTGTGATTTATTTTATATAAATAAAAGTCAACCCAAATGTAGACCAAAGTGAGAGAAATAGACATAGAATTGCAAGACAAGAGAAATTGAGAAATCGAGCTCTATTTTTTTCTTTTATTTCTTTCCTAGAATAATGTGACCGTATGTATATACAATGTATATGAACAAATTCATGAATGTACAAGCAATATATAACAAATGGACAAATAAGACTGCGAATACGATTGCCACTTTTTGTTGTTTCGTTTTGGCCTCTTTATTCTTCCTGCTTTTTATGTCGAACTGGCAATCGGAATTGGAATACAAATTATTTGCCTATGTTCCGATTGGGCGCTATTTGTTCGATTCCACACACACACACCGAAATGTGTCAATTATTGGGTTCACTTTTGCCTTTTTATTTCTAGAACAGTTTCTAGTTTTTCCTTTACACACCAATTTAGGGTGTACAAATTTATATTTAAACAAGTTGTATTTAAATAGTTGAGCACATTTGTCCACTTGGTCTACCGAATAAATTCGCTTCAAGGAAAGTGTACATATACAATCTCAGTGTGCAATCTGTACAATTTTTGTGTTCCTGTTAGAGGCACACTATTTGCCTATTTTGCTCTCGGTGCTCTTGTGCTCTGTCCATGTGTCTAATGTGCCATTTGATTATTTGTTCTGTTCAATGTGTATTGGTTGGTGTGCCAATTGAGATTCAATTCTTCTTATTCGTATTGGCCCTACCGAGAGGGAAATACTGCAAATTGTTGGGTTCGCTTTCGCTTGTTCGCTTCTTTCCTGTACACTACAATTGCACAATATTCCCTTCTTCTTATTCTCTCCTTTGTCCACTGTGTAATATAACGTAATATTATTATACAATTCGATTACATTTGGTGTGTGTGTGTATGTGCAAATCTTTGTGATTCAGCGATTCTTCTTCTCTGATTCTCTGTGAGCTTATCGCTTTGAACGCTATTACTTTTACTTTTACATTCACTTTTATGCTATTGGCCAAAAATGCGGAGAATTGTTCGTCGCAACGTTGACCCAACCGATACACACATTTGTGTCCTTTGGCAATTGGCAACTGGATTGGTTATATCGCAAAATTAAGCTTTGCATTGCACTCCTTATATTCTTTCTTTTTTATATTGTTGTTCACTCATAAAAGAAATCTAGTCTAATAGAGTTAGAGCAATTGTGTGTTGTGGGCACTGTTCGCATCACAGCATTTTCAGGAAACTTGTTTTGCAAAACCAGATACAAAAAATTAAGAACAAAAAATTCCAGGACCTAGATATATTTACGATATATATGGAAAAAGATGGATTGTGTTTATAAATTGATAAATTTGTAATCTTGTTTTCAGATGGTTCTATTTTTGTTTGTACACTTTCTTGGGATGTGATGATTTTGTTGTTCGCTTCCTTGGCGCTTCTTTTTTTGCAGCAGTTTTTATTCTATTACTGTTGCCATTTTGAATGAATTTGTGTGTGTGTATATGACGAGAGAGTGGTAGACACAATTGTATTTTTCCATGATGTCGATGAACAGTACAGTTTTGGTACGATCAATCTCTCAAGTCCGTTGATCAGTATCGTTATGTATCGCAAACACAAATACAATTGTGCGTGTCTGTGCGTGGAATCAAGCCCGGGACGAGATTGATGATGACAGTTTTGATTTGTTGTTTCCAATTGGAGATTATATTTTCTTGGGGCTTCTCCGGGGAAGTGTATTTTGAGGAATAGAAAATTAAGTTATATTTCGGAAAATATTGTTTTTCAACTGTCGTCGTCTTTGTCGTCGTCCCAATTATGCTAATCGATTTATTTATTTATTATTTATTGTCTAGCCGCCAATGGTCAAGGTCTACTTTGCTGTAATCGAACTCATCTTGAGGACCCGGTGTTCCATCCCGCCTGTCGTCCAATCATTATTCCACGTCGCGATCCATTCTATGCTAAATTCAATCGTCGATGCAACAATTTTGTCCGTAACGCTGTTGGACCGAAGAACAATTGCAATCTTGGCTATCGAGAGCAGACCAATGTGATCACCGCCTACCTGGACGCATCCATGGTGTATGGCAATCAGGCGAATCGTTCTCGGATTGTTCGCACCTTTAAGGACGGTCTGCTGCGAGTGTCTCGTATCAACAAGCGTGACTTTTTGCCATACGACTCAATGAACAACTCGCTCGCCTGTGCAGTGCCAGCAAACATGCGACTGCCTGGTGACGCAGAACGACGTTGCATTTTCGCTGGTATGTACCATGTACAAATTAGTCTGCCTGTCTGCAATTAAGCAAACTTTTGTCCTGTTCAACTCACAAGGTGACGTACGTGTCAATCAGCAGATTGGTCTAGTTACACTGCAACTGTTCTTCCTTCGGTAATAGTAACTAACTTGTTGTGTTGTTAGCTACTTTGTTAGTGGCCACTTTGCACATTCCATTGCCCCGCTTTCCGTCCGCTTTCCCTCATTGATTTAATTAATTCTAATTGTTTCTCTACTTTTTTTGCTCTTGTTTTTTGTGTTGCATTTAATTTCATTCTTCACTTCACTTGAATTCATTTTGACAACACACAACACAACTCACAGCGAACACAATCGATTAGCTCGAGAATTGAAAAAGATTAATCGACGTAAGTAATAATAATAATAATGAAAATTCATTTTAGTAGTCAGTGCCAGAGATAAATATACCAGAAATATGTGTTTCAGATATTAATTGGTGTAATTTATTTCCAGGAATAATACAACACAGGGTGATCAGAGATATTTTTATTATTGATGTTTTAGAATTGAAAACTCAAAATATTTGAAATCATTCTGTGGTAGATAGTTGAGATTTATATAATAGATATAATATTTCATTTTTACTTAGTTTCAATGAGAGAATTGATCGATAGATTATTCAAAATTTAAATATGATCATACATTATCTCGATTTTATATATTTAAATGTTTTACCGTTTGTGTGTGTGTGTCTTCTTTTCATTGCTTACTGACTTACTTTACTTTTGTGCCTTACAGAATGGAGCGACGAGACTTTGTACCAGGAAGCAAGACGAATTGTCGGCGCCCAAATTCAACACATTACATATAACGAATGGCTTCCTCTTGCTTTAGGTATGCTTTTGGGCTTGTCTTTCTCTCTATTTGAGTCTTTTGGGTCGATGATTGAATGAAACTTATACTTCGTGCGTATGTGTGTGTGTAGAAGGGCAAATGAAATATTCATTGATTGATGAAAGGTTTTGTGTCTGTTTGCTTTTCTTTTGCTGCTTGTGTTACGCAATATGGGAATAGGCCCGATATTTATTATGGGCTCGGGGATTTTGGATGTGTAATGATTCTCATGGGGAATTGAGCTTAGATTGTGCAATATATGTACTCAACCTAGATTAAGTATTTGATTTAAGGAAAAAGGGTTTTAGGCAAATATAATTTAATTATTATTTTTGTTTTATTATTAAATCAATATTAAAACAGGTCGCAGCGTGATGAAGGCCACTTCAACATTCCTACAGCCAACGGGTCATTGTGAAGGTTATAATCCACGTGTGAATCCATCGATTTTGAACGAATTTGCCTCGGCCACTTTCCGCTGGCATACACTTGTGCAGGTAGGTTTTATTGAAAAATGTATTTTACAGACAAAAAATATATCGAATGCACAAGTTGGTCAAATCGATTGGTGTGCAATCGATCTCGATCTATCCCCGAGATTATACCATCTCATATAATACACAAGGATAAATGGATGGGCTCGGTAATTTGGACAGCGCATTCGGTGATCGTGATTGAAAGCAAATGAAACGAAACAAATCTATCTATCTATCTCTCAATTTATTGGTCTTTGCCTCTCTCACTCCCATTCAGTTGAACTCATTTCTCTTATTTCTCTTCTCTCTCCCTTTCTCGGCCTCATCAACAAAATGTCCAACAACCAAATCACCAGGGATTCTATCAACTGCTGAACGCTGATGGCCAGCAGAAGGAGCGCTTTCAAATGCGACGCATTTTCAACAATCCCTCACTGCTGTACCGTGATGGAGCAATCGATGAGACGACCTACGGCCTGGTAGCCCAAAAGTCCGAAGCATTTGATCCCATCTTCGTTGATGATGTATGTGTTGATGTGTGTGACGATGCTTACTATGCATATCCACTTTATTTAATACTTTCCCCATTCGGTCTCTCTCTCTCTCTCTCTCTTTCTCTTTCTCTCTTTGGTCTCTCTTCGCCTATCAGCAGTCTAATTACCAAGCAGATCCTCTAGGCTTTTCACTTGCCCTGAAACTAGATCAGTCTGGTAGTAGTGCAAATGTATGTGTGCCAGCAACTAACCCTCTGTGTGTGTGTAATAACTTTTCCACTTTTAATTGGACAGATTTTGTTTTGCATACTAAATTTTCCTCTGTTCTGTTGGTTCGATTGCCTCGCTATGTGTGGAAACCGAAAATGAGGCTTTCAGGCTTATACGCTAACTGAGTGACTATTTCTCTGGGTTTTTTCTTCTTCTGTCCCAATCTCTCTTTCACTATTGACTGCCTATTTGGCTTGACTGTTTCAATAAGTCTTCTGTGCACAGTGGGCTGCACTGCACACCACTTGCCACTGTTCGTATTCCTATGGCCAAATCTATCCGCGCCATTTATGTTTGACATTTACTCTCTATTGACTCTTCTTGTCTTCTTGTTCCTGGTTCTGCTGGTTTGACAGTTGAAAAATTTCCTATTTCCCGCTGCCAATGCCTCGTTTGGCTTGGATCTCATTTCGATCAATATTCAACGTGGCCGTGATCATGGCATGCCACCGTACAACGAGATTCGCCGTGTCTGTGGCCTGAGACCGGTGCGCGACTTTGCACAGCTCAACGCAATCCTACGACCTGGCATGGCTGAAAAGTTTTCACAAATCTACGAGTAAGTCCCCATCATTGAGTCCAATCATTTTTTGTTCTGTATCGCCACGGGTCTACTTGTCAGTCAGTGAGTTTGATTATATTTTCCATTCGGTTCAATCAACTTTCCCTTTTGTGGTCTCTCTATACATTATTAATACTTTAATTATTAATCAAACACCACATACACACACTCAAGCCCACCATTATTGGCCCTATCTGATGAAGAGAGTATTAGCATAAATTATTTACATAAATATAATTTAATTAATTAATATTTGATAGCACCGCTTTAGTACTGCAAATTCAAAAGGGCCGAAAGGGGACATGTCCCCACTACTAGTGCACTTTGGTTTTGGTTTATTTATTGTTTTATAGACAAATTCGACAGTTCAGGGCCTTTTGTGTGTCTTTAGTAGAAAATAAAATAATCAACCATCATTAATGTAGGAAAAGTATTGGGAGTGTGAGTGATTAGTCACCAAATGCAAAGACTTTTAGGTACATTCTGTAGTGCACAACTAGTGAAGGCCAAATTCGATGATGGATGATTCCGTTCAATACAAAACCACAAATAATAATAATAATTGGGCTTTGTTTTGATAAATTGAAATTACAATCAAACTTGACTTGTCCCCTCGGTAAAGTCACTCTTGAACGAATGGAAAAGTTATAGACCAAATTGATCAAAACAAAAGAAAGAAAGAAAGAAAAGCTGCTGGGGAAGGCAAAATCAAATTAGGACACACAATGACACTTTCAAGCACATACACACAGGATTATTATATTCATTCATAAAGTTCAATTGCTTGTTTGCCTAGATAAATAATATTATTCTGAAAACATTGATTTTACAATTTAAAGTTATACACAAAAGTAAGATGGTTAATTGGCCGAAAGATCACTCGCTTGCTCGAGATTGAAATTGTAGATTCTAAAGTTCAAGAAACTCTTGAAAACTTAAAAGCATTTCGTAGTTTAATATTTAATAAAGCATTCAAGTGTTCAAGTGAACCAAAAACTTTCCATCTCTAAACCGACACACAAAACACAATAACAATAATCTATTTCTGTTTTCTTCTTCTTTATCATGCTCGTCCTTTACCCCTCCACCAATGTAGCCACGTGAACGACATTGATCTGTTTGTCGGGGGCGTGAACGAGATCCCTCTGCCGGAAGGAATCCTGGGACCGACCTTTGCTTGCATCGTTGCCGAACAGTTTCGTCGACTCAAATGTAAATTCTATGTTTAAACAACATCCCAACACTGCCAATTTGTCCACAATATACTATTTATTTTGCATTGTCTTTTCCTGTTGCCTGTCCAGTCTTCTTCTTTTTCTTCTCCCTTTTAATTCAATTACACATTCTACACATCCCTGTTTGTGCTCTAACTTGTGATCTCTTATTCTCTTGTACTTTCACATTCAATTATAGATGGCGATCGATTCTGGTACGAGAATGGCAACATGGCACATTCCTTTACAGGACGTAAGTAAAGTTTTCCATTCGTATATCCGTTGCTATGTTTGTTTGTGTGTGTATTTACTTACTAGGGACTTAGACAATCACATTTACATGCACTTTATAATTTATTTTATCGATATTTATAAATACTTCTTTCTTTTATAAATACTTGTTTGAAAGTTGAACTACTTGCAAACTTGTTTACAAAGTTTCCGGCAGTAGGCTTAATATATTATATAGCTAATTAATGAACTAACATTTAAGATATGTCCCAAGTTGCAGCAGCACAAACCAATTGCAAATAGCATTTAATTTAATTCATTTCTCTTGTTGCACAAACACAAGCATTTCAAATTGCACTTAACTTTCGACTAATGCCTTCTCTTCTCCTTATACCCTTTCTCCCATCCACCCACAACCCAACAAACAGCACAACTTCAAGAGTTACGTAAAGTAAGCCTCGCTGGAGTGATGTGTGCCAATGGAGACCGAATTCAGAAGATGCAGCCATTTGCAATGCTTGCCAAATCGGGAGGGTAAGTTTGTGTGCTAGTTTTTTTCTCAAATACACTTTCAAATCGAACAAATTGTCCAAAATGTGTACTTTACATTTACCCAAATACGCTCACAATTTGTGAGTGTGTGTAGATAACAAATAATAATGAGAATAACAAATAAGAAAGAGACAGTCTGCTAGGTTCGAGTAGAGTGCGTTACTGCGTTCTGTGCAAATGCAATTGAACATAACGAAATTAATCGAGTATGGTTTGTATATTACCACACACTCATGCACACATGCAATCGAACCCAAATTGAACCGAAATCCAATTTCCACTAACCATTTTTCCTCTCCCAACTCGATTACTCAATTTCGATTAATTAATTCCTATTGTAGATTTGTTTGAATATATATTTTGCCATTTCATATATATTATTATTCCGTCTCATTTCAGTACATTCGACACTCGACAACAACACAATTTCCTTTGCACGACGAAATGAATTGAGAAGGAATAGAGACAGAGAATAATAATAACAAGCTGTCATTTTCAATTAGAGATTTTCGGCTGGAAAGGAAAGGGAAAGAGACGGGTTAAATTATGTAACATGGCAGGGGACTTGCACTTAATTAGACCAATTTATGCTTTTGTTTTCTTTGCTTTCTTGCATTGCACACATAGACACACACAAATTCATATATTTATTATTTAATTCCCTGCAAGCGAATTATAAATTTAAGAATTGCCATTAATATTTTTTTGCAATATTTCGAACGTCATCTATTAATGACACCCACACACACACATTCACATTTGGATGAGCGCGAGCAAAAGGAAATTGCCTCGATTAATCAATTCTTTCTGTGTGCTTATCCCCATTCTCCAAGTATAATTCGCCAAGGCAAAGTCTATAATTTAGTAATTTCAAATACACACACATAACTTCTTAAACATATTCATTCATTCACTAACAAAACTTTGTTGTTTATTATTATTAACTCGGCAAATGAGTTAATTTAAATTTAATGAAATCTCGTATAGTGCTCCAAAGTGAATATAAAATCGAAATGAGGTCGAGATGATGCGCGTTCGAATGTAAAGAATTTAAATTTAAAATTGAAAACAGCAACACAAAATTGCACTATTGTGCCTCGGAAATAATCTCGAAGTGCACTGTCTAGAATTTAGATTAGACCGACTTTATATACTCGATTCTACTCAGACTTGAAAACAAAATTTTTAATTAACCCAAACTGTTTTCTATTTTTTGGGAATCGACTTTAGATCTTATACGAGATTGATTTGAATTAATTGAAATTTTTTTTTTATATTTTTGCTTATTTTCTCATTTACTCCTGAAACAGCAACAACAACATTGACTGCAAGCAAATTCATCAAATTAATTTGAAACTCTGGAAAGATTAACCGTTATGGAAATCAATGGAACTGTGCGCACACTCCGACACTAATTGGCACTGGTTTTGATTGGAATTTTCCTGATACTACAATGACATTATTACACTAAAACCAAAGATCATTATTGATTCAGTTATATATTAGAATTATTATTACAATCGCACAAATCAATTCTACTGCAATTCAGTACATTTATCTTTATTATTATTATTATTATTATTTGCCTCGAAGCGAAAGTCAATTAATTATCGCACGACAAAATCAAAGCAATTACAAATCAGCTTTGTGTTATTTTTGTTATTTCTCGTTTTGTTTTTGGTTTGATTTGGTTTGTTACTTCTACTCCCAAATGTTAGTCAAATGATTATTTATTTATTGTTGCCAAAAAAATGTTGATCAAATGAAATAAAACTTTACTCGTTTCTTTAATTCGTTCTGTGATTTGTCCTGATTTTTGTTTGTTTCGGGAATTTTATTTTCAATTGGAAATTTTATTGATTGCCAATTTATTTGTTTGTTACTTGGATTGTTGTGTTTGTGTTGCTGGCTGGGGACTGGAAAATTTTTGATTTGTTTTGGGGTATTATTATCACAAATAATAAATAAATAAATTATTAAAAATGCATTAAATTTCTATTACAAATATATGAAAAGGCTAATAATTTACAGCTAACATTTTGACATCTTCAACCTCAAAAGTCTAGCCTTTCGCCCCCGCTCCTCAACTCAAGCACAAATTAATTAAACTAATTGGAATTTTATTTTCTAGCCAATTTCGGTCAAATAATTTATTTATATTTGTGTGTGTATGTGTTATTATTAATTATTGAAATATAAAATAAAACGTTTTGTGGCGATAAAAATATTTACAGAATTTATGGAATTTTCATTGATTGTCAATTTGCTATTTGACATTTTGGGGAGCTGCTGGAATTTACTTGTTACAATTTGACTCTCTGAAATAACGATTTATAATGTTTTAAATTGTTTGGAAAATAATAAAATATTTTTTATAATTAAAAAAAATATAAAAATCATTTTTTGAGTTTATTGTAACATCATTTGTGTGTTTTGAATCAAACTTTTGATGAGTTGCGCACGTGGCTTCTCGACCACATGTTCGTCGTGTACTCGTTTGCATCACGCTACCTCTCATCATCACAGCACTACACTGGTTTAACAACATTCCTTCTTCTCTCCACAACTCATCCCTTGAGTCATTTTCCAGGAATCATCACTAAATTCTGCGAATTCATACTCACTTGTGCTCGCTCATTACTTTTGTTCATATGTCTGAGCAAATATAGACACACCGAGCTCATCACATCACAACCAGCAAGGCAAATAGCCAAAACGTGTCTATAATGGTCAGTTGTATATATTGAATTGCGGTGTTACTTTGTCCAAATGTGCTTACACTTTTACTTTTGATAGTTTTGGCTTCAAACGAAAGAAACGGACGAAAACTCAAAGCTCAACTCATTCAGCAAACAGTACTTTTCCTCAGTATTTTGAGTTCAGTTTAATTTGTGCTCGAAACACACAAATTAATTTAATTTAATTTAATTACACTTTTAATTGTGCCACTGCCAAAACAGTGCTGTACTGCTCCACTTTGGTGTGTACATCTCTCTCTCCTCGTACATCAACTCCGAATAAGAACGTACTTTATTTTTTATAATTTTATTGATGTTGATTATTCTGTGTGTTGGTTTGGTGGTTTTGGTGCGGTTTCGGTTTGCCGTTTGTGTTGAAGGACAAAAAGTAAATTATTGTGGTGGTCGTTGTGGTTGTGGTGATGATGATGACGATGCCGACTTGGCACAAGTCGCGCCACACTAATGAAATGATTGAAACACTAGATTATACTCTCGGTTTGTGTGTGTGTGTGTGTATGCTTTTAGCTTTGTGCGTGGGACTAATTTGCTTCGAAGCCATAGAAGTTCTAACAAGCCCCGAATGGACACTCAACACTGCAACTAGACCACCACGCCACACAACTTTTAATTTGAAACCATTGGCATTGCACCCAAAACAGTATATAATTTGACCAACTCGTCACAACTGAGGCCATATTATTGTCGAATGGTAAGTTTGTCTACAGCGCCAAGCTCCAACCCCCAAATGTCCTTCCATTGAATCTATTCTAATAGTAGTAATGTGTTGTCCCATTTCATTGTCACTACATTTAAATAGCCACCATTAGTTAATCTAATTAATTCGAGCTCACTCTTATTATTATTATTTGGTTTATGTTTGCATTGTATTATATCTCAAATGAATAAACTCAAATGTACTATTACGATCTATGTTTGCACAAGGCTTACAAATTAATATTCTACTGGTCTTTTGAGCTATTAAATCGAGCTATATTTTAAATTAATTACATTTATTATTTTCACTTTCGAACCAATTTATCATCAATTTTTCATCATAGACTCAAAGGTCAAAAGGTTTTTGTCAATTTGTTTGAATTAATTGAAATGACTATACAATTTAAACTGCTCGTAATGGAACCAATCCATCTCTGTGCTTAGCTCATCGTGTGCTTTTTTTTGTTGAAGTTCATTGGAATTTTACTCTGATGACATGTTCACATTTAACGAACCTTTTTGTGTCGTATGTGCTTTTCCAAATAATTCAACTGACAGTTTTCTATTTTTCGGGTGCAGGTCTGTATATGTTGACATGTGTTAACGAACCGTTATCGCGATCATTTACCAACTCATCTCTCAATGGGACATGTTTGGGGGGCTGTGTGTAATGGAATTTGATAATTACTGTCTCTTCTCGTATATACTAATGAACATTTTTATTACTGTTTGTCTGTGTGGCTGTGTATGTTCATTTTCTTAATTTTTTCTCTCAACCGAAATGTTTGTCTAAAGCATTTGGACCAAATTCTTCTTAGATTCTCATGTAAGATATTTTGAATCGCACACAGAAAATGCCGTGTTTGGTTTCAGTTCTGGACAAGTTTTTGCTTTATTTTTCCATTCGACATTCTAGTACATGTACAAACAGTATAAACCAACCGTAAAAGTAAAGTAAAAGAATTTTAATTTGAGCTGGAATTTTACAGTTGTAAAATGGAATCGTATTTTGTGGGCCTGGGACCGGGTGTAGAATGTAATGTGATTTTGGGTTACTTACAATGATCTATACTTTTATTTTATTTATGTATAAAGATTAAATCGAAATGAAACTCATCTTTGGTGGGGTTTACTTGCAATTTAAGGACACATATTTAAGACATGTGTGCGTGTCTGTTAATTTGTATTAATTTAACTAAATTTAGATATTCACACAAATTAAGAGTTAGAAGTTATAGAGTCAGTCGGTGGTCGGTGCAGAATTATTCAAATGAGAGACATTTACTTGACAGAATTTTACTGAATGTCGAGAGAGTCGTTTGGAACTCATTGCCTGGACAAGAGTGAATTAACATTTTATTTCATTTGCTTTAAGACTGGTGTGTCTGTGTGTGTGTGCTTGTGACAGTTGCAATGTGTCATTTGGTGCATTCTTTGGTGCTTAATCCGCTTTTAATATAACACAAACTGTGTGTGATATCAGGGTGCAATGACCAATTTGTCATGTCGCAACCATGTTTTGCCTTTTGCTACAATCCAATAAGTCACAAATTGGAATTTTGAGTTTAGATGTTTTTGTGTGTAGAATCTCACTTATTGTAAAATAAAATGTGTAAAGCCAGTCAATGTTATATAGCCAAAACAGAATGTCTCTCCATGTAATCCAATCGAAATTGGTTAATCTAATACAACAAAGGCAAAATGTTTTCGTCATGTGCATCGTACTTTGAGTATTTCGCCATTCTCTCTTCTCCCAGTCCTTGCAAAACTCTTTATATTGCTTCAATGTAGCAATATAATTTAATCTATTCGTGCGCGTTTGAGTTTGAGTAAAGTCACTCGAATGTCGTTGTGAAATATATCAACTCAAACAAATTGTAATATAATGAAAAGTTAATTACATGCTAGGCTTGATGATGCTGGAACGTGATAATACGATAAGGGAGGTAGAATGAGAGCACAGAATTTGGACCAATTCAACGAGAGGGAATTTTGAAAGACAAAAGAACTGTAACTCAAATATAGAAACAATGCACATTGTGACGATATAAATAGAAATTGGTTAACGATTATTCTGGTTATTGTTGCGTGTTTCGAAATTGTGTGCTCAAACGGATGTACCTTTTTGTATGCAAGAAGCAAATAAAAAATAAAATTCTGTGAAACAATTTTGTATTATTCATTGAATTGTAAAATGCAATTAAAGTAATCAAATTCATTAGTCGATAAAATTGCTTTACATTGGGCAAATTTCAATTGTCTCTAATTCTGGGAAATTTTTGTTTTATTTTTAGCTTGATTCTTGCTCGTAGATCGTGAATTTACCTGTGCTTAGTGTTTAATTTTGTTTCTAAATCTACCAACAGACACACACACAATTCTCTAATCGTCATTAGCCGATGACGTGATTTCAGGAAAGACTCTTTGTCAGACATTAAGACATTGAGACAAGAGTGCACTCTTATCGTAATTTTACGTTGATGATTTGTTTCCATCACTTCTTGTTCCTCTTCTTTTTGTTTTATTCTTTTTCTCGATTCTCCATGTGCGTGTATGGCAATGTCTAATTAAGGATTCTGAAGATACACTCAAGATTTTTAGGTGCACCCCAAGTTGAGTCTGATTTGATGAAATGGATAGATTTATTCTTTTTTTGCGCGTTTTCTTCCTTCTTTCTTGTGTGTTAGTGTCGCTTGAGTGGAATACTAAATTTACCAGGAAGAAGAAGAAGAATAAGATGTAGAAGAATCACACGAAGCAGTAGTCGAAGGAATAATCATTAGCAAAAGTAAGAATATTCTTTGCTTTTTCCCAATGTGTCAGGGTGTAAGTGGGTGAGGGAGACAGCACTGGGAAATGGCTAAAACGAAGAATGATTACTTTGACGAACAAGAAGAAAGAGCAAGAAAAGGAAGCAGCAGCAGCAAAAGAATATTGTTATAACGACCGAGTGTTGTTTGAGTCTCCAATGGCATTACACCTTTAAATAGCACACAACAACAAACACAAACAACAAACTCTGACATTTGTTTGGTTTTGTTGTCGGTTATGATTTTCATATTAAAAATCAAATTCTATTTGTGTGTGTGTATTCTCTGGTGGGCAGAGATTTAAGACAAACAACACACATGATGTGTGTGCGCTTTGTGTTGTTGTTTCCTTCAAGCCGTAAACATGGAAAAATATAAATAAATATATTTTGATGTCTGAATTATTTTGTGTGAGTGTTTGTACACAGACACACACATTTTAAAAATCAATTTGCACATCTTAAAGAGCAAAAGTTCAAGTTGTCTCTCTGAAAGGGCAAACAAACACATCTCGTAAGTAGTTAGTCGGAAGGACAAGTGTCTCAACATGTTTACGTGCGCCTAAAAGTGGCACCAAATGGCACCTTTCTTCACCTTTTATTATTATTATTATTAGATACAGACACATTTGCTTTGTCTAGTCAAGACAGCCAAGTAATGCATTACAAATATATGTAAACAACACATTAGTGGCACACACGAATTTGACGATTCTTGACACGAACTTAATGTACCGAGTTTGTTATGATTCGTCTTTTGGTGCATGTATTTGCATCATATGTTAGGTTATTTTTAGGTTATGTTTGTTTGAGGGTAAAAATATAGATGCAAAGGTGTTGACATAATTAATAATAATGCTATGGCGAAGATACATTTCCTTGGAGGATGCTTCACTGCAGTGATTATTTTTAGAAATTAATTTTTTGGAAATCCTAGTTTAATTTTTTCGTTTAGAGCAGTTCTTAATCAGTCTTTTGAATTATGTTTATTTATAGAATTTTTTAATTTACGTCCAAATAAAACAAGAATGTCATTTTCCATTGATATATGTCGTCGGAATTGCTTTTGTCAGCACAAAAAGTTTTTGTACAAAATATTTTCTAAGCTAAATGTGCACAATTTTCTGTGTATAAATTTAAGGTCTTTCTGTATTGATTACTATTATCCATATATGAGACAATAGAACGTGGAGTGACACACGTCGCGACATTATTGCAATGACGACACAGACACACCGTGATAATGACAGGCAATGGCGTGACAATGAAACAAGTCGACGACGTACTACGCCTGAGAGAGTGTGAAAATAGTACACAGAGTACTATTAATGATCGTATATAAATATAAATTCGTTCAACGTATATACACATTTTACAAATTGGCCAGATGGAAAAAACCAACAGAAAATATCACCGGAAATTTAAAAATAAAATAGTTCTTCAGATTGACAAATGTTTGTGTGTGTGGATTTATTTTTAGATTTTCATTTAGTGACATTTTGGCATTGTTGACGTAAATTTTCATTTCAGATTTTAATTTAATTTAAAGTCTTTTTGAAATTATTTGTTAGATTTATTAATAGTTTCCATGGAAATGTTATATAATTTGAATTAAAATTTGATTTTAGTTTTAGATTTAAATTGAATTTGTTAGTTTCCATAGACACAATTAACCGATTCATCAATTAACAATTGAGATTGGAGAAGGAAGAAAAAGAAGAAGCGAACACAATCAGCTCTCATTTTGCATTTTGCACGTTTCATTGCTTGCTTCAGTGGCCGCGCACACTCCACACAATTGAATTCCATTTATAATGCAATTCAATTTGCCATTTCCGGCCAAACTCGATTCATTCATAGGGCAATTTGCAATGAAGTGTTCCAAGTGCAAACAAATAGTTTATTTATTATTATTATTATTATTAGCTAATACATGCACAGTAGTGCACACAGCATCAATTTAGTATCCGAACCACTATCACTTGTTTACTGGAATTCGTTCGTTGCACAGTGCAAAGAGAGTTAGTTGGTCCACACATTTACTCTGTTTGGTACTAAACTATTTGTGTGTGTGTACTAAACTCAAATCAAATCTGAATCTCGACGATAAAGACGAACAAGAAAAGACGAAAGAGTAAAGTATTTTGGGTGTAAAGTGAAAGAGTAGAAGAGTGAAGAATTGCAGTAAATTGTTGTGTTGCAATTTGATTTGAACATTTGAGTTCACAATTGTCCTCAACTTTGTTTGTTTGCACTCTTGTTCATTTGTGTGCACTAAATCGTCGTTGGCAAGGCAAATCGTTTGTGCTGGTAAGTGAATGAGCGTGTGTGTGTGTGTGCATTGATTCAATAGAAATTTTATTTGATCGTTTCAATTTAGGTTAGAATGAGAGGACTTAAATTATTTATATTTGTGTTTGTAGAGTAGAGCATATAGAAAACAGCTTGCCACTAGTGCACAAGTAGGTCTGGCCTTAATGGCACTGTCCAAGCAAGTGTATGTGCTCATGAGCCCAAATCCCAAGAAATTAGTCTCAAGTCATTTTAGTTTCACTCAAATTCACTAAGTAATGTATGTGTGTGTGTGCGCGCCACTGTGAAGCAAAAATAAAATTATTCAATTAGCAATAAGACCACAAGACCAAAAGCAAAGAGAAGTTGTTGCCACAAATCCATAAATGTAAGCAATTACATTAACCTCGAACCTTCTTGAAGGGAGAATGTGTAGATCCCAACCCCCTCAAACAAGGCCGAGTAGATCATTAGATTGGTATTGAGAAACTGGCTAGTATAGACACAAGGCCTCATTAGATGCATTCCATTTCACATAGACACACAGAGAGCGAGAATGCATGCACCACAGGACTCGAGCTCAAATCGATATCGCTCACAAGCCACAAGCCAAATGACATCACATTACATTGGTGGTCTATCTCTCAACATTTCGCAAGGCTTAATTGCCCCACAAGTCGAATTATCTATCTCTATTATGCCTTTCACTTTAGTGGTATATTTGGCAAAACCCAAATTGTTTCCCAGTTTTGTCTCATTCTCAATTCGATTGATACATTTGTATCATTTCCTGTCTCCTGGTCCCCTAACTTTGTGTGATCTTTCACTCAATAATAATTGTCTGTGCCTGAATTAATAACAATAATAATGACACAAGGAGTTGATTATTTTTGGCAATTTATCTACAGAAAGACAAAATGATTTATTTGGGTCGCGATCATTTTTTGTACGCATCCGTTTTTGCTTTGTTTCACTGATTTGACTGTTTGATTTGTGTGGGAAATTAATGAATCAATTCTTATCGATTTTATTTGAATTTTAATTAACATTCACTTAAAGCTTAGGTTTGAAAATAGTTTGCATTTTAATTAATAAAATTTAAATTAATAATATTAATCGAATTAAATCCCCACTAACGAGCAATAATTATTTTGTGCACAAAACATATTTTGCTATTAAAATTGCACACACACATTAATTATTATTTTCAACTCTTTCTCCGAATATATTTACACGAATTCTCGGTATTTGTTTTTGCATTGTTCACAATTTATATTTAACTTTGTGTGTGTGTGTGCTTTTATGTCCATAAATGGGACGCAATTAATTTTTAATTGTAAAATGCATGTGTGTGCATGCTCCATTTGCTCTTTAAGCTTTTTGATGATGTGCAACAGCAGCAAAAAGTACATTTTAGCCTATTTTCTTGAGTTCTTGTTCCTTGTGTGTCTGCCTCTTCACTCCACCCTTAATCATACTTTACAGCTATATTTTATAATTCTTTGTTTTTGTGCTAAATGTTTTTTTCCATAGTCATTCGAACTTTGTATGAGTGAAACCAAAATAAAACGACTTTTGAAAGCTAAGAAATACGAACAAACGTTAAAGGCTAAAGGGTCGAGAATGTAAAGAATTAATAATGGAAAATTATTTTCGGTTGTATATGTGGGAGAGAGAAGAGAACAATGGAGAATTGGAATGAAATAAAAAACAATAAGATTAGAAAAGCCAACTAGAGAGAAATGGTAATTGAAAAATATTGTACTTTTCTTAAGAAAAAAAAGTCGAGTTTGTCTATTATTTCGAAACAATATTATTTGAGTTTGGTTTGTCTTTCTCTTTGTCTTCAATTGACTATTGATGACATAGCACACATCACTTCTCAATTATAAACTCGAAACTGTCCACCAATGACACTACCGCCCACTCAATACTGTCATTTGTTTGATTGTTTGGTGAACACCAAAAGTTCGCATCAATTCAATCATACTAGTTTGAAAGCTTCTTTGGCGGCACATTTTCTGTGTCCTCCTGTGCTTGGTCTAATGTAGTTTTAATACATTTTCTAATGATGAAACAATGTTGCGACACTCTAGCGATCGACCCTAGTTTGACCCTAAACATGCCAAAATGTCACTCAATTTGAGTGTTTCATGGAACTTTCTACTTTTTAGGGATATTTGTGTGCTTTTCTCATAAAGAATATATTTTTTCCAAGCTCGACAAATCATTTTTCACAGGAAAAGACAAATCTCTTTAATCAGTCTATATATGCCAAATAGCATTTAATTTCTACGAAAAGCGAATGTCCATGACTAATGTACTTTTACTACATTTTGGTTCTCCTCAACTTAACGCCTACGTTTTGTCCACATTGATTCATAATGTGTTTGTGCTAAGCACACTCTTGCAAAAGTGCACACAGCACTTTTGATTGCATCTTTGCTTAATTTGTTGTACATGCAGAATTGAGTGCTCTTTTGAGTGTATTCTGTGTGTTGACATTGATTCCTGGAATGGTCCTGAATTTAAATATGAATTATGGGTCAATGTGTGTCATCATATTTACTGGGAATGTCCATTGCAACATTGTTGTGTGCATTTGCATACAATCAAATAGGCCAAACAGACAGAGAGATGTAATGTCATCAAATGGATTACATCTCTAGGGGCATGGACTATGCACTACTTGAACTTCAATACTGCATTAACAAGATGAAAAAGATGTAACAAGAGTGTCCCTTTTTCGTGGAAACATAATAACCTCGAGTACAGTTTGAAGATTTAGGTCTTTGGAACACAAATCCAAATAGACTTATAATAAAGACATGCAATAAAATCAATGATTGACTAGAAATTTTCCACGATTTTAGACAGATTAAATAAGATTCCGATTTTAAACACTAAATGGTGAATTTGTAAACTTCTTTTTTGTTTGATTTTCCGTGTAGTTGTGCGGCAAGACAAACGATTTACGAGAAGAATCGTTAATTGTTTCACCCTTTTTTTACTAGAATAAATCTTCCATACAATTTATTGTTTGAATTAATCGAGATGAGTTGGTAAAAGAAAAATTTTAAGGTTCCTTTGTATTATGTGTAGACTTTTGCTCTTTTGCTCACAATATTGAGAATATATTCTGCGAGCCTGTCTTTTTCGAAACGAAATAAAGTACAACACCAGTAGTGTCTTGTTCTCCTTTTTTGGTTAATTGCGCCATTTGGCATTCTAATTTGAATTTTCTCATGCACTCACACACACTTTGCTCTTGTTCTCCTTTTTTATTTCTTTTCGGTACATTCTCTTGGTTCGTTTTACGACTGTCGATCGATTCATTTCGGACTGCCCATGTTGCGTCTTTCGATGCTTCAGTATTAATAGTCCTTTTACAGACTCTGTGTTTTCCACACTAACACACGCACTATCGAGTAATCGAGGACACGAGAGTCATTTTTTCTCACACATTAAAAACTGTCCAAATACACAGAATAGAGTGAGAGAATCGAGGGTGAGATTGGTTGTAAGAAAAATTGAGCACAAATAAATTTTCCATACTTTTGCCAACTTTGAGAGAATAAGAAAATAAGTGTTCGAGAGTTAGACAAAAAAGAAAATCGAGGCATAAAAACATTATATTATTATTTAGTTTTATGCCCGCTCGTGAATGACGTCAATGCAGAATGAAGCCCTCATTGGGGCCACTGGGAGCCAATTTACAATTACGATGAGGTTGATGTTGTTGTTGTTGTGTTATTTGTGTGCCAATCGGCGGCATCGATATCAATAATTTCAATTGTGTGATCAAACATTTTTTGGTTCGGTTCGTTTAGTTTTGAATTTGAGTTTGTAGAAACAAAAGTAAACACTAATGATTTATTCTATGGAGACAGTGTGCACAATGCACAATGCACACACACTTGTGTGATCGAGCCAATGTCCTCGCAATTTGACAACACAATATACAATGGTCAGTTTGTATCGCTTTTTTATTATACATTTCCCGGAGATCTAGACAAAGGAGAATTGTGTTTTGTGTCTGAAAGTTCAATAGGTCCATTATCACCCCAGCAAGAATATAGCAATTTAGTGTGTGCGTCTCGGTACTTGTAGTGCTCCAATTCACTTTCACAATTTTGGTGTATGAGGGTTTCGTGTGCTAATTTGCCAGACAAACTACATTCGCTACTTACTTCTTCTTGTTGGTTTTCTCCTCGTATTATTTATTCTTCTATTATTTGTTGCCGTCCATTGCGCCATTTTGTCATTATTTCTCATCTCTTAGGTTCGGTTTTTTGTTTTGTTTGTTTTTCGCTTATTATTATTTCTGTCTGTGTGCTTCAATTTTGTTCGCATGACGAAGCAAAATGAGTCTATTTGTTCATATATGGCAATTCGTTAATATTAAGACGCACTTTTGGGGTGCACACAATAATTTCACCTAATTGAAAACGATTCGAGCGATATTATGGACAAATTGGCTTTGATTTGCTTTGTTTGGTTCATAATTAAAATAATTAAGCGAGAATATATATTTCTAAATTAATGGATTCAGGTCATTAGCACAATTGTCCAGACAATTGACCATTTAGCGCACAATGAGAATTTATATCTAATGACGACATTTTGAAAATTAAAAGTAAACTTTTAATGTGATTTCAAATATTAGAATCGATCTCAATCTCCACTAAGCAAATTCACACACACACACATCAAAGCAGCTTGTGCAATTGTGCACTTTATTTGATTTAACATTTCTTGTTGCTTTTTTGAGTGCTCACTATTTTTCACTCATTCACTCACTTCCTTATTTGCCTCTTATCTTTATATCGAATTTGATTGCATCGTTATTTGATTTCCAATTTAGTGAATTTGTGTGAGTGTGGCAAAAGGAGTTTTTTGTTATTGTGGTTTTATTCTGGAGCTTTGCTCTGCAAGATTTGTGCCGTTGTTTAGTGCTCAATTTATTTTGTTTCTTTTCGATTGTTATCAAACACTTTTCACTACTCTGCCTTTACCCACCACACACACACAAAGAATTTTAATTCTAAGCTTTAGTTTCAGTAGTAGAATAGGATTGACACAACCAAAACAAAAAGGAGAGAACAAAAACAAAACGAGAGAATGAAGCCCAAAAGGAGAAGGAAGTAAGTGGAAGTGAACGAAATAAGAAGAAATAAGAAGGAGGAAAAGGAGAGCAAAGTTTTAAAACCAATCTGGTGTAATTGTATTTGAGGGTAATTTATATAGATGGCTGATTAGATTTCCTAAGATTTATTATACGAGGAGTATGGGGAAATATACGAAGAGGGCCTATGGACGATAATTTTTCCTGTACTCGAGAGAGGCTCGATAGGCCCCAACTGATTGTGATAAGCATGAGTGAATGATTGACTGCTTGAATGACGCATTCGTTCATTGGTATACGTTCATCCAATTCACTTTGTTCCTCTCTCATTTGAGCACATTTTGATACTCTCAACTAAAAGTCAATTTCATACTTTGCCCTTTAAGTAGAGAACAATCTTTTCGCACTTTCAACATTATAAATGTCACACAAGTTTGTTGGCTAATTTGGTGGGTTTAGTTTAGTTTGTGCGAAAGTCAAATACCCCATAAACGGTATTATACGTTTGTGCACTTTGTGTTTTACTTTATTACTTTATTGTGTGTGTATGAGTGCATCAGCTTTTGGTTGGTCCGGCAATTTAGTCTAAATGACTTTTTTGTGCCATCGTTGTAAAAGGTGAAATGGTGAAATGTGCGGTGGTGATGATGCTGCTCAGAGCATGAGATAGAATGGACGAACAAATTGGGAAAGAATGTTGAGGTTTGTGCACTTGGGATTATTCAATAGACACACAACCCTATCAGCAAAGGTGCGTTTAAGTACACCTAAACGCACGGTTAACATGTTCAGGGTTATGTCTGTCTGTGTGTATGGAATGTTGAAGTAATTAAATTTAAATTGTTTTTTATGAAGAAGTGTCTATCATAATGTGCAATTCAATTTTATTATATCAAAAGAAACTTTAACCGGGCAATGAACGAGTTAAGCGTTTCGTTCTCATCCTCCCGCCGGGTTGTGCAATGTATCATTTGTTTAGAGAAATGGAGTGACACAGTGCAGTAGTAGTACACATTGACAAACATTACATTTCCCCTTGGCAGTTACTCTTCCTTGGTGTCTTGTGTGTCCTTCTACTTCTAATGACCAAAAGATCGAGGGTTACTGTTATTTTGTTGGTGCAGTTGTTGTTGTGATATTCCACAGTCATCAGCACCATCGCCACCAGTAGTAGTATTGCACCAGGAACACACTTTGCACCACTAACGAACTAACTAACGATATTTATGTGCTCTGTCACCCGAAATGAGCTCCATTTATTCGGGCAGTTGTGTGTGTGTGCCTGTGTCTGCCCGAATCGTCTTCCTCAACCATTTCCCCTCGCACACCACTTTTCTTCCGTGCCTATCCCTATCCTTATATTTTCTTCGTGCGGGTTCATTTATTTTGTTATATCGTTTTAGGGTTGCACACACACACCAGATCACAGTCTTGAGGATAAAATATACTTTAAAATTTTGTTTTGATTACATTCGAGAAGATGGTAGACTTGGTTGTCGTATAAGTGGGGCCAACTAGAATGAGTGAGTGAGTTGTTGAGTGAGAGTTGCTCGATCTGCTTTGTAGACTAACAAAATAAGGCTAAAGTAGAAGACTCAAGAATTGAATCAATTCATCACACAAGCAAAAGCGAGCGACTGTCTGGAATATATTGAGCCAAAATGCTTATTTATATCTTATATTTTTTACCAAAACAAAATCGGCGACCGGGAAAATCTAAAAATTCCGTGATTCGATGATAGATTCGGGTTTTGGTGGCGGCGTGTGTGTGTGCTTTTGATTCAATTCTCTCGTATGTGTCGGCGTAAAGGTGTACAACCTTTTCCGGGATTGATTGAATGCTTCGAACGAGCGCTAAATTATTTATTATTTCCACTAAATAAAGTTCAACAACTCTAACCCAGGGCACAATCATTCACAATTGAGTACATTGTGTATGGCGAGTCATTGAGTACAGGTCGATTGTTTACTGCAACACGCAAAACGATTTACCTCGATTTATCATGAAAAGGTACATTCTCTCTCCCTCACAGCCCGGTGCAATGTTTAGTAGTACGAATCCCAGATTTGGCTGTTTTCCTGCTGCTTTAGAATCGATCCTCTCACTCTGTTGTAGTTGTGTGAATGTGTTTCATTATTCATAATCCACCAAAATGCACTGAAAAGCTCTTTCTCTTTGTATGTAGCTTCAGTTTGGGTGCATATTATCGAGTTGATTTGCCTGTATGTTGCACAGTGTGTAGCAGTGCAGTGCAGCCACAATGACTTTCAATTATATTTGAGCTCGGACTTGTCTATAACTCTTTCCTTTTTGTGTTGGTTAGCTGGGAAATATTACCAATTTGACGGAACTTGTTATTCTTTTTGTTGTTGTTGGACATGTGGAGCGAAGACACAGAATACACAGTAGGAAAGAAAAAGAATGCACACACCATTATTGAAGTGTCATAAATGAACGACAACAACAAGCAACCAATGACGGCATTAGACACAAACACACACTAGTGAATGACCCACTGCATTATTATCAGTACAATTTGGCTTTGAATTATTAATGTCATCACGATCATGACGCCGACGACAACGACAACGACGAAAGAACGCCATCATTGTCATCATTATTATTAATAAATTTTATATTCTTTTTTTCTGTACTGCAGTTTCAAATTCAAGTTCTCGTTTATGGTTTTATTTTAACGGAAATTCTCAAACTCGCAAAAACAAATAAAAATTCCTGAAAATTGATACTCAAAAGCCAGGACAAAAAATATTCAGTAATTTATTATTTCACTATTTCCTCTTTTAATGTTAGTATTATTAGTTACAAAAATATGACAGTTGACAATACACGAGCAAAAATAGTTCACTTTAGGCACAAACACAATCATGAATAATGATGATGAAAAGTGACAACAGTAAAGTGTAAACAGATTTTTAATTTATCAAATTGTTTTGAATTTACGAGAAAGAATATATATTGTTTTAAGCATTTATTTTATTTTATATTATTTATTGCAGTAATATTCTGTACCAAAAAAGTCTGCATATCTCTAAGAAAATATGTTTCGAAATGGTCATAATTTGTCGAAATGACTTTTCATAGTTTTATTGCCTCACAGGAAATCTATTTGGCCCCTACGCAAAGTCATCTCCGATCTTGGATCATATCCTCTAACTTTATTATTTCTACTTCTCCTTTCGTACGTACATTCGATCTATCTGTTTATATATGTCTTATCAATATTCTCAATATTTTTCTCATCTTCTCATATGAATTGATATCGTATGAAATATTGACCCAATTTAGTGAGCACAAATTATCTCTTGGGAAATGTGTTGAGATGTGTTGCACAAGAAGTTATTATTATTATTATTATTATTATTATTACTAGACATTTTGGTTGGTTTGTGTAAAATAGATTTAGGCACTAGTGTGATGATGTTGGTTCATTTGGTATGTGTGAATAAATTATTATCACTTTGCGGCCATTACTGGCACACAAAGTCTTACATATGAGTAAAGTGTCTCTCTGTGTGTGTGTGAATGCACAATCTATCTCTCCACAGAATTTCCCGGTCCAATATTATTATTATTATTATTACACACAAAATAATTCTAATTTATTTTGCTGCTCTTTCAACTGAATTCTTGCTTTCAGCCTTTTTCATCTTGTGGAATGTAATAATTTTGCAGCATCCCCTTTCACTGCTACCCCTTCAATGTACGCAGCATCACCCAAATGCTACTTAATTACACTCACACACAGTTTGTGTATGTGCTCATGTTTCATAAATTTATTACGAAATTTAGTAGTAAAATCATTATATATTTAGTTAGACAGTTAGCGAAAATATTAAGAGACCCATGCATTAATTTGGGGGGTTAATTCTTCTACCATAATATACGTTCTCTGTTTGTGCAATTTTGTTTATATTATTATCATTTTAAAGAAGGGAATTAGGTTACAAAATAAATAAATTTAAATTCGTACATACATTTGTATATACACGATTTATGAAGGCAATTCTTAAGTTACCACAATTTGGGTCATACCAGAATTTAGTTTCAAAGTTTATTATGTGCTCGTACTTCCGTAAACAGGACAATTAATGCTGTATGTGGTGCATTGTTTTACTATTGAAAGTGTGCAGCACAAAGTTGTACAATCGAATCGTAATTATAATGTATTAACAACCAGAAAGAGGGAATGAGTGAATTGAGTGTTCATAAAATGATTCGTTAGATGATATGTACTTTTATTGCCTGCATTTGTTTGATTAGTAAATGAATGGACATACATTGTACACATACACTGCCATTGAGTGCATTGCTCAATGATAATAATAACAAAGTACATTGGTGAACAGTATAAATCCTCGCGAACAAATCCTTGATTGATCCCATCAGCTGAATTCAGCTCATTCGTTGCTCATTGAGTGATGTTCGTTACGCGCAGTGTCGAACACTATCATCAATGTACGAGGCTTATCTCTCTCACTGAATGGGGTTTTTGCTCTTCTGGTTTTGTTTTTGTTTTTTTGCTCACGTTGGATTAGATGAGTGTACATTTGATCTATCGCAACACACATTCACATAACCGGGAAATGTTTGGTTTGTGTGTCTGTACGCTCCCAGTCAGTATATACGAATTAACCCCTCAGTACTACGCAGAGTGTTGTACATCATCGATCATTGGGAAAGAGAGTAGTGCAGTGATAGAGCCAATGAGAGAATAAGTTTAGGGTTCATTCAGTGATGATGGCATCACGGTGAAATGATCGTTTCCCATCGAATGGAGCTTATTTGTGTGTGTGTGCTGCTGCTGCTCTGACGGAGGAGTGATTGAATTGAAAAGCAATTACTGTTGTTTTATTATGATGCTAATGATTGCCGAACTGCTGAACACAGAGAAAGAAATGTTGCGATGACAGGCCCATTTGGTGAGGGCAATTGTGTGTGTGTGTTGGTGCTATGGCGGTGACACTTTCGAGTGTGTCAAGTCTAAGGGGAAACAAAACGTCAAACCGAACAAGCCCAATGAGTACACTCGAGAAACAATGTGACAGCTGCCTGTGTGCTTGTGATGAGCCTAAATGTCTTCCGTGTGCACTGATTTGCTCTACATTACACAAGCTTGCTAGCAGACTGCTTCGACTGCTTTTGTTGAACTTGCCTTGAACTTTACAATTTTGATCAATTTGATTTGGCTTTTTGTGCTGTATCGATTTGAATTATTTCGATAAGATTTTTGATTTTGTTCCAAGTCTAGTTTCTTATGCTTTTCTAGCCCGCTAAGCTCACACGTCTCACTGTAGGGGACTGTCGGCGACTTGGTCTCGCGGTATGTCACTTCAATTTCCTGCATTCACTCACTAACCCCGGAGTTGTGTGTACCCCCGCCACTGCTTGATGTCTCTCGCATATATAGACCATGAGATGATTTGAATTTGTGAGACTTAGTAGTTGGCGACAGTAGAGAAAAATAAGAAGAAACGACTAAGCAGCTTGAGATGTGTGGATATTTGAATTTTAACCAAACAGGGCAGGGTAAAGTAAAGTGTGTGTGTGTGCGTGGTGTAAGGAAATATATATTTTGTCGAATAATATCGAATAATAATTATTATAATGAAGAAGAATAGAGATGGATGGATCGATCCTGTGTGCAGTGGATGAGAGAGAGAGAAGCAAACTGAGATGCGGCCTCATGACGCCCTTCACAGTGCCCCGTGTGCCACTTCCTCACTGAATCGATTTATTTTTCTTTGCTCAACTTGACTTTGCCATTCCATCCATCGTGATCGCATCCAAATGTGAGCAGAATAAATTCTGCTTCGAATTCGCGCTCCAAATGGAACAGAAAAATTTGATTTCCCCTTTTAGTAGCTGTTGCCCCTTTTGTTTCAGAATGTGAATGTGTGCTGTTGGCCAATGCCACTTCCATGCCACATGCACATTCTAGTCCCGTTGGTTTGCAGTAGTTTGAGGAACACATGAACAAATGAATGAATGTGAGGGATTTGTTCGGTTCCAATTTTGGCTGTACACTGCACTACAGCAACATCATCAACTGACTGAAGGGGAGCGGTGTGAGAGTGGTAGGCAAGTGAACGAGCACGGCGTCTGCACACTTGGTGAAGGACAACAACAAAGCATTGGGTGGAATGGAGCGAGTAGTGAGTGAGTGAGTGAGTGCTGGTTCCAAGGCAAAAGACCTAAAGCTCTCTCAGTGGAACGTTGTCGGAATGTGTCGTGTGTGAGTTGTGAGTGTGTTGTGCCGAACCAGCACAATCTCATTCGGTGTCTGCCAATGGGCAAACCAAACAGAAGCGTCAAGCCAAGCGCAATTGAACCCAGTGCACATTGTGCCATGCACTCCAATTGGCTCTGTCCGAGTTTTGTGTGTGTAGTGTAAAACCAATTTCGCCTGTGTGTTTTCTGTTTGTCGCATATTTTGTCACTCTCATCAACATTTGTATTTTTGTGTGTGTCTACTGTGTCCCTCTCTTTGTCTTTATGTCTTTCAGTGGCACATACACATACACTCAACATTGTCCAGTGAGCAGAATGGTGTAGTCCACTTTATCACTCGACAAGCAATTGCGACATCTTCTCACATTCGGTCCATGGACACAGTGCCAAGTGCATAGTGAAGTGATCTTATAATCAGTGAGAACATAACACAACACTTGTCCTTTGCCTTTCACTTTTGTCACTCACTTGCACAACACTCGCAATTCTTGTGCTTTTGTCTTTGAACATTTGAATTTTATTATTATTTTTCATTTTATTCTAAAGATTCTCGGTGTTGTCTTCCTTCTTTTATGTTTATGAACGGAAAGCGGCTCTATTTTTAACGATTTTTATTTGCCTCTTCTGTGTTGTTGTTGTGTCTGCTTCTGTTGATGTCTCTTTCTCGACATTTTCTTGATGTGTCTGTTCTAGCAGCAAATGTGGCAAATTGCGAAGTACGAAAAGTTTTGTGTGTGAATGTCGAGTGAAGTAAAAACAAAAGTTTAACGATTAATAATTTGGTTGTGTTGTTGTGTTTCAGTGTTGAGTGTTGCAAGACTCGAGCCGAAGAGAATAGTCAAAATCGAATCAACTCAAAGTACACACACATCACAAGTCTGTCTGTATCTTTTTGTTATTATTAATTTCAAATTCAGCATTCAGCATTCGCCTTGTGTCGCCTTGTGTTGTCTCTCTCGTTTTGTGTTTAAATTTATTTGAGCAAATTTGCATTTTGTCCCGCCGCCAACAGCAGCCAAGACCAACGAACAAATTGAACCTTTCGGCAATTGGAATATTCGTGTGAGTTTGTACAGAAATTAAAATTTTATTAAATGACATCGTATACAGTCGTACAGAGCAGTGTTGCAAAATGTGTGATGTTTGACGTCTTGTTTGAATTTGTCTGTATTCGTTCTATATTTATTTATTTAGTTGTCAAGTCGAGTCGAGTCTAGCCCCATTCGTTTCATTCGGTTCGGTTGTGTCTTGTCAAATTCCTCTATTTTGGTTTTGCTCTATTCTGTTCTGGCATTATTACAATTTCGGTCCGAAACAGGGACACCGAACTCGAGCATAGGCACACACACCAAACACCACCCTGAACACAACAACAAAATTAATTCAACTTTTGGGTACAAGTTTGAGTTGCACACACAGTTGTACGGCAGCATCATCATCATCAACCGGACAGGAATGTTAGCCCTGTGTGTGTGTAATAATAATGAGCATAATAAATAGATTTAATACAATAATAATGTCATCATTACGGACTCAACAACTGAATTTTCTTTGGTCTCGCTTTGCACTTTTGGTGTATACTGTATTGCCCAATTGTGCCATTTTGCTATTCCATGTTCGTCCTCGTCCTTGTCCGTTCCTGCTTCGTGTTCACTGTTTCTTGCCTCTTTTTTTCTTTTCCCCTCTTAGTGTAATAGTCTTCGATCGTTTCTTGTCCGTTTGGAATCGAATAGTAGTTGGTTCTATACACGCACTTTTCTTATTCTTACTGGAACATCATCAATATACATGTGTGAAGTCAATGGGATATGAACATACATACATAGACAGACATAGACAGTCACAGTAGGAGAAGAGCCAAAGTCCAGTCTGTCAGTGGATCAGTCATTGGCCGGTTATATTCCGCTTGCATAGTTTTGTACAACAGTGCACCAATTGAGACATCTGTCCAAGCAGGCTTTAGGCTCATATACCACCCAAAACCGGCAACTCATAATAATAATACTCTCAGCGTCTAATCAAGTGTCCACTTTCGTTTCATATATTGCCTCGGTGCTTTTCATTTATATTGAAAATATTACCAATGAGCGTGCAAATACCCGCGACAAATAGGCACCCACATACAGTGGAGTGGACCCATATTGATAATAATAAATTTGATCGCATATTTTCCATTGTCGAAAGAATGAATTTCTTCGTCTTCTTCTTATTCTGTCTCTCTTGCCTCTCTTTCTCCTCTCATTCCACTCTAATGAATCGATCAAATATCAAATACATGCAAGACGGCATTCACAAATATTCTGACCAAATTGAATCTGTTAATATTAAAGTAATCAATTTTTACAATTTTCCATATATTAATATTATTATTATTAAAAGTGCCCAAATGTCTTTGTTTGGTGTATGTGTGTGTGCGTGTGCGTGTATGTGGGGAGAATGAGATTTAGTTGGACTACCGGCATTGCATATTTATGATTGATTGAATATTATATTTGCAAACATATGCAGTAAAGCTCACTTTAGCCACCACCACCACCATCATAATGCACACACAGACTACACTCACTTGTAATTGAATCAATCATCTCTACTCGAGAATATTCTTGCAAAGAGAATAACTACCAGCATTTTTAGTTATTAGTGTATGCCTATTATGATTCCAAGAAGGCTTTTCTTGGAAATTATCTCAAAAACTTAAGCATCCTCTCTATATTACCTTTTCCTAGTATTAATTCCCATCCACCAGCATTTTTATATTTCTTTGAACAAATAAAATTATTATTACTAAGTATCTTGCTAAGTAGGCATCGCTAAGTACGAGAATTTGTGTGTGGGCGATTTGTTGTTGTTCCATTTGGAATTTGATTTGTCAATGTGTGTGAATTGAGAATTGAGTATCACTGTGTACTTACATTGCCTCCTACGTACACTTGTGGGTTTATATTTAATCTTTAAGTAATTTTGAAATTTGCTGAATTAATTACTGAATCTGTTGAATTATTGATTTTCAATTTTGTAGTTTTAGTTAACCTTTAAACCTATTCTTGTTTTTGAAATAACAAAGTTTAAGTTTCTTATGTTCTCCTTTTTTCGGCTAGTCGGCAAGTTAAAAATAACTTCTTAAATTTTTAATTAACATAAGTTTCAAGTTTGTACAACGTTTTTTGCTTCATGTTTGTACAAGTAATTAACAGAGAGAGAATTTAAACAAAATTAATTAATTTAATGATTCTACATTTAACTTTTTTGTTTCTATTCCTATATTTGCTAATGATCGTCATCATACGAAATGTAATACAGAGAAACAAAAAAGTGCTCGATTTTAAAGTTTTATTTATCTAAAGCTCTACAAGCTCAACGAAAACTTTTAATGTCGAATCTTTCTATTTATAAATTATAAATCGCCACACAGAATTTGTTTTTCTTGAATTCAATGGAATATTTTTGCATTTATTCTGTACACAAACACGTCCAGGACTTGTTTGTTTGTTTGTGTCATTTGAGTGTCCTTTCTGCCTACACTGTGGAATATATATTTTTTGTTACGAAAAGTTTAATTAGAAAAAAGTTTATTTAAAAGATTAATTCCAGGGGTTTGTTTGTTGGATGATGACGACAAACAAGTAAACTTTTTGTCATTAGTTGACAAATCTGAATTGCAAAGTCTGGATTAGGTCTTTCTAATGTTGATGCAAATGCAAATTATTGTGTCAGAAAATCAATTTTTTATTATTAGAAATCTTATCAATTTTGTTATTTTGCCAACAATAATAATAACTTCAAGTCCGGGTATCGTTTTTCTTGTCCGTGACTTATTTTGTTGGATGTGCTTGGATGTGTTTTATTTCAATTATTTATTTTTATTTCCTACTTCTCCACTCTCTCCTCTACTCATTGACTCATTGAGACGCGAAGAGTGTGTCTGTTGTCGATTGCCATTTGAGCCAAATTACCGAGCCATTACAATTACAATTGGTAAATTCGGGAGAGAGAGAGGGAGAGTGAGAGCTGCCTGTCTCCCTGACAGTCACACTTTGCCACTGGTCTTAGTCAGTAAGTATAAAAGGAGATCGTTTCTTCATTTCATAGCAATTTTGTATTTAATTTTGTATTTTATTTCTATTGCCTTTTTGGACATTTTCAAAATTATCTGAAAAGCGTTTATATGCCAGAACATTAGCAAACATTTGAAAACTTTCTAAACTCCCGAAACTGACAGCCTGTGAGACCCTTCTGCACAATTACTTATTGCACTCGAGTCTTGTGACTACTGTTCAATGCAATATTTTTCTGAGCATTGCCGTTTGAGGGGCAATACTTTTATGGAGGGGATTTGTGTTTCATTCACATTCGTCACAGTGCAATTTCACTGATTCGAGGATGGGTAGTGATTAATTCAATAATTCGAAATACAACATACACATTTGTTAAGGTATTAATAATATGGGTTGCAAGAATTTGATATAAATTTGTTTTTGTTGAAAAATTTAAAATAGAATATATTTCCAAAAATAACATTTACCCGAATTTCTAAAAATTCTCTTATTCTACACAAAAATGAATTCATGATTGACAAACAACAACAACAGCACCAGAATTCAAAATTCGCCCAGACACACTGAAACTTTCCACTTTTTAGCACAATTTTGAATTTCCCTCTTTCAAAGTCTCTCAGACTATATTTAAATATAAATTTTGATTTAGAATTTAAAATTCAAATTACCTTGAAAACTATAGCACATAACATTGAATACTATTTTTTTCTAGTTGAATTAGTAATAATATTTCTTTGAAAATGTAATAATAATAAAAAATGAGCCAAAGTACATTTCTACTGTTTACTACGGAAATATTCCCTCATTAGGTGTGTGTGTGTGTGTGTTTGTGCCTGGTCTAATGGTCTAATGGTTTTCGAAGAAGTAATGCCTCCCCAATAATAAGTAGAATAACACACGCAAAAAATAAATGTAGGCCAGTGGAAATAGCCAATTTATTTGTGTCTGTCTGTGCCAATTTGAAGCACACCAACCATTCCCATGTATAGGATCAGGCACCATTTCAGCAAATCAATCAAAACAATTTTCAATCTCGATTTGTTCTCAATTATATGATCTAGCTAGCTCTCTATTTCTCTCTATATCCAATTTCTCTGTGTGATTATTTTATTGATAAAGATTGAATTCTCTCTTCTTGCACACAGCAAGCACAGCAGACACAGCAGCGAGAACAATTTATCTCCAATTACGATCAGTGTATACGATTATTAATAATAATTTGGACCATTCACGTACAACCAATCCTATCCATCTCATTTGTTCTCACACTCACTACTCGTACAATCTCGTTTTTCCATTTATCGAAAATTCCAACAATTAATAAAAATAATCTCAGCCATAACAATTTTTCCATACTCATAGGGACTCTCATTTGTGTTGGTGGGACACAGAGGGACAAGGCAATATGAGCTCGTTTTGGGTGCTTCAAACACCGCCACTATGGTTCATCATCATTATTGCTAGAGTGAGAAATTATCATAATTAATCTATAGGAGAATACTACTATTTGATATTGAACCCGAAATTCGAAAGTGCAAATATTCTCTCGCTCATCAAAAAGAGCAGTGCGGTTTTGATCGAAGGTGGGCAGGGAAAAATCCCGGTTATTAAAAATGCGTGTGTACCAAAGGCCATCAAGCATGGAGAGAAAGACCGGGCAATGAAATCCCGGTTTGCAATTTTCGAGATTTTTTTTATTCTTTTTGTACTATCACACTTTGTGCTAATACTTCGAATGTATTTCATTTCATTGGCCATAAATTGTTGAAAGTTATTTTTCATTAGCAACGGAAAAGCACTCGGAGGCAGGCACGGGACACACACACGGGTACAGACACACTCACAGACACACTCGACAATGATTCCATAATTGAGATTGAAAGCAATTGAACCCGCGGCTCAAAGCACACAGACACACACACACAGACACACAAGTACAAACCCTCAAAGTGATCATCATCGTCGTCATGAGTGAAGCCACACTAGAAGAAATATATTTAAATCAATTTTAATTAAATATTTAACTTGACATTAACTTTCCAGGAACGAGTAGCACCAGATTGCCTAGATTGTGAGCTATTTTCGACTCTCTCGAGCTCATTGATCAAATTGATCGATATCATTAAATTAAACCGAATTACGATTTATATGCTCCATACACTCCATGTAGCCCCATGTAGCCCAATTTTTATTACACTGGGAAATAATTCCAATCTCAAATCTAGTGTAACTTTCCGTAATAAAGATGGAATTACTTTCTAAACATCTCTTTCCTCGAGTACAGAGCGTTAGACAGCAGCGTTTTCATTATTATTTTAAATTGACTCACAATATTTTTATATTTATTTGCTCTCACTTGTTATTATTATTCTACCCCTCCAATAACTTAAACTGACCTTACACTGCCACTTTTGACAGGGTGTAGTTAGAATTGTAATTCTGTTGATCAAAGTTAATCATACAGTTTGGTAATGATCAGTCTATTAGAAAAAAATAAACGATTCAATCAATATATTTTTTTGAGTCCAGTGCAGGTCAGTTAATTCAGTCAGAAGTTAATTAAATCAAAATTGCTCAATTGGTCACTTTAAAAGTTGGCTTCTCTGTAACGCTTAATTGATCAATTTTGCTTTAAAAAAATATTTTCTGTTCATATTTAACTCTAAGAATATTTCACCATATAACACAGGATTGCAAACAAATCCCCCAGAATTATAAACATATTTTGCTTGTACAATTGAATATTATTTTTGTGTCCCCGATTTGCACCGTACATATTTGCAATTGGACTGTTCCAAAAATGATTTAAATTCTCCTCACCAGAAAATCTCCAATTGAACAAACAATCTTGTTGCATCACCTATGCTAACCAAATTGTATGACTGTTCAATGATGGTTTCATTAATTTCGTACGCCTCGAAGGACATTCACAATGTAATTACAATTTTCCTTCTTCCTCCTCCTCACTCGTTTTCTCTATTTTTTCTCAATTACATTTCGATTTATTATTATTATTTCTACAGTGATTATTATATTTTATTTTTAAATTCATTTAAATTGAAATGAAATCATTTTTGTTTGAATTTTTCTATATTCTTTCAAATCATTATTATTCCCGTTTTCTTCTTTTTTCTTGTCAACTTCCTGGATCGTTGTGCATCGTTATGTGTGTGTGTGTATGTGAATAATCAATATTAATAATGATTTTGTGTGTTGCCATGCCCCATCCTTCCTCTCTCCTTTATGTTGTATTATTATTAATATTAATAATATTTTAGATTTAATATATATTAATTTATATTTCATATTTTGCAATACGCAATCAGTCATTCATTGATTATCATTATAATGATGATGATGATGATGATGGTGATCATATGATTATGATGATAAGGATTCGATTAAATCGTAATTTGGTGATTAGTTCTGTTGATGAAATGATGAAATTGGAATTTCTCTGGGCTCCGAAAAGAGAAAGTTTGGAAAAATATTAATTTAAATTTTGAAAATAATGTTGTTGTTAATTATGGTCAAATAATGACAAGTTTAGCATCGTGTAATGGAAATTTGTAATTAGTTTTATCAAAATTTTAATTACTCGTTTAACCAAATTTATACCCCAAATGTCTTGTCAATTTTACATTAATTTATAGATTATTCATCAATTATGTGCGGTAAATGGAAAATTTTGATATAATAAATTCATAAAACAATTTAGTAAAATTAATTATTTGACAGAACGTAACTGAAACGTTTGAGGCATTATTAAAATGTTAATTAGAAATATTTTAAAGTTTGAATGTTTAATTAAAAGTACGAGAATGTTCTGCATTTTTGGGTTGGGAGTTGTACTCCGAAACAAAATGAAATGAAACACGAATTTTAAATTTAAATTACACACTCAACATATTCGCTCGTTAGTGAGCTCACTCACCGAAGCAACTCTCCGTGTCTGTGTGGAGTGTAATTAATTAATTATTATACATTCAGATACAAACTAACTGAATTTAGCACTATTTGTCATAGTGTTGGGGTCTCATTTCATTTTGTCGTTCCTCTTCTCGGTTCGTGAAAGTGGAAATTTGCATTCAGTTAATTTACAAATTATATTTGTCTCAACCAGAAGAACAAGAACAAGAAACGGTTTTCATTTTTCATTTAAATTTTTTGTTTGCTCCCAGATTGTGTGTTTGTTGTATAGAATTGTAGAATCCCGGGTTGGACAGTCTCCCAACCGAAATGGGCAATGACAAATGACAGAAATTTAACGTTTTTGGAAACGAGAGAATATATTCACTGCACTACAAATACGATAAATAAAATATTATTTCATTTTTAAAAATGTAAAATGTTTATAGCGTTTGACAATCCTTCTTCACGGCTGCTGTTTTGTATTTTGCTTCAACTTTTTGTCTGCTCTAGTTTCATTTCGACTGCTGCTACTGTTACAGTAAAGTAGAGCAGTTGTATATGGCCGGGACTGCTAAATTGCCTAACACACAAAAAAAACACTGAACAAATAAATGGACAAAACTCCAAAAGGGCGAGTGAAAGAGGACTCGAAATAACGAAAGCGAAAATGAAATGAATAAAACAAAACACTAACTCAAAGACACTGAGAATGAGTGACTTTGTTTTGTCGAAGAGACCACTTGGGAAAAGTTATGGAAATATTCATATACAGGGAGATGGATATTGCTCTGTGTGCTACTGCTTGCTGCTGGCTGCTTACTTTAATCAAAAGTTGACTTCTCACTTTGACGATGACTCACGAGCAGAGTAATGTAATGCAGCACTGGTGGTGCACTATTGATGCCAAGATTGAGAGATTGCTGAATGTGAATGTGAATGTGAATGTTTATAAATAGAGGAAAAGCAGAAGAAGTAGAAGGCAATGAGTGTGAGAGAGAAGTGTTCGCCTGGATGGCAAATGTAAATGACACGTTTGGTGTTGTGCAGTGACTGAAAGTGTTCCTCGAAAACGAGGAAATCGAGATGATGCTAATGAGGTAATGAGGTAATGAGCGATGCTGCTGCAAGTGCACTTGCTTGCTCTAATGCAATGTAATGAGAGGCAATGACGGGTAATGCGAGATGATGGCTCGGTGACGATTGAGATTGCTTCTTCTCTGCATTGCACAGTAATGGTCACCCATTGTCTAAATCAATCAAATGCAATGACACACAATTGTACTTTATATTACCACTTTCTTATTATTACGACACACTCCAAATGACACTTTCAATCAGATTTTGTTTGTCGGCAAAATTGAATTGTTTGCCGCATTGCAGCAATAATAATAATACTAACAATTAAATTAAATTAGATAATTTATTTTATAATTAGCTCATTCCATAATATAAAATAAACCTTGAGGTAGGAATTTTTAATTGAAATTCAATACGTTTGATTTTTGCTTTCAAAGAAAATTGCTAATTAATTGATTTGGAATAATTAGTTGAAATGGAAATTTACAATTGATTAATTGTTTTTGGGTGCTATGAATAATTGTAATTTCATTACTTTGAATTTAATTATTTTGGAAACTATATTTTAATGGCAATTGAAAGCGTATTATTAATGTGACTCAGAGTTCATGAACTCGGACTGCTTTTGTGTGTTGAGTCATTTAGGGTGAGAACACTGAAAGAATTCATGATTTCTGCTTTTGCTTCTCCGAACCCAATCGCAATTGCAATAATTACAACTCGAATGTATTACATTTGGAAAAATTGACAGAAAACCTAAAGGAAAAAAGCAATAAATTAAGTCATACAACAACACAAAGCACAAACAACACATTTGGCAATATATTTTGGACGCTGGACAGGCGCCGCTCAATTGAAGGGCCATTGAACACTGGACAGACAGACAGACGATGGCTGCAATGCAATGCATTCTACTCTTATACTAAAGACAATTTAATTTGAGTCTATTTGCTTTGATTAATTTCGATACCGATAACACAAGAGTTGTGTGCTCTCTTGCTTGACTTTGCTTTTATTTATTCTTCTGAAAAAAGCAAAAATAAAATCTACAAGCAACATAGAATTCTGAACGGAAAATTCTTTCTTACTAACCAAAAATCTTAATTTTGGTTTTGGCAAAATCAAAAGACCCTTTCTTCTTTTCTTGATTCTCACACTTTCAAAACTCAATTACTAAATCCTTTCGAACATGTACAGAGTGCGTCAAAGTCAAAGCAATAATTCAAATAATTTATCAATCATTATGGCATTATTGTAGAACATCCAATCCGTCAAGTCTTCATATATAATTGATTCCGTAAATAGCTGAGCATGTAGCGTGGGACTATTGAATTTAGATTGGATTAATTAGTTTAAAACAAAGTCACAAGCCAAAAGACTAAGTGCAAAGGCTCGAGAACACAAACTAACTAACTAACTAAGCCTCACCACGAATTGTTGAGTCAATAAGTTTTGAATCAAATCACGTTTCTTATATAAATAAAAGTTTAATTCCGTAGAATAAGGAAGAACGGAATTGACTTTCAATAATAATTGAGGCTGAAGAATGAAAAAGTTTTAAAATAATTTATTATTACATTCTATACTTCACTTGCTTTCGATTGCTTAATTTTGTGTGTGGTTTAGCCTTTCGGTTTTTGGTTAGTTAGCTTTCTGGCTTTGTCCTTCATCTGCTACTCCTCCTCCTACTGATGATGATCAAATTATTTGTTATATATTAGTGAGTAATAATTGAGATTTTATATTATTTGCACTCTGGTCACATAGTTCGATATATTTCTCTGCTAGATTGCTAGATTGCGTAAAAATTTTATTTATTAACATTTTTTGGTGTACTGGTTGGCCAATTATCTACTCTCTTGCTTGCTAGTTAGGGTTAACAAATTTTCGATTGTTCATTTGTGTCTGGTCACTCGCACACACGCAGGATTGCTCAATATTGTGGTGCAATCGAAAGAGAAAGTAGAAACAAATTATACACTTTCGACAAGCAACAAAAAACAAAACAAGTACAGTAAAAGGGCGAGTATAAATAATTTATTTTATTGATTGCCTGGTTGCTTTTTATGTCTGGGGTTTTGGGGTTCAGTGAGCGGGTTTCACTTTTGTTTTTTAATAATAATAATAAAAATGAAAATAATATCAAAAAAGTTTCGCTTTCAAATCACTTTTGCAACATACACAACACACACGCCAAAATGATTTCAAAACAATTTCCAACAAACGATCAATGTCGCGAAAGAGAGAAAAAGAAAAGAATTTTTACAAGTCATGAACATTCATTTCATTGCATTCGGTTTCAATCAATTCATAATAGCCAAAAATGTACATTATACGTTTGTCGACATTGTCACTTTGTGAGTGTATGTGACGTTGACATTTTCATTTTCATATTGCAACTGTCCAAAATGTGTGCATTTTTGTGCTTTTTCTGTCTGGCAGCTATGAGAATTTTTGGTTAGCAACATTGAATTATTGCCTCGAAATAGCCCAGCCAAAGTTTACCTAACGTATAATAACATGGCATTTAACAATGTTTAATGAAATGATATACATTTGCACATACGTACACCAACCGAAAAAGACAAACTAAAAATAGTGCGGATAATCAAATGTATTCACAACTGAATTATACGGTTTGGACAATTTATTCGTTCATTTTTTTCTGTTCATTTCATTCATTTATGCTAATGATTGTCACTTTCATTTTCAAGTGATTATTATTATTATACTAAATCTTTTTATAGTTTCATGAATATGAAAGCGAAACTTTTTCGATTTGGATCAGAATCATTTAACATTTTACATATTAAAACGATTCATTTCCGGAGCAAATTAATTTTGAATAAATCAGAAATGCTTGAAAATTCCATAACTTTTAATCGTAAACAAATATTATAATTCATTTTGTACCAGTGCCATTTGGACTACGGACTTTTCCAATAATTATAATAATTGAATTATTTGGAAATGATTTTCAAGGCAGACCAGCCTACGCACAGTGCAATTAAGGCTCAAAGCTCTTTCGTCCGTGAATTCTTAGTGCAAAAAGCTTAGACATTTTAATGACATCGTAGTATAGCATAGTAAAGTATGAATAAATATTGAATATATTTGTTGTTTAAGTCAATTTGCTTCTTGTGCGTTGAGTTTGTTTGAATTTAATCATTTCGACTTCCAAGAATTGATAATCAAGCTCAAAGCTGTTTTTCTCATTTTTTCAATATTTTTCTGTCAATAAACACAAATCTCTTGTAAGATTTTTAATCAATTTGGTATGTATTTATTTTTGCACGTCACACAATTTCACTTGCTGTTTGAACTATTCCAGGAAATTGGATGCTATGAAGTGAATAGGAGCGAAAAAAGTTTTGGAATAAATTAAATTGAAATTTTATTTGTTTAAAATATTTTGAGCGAAATTATTAATTCATAAATTAATTCAAACACACACACAAATGAATGACACTTTTTTGTTTCTAGTTTATTTTAATTTCTTTAATTTGGAGCCGATTCTCTAATAGAAGCAGAAAATATTAAATTTCTTAGATAAGAATTCAATTAATATATTAAATAATAAGTTTATGGTTGTGTTATTTCTTCTTTCTGGCGCTTTTGCTCGTTAGTTTATTATATTATTGAATAAATATTAATAATATTAATAATAATAAAAACATTCTTCATCTTAGCACACAAAAAGTAAACGGTTGCTTGCATTTATAATAAATGTGTTCGCTTCATTCATTCAGTTTGTGTAATGATAACCGAAATTGCATCTCATTTTGCACTCTCTGCATTTGGGTTTCCCTATCTCTGTTCTATTTCTACTTTCTAAATGCTGAGAATATATAAAGATTTGCCTCTATTTGTGAGTGCTTTAAATACTATGTGTGTAATTTGAGTATATAATCCTGTACAAAGTGAATTGCACTAGCATACTAGGCAGGCTTTGCACCATCACTCCAATCTGCACTGGCCATATAATTGCGTAACGTCATTTAAGAGGGAAATTAGATATAAAATGAGGGATAAAGTGAGAGATTGAGTTGAGGAGCTGACGAGGAAAGTAGTAAGAATTGAAATTCTTCTAATCAGATTCGAATATATACGAATCATTTGACTTGATGCGAGTTTGAATTAATTCTCACTGCACACAATTTCAATTAGTGTGTTCGCTCTATTTATATACAAATTGTATTTTGTAAATGCAAACAGGAAATGGTCTGTGTTGTGCAACTCTACTTTTTTAAATGTCATTTATTATCCTTCTTATTATTATTGTGCACAATTTTTCCAGTACACCCCGGGGTTTGCACAGAATGTTTTGCCTTATAATTTTGCGTTCCATCTCATCTCTTTTCTTTCTCCCTTGCACATCAATTTAATTTTTTGCTTCTAATTACATTCAAAGTTATAAATTGGATCGTTTAGTATTTATTCTTCACATTGTAGTTGTTGTTGTTGTTCCATAAATAGCAGATGAATTTCACTTAATGAAAATAAATATTTAGATTTATTTCTAATTTAATTTGAGAGACTTTTTGAACACATATTTAACAACATGGTAACATAATTATATCGTTTAACTTTTCGCACACACAGCTTAGCCGTCCCTCACCCTTTTGGTTCTTTAGCTCATTCGCGTTAAAATGAACAATAACAATTGTCTTAATTTGGTGGAATTGCTCTCTTTTGCTTGCTTGCGTAATATTATATGAACGATATATACACAACACAGAGACCTAATAATACAATACTTTACAATAATATCGCTCGTATGGAGTAGTTTATATATTATATTTGAAAGCTGTAAATTAAAATAATAATTGCGCAAAGTGTCCCCATGACTGCAGTCAGGAGAACAGCACACAACAGTGCATCAGTGCAGAAGTGGCGTGCAGGCAAGCAAAAAACATTGGCAACATTAACATTGAACATTGGGACATTGAGACAGAGTGCGAGTGAGAGAAAGAGACCGACACATCCCGGCACTGGTGTGAGTAATCATAATTTGGACCCGGCCAGAGAAGGAGATATGTTCAAATTGTGCAATCAAGGCAAACGTTTATGGTCGCTTGATGGAAGTCGTTCGTTCGCCAAGTAGACTTCTACTGGTTATATGTCCTAATAGTTTTTATGGGCTCATATCTTATGGGTCTATCGTAGTGTTGCAGAATAGAGTCAAAAGAGAGTAGTATAGTCAAGTTGGATTTCTATTAGATTAAATTATTTTCTTCTTCGTTTGCTTCTGGTTTTACAGGATTGAGCAGGCATTTTGAGTTTGAGCTTGAAATGCTTTCAAAAACACACATTTCACTTCGGTGCCTTGCTTGCTTGCTTCAGCTCTGTAGCATTGCAAGATTGCCGTGAAATGTATTGAGCGAGAAAAGAAATATATAAAATTTTAAATTAAATTAAATTAAGCTTTGTAATAATAAAGAGAAGCAAAAGGCAATGTTCGGTTTGTGTGAGTGTGAGTATGTGTTGAGTGTATTGTATATTGAGTGGATGGCTGCATTTGCACTTGGTCACATCTACACCATAAATATAATAAATAATAATAATAAATAAATAAAGTGCAAATATGTTTCTCTATCTCTCTATATACGACGTATTCTCTAAATTGTATTATCACTTTCCGTTCAAGGTCTCCTCAATGATGATGCTTTTCGCTTTGGATGGATTCACAATTGAGTTCATATTCCAGTGCTCATCGCTCTCTTCGTCTCGGTGATATATTCCTTGTGATTCAAGTCCACGACCGACATTACCATCACCGCCAGCATCATCATCATCAGCATCATCCCCACCACCGAATCCTTCTTCCATTTGCCTTCTTCTCTCAATAATATTTTTTCTGCTGGGCTTATCAAAAAGCATCGAGCCTCAAACAGCATCGTGTGCACCACCACCACTGTACGACCAATAGTAAGTTTCGTCTGTTGTGTGTATGTGAGTCAATAACTAATTTGCTCTACTATTTATTCAGTTGTGCTTCTGGTTTGGCGTGTGCGGTGGCCTTCCAAGTCCGAATCATCCACACACTCACACACACAATCTCACAATCCAAAAGAGAGCAACCAACTGAGTGAATATTGCAGCATCGCACAACCAGAAGAGACCAGCACAGTCTCACCCGACTGTACCGTCCAGCACCAGAACTACACAATCCTGTAGCCGAATAGTACAGTGGTACAACAGCAGTAGTGCGCCATTGCCAGATATCGGGTAGACTACTGCCAGACCAACGTTATATTGTCTGTCTGTGTGTGAGTGTGTGAGTAATACTGTGGCCAGTGGCACTGTGAGCCAACATCACATCTATAGCTATTTCTATTTTATGCACATACCACACTCACACACAAGTGCACAACCATAAACGAGGAAACTGTGTATGAGGAACAGAATATAACAGAATCGTGTGTCGGCCTAACCTATGCGCCGAATCATAACCTTTGTGTTGAGTGCCAAAAGAACGATTCTGGGTGAAGCGGATTGTACTACTACTGCTGTGTGTGTGCGCTGTGCCTGTGCCAGGAGAGAAGCAAGAAAGCACCAAAACAACTCAACTCACTTCGAATGGTCAAAACACACACACCAAAGTGAATCACTCTGACTGAATTGACTTGAGAGTTGTGTTGTGTGTGTTTTGGTGTGTGCTGTGTCTTGTGCATAATTCGTCTCTTTTTCCATAAAGTGCCCAAAAGATTCATCCAATCATTCATCATCAAGCAAAAAAAAATAATAATTTGCTACAATATTATTGCTCACTACACTACAAATCCAGGCAAAATATTCCTCCAAACTTCATCACGGTGATAATTCTTCCACAAATCGAATCGTTCTGACCTCAAGCACACATTTAACCCGGTGATATTTCTCAAGCACACGCAAATTGGCAAATCGTCAAATCCCAATTGATTTGATGCAAAATGTGATCAACACAATTTCAACCCATTGGGCAATTCCACACACACTCGAATCTAGTCAAATTCAATTGTTCCAATCATCTCTGCCCACTGTGAATATTCTATGCATTCAGCCATATTCTCTCCACTCTAACTTCATACCCACCAAAAGTATCTCAAGTCTTTCACAATTTCTATCTCAAGTCTCCAGTCTCGAATTGATTTATCGATTTATAATTTCTTCTCTCTCACTCTCGCCTCTTGTCTCTAAGTTGAAAGTAAATTTTAGCCCAGCTTTGCGCAACAACATCTTATCTAATGTATTATTATTATTATTATTTTATTATTAAAATGTAATAACTTGTAACCAGGAAAAAATGCGAATACTCAGTTGTGATCGCAAGTACAGCAACAATAATAATAATAAGCAAAACAAAGAGCACTCAGCCAGTGCCACAAGGCCACAATCCGAATATATTGAATTGGTCGGTGTGCACACCTCAATCAGCACCACAATGATCCTCTAGTCCTCTTTATCTATCCCATTCGATATATCCTCCATATTATTTGTGCTCTGTTTGTTTAGCATAATTATCTCAATTGTCGGCACAAAACCACAAGTGAACCACGCTAGATCACCAAAGCAGCCAACCTTGTGTGTGTGTGTGTGAGTGCCATCAGCAAACACGAGCACACAGTTCCAATTGGATCAATGATCTCCTTTTTTAGTTATTATTATTATTACAATTTAACCGCCAACTCTCCGTCGTTTCTCGTTAAGAGGCATTAAGGCCAGTCTCCACTGTCATTAGTATTCAAATTTATGTGTCTCACTGGCCTCGTGTGTGTGTGTATTTGCTATTTCAGGAATATATTTATTGAGCAAAACACACACAGGCAAACACACACATACGCAAATTATAAATGAATCAACCTTGGTCTCGTTAGTCGTCCAGCTCACTACCTCTCTTGCCCAGAATGTAGGTGCGAGCCAGTGAGCGAATGTATTTTGGAGCAACTTTAACGTTAATGTCTTGAACGGAAAGTGCACCAGCACCAGTTTAGCAGTTGGTGCCCTTCTTGTCTTGCCAATCAATAATATCGATATTTCAATATTCAAATGGGCAGCTCAAGCCACCAACCAACCGACGACAGAATTAACAAACAACAAACAACAACAACATCTGCAGATTTTCTCTCGTATACTCAACTTTACTTTACTTTATTTTATACTTCCAGCTCTCAGTTCACTCATTTGATCACAGAGCAAATTTGTCGTCAAGTCGTATAATCAAAATGCACTAACCGGAAAAGATCAAATTTATCAAAAGTCAATTTCTTCAAATAAATAAATATATATATTTCTTGATTTTGAAAATATATTGTGAATTATATATTGCATTAAAATTGTTTAGGAACTTTGCATATATTTTGAATCCCTACAGTGTTGGGTGGGGGGATTCAAAATAATCGGTCAGGAAGATATAACTGAAAAGATGCGTAAAAGACGCAGAGATGCAAATGAAGACCAGCCCGATCAGTATGATCAGTACAGTACAGATCTCAGGGTTGGGGCCTGTTGGCACCCAGCCACCACTGCTCACCACCATTGCCTTGTATGTTCATCGCACTGTGGTAGTGATGAGCATGATGGACCGACTTGGTCCACTAGCCAAAATGGTTCGATCTCAGCATCGGCATCACCACCACCACCAGCAGCAGCATCCCCAGCAGCAACATCATCGCCATATCTCCTCCACACATTTATCCCTGGCTGGTCTGGCCACAGCCATCGTCTCGGTGCCATTACGATCGGTCTGGTCTGCTGGTTAGCCAAGCAACTTGTGACCTTCTCCTCGCGATCATTATCATTACTCTTTTTTGCTCTTTTCCTCTGTTCGCCGTCGCCTTATTTGCCTCAACAACACTTTCTCCGACAGTTGACTTCGAGCGTAGTTCACAGTAGTTCACTGAACCTGCGCTCAATCAGCTCGTCATCTCAATCGATATTGCTTTATTCCAGTTATTATTGTATTCTCTTTACAAGCGCAACTTCAGGGTCGCCATTTGTGGCCAAGGCTGAATCGATTCAAGGTTTGTGTGTTTGTCTTAATGTCTTCTACCAAACTTTAACTCAATCAATCAACTTTTAGGTCTATCTTTGAACTCGTTTATACCTCATTTCGAGCCACTCTACTACGACCGTCATCAATTGCTTCATCAATACACACGATTGAAACGATCGATGGCAGAGAAGAAAAGTTCAAAAGTTGAGCAAGCCACTGAAACGCAACATAAAACGGAACGACAGCGAAAAAGGACTCGTAGACGGACAAGTGGTAGTGTTGATGATGGTGATAGTGACATTAGTAGTGGTACAAATAGTCGTGATGATCTTGTGATACTTGCCAAGAAGAATCCTATTGTCGATACCACAAAGCCGCCACACCCACCACATGCATCCAACATGTCGAGTGGAGATGATGATGATGAGCACGGTGTGGAAGGCAATGGGAACAATTCACTGAATAGCACAATAACCATAACCAGCACTACTGCCTTCTTTCGACATAACTGTCCAATGCCCAATCACGAGCACCACACCGAGGACAGCACCGAAAAGGTGATGCTCAACCATCGTTCGGGTGATCACGGCCACAACCGTACAGCCACGACCAGGACGCTTTCAACCACAAGTGATCAAGCAAAACATTCCAACAAGCCTTCTACTTCGACCACTTCGGACAGTTGGCTACTGCAATACGACAGTGATACTCACCCAGACGAGACTGACACTGATGCATCGATCGATATTGTCGATGAGCACGATGGCCAGGTGGACGAAGACAGTGATGACAATGAGCATTCCCATTCAAATGTGATCTTTGACTCACCGAAAGAGCAACACATTCGTGTCACCTTCACTGCTCACAATCGGCTCTTTCGATTGAAACTTCAACTCAACAGTGAACATGTTTTTGCTCAAGATCCAGTGTTCGAGTCCACTGGAAACAAGGACTTTCGCTATGACACCAGTAATGTTGTTCGTGGACATCTCGAAGGTATGTCTTGTGCTGTATTTGATTTATTGTTATTTACATTCGCCATTTATTTAATAGATGATGAGCAAGCGATCTTTGATGGCATAATCACTCGAGATGGTTTACTCGACGGTCATCTCACCACACGGCACGACGAATTCTACATTGAACCAGCAGATCGCCATTACCACGGACATGACCACGAACACGACTTTCACTCGGTCATCTATTCAACGTCTGTGGTCAATTTTCCCAACGCCACTCACGGTTCAGCATCGCCTTATTTCGGTTCGAAATATCTTCCACTGATGAATGTTCCATTTCGTGGTTATTTCGATCACTGGTTGGACGGTTTAATGGACGAACAGTCAGATTTGTTCAACAACATCGAACAAGTGTTGCACTTGAATGGAGAGCATCAGCGCAAACGAAGACGACCAAAACGCAGTGAACCAAGTGATTCTAGTGCCAGCTCGGAGATTGTCGATCTCAACACAACCGATCATCCCTCCCTGTGGTCTTCCTACGTACGGACCAATCAAACCTTCAATGGAAGCAACTCTGATGTGGACTTTGAAATTCATTATGCCAACAATAAAATGTCATATTCCTCCTCGTCCGTTTCTTCCTCTTCTGTCTCATCTTCTTCCTCCTCCTCAACCTCAACTTCTCGAATCCCGTCCAAAGCAGAACATTTCCGTAAAGTGGCATCCAAAAATGGAATTACCGGTGGTGTGGTGAACATTGGTGCTAGCAGCAGTGGTGGTACAGTGGTGCGCAATGTTGTTCACACTGCTGATGGACACGGTGGACGATATTGGCGAGACATGGACTCGTTGCATTACACCGAATCGGAGCCGTATGGCATTAAGGCAGTCCATCCGAGGACACACTGGATTGACGATCAACGACATCACGACAGACATGTGGTGGTCGATCCGAAGAAGACTACCTGCATGTTGTACCTACAGGCAGACCATCTGTTCTTTGAAAAGATGGGCAGTGAAGAAGCGTGCATTGAGTCCATGACTAGACATGTGCAGAAAGTGAACAACATTTATAAGAATACAGGTTTGTTCATTGGTCTGATTATACTGATTATTATATTAATAAAATGTGCAATAGACTTTGACCAAGATGGTCGTCCAGACAATATTTCGTTTCTGATCAAGAGGATCAAAGTGCACACACTGGAAGCACTGAAAGATCCCGAGTACCGTTATCCGTCCACGTATGGTGTGGAAAAATTTCTGGAGCTTTTCTCCGAAGAGGATTACGATGCCTTTTGCCTTGCATACATGTTCACCTATCGAGACTTCGAGGGTGGCACTCTTGGGCTTGCCTGGACTGGTGACCTTAAAAATGCTGGCGGTGTCTGTGAAAAGAATGGCGTAAGTGCTTTTCATCTTGTTTTGTGTATTATAATTGGAGTATACTAATTGCTTCTCTGTTCATTTATGCAGCATTATCGTGGCAGTCTAAAGAGCTTAAACACAGGCATTGTCACATTGCTCAACTATGGCAAACATGTGCCTCCTATTGTGTCCCATGTCACACTGGCCCACGAGATTGGACACAACTTTGGCTCACCGGTATGTCAGTCATTTTGTCCAGTGGACAGTGCATCGATCCACTGAGCAAACATTTATTGACTTGTTTTCTTATAATTTTTCTGTTCCTTCAACTGTCACAGCATGACCCCGAGGACGATCACGCCTGCACTCCGGGTGGCGAGAATGGCAACTATATCATGTTTGCTAGGGCGACATCGGGCGACAAGCGGAACAATAACAAATTCTCACCGTGTTCACTTCGAAGCATCAACGCAGTGCTCAATACCAAAGCCAAAAGCTTGAAAGGATGCTTTCAAGGTGAGTTCAGTTTCAGTTGTTTGCTTTGTCATTTTGCTGTTTCATTGATAGTTCTATTGACACACTGAACAAATCAATTCTTGCATTCAATTCTTAATCGATTTAGTAGTACTTTAGTTTAACTTTAGACAGCAACATATCAATTACAAGTACAAGTATACTACGTTTGCAAGTCTATAAATATAATAATATTGTCTCGATTATAAAGAGAAAAACAGGCGCCACTAAACGAGCGTGCACCAGTAGGTTCGCCCATTAATAATTGATATATTGCCATTGTGCCCAGTGTTATGTGTTCGTTATTTGCTTATTTTAATGCATTACTTTTACTACTGTACGACTTAGTTTGCTTGTTGTGCTTGTAAGTTGAAGGGAAATAATATTAGTAGATTTATATACTGGAAAGACATTAATGGAGTGCTTTATTGGTGGCTTGCACCGAACTTAGACACACACACACACACACACACACACACACACACACACACACACACACACACACACACACACACACACACACACACACACACACACACACACACACACACACAATCCAGTGGGTAACCATGACACCACAAGTGCGTTCATCTCCCCTCTGGCCAGTCATCTCACATGTCTCTTATTATTATTGCCTTCGGACGCAGCACTTTATTGCCTATCAATTATTCACCAATCAATCCACCCAAACACATAACAACAACAACACATAACTCAATTCGATGTGTGCTTGATTTATCATTTTTAATGAACACACAAATCTATTAATATTCTAACATTTCCACTGCGTGCATAGTCCTAAAACGCACTCACAAATGCAATGCAGGCAAGTCGTCATTTAATGAATTTTGATATTTCCACTCTCGAGCGCACAATTTCGAAGAAACAAAATGAAACGAAATTAAAGCAGAATTTTAATGACGAATAATAATAATAATAATTTAATATATACGAAGAGGTATTTTTAATTGTTTTCAGAGTTATAATTGAAATTGTATATACTTTTCAACAATTGTTCTTCACTTTCGAAAGGTTTAGTTTAGTTTATTTTTAATTAATTTAATTTAATGATATACTTTGTTGCATTTCAAGAGTAGTGGATAATTATGCACCGTGTGGAAATATATTGTTAATTGTGTTCGGCTCGAGTACAGGGCGATTGTCTATTCATTTTGTATCTCTGTGAGTTGATTTGACCAATTTGATTTTGTATTTTGGTGCATCCAATCTTTTGGGATGAATGATTCTATTTGAACTAGTTTGATCTAGTTTCATCAAGTGGGCACATACACACAGAACAGGTCACTAATGAGTGAAAGTCCAGAGTCCAATATAATAAGCCATAAAGCAATAAAAGCAAATATATTCAATAAATCGATGGTTATTTCCTAATACATTCCTATATCAATAACTTTTGGTTATTTTTAGTTTCACACACACACAAATTGTAGCACATTGCAATTGTGTTTGCTTATTGAACTAAATAACAAGTTTATCTTTTACTATGTGTGGCAGATGCAATTTATGGCAAATTTGAGAGGATGGCTATTTCCATATCAAATATACAAAAGGCAATACTTTTCGATTGGGTCAACTCTTTTTGTTTTTGTTTTGGCCACTCGAACTATTGTGTGTTTGTGTTTGACTTTGCATTATTTATGGTCAAACTTATAGACAAATATACAATGTGTTTCACTTATGGTAAATAGATTGTTGTTGTTGTTTCGGGGCTACTCTTGAAGCACTTTTGACTATAGACCACACACCATCAAATGTGTTCACATCATTGTTTGATGTTGTAGTTAAGTAGATGATTTTAATATCTTTTCGAAAACATTAGGTACAATGGTGAACGAATGTATACGAAGCAACAAAGAATCTAATGTATTTGTTGTTTTGTTTTTGTTTGTTCTCTTAGGTTTTTTTAATATTTGATTATTCTTTTATATATTATTTATTATATTCGTCTATTACTATAGTCTAAAGGTCAGCAGGCACATTAACTTTTATGTTTGCTTGAATCCATACTGCATTGTATGGCATTGTGTGTGTGTTTGTTTTGCAATAATATTGATTTTTATTTGCTAGAGGAAATTTAGTTTTATGATTATTGTTGTTTGTGAGTTGAACTTTTGGTATTTTCAAACCAAAACTCAAAGAACTTAAGAATTATACTTAAAGATTGTTGTAATTTGTCATTGTCAATAAGTTTGAGCATTTGTCCTTTGCTCGCAAACTCAAATTCATCAGCATCATCTGCTTGTTCCACTTTTAATCCACTTACAGTTTGAATTATTAATTGAAATCTTAAACTCGTACAGACAGGGACAACAACAATAGCAGAATGTCAGAAAGAGGACAATTTATATTATTTATATATAAAATGGTCAATCTGTTTGGGATGTTGTTGTGACTTGTGCCTTTGCTTGTTAGTTCATTTCTATTTCGTTATTTTTAGTTCATTTTCTAGTGATTTGATTGAAGTGAACAGAGTGTGCACAATGGTCTAGATTCTCAATCTATTTGGTCCATTTGTGTTTGCCCAGATAGATACGATCTATCCCCATCTGTGTTTCTATTGTGTTTGTCGTTGTGTTATTTTTAATTAGGAAAATTTCCAGGCATTTTGGTGTTCTTTTGTTTTGACTTACATTCACAGTCTGAGTCTCTCTACATTTGATCGCAATTTTGTTCTTTTGTTTCATACAAGATGAGATGCTAGACAAAACGTTCAACTTTGTTGATTAGATTGGTTTGTATGAAACACACACACAAATACATTTGAGCTCATCTTGTGCCACTAATTCGATATGTCGAGATTTAAGGCCAAAATGCTCATAAATATATTTATGAATTATGAGGAGTGCATTCTTTCTTTGTTTGGCCATTTCCGGAAAGTTAATTTATTGTTCTTGTTCTCTTCTTTGACAACACAGAACCTCAAGACGCAATCTGTGGTAATGAGGTGGTGGAGGAAGGCGAAGAGTGCGACTGTGGCTGGGAGGAGGACTGCAAGGAGCCGTGCTGCTTTCCAATGCGAGCAAATCCACCTGCAGACGAGCCACCTTGTCGGTAAGTTATTCGTTTGAGATTTCAGGTTTTTGATAATATTAAATGTATTGCTTTAATTTGGGGACAGACTTCGGCCGAACGTAATCTGCAGTCCAAGTATGGGACCGTGCTGTACACAGGACTGCAAACTGAAGGTTGGCAACAAATGTCGAGACGACAATGGATGTCGAACTGCGAGCTACTGCAATGGCCATGGGCCAACCTGTCCTCCGTCCACAAACAAGGCAAACAAAACGATCTGCAATGAGGAATATGTGTGCTATATGGGGGTATGTTCTGTTTGGATTTATTGTTCAGTGTTATTTATTGAATGAATTTTATTATTACTAGGAATGCACTGGATCGATTTGTATGGCATACGGACTGGAATCGTGTCAGTGCAAACAAGGACCCAATGACCCACCGACCAAGTTGTGCGAATTGTGCTGTAGAATGCCATCGGATGATAGCACTTGCAAGTATGTGTTTGTTTGTGGCTTTGGCTTGAAGGTCATCGTGCTTACGTAACTCATGCTAATAAATGTTGTTCATTTACATTTGCAGGTCTTCGTTCGAGTGGAACACAACACCGTACGATGTGCCTGATCTGTTCTCGAAGCCAGGCACTCCTTGTGAGAACTACAATGGCTACTGTGATGTGAACCAGCGATGCAGAGAAGTGGACCCATCGAGTCCGTTGGCCACCTTGAGAAGGTTGCTACTGTCCAACGAGAGTATGGCTTCACTCAAACGGTGGTTCAATGAACAATGGTTCTATGTGGCTGTGTTGATAATGATTTCGGTGCTCATTTTGGTATGGCTTTGATTTCACTAATTTGATTTGTCATCTAAATGGCTTCGTTTTGTTTAGTTGATGGCGTACAAAGTGTTCAACAGTCGTCGTTCACTTCGACTGACCAAAACAGACATAATGGAAGTGGCACTGGAGGCAGTGGCCAAACACCAGCAGGAGCAGGCTCAACAACAGGCCCAACAGCAGCAGCAACAATCGTCTCAGTCTTCGGCCACTGCATCCACCTCGAATGGTTCAGATTCAATGTCGCAAGTTTCCAGTTCCTGTGGAGTCAGTCAAAGCAACAAGACAGGTTCTAGTTCGGCCAATTCGACCTCATCTCCAACGTCGAACACGACTGTGAACACTTCGTCGAGTGTCTCGACCATGTCCACCGCCACATCGTCCACCTCGAGTTCAAGTTCAATGTCTCTGTCTTCCACCAAGACGACCACCACCTCAGCTTTGATTGCCACACCCACCAGTTCAGGCAGTGTAGGACACAATCACGCCACCAGCAACAATCCCAGTGCCAGCAGCAGTACGAATGCATCCTTGCAGGCTAAGAATTCGATTGATTCGCAGCATTCGTTGCTGGACCACAACAGTGCCAACTCGTACGGCTTCAATGGAACCAATTCGGCCAATCCAATGGAGAGCTCGTACACGGGAACAATGTCTTCGTACATTCCACCGACAAACAATCAAACCTCGAACAATTCAATGCAACCAAAAGTGTCCTCATCGAACTATGCCCCAGCAGTGGACTCGTCTCTGTACGGCACAATGAAGAATGGTCACCAGTCGTACTACCAGTCGAAACATTCCAATGCCTCGAGTAATGCAGTGGTGGCTGCCCAACAAGCCTCCTTGATGGCAGACACAACCAACAGTCTGTACAACCATCCATTCAGTCCTCAACAAGGTGGTTCATTGTATGGCTACAGTCGAGGTCAATCGAATGGTCACCACCATCACCATCATCACTCAATTCCTTCACTGTACCAACCATCGATGATCTATCAACAGCAGCAAACAGTGGTAGCAGCATCTGCTCCAATGGGAGCACAGCAATCGTTCTACGACACTTCAGCACTGGCCATTGTGGCCAATCAGCATCACCAACCGACCTATGGCACCACCGCCAACCAGGCATACCATCACCTCACCGCCGAGCAAACATACGGTCAAACGTATTATTACCCAGCAAATGGAGGTCGACAGCTGAGCTACCCTGCTCAAGCATCCACCTACTACCAGTCCTCTCTGTACGATTACATTCCCTTCCCTCGACCAGTAAATCCGAACAGTGCCACCACAAAGCCACCTCCATTGCCATCAATGGCCACCCATCCAGCTCAAATTCAACACCAACACCCAACACCGAGCAGCACTTCCACACATAAGAATCGATCAATGGACATGGCCAACACACTCGACACTCGACGTTTGTATTCCTCCTCGTTGGAGGTGCCCGGTTACAAGGACAACAACAGTGCCTATTACACGGACAGTGCAGTGGGACAGAGCACTTCAGGTGACAAGAATGGTCACCATCACCATCACTATTACTACCAACAGTTGTACGGCAACACAACCGCCAATTCATCGAGCAATGCCAGTTCGAGCAAGTTTGCTCAACACTATCCCACAATGCACCGAGGCTCGACAGGCTCATCAGCCGCCTCGTTGCATCACCACAATCACCTGACTCCAGGCAGTGGCACCAGTGCCAGCAGCCAAGCATCTCGTCACTACCAACACTTTTACCCTCACCAGCTGCACGCATCTACCTCTGCAGCAGTCTCAGCATCTCACCACACACAAGGCTCAAGTGGATCTCATTCTCGTCAGCACCATTCCTCACACCCACAATTGTTGAACACAACCTCTCTAAGTGTTCCTCGAGCTTCAGGTTCCGGTTCGGGCGCAACAACAGGGGCAACAGCGCTCGAACCGACCTACGGAACAACATCACACCACACAACCAGTGGTCCGCCCAGTCGTAGGTCACAACACCAATCTCAAATCTACGAACCACTGGCCACACTCCCAATGACCTCAATGGGTCACTATGGTTACTCACAGATGGACCACAGTGGACACCACCCGAACAATTCCATCTACTACAGTAGTCGTTCGGAAGTGTTTGCACAACACCACGAGTCTCTGCCTCCAATGGGAACCTTGGGAAGCAGTGGCACTGGTGGACTGCATCACTCCAACAGCTTCCACGGACATCTGGACGACTTTGACCTGATCAATCCAATCAACAGTGATGCAGCTTCTGACAGTAATGTGGGCATGTCCACTGGACACAAACACGGCAAAAGCCATGGCTCCAGTGGATGGGTGTGATTATTACTCACATTTGGGTGTCAATACTCTCAACAAAGCTGACAAATCAATCAATGTGCAATATACTCTCAATTGATGTGCAATCGAAACTTATTAAACAAATTCAAACAAACACGTGCAAACTAACCAAAACCTCGTTATATCTCAATGTGCAACAAACAAACTTCTAGGCAATACAAAGTAAACTGTAAATAAACATACCAAATTAAAGAATCGAATTGAAACTAAAATTAAAATGATTATATAAATGTATTGTACAAATATAATCATTGAGATAAATTAATGAAATGAATTTAATAACAAATAACAAACCAAACATGTAACAATTGCATCACTATACAAAATGATGTACAAAGTTGAACCCAAAACAAAAAATTATTTTTTCGAAATCATTTCAATTTTATTATTATTATTATTAATAAATAAACTTATTTTCAAAATTCAATTTATTTGTTTATTTTATTTGGTAGACATTCAGATTAATAAAATTAAACTGAACGTTTGATTTGTATGCTTTTGCGCGGCAAATAAGCAGCTGTAAATTTAATATGTTAAGATCCTGAAAAACTAGATGGCGCCACCTTGTCAAATAAATTTATGAGTTTTATTCATTTGCATATGCAAGGGCGAATGAAAAAATGTTCAATCGTCAAAAGTCAAAATGTTTCTTCATTCTAGATGCAGACTTTACGGACATGGCAATAGCATAGACATGCTTCCAATGCCGAAATGTTCGAACAGATATCCTCCAGTGCACGCATTAAAGTAAATATACTTCAAAAGTTCAATTGAAATACAAATTCAAATTTTAATTATCTTACAAAGATATGAACAAAAGGAGATTGTATTTGTGTTTCCAACTACAACTATTGTATGTACTAACCTGGGTAGCGAATTTGTTCCAATGGGACTTCCTCCATAGAACGGTATCAATAATTTAGCGGTGGAATACAAAAGATGTTCAATTTCTTTCTTTCTTTCTGTCGATTCGGTTTGAGTAAATATTAGTTAAGGTTCAGAATCACTAGATGGCGCCATCGTTCTTTGAGTAGTCAATCATGTTTATTTTCTTTTGTGTTTTGTCCAGGATAATTGCACATGTTTTTGTTTTTGATTTTGATTTGATTTTTTAAAATTTCAATTTGCTATATTTGCTATTGTGTGATTTTACTGACAATCGAATGTTTGAGAAGATATCAAATTCATTGAGTGCAGTGTGATATCAATGAGTTCAATGAGTCAAGCGAGAAATGAACACAAATGCTGAGCAAGCAAATAGTGCGAGTGCATTGTACTCTGTTTCAATTAATATTAAGTTTCCTCTTCTGTTGTGTATCTTGTGCAAAGTATGCCTCAAAGGATGCACCTCACACTACTGACCGGAAGTATGGCACATCGATTATCGCACTCGGAATTGTATTGTTCTGACAACTACAGTGCGCAGAAATAAATTCCATTGTTCAATAAACAATGAGCTACCAACGCGTGTTGACTGACCTTGACTGACCAAAACAGTGCGATTTGATCGTTAAAACCACGACTACGATGGTCACAAGTACGATGCAAGAAAGTCATCATTGAATTGATTGGAATGTTGTTTTGATTCTGATTCCACACATGTCTCACTTCTGCTAATGACTCGTAGCCGTAATAATAACTCACCAGTGATCACAACACAACACAGTCTCCAATCAATGGTCAATCATCAATCAAAGTCATCAATTGAATTTCAATTTGATAGTACAACAGAAATGTCGATAATATCGCACTTGGGCCCTGCCATTGTGTTCAATTGGTAAGTGCATCATCATCTCTTGTTGTATTATGTCATGTGCACTATTTATTGATTCGGTTTGATTGATCGAGACAATTCAGAGACAACATTGTTCTCATCATTATTATTACCACTTAATTGAAGCCACGAGTCTGGAGCCTGGATTCTTTAAAACCCAAATCCAAGGGCATTAATCTGAGCTTTACAGGGCGAACTCTTACATTTTGGAATTCACCAATTTCATATTCAATTTTGGAACCACACTTTTATGATACAATCTGTATTGTAAATGTTATGACCGCACATTTTATGGGTCATTTTATGTGTAGATTTTATGGACACGTGGACACAAACATGCACAATCGGTCATTGGGTTGGGTCACTCGATTTAAATGTTAAAAGATAAAAAACAAAATATACATAAATCCTTTTATTTTTGTTTTTATTTTTGGATTATATTTGTTGTTAAAATTTGCATTGTGACATTGGGACAGTTGTATGTATTTTGTGTAAATTCTTATTTGAAGTACGAGTATTATTACTGCATTAGAGACATTGCTCCTTCCAAAGTAGACGGAATAATTTAACTGTGACAATATGGCCAATATGGCCAAATGCAAATGTGCATGAGAGAACAGATGCAAATATTGTTGTTGTTGTTGCTTTTTGTATACATGATGATTACGATTTTGACGGGTTCATTGGTCTTCTGGAGTCTTGCAGTTGACACTATTTTTATCCGAGATCAAGTCCAGACTCAATTCGGACTAAATTGAACAAATTGTCGAATTAAGATTATTAGACACTTTTGGTTTGCAATTGAGTTCTAATGAAATTTTATTGTACATTTGATATATGTGTTTTACAATTTGATTAATTCTGTTATACATTTGACTAATTTAATGAATTTGCAATATGCCAGAAGAACTATGCCCACGTTAGCAGTGTTGTTCGGTGTCCCTTGCCACCTTAGATTTGGTAGAGTCGGTAACGAAAATTGCTTTACAAATTGAATAGTATTGTAAAAAAATAAATAAAATTTTAATAGTCTGTATATTTGCATGGGGAAAGAATCATCGAGTAACATTTCTGCATTTGCTTTGTTTACTTGTACCTCCATCCATTCCAGTCCATCACTAATCAGACTCAACTACAGCACTCTGATTGTCGTTCGATTTAGTAACTGAGGGTTTGCGCAGAATTGACTTTGGTTTTGCCTGACGCTGTTTGTTGACTTGTTCCCAGCTGAATTGGCTTGATGGCTGGGCCACTTTGAGATTTGGGCGTGAGGCCGATGTTTTACCGACTTTCTTTAGGCTCGAGTGACTCTTGGCAATCAGTTTGTCGAACAATTTTCTGGTCATTGGCTCATTGCTGCCACTTGAGTTGAGCGGACTCGTCTTCTTGGGCGGTTGATAATCACGTGACTGGAATAGCACCGTCGAAGTTGGAGGACTCGTTGGAGAAATTTGGCTGCTCTTTGCTGATTTGGCTGTGGATTTGACCGCCATTTGTGACTTGTCCAAAACTTGTTCCTCTTGAAAGATTCCTTGCATGTCCAATGGATTTAGGTAAACGCCATTCTGGTTGATTTTGCTCACGGACGATTTGTACACACAGATGTTCGACTTATTGGCAACGGGTTTGTTCGGAGCCACCTGTTGCACAAAGGCACTCGATTCATGCTCAACTCCGGCGCTGGTCATCTCCTCCAAACTGTCCGAATCTGAGTCTGAGTCTGAGCTTTGCTCCGGTCTGTCGTGTTGTTGGTAATACTTTTCCCGATTGGCACGTCTCACTAGAGTTTGTCTGGATACTTGTTCACTGCTACCGGTGATCGGTGTTGAGAGCTCGTCCCGCAATGTGTCGGTCTCCTCATCCTCTTCTCCAGCCCTATGTTTCCGCGACTTGTGGCGTCGTTTCTTCTCTTTGCGTTCCTTTCGTTCGTTCTTTCTTCTCTTCCTGGCCTCGGCACCTCTTCGAGTGGCTTCGTCATCATCGTCGGGCATAGGCACAAAGTAACTTGTTCCTGTTTGCGTTTCGGTCGGCAAGGCACGCTCTTTGTCTTTCGTGTCCCTCTTTTTCTTCTTTTTGCTCTTATGACCTTTTTTGTCCTTTTTCGAATCTCGTCTGTCAGTGTCCAAACTTGTAGTCGTTTCGGTGTTTCGGTTCTTTTTTTCCGTCTTTCTCCGCATGGAAAGCATCACAATGCCGATCACCACTAAGCCACAGAGCAATGCGAGAAAGCAATAGCCAAGGATGTGCAGTATGTGTTGAAATGCACTGTGCTGGTTGGCCGAACCAAATCCACGAGCCATCACTGGTTCGTCTAGTGGGACCACTTCTCTGTCCACTTTTGGTCCGGAATTGGCAATCGAGAGGTCATACTCGGAGTGTTGATATTTAATAGCTCTATCCTTGATGTCGTTCTCGTCGGTGTGGCGAACAGACTGTGTGGCGTTGAGTGACATTCTTTGGTCCAACCATTCAGAGTCGATTGCCTGATTGGCGATGATTTGCTGCTTGGACAAAGCTCGACTAGCAAACACAGCTTGATGACGGCCAACAGTTGACGATGATTGCCATAAAGGATCGTTCATAAATGAGAACAACACTAACAAAGCTGCGAATAAACTTGATAAACGAGACATTGCACTTTACTGAAGAATTGACACTAAATAAAAATAAGCTCATTATATTTATAAAGCCATCTTATATTAGACTTACACATATTCTAAATTAAAATCTATTTTGACATTGAAATATAATTGAATTTGAATTTGAGCAAGTTGTTTACTGCAAAGTGTTCCAGACGAATCAATCAAATGCCCACAAACACACCCAATTCCATTAACCCAAAGTCAATCAATCCTTAATCTGCTCGAGTACATCATAATTGAGTCATTGTCAATGTGTTCTATATTTGGTCACACAACAATGTGTGTCTATTCATTCCGTTTTATAATTCTCCATTATTAGTCTCTCATCACCATTTTCTCGTTTAATGGCAATTTACATGTCAACTTTAGTTGTTGTGGCCGTTGTTGTTGTTCGGTGAACTTTGTCCAACAAACAAGCCACCGAACACTTACAAATTGAATTGTGTGCCTGGTGCATGGTCGAGTTTGCCATTTGATCAATTTGTGTGAGCCTCGTTGTGTCTGACTCGTTTTATCCATTATCCGGCGGAATATCATTCATTGAACAAAAAAGAACGACTTTACGTTACGCTCAATTTGCATGTAATACACAACACAACAACAACAACGTGCTTTACCCGATTTGTTGGTTGGTGGTCCATTCGAGGAGGACAATGTTGTTCCAACACACACACAAAATGTCACTCACATTTTTGTATAGGGTTAACACAATGTTCACAAAATCATGCAGAATGTCTCAATCATGCTTTACAAGTAAAAGTGGTCAGACAATTTTGTGAACCAACCAAAACTCGATTACTAATAAAATTGCACCCAAAACCGGAAACTATCCCAAAGGTTCTTCATCTCCCCCCGTTCAGTGAACACACAATACACATACACAACACACAACATTATAGTAGAATCTATCGGAAAATGCAGAAACCAGAAAAAAGAAGCAAGAAAATATTATTTCCGGTGAGCATGTAAATGATGAGGACGCGTAGTAATAATGAGAAGCACACAATGCATTAAATAGACCACAACGAAATTGAAACTTTTCTTTTGGCCCGTCCAGACAGAGACGACCTTGAGTTGGTTGGTGCACCCGGTTAGTGACTTTGTCTGGCGCGAGAACAGCCAAATCGTTTTGCTATTTTAGAATTTGAATTTATTGATGGTTGCATATTCATTGTTTTGTGCCTTCTTTAGTCATTAATTTATTTTTCTATATCTATTTTGTAATATTTAAAGTTTAATCAAAGCTTAATTTGTGGAGTTTTCCCTATTTCACAATCCACCATTCTAATTCCACTTTGAATTTAAATCTAGATTCATGTCCATTTTTTTCAAACTATTGATAAAATACAAAAATATTTATTCATGGTTTGCCGAACAGATAATTCCAAGAATTTCTAAATCCTAGAGCACTTTTTAACATGTTTGATGAACTATTCGTATTAATTATCAATTGCATCAACAACAGAGCAAGCAAGCATACCGACCTTGTTTCTCCTCTGTAAATTGAAACAACACAAAACAAAACAATACAAAGACTAAATTCATTTGGGTTGAACAAGCAACAGAAGTGGAATTTTCCCAGATCGTTACTTTATTTGGAACTCTATTTGTTCTTGCTAAATATTTACATGTATATGCATTTTATGATCTTCATTAAAACATACACGCAAAATGTATGTTTGTTGAGTGCAAAGGCACTAATTAATGCAATTAATTTAATTATTAGCACGAAATTAATAATAACAAAAAATAAGGCAAATGCTTTGTGTGCCTCGATATCGACTAGTATTAACCAGTTTGTATAATGCCAAAAGTATTAATTATTTAATTACTAACGATGATAACAGCAGCATTTGTCTATTGTTTGGTAAGATTAAACTATTTTGACATTTTAATGCAATTTTTCCAGTTTGAATTTTAAATTTCAACTTTTTTCTTTGAATTAAATTGTCTTGTACATCTAAATTGACTTTGATATTTGAATTATTGCTTTTCTGTTGATTTGGGATTGTGATCGATTCGAAATGCGAATTGAATACTCAATTGTGCATATGCATTGAATGGTTATTGATTGATTGGGTACGATTACGGTCTGCACCGAACAATTGATTTGTGTTAGGTCAGACAACACACTTGATTTGTGTTCGTTCTCTCAATTTGATATTATTTGCATGCACTCGGAACATATATATTGCAAATCAAATCAAAAAATCAAACTGAATTATTTGTTTTTCATTTTGATTTTTTCTTATTGAATTTTAGAAAATCAAGGATTGGAATCCAAGAATAGACTTGCACTTTTGTGTGTAAAGTTTGAAATTGACATGACAAATTTCATTGAATTTGCATTGCATTTCTTTTCAACTTCGCCCTATTATTTTGTCTTACCTTATGAAGAAAATGTATGATAAATAATTTAAAATTCAAATGTCATTCTTTGTTTCGAATGATTTTCTCTAGGACTTATTTCACTAGAAACATTTTTGCTTGACTTGGCATATTTTTGTTTTGTTGTTTTAATTTGGTTAATGTTTGAACTATTTTTCCCAAGAATTTGATAAGAAGGTTGGCCTACAAAATGTTTGATTTACGGGCAAGACATTATTTAACCGTGTGCAATAAAAAAAATCAAATAAATTTATTTCGATCGACCTTTCACAGGTGCGCAATTTTTCAATTTGATTTATTCGATTTAACTTTATTATTCTGAACTTGAAAAAATCATAAAAATTCAAATTCAATTTACAGGATGATTGAATTGTGCTAAATCAGCACACAAATATTTGAATTCAATGACACTTTTAGAATCACTTTGTGAAATGTACTTGAAATTGGAAATTCATGACTTTTTGCTTTTGTTTTTGTCTCAGTCCCAGAATCAATTGATTTGTTCCATTTTTCATAAGAGACTTTATAATATAATTCTAGATCTTGGATTATTATTGGCCCAATAGCTGGAATTTTCTGGTTTATTATCTTTTTGTAAAGAGGTTTTCTTCACTAAGTCGATTACATTCTTCTTGTACTCTCGTTAGAATCTCCTCAAAATTTTATTATTTATTGTCTTTCAATATTTTATTGGCACACAAAATGAATTTGAGTTTTGTCGTATTTAATCTGTGCAATAATTTTTAGTTTGTCAGTTATAAAATTTTCCAAATTTGGCTCGACTTCGTAGATCACATAAATTTAGATGACTTTTTTATTTGTTTTCCAGGATTTAGTCGATAAATTTATTGTCAATTGGCGAGAATAAATTAATTTGATTTTTGCCTGTCATTATTTTTACATAATTCGTTTTATTTTCAATTTAATTTTAGTCCTCCTCCTTAATTAAATTTGCACAATCACAATTTATTTGATTTTATTATCTCCACTAGTTTTCGCACAAACTTGAATAAACCCGGAACAGGAAGATTGAGTAAAAATAAATTGTTTAATTTAGCGTATCAAATTAAAGTTCTTCAAAATTGTGAATTGTTAGGCTACGAGTGAGGCATTCGGGAAGTAAGCAATCAACAAAAGCAAATGACAATTCAATGCCAAACAAATCTTAAATTATATGAAATTGAGAGAGTTTTAAATTGAACGAATCGTAATTTAACTTTTAATTGGAACCTTTTGCATTGAATCTCAACTCGAATTCTCTGTTCCCTGTATTCATTAAACCCCTACCCACCTACCACTTCATCGCATTTCTTTTCTCATTTTGTGTGAATTGTGTTCAACTCGAATGTTTGCTCAAGAGAGTTGAAGTGCGTGAAAGAAGAATGAGTGCTGAAAGAAGTGAGTGAGTGAGTGTCCTCGCTCGTTTGTTGTATTTTTCCTTGAAAAGTCATTCCAATTCAGAGTCAGATGCATGCATAACTTGTTTAAAGTTCTTTGACATTTCTATACACACTTTGTGTTGAATGTGTTGGATTGAGAATTGAAATTGAGAATGAAACTCTGTGAGAGGTTATTGAATTCGGTTGTAGTGTATAGGGTGCACTTGATGTGTTTGGTTGAATGTGTCACTCGCCATTGTCGACCACAATTGACAACAATTTGGTTATACTTTGAGAGGACATGTGTGTGACTTATTTGACACTTGCACAGCACACTCTATACCTCAGGAGCATGTTTCTCGGTTGCATGAGCGCTCTTCGCCTCATTCACGTATTCGATGAAAACTTATACGCGTACGGTCAAGTCCGGTGCCATCAAATGCAATCACGTTTAAGGCAAAAACCCGAGCACCTAGACTTATCAACTTGTGTGTATGTGCATAATAGGCTTACACATACGCGATACTTGAACAGTAGAAAATAGTTGTGTTTATTCCTAATGGTCTGTGTGCAGTGGTATTCCCTGTGGTGGACTTCGTGTTGTCTTCATTCCTTCTCTCATTCTACAACACATTTTCGTTCATTAATATTGAGTTTTTGTTTATATTTGAAAATATGTAAGATTACTTGAGAGATGTCTTTGCAGATCGTCTATTGCACTATTGAACATTATACTAGAGTGTACATGAGAGGTGCAACAACTTTTCTCAGCACGACATTCTCTCGTTGGTGTATTGAATCGATTGTCTGGCGAGCTGGTTGCCAACAGACTTCCCTTTTACTCACATACACGATCAAATCAGACAGTCATTTCAGTCTTGCAGTCAATGTCAATGACGCGACTGTGAATGAATAAAACAAAAATTGAATCTTCAATTTAGTCTATCAATTTGATTTTATTGATTTTGAACATTTATTTTCACAAAATTTGATTTATATTTCAATTTACAAATCACAATGTGTTTTGTTCAATTTTATTAGAAGTCTCGCTAGATTACACGAATGAAAAGTAAACTAAAAATTGATTTTGATTTGATCAAACTTATCAAATGCACATCGTACACAACCAAATGTACTTGGTCAATTTAGAATATTTGTGTGTGTGATTGTATTTTTGTGATGTACAAAGAGTCGACTTGTTTGGCTTCTGCTTTCGGAGAAACGAGATCTGCCAGAATGTACTTTTTGAGATGTTATTCTTCTTAAGTTACAGTAAAGTTGCTAACTCTTTTATTGGAATTCAAATGATTTTTCCTTATCAATTACAAAGGAAATGAATTATTAAAATTAATTAAATTTAAAATCAGTCATCTATTAAAACGAATTTTAATTATTGTTAGTAACAATGGAATCTATTTATGGAAAATTTTATGTTCGTTGAATTGTACTTTGAATGGTTTCAATTAATAGAAGCGAGTTCAATTTGTCTGTTCGGTTCAGCCAACTGGGAAGTGCAATTGAGTCAGTTGGTGGTAACAATTGAAACAAATGTAAATTTATTTGTTTTTCATTTTTGCTTTCATTTTTCGTTCATCTCTACTTCAATCACAGAAGTCTTCAATGCACATGACCTTTCCGTGTATTTATATTTCAAATTATTAAATTGCGAATTGTTGAGTCTATTCGCATCATCGCTACATCTTACAGTTGGTCTTTTCCCGATTAATAATTTATGAGTTTATACTCACGATCGAATGTATGATCAAGACATTTTCTCTGTTTATGAATTGATAATTCATCACAAGTCTTTGAACTTTTTAAATAGCTTCCCTTTGTATGCATATTTGTTTAATTTCCTATTTGATTTCTTGGAAAAGAAACTTAACTTGCTCGCTCATTTGAGAGAATATAATTTATTTAAATTTAAATATCATTGCACCATATGATCACATCACCAACCCACACCCAAAAGGCATTAATTTAATTATATGCGCATTTCTTATTTGCATCCCCCTAATTCCACATACGCAAGAATGTTTGCCGCCAACCGGATCCCACGTGTATTATAAAATTAATTATATAAATTTAAAATATTCTATTTTTAGATTTTGTTTTTAATAATCAAGTAAATTAACGTGGCTTTCTAATGAAATGAAACTAATTAACAGACAGACTTAAGGTTGAAACAACTAATTTGGTCTCGAAGTTGTAACAAAAGTAAAATAAAATGCGAGACAGGAAAGACAACATTTAATGGAAATATATTTTCAAATCGTATTGTCTTGTTCAAATATTTGACATAATTCTTTTGGCTAATCATTAATAATTTACAATGAAATATATTTATAGACACACGAATGCACGAACAAAGAATATCCGTAGTAGAGTATTCCAAAATTTAATTTAATTCACAAAGTTTAATCATTCTTTTAGTTTCATTATCACTTTGGAATGAATGTGTGCCAATTATTTTTAATATTGAGATAAATGCTGAAATGCTGTTTAATACAAGAAGTAATTCTGGTCTGTTATAATTTTTAATTCAATTTAAAAACATATAGAATGTCGAAAAAAATAATTTTAAATAATTTCTGTTAGAATGTGGTTTGTAACATTTTTATTGTGAAACATCCAACACTTTTTTAAAAACCAGAATTATCTGGAATGTTTTCCAAATTAAAAGGATCATTATAATTTTGAGTTCATTCGATATATTTCAATAATGTTAAATACACATTGAAATCTTCTTCAATAATTGATTATAGGTTTTAGGCATAATGGAAAGTTTTGAACTCATTTTGTGGTGAAATTAAACACAGAGCTTTTGTGGTGACGTACATTAAATTATATGGGACATTTAAATATATTTGTAAATTAATATGTCAATTTTGGTTGAAGGGAAAAAGTGAATTGCAAAATATGATTTGACTTTGGTTGCTTAAGATGCATCATCACGAGATGATACATGATGATGATGTTGAGATGTGTGTGCTCTTTGTGTGCATGTTTAATTATTAAATTCAATCTAATCTATTATTAAATGTTTTATATTAAATTGTGTGGTTGATGCTTACGAAATCAGTTATACGGTTAGACGTCAGTTTGTTATTATTTTTGTGTCAGTGTGCATGCATCATCAGCATGAGATGCATCGTTACAAATTTGAAAATTTATAAATGGAAAGTTTTGTTGATATTAAAGTTTTTTTTACAATTAACATGTCCATCCATTTGACGAGTTTGTTCTTGTGAATTCAGGTTTGAGTTTGTCTATCTTCTTGTGCCGATTATAAACACGGGAAAAGTAATCTAATTAATTTTCCGCAAATATATTACAGTTCCGTTTCAAGCAAATTTAGGTCTGTGGGCTGTTTCATCACATGGCTTGAATTTGGTTTTTTGTGGATGTTTACGGGTTATTTTTGTTTTGGTTGTTGACATTTTTATTTTTAGATTTTGTGGAAATTTGATCTGTTATTTAGCTTAATAATTTTTTTAATAATGTTAATTACATTTTTGCATTAGGATTTCCATTCTTTTTCAAAATTAGCATGTTGACCTTTATCTGTGAATTGATTTTTTGAATATTTAAAGTGAATAATATAATTTCAGGTTATTTTTAGAATACAAAACTTTCCTTAAATCCATTTGTTTATTAAAACAAAACAACAACAACAGTAAATCTATCGAAATGATTTTGAAATACAAATAAATTGAAATAAAATGTCTTTTTCTCTTCTGAATTTTATTTTCAATTATAACGCAAAACCCCCCAACTTTGTCTAGACCTTGAATATTATTTTATACAAAGAGAAAAGTGCTTTTGCTAACGGAGAGAGAAAAATGATTTTGTTTTGTTTCTTAAATGTTCGTTTAGACTTTTTCCAGGAATTTTTAAAAGAAAGAATTTAAAGGATAGAATGTACTTTTTGTGCTTTGAAACCATTATCTACATACGTACAGTGTCTGCATATGGGCTTGGAGGGGGGAGAGCATTATGGATCACTGATCTGCTTTAGAGATTGTGTGCTCATTCCGAAACGCACAAACGCAACAAACATTTAATATGAAAATATATATTTCAAGGTTGATGTAGTTAATGCGTGCAGAGGCGTAATGTAATATTTACTGACGATTTTAAAGGAAATTTTCAATTGAAATCTTAAATACATTTGCAGTCCTTCAAAAATGTTGCATCCCACGATTCATCATTTTCAATTTAATGCTTTAATAAAATTTAAAGTATGTTCTTGAAGTTTGGGTAAGTGAAATGGCACAAATTTGGAACAAATACAAAAGAGACGATAAACACTTTTAATAATTGATCTACCTTTGCAAATGTTTACTTTTCTGCATTGAAATTGACAGTAAATTCACATTTTACTGCACACGTTAAATGTCAAATGGACATTTGCTTAGTAAATCGTTTTATTTCCGATTTTGTGTTTGATTTCAAATAAATATAATTTTTCTCGTTAGAATTTATTTATTTATTGAATATATTTCATAATTTTGTGTAAGTTGCAATTCGTGCCATAATGTTTGTTTATCGTGAACAATTTATATTTATTCGAAAAAGTAATAATTTTCGCGTTCATTTTGTCTGTGGTAATTTTTGTATTGGCCCAAATTGGTATGATGATTCGTGTTGTGTCCATTAGTTTCATTTCGACCCATATGAGGCAACAACATTGTCTTCCTGTGTTATACTTTTAATGGCACACATACAACATTCTGCTGAGCTTAATGTTCGACTATAAATTGTGTGTACGATTTTGTCAATTCGCGTAATCTAAATTTATATATTGACCAGCAATGGCATAACGCAAGCCACCACAAAACCATCATCATAATCGTGCTAAATGTTAGTTTGTCTATTTATTCTATTTTTCTCAATTGCTCGATTTCTGCTATTTGAATTTATGGCCATGGGATGATGCTTTACTGCACTGCATTTACTGGAATTTAGTTCAATTTCAATTTTTTATTATTGGGACACTCTCTAATCTGTTTGTCCTTGTCCTGTCCTGTAGTTTGAAATCTTCATAAATTCTTTTAGAATATATTTTATATTTTTTATGTTTTCAGTTAGACTTGTAATAATTTTGTTACTTTTAACTGTAATTTAATTTTTCCTTGAGTGTACACTAAGCTAGCAATTTAAATAGTAATCATAAAATAAAATGAGCTGTATTTACATTTTTGTATATGTATTTATAATAATTCAGCATAATTTTTGTTTGTTAATGTTTGCTGCAGTGATTTCAAGTCTGTTTTGCCTGCTCGACCAGATCTGTTATTTTCGTGTTTAAATTTCCACGTTTAGTCATTTATTATATACATTTTTGCGTGTGTTGTGTTGTTGGTATTATAAACCATACGATGTGTTGACCTATTTTTGGTTCCTGTTTTTATGGTGTATTGGTCAATTGCTCAAATAGGCGCCGCTCAACAAACTCAATTCAAGTCTACAGCATCAAATCAAGGTTGTGCGACTCTTATTTCATTTTGAATTCGAAAGCATATTTTCCAAAGTAAGTAATACACCCTGCCAAATAATAAATGTTTTGTTGATGTGTTTCTTTTCCTATGTTAATATTTTATATATTTGTTGTAAAATGTAAATCGACTTTTGACAGAGCCTGTCTGTGTCTTTGCTGTTCAAGGTTTCACTATGAAATATTTACTAACTCAAGTATGGCCATTTGTGTGTGTCTGTGCATCACAAACAGAGAGGCGAGACAGAGTCATTTTGTCAAGTGGAATTTTCTGATTTTTAGGTATTTTTCATTCCACATTTCCTTATGTGAGTCTACTACTTAATTCTATAACGCTTGGTTCCTTCTTCGTCTTCTTTTGATGGAAATTCTGTTTACAGGAAATTCCGAAACGACTTCAACGACACACAACCCGAACATTTAGGAAACATATCGTGTCTGTTGTACTGAGAAGAAAAGAGGCAAAATCAATTGGTGATATATATTCACAAAGTGTAATTTATTGTTGGTATTTTAAATTTGCGTGCAATTGAATTCTGACAAGGATTATTGATTGGTCTAAGGTAAATTCCAAATAAACGGCAGACAACCCTGAGAAGTTAGACTAAACCGTATATTTAAATAAAATTTTAATATTTGATTCATATTGCTAACTTCTTTGCAATCATTATTAGATTTTTCCATCCATACGTGTTTTGTAAAAGCTAAAACAATTTATTGATTGAACACAAATCAAATGGTCAAGGTCCTTGATCGATTGATTGATCATTGAAACTGGAAAACTTTTTTCGCATTGCTTTAATTTATATTTAGAATTTCATTGCATTGACCTTGATTTGTGTGTGTTTATTTGTATGGCGTAATAATAATAATAATTCATAAAAGTTATGAAAAATTAAGTTTAAGTGCATCGCAATTATTTTGATTATTTTAAATATTACTCGAGGTTGTTGTTCTTTGTCCTTTTGTTGTTGTATTTTTTTCGAGTGTAATTGTATATATAGTTTAAATTCAAAAACCAACTCATCTGTGATTAATTTGTTATTATCATTTCGTTAATTAACACTTTTGGTTTGTAACTGCAGTACACTAGCTCACAGTGCACAAAACAATTCGACTTGAAATAGTTTTTCGAGTGAATTTGTGTGTTTGTTTGTATATTTAGACCCAAAATGACGAAGGCTAACTAACCCGAAAATGGATTCCAACTAACTAAACTGATGACTGTGACGTAATGTGCTTGAGAGAGCCTAATTTGCGTGTGCATGCTTTTCGGTTTGGGCTTTTTGTTCTCGGTTGGTGAAAATTTTAATGAGTTTAAATTTAAATTTGAGTTTTTGTTTCCAGACAGAGCGAGAGAATTAAATTGCCCTAATGAAGAATTATTGTATTGAGGTGTTCGTTTTGGGAGGGCATTAGTCTTTATTTAATATTTCTAAATTTTCTTGTTTTTATTGGCACAAAAAGATAATATTTTAAAGTTTAATTAATATTCAAATTGGAATGTATAATTTATGCATAATTATGAGGGCTTTCTGGTCAGTTGGTCAAACAATTCTGCAAAATTTGGCAAAAATAGTACATTGGAATAATTAATTAAATATTTATTATTTGTTTTAAGTCTGACGATGATGTTGGATCGCAAAAAAAACTAAAAACAAAAATATATTATAATGAATGGTTTTAGCACGAATTGCTTGAAGCTTCTAATCAATATGTGTTTTACTTATTAATAAACTAAATATGTTAGTGCTGTATTAGTTTGGTAATAATTTGTGTGTCCATTTCGTAAGCATTGAATCACAACAGGATCATGTTTTGATTGGTACATTTCCATGCTCCAAGGGAAAATGACCTCTCCTACTTTGGTTTGTTGTTGTTCGTGTACAGAACGAATCAAACGCAATGTCTTGTTTGTCTGTCTGTTTTGTTTGTTTATTAATCAGACATGTTTCATGTTTGTGTTGATTAATACGACACAAACCCACAGTAGCATTTTCTACTGCCCTCAAGTGTTTGTGTGTGCATGTTTGATATTTCGAAATGAAGTTTACTCGAGTAAAACCCATTGACCCCATCACATTGAGCACACAAACACACAACACATGAATTTGACGTGTCCGAATTAATCGGTTTAAGTGAGTGAGTGTTACACACTAGTGTTACACTTGTTTGCAATGTCGAATCGATCACTCTGTTGCTCAAATGAATTTTCCCCTACTTCATTCTACTACCAACGCCAACGCTGTTCATAATAATAATTTGTGTGTGTGTGTTCTTAGTAAATTTGCACTAAATCTAAACTTTAAATCTACTAAACAATTGAACGCAATTCATATGAGTAATTTAGGTAAACCTAAAAATACGTTACGAAAGAAAACTTGGAAAGCGCCATTGTTTCCTACTGCTATAAATGGATTGAACCTTTAAAATCGGATCAAATACAAATTAAGGGGTACTTTCTGTGTATGAAGATTTACGATTGGATTTGGACAATAATGGAATACTTTCTCTTGGTGGAATGTTTACTTTGAAACCGAATTCTAATATATCACACATTAGAAGGGTGCTAGTGTCTGTGTGATTGTGATTAAGAAAAGGCACACACACAGTCTAAAACGTACGGGTCAGTGCATCGGTGTATAGGAACCCTCGTGATGACGATAGTCTTATGACCATTTCTGGTGCATTGCTTTCGTCATTGGAACACTTTGCGTGTGTGCTGTTGACACACTACAATACACCGAGAGTGTATCACTAATGCAAAAGTGCATACATGTGCACACTCATCGTCACACAACCCAATCGCGACAACACAATTTCGATTCATTTTGATTTGACATTGCTCTCGGCTATTTGTTGCTTTTCACGTTGTTATTTCGTTGTGTTGTGTGTCGATGTGCACTCATTTCTAATCTATTTTTTGCAGTATCTCGTACAACAGAAAACAATCTCTTTTTTGTTCTGTCTATCGCTGGCGTCAATTTAGATTTCTCGATAGGAAAATGACCTTTCTTGCCAAGAAACAGGCCTCTACATACACACACTTAGACCTTATCAGCCCAGTGTAATTAATTAAGGAATTTCACTGACATCGATGTTCTGATTACGCATGCAGTGAATGAATGGATTGACTTGAGAATATAATAATAATAATAATAATAAAGGAATATATTAGTATATGAATAAGGAGGCGAAATAGGGGAGATAGAGGTGCGTTCGAAATGGTTAATGGGCAGACAGTGAGAGAGAGTGGGTGCAGTGCTGCTGCTATAATGATCATCAATAAATCTATTTACATAGACAAAACAGACATGAAAGAAGTGACTTTTGTTCATGAATTCAATTTATGTGAAATGATTCGTCAGGTGAAGTAAGTAGATTGTGAACAAGCTAATTTACATAAAAACATCATTTCGAATGTACACAAGTTCAAGTGCGCCTCTTTGTGAGAAATCATTACAAGATCACTTGCAAGTCTCAAACATTTGATTGTTGCACTTGAAAGGTGTGAATTAAAAATTTAAATTTCCGGAAGTAACAATTTCAAGAAACAAAGAAAGGATTTAATTTATAATTAAATTCAATTATAAAACAAATACTCTTCCTTATTCTCAATTATTAATGTGTCTCGGTTTTGCTGTTGTTTAGTTTGTTCAATTAATCAATTTCACTGTTAGACGGTTGTTTGTCTTCTTATCAGATGTCTCGAGTAAACAAGATCAAGTTCAAGTTTAACTTGTTTTCTCTTGGCTTGTTTTGTGTTATTCCATTAGCTATGCACAACAGTGTAGGCGCTAATTCTCAGTTCTCGGCTGGCACTCGCTTGGTCAGTCGGCACTGGTCTATAGACGAATCACTTTGGTCAATTGTGCTTTCTTTCCCGCTTTGTGTTCTTGCTAGTGATCAGTGTCCAGTGTGGCCAATCTAATTGGTAAGTGCTTTTAATTAACTTAAATTGAAATTAGATTATTCGCACACACACACAAATGGTCGATTGGACTTGTGTTTTGTGTGGTGTATATTACTGTGCTTAGTGTTCAAGTGATGTGATTGCGACAAAAAGACCGCCTTGGTAACAGAGTCCAGCGCCCGATCGGCAGACAATTCCACTGTCGGCTAAATCCCGAATTTTAGATGAGTCAGTCTACTATTTTATACTATTACCGATTGACTTGTCCAGTGAAAGGAATTATTGTGAGGCTGTTGGCTCGATTATCTTTTGCATTTCTAATTTACACAAACTCAACCAATTGACTTGGCCAATTGGTATATTCTGTGCTTCTTCTTCTATTTGTAAGTGTCATTTCGGTTTGGAAGAATGGAAATTGTTGCTACTCGATACAGTGTGTCATGCTGTGTGTGTGTTGAGTGTGTGTAGAGCACATTGGCTTCGCCCGGTGCCTGCGTACTTGAGTGTTCGAATGGCGCGGTGTGTGTGCAAGTGAGCCTCGATCGGTCCACTGGTTCCATTCACTCATTCACAAAATCTCGAATGCTTCGGTCGCCTGCTCTCAGTCTCTGCTTGCGCCTCAGTCCGATCACAACACACAACAGTCTGCCAACTGTCAGAGTCCACACAACAGTTCAGTCCCGATCGGAGTGTCTTCTGGTTGTTGAAGTGTGTCTGTTCTCTCGTCTTCTCTCACCCCAAATCAGCCAATTTTCCCTTCACTCAGCAAACTATTATTTGTTCTCACTTTCGGCTTGTCGACTTTGCTTCGACAAACAACTTTTGCCTATTCTATTCTTCTTCCTCTCTAATCGGGCAATAATCAATTTCTCAATCTCTCACTTTGATACATCGATGTTCACTTCTGGCTCGATACTTTGACTTGTGTGCATGCACATTTAAGAACAAATATAAACATTGAATATTTTAAATAATTCACAAATAACATCGATAAAGCAACATTACAGCAATATTCAAATGTAAGTTCATTTTACTTTACAAATTATATTATGCTAATTTTAAAATAATTAAATATTTAAAATAAAGTTTTATAATTTTGAATTTGTATGATTGCTCAATCGCACAATTTCTTAATCCCTCTCAACCGAATGTTCAATCAGCTTATGCACATACACATTGCGCTTGAATATTAAACGCAAAAATGCAATTTTGAATTAATATTTCCGGTGACATTTGATTTCTACATTTTGATATATTAAACTCACATACATCTCGGAATAGCAATAATTTCCACATTTCGAGCGAGTGCAAAAAGCTTTAAATGTTTAAAAGCTTTTCTTTTTGCTAGCTTTGGATTTCAATTAATGCCCGCGCGTAAAGTTTGGTACAAAAGTGCGGCACGTTTGTATATATTTTTATGTTTCAATTATTATTTTATTACTTTTTGCTGTAAGGTAATAGAGGAATTCGTTGAGTGAAGCAATTTTGAGGATTCTTTTACTTTCTGGTTTTAAAAGGATTTCATGTAATTTAAAACGTGGTGCCTTGTGCCGGGGACTGGCTTTTGCTCGATTGAATTTTCCATTTCACTATTATACACACATTTACAGGTTGAGTGAAAAGTTCCTCTCAGTGAGCAGGCGGATTTGATCTTGAGATTATCTTGCAAACTTTAGTGTAAACCTAAATCACTCCAGATTGCACTTGCACAATGTGCGTAGGTTGAACTGCAGTTCAACATGTTGAGGGTGCTACAGCCTTCAGAAACGATTTCGAAATGTTCCAAAACTTAATATCTAGAAGAAGAAAATGTTACCGAAACCTGAGCAGGACCAGAAACAAAAAAAAGTCCAGACAAAACATATTTACAGGTGAGGACCACTACTAGAACTACTAATTTTAATTAAAACCCAAAGCACAAGCCCGGGAAAATCCACATTTAGCCATAATCCAATAATTAAGCCCGAGCTAATGTTCAAATTGTTAATTAATAATTAGCTAATCAAGTTATTATCGGAAAGTTTTTATGAACACTGGAATTCATTAGGAATTCATAATTTATTCAACAATTTTTTGTTTCCATTAGCAATGACATTAAAATTATTATCAATTAATTACGCACACAAAGCGCAAATTGAATCATAGTTTTAAAAATTAATTTATTAAAATGTACACTTTTGAACTTTTCAATATAAAATTAATTACGAGTTCAATTGTCGTTAATTCAAAGTCGTATATATATTGTACAAATTGTGTATCGAAACTTATTTCTGGTTAGCCCCATGGTTACAGTGGCCATCTGTCTTGTCTGTTTGGCACAGTATTACAAATTACATTTATTGCGGCTTGTGTGGCAAACCCTTCTTTCACCACCACCACCACCACCAGTATTGGTTTATTGAATCCGATGTGAACGGAAACTTTAATTATTTCCGCAATAATTTATTCGTCGATGTGACGACGTCTGTATGTCTGTGTGTTTGAATGTGATTACACCATGTTAATTATTATGTTATCATCTCATGTTTTTGCTCTCTCTCTCTCTCTCTCTCTCTCTCTCTCTCTCTCTCTCTCTCTCTCTCTCTCTCTCTCTCTCTCTCTCTCCTCTCTATCGTTCATTCGTTCTCGATTTAATTGTAGCCTTACTTATTCATGGCACGGATGCTCAATAAATTGTGCATTTCTTTCTGCATTCGGAAGTGAATTGTTGTTGATGATGAATTTAGTGAACAGGCCGATCTACATATGTAAGTAGTAATGTGTAATGTAATGTAGGTATATGCTCAGGCAGACATTCTAATATTAGTTGTGGTGGTGGTGGTGGTTGTGGGGGATGGAATAATAAAGCAATAAATTATATGCCTCGATATATCTAATTCGGTTTGGGGCTGGTTGGTTGGTTGGTGGTGGTATAGAGCGCGCCATTGCCATTGGACTTGAACTTGTCCGGGAAACGGCCAAGAGTGAAATGCAAACACCAATTGGGTTTAATGATCAGTGAATCTCTTCTTCTATTTCTTCTTCTTCTTGCTCATGCTGGCTTTGGCCAATATTGATTCTTCTGACTCACTCAAAGGGCAAAGAACCTTGAGAGAGTAGTGTTGGTGGTCTGTTGTGCTCTTTTGGTTGCCACTCAACTTGATCCCTCAACTTGGTTTGAATTCTTCAATGAACCGTTTTATCTCTCTCACTCTCGCATCACTCTATCCCCCATTTGCCCGGACATCTGGTCAATTCGTTATCTGAACTTCTTTTTTGCATTCTCTTTCTCTAAACTTTACAATAGACTACTTTCTTCTCTAGTCTTTTCCGTGTGATAATTTATTTCCTGAAATAATGATTTGCATTGAACACATTGATCTGTCTGTCTGTGCATGTTTTAAATTGGTAGCTGTCTTTAAGGTTAAGCCAATGTGTAGTGTTGGTACAATTGCATAATAAATTTGCAACGCGGAATTCCGTTTGAGCCTTTTTGATTCAGTACATTCTTTTTCTCTTTTTTCGGACATTCTTTTCAATTTATACTATAAATTTGACTTTACTGGGCACTGACCGCAACACCATTGACCACCACCATCACCACCACCACTGACTTAACCATAGAATTGGAATATAAAAGAATCGAATGAATAAAAAAGAGGAAGAGCACAAAAAAGTTCCAGGCCCAAAATGTTTCAAGGGTGTCCCTAAACTATTCGTTGTGCTGTACATCAAATTCGATTAATACCTTTACCTATTCAAAAATTGATTCAATTATCTCAATTTATCAGTTGGAAAAATGTTTAGGGCTATCCTGGTGATGGTTGGAGTACAGCACCTACGTGATGATCGCAAGAGATATATTTAATTACAGGGTGACGTAGAGTGTTATTGATGGTCATCACGTATACGTGAGCGAGCGAGCTGTTGTCAGAGTGTGTACAACGGCTGTAGTCAGCAGCAGCTGTGTGTGTGTGTGATGAAATGTGTTCGGGACGCATGCGCAGTGCACTAAATATATTCAAATTAGCCATCGATTGTGAACAATCGATTTGTATGCCACTTTGTTGAATTATTTCACTATTCTGACAAAATTAGTGAAGTTCCCGGCAGCAACTTAGGATTATTGAAGATACCAGTAAATTGTAGATAGTTGTGGATTGGTACTATTCTATGGTCCAAAATTCACGATTATTGGATTGATCTATTCGATGTTTATATCAATCAACCAGTATTCAAATCAAATCATTTTTATCATTGGATTTATCTATTGAGGATATGGCAGATATCATGATAAACTGTGAATTTTATTGTGCGTGTATCTCGATATCATCAAAATTTTGATGAATACCTTTTCCTTAATGGATCAACATTAAGGAACCATTACGTTATATTTTCCTTACTGGTAACCCAGTAAGGGTCCATTAATGGGTAAATTTCCTTAAGGACGACCCGTAAGGAATCCGTAATGGTCAAATCGTCCTTAAGGGTCTCCTAAAGTGTTCACAGGGTACAGCTTGTATTATCCTCATCACTGCAGGCTATTCTGTACCGCCGCCGCATTTGTTCAATTTCAAGTTCAGTGCTAGTGCAAGTGACTTTACGTCACAATCGACAAAGAAAGAAAAGGAGGAGGCGACTCAAAGTTTTACAACACTAACCATAAAGTGTGTATTGCCCTTGTTAGTTGCTAGCTCGTTTGCACTACCGGGTGAGATGACCGCGATCATTGCCTCAGACAGTGTTGAAGTCATTCATGCCCTAACCGTAAAGTGTGCATTGATTCATTGACAAAAATGTGCATTCATTTCGGTTTCATTCACTCCTTCAACCGCACAACTTTTAATTCGGCTGCTTCTTTTGAGTATTTCTTTCATTGAGCACTTTGAACCTTTAACATCTTTTTTCACAAATTTATTCGTGACTTTGTTTTTGCGAAAGTTTAACTGTCGAACTTGTTTGTTTGTGCTTGATTTGATTAATTCTGACATTCACACACACACACACACACTTTTAATAGTGAACACAAGTATTGAAGTAAAGTAGCCAAAGTTTTGCATATTTGTTGTGCCTCGTATAAATAGACTTATGATTTGTACAAAGTTGTGTGCTTACAAGATCGATCTGGATGGATGAACTCATGGGTGCATGCAGTGCAAGTCCATGAGTCCATGCAAGTCATCACTAATAATTCACTTATACATTTGGTGCTGCATCATCCCAAACCACACACGGCTATAATCAATGCACCACCAATCAAGTATGTTTTGCAAAAAGTGAATTTAAATGAAAGTGTCAAACGGAATGTGCACTTTCTCGAACTCGAATCTTCGATTTGTTTGTCTGTTTGTCACACAAATTTCGTGAGTTTATTGGCTTCTTGCTTACTCTTTTTTATTTCTTGAAGGAATTTACTTTATTCTTACTGCGTGATGAGTCATTTCGGATTTATTTGCTCTTATTGAGTGTCTTATTTACTGCTTGAGCTAAATTCTCGGCAACATTTGATGCGTGATGAATAATGAAAAGCAAAATGAAAAAGAAGAAGATGTTGACGAGTGAGTTAAATACATTAAGAGTTTTTTGATTAAGAGAGTTTGAGTGTAAATGAATTAATTTCTAGTCTTTTTTAAATAACTTTTCAAGTTCAATGATTTGTGTGCGGGATTATGAATTATGAATTCAAATGAGGCATAAATGAAGAATTGCATTTGAGTAATTCATTATAATTTGTTTATTTGGTTCACTATCTCAAAACCATTTCGATACATGCGACATAATCCCAACAGCAGCCATAATAATAATAATAACACTAATGTGTCTATTCAAGTAAAATAGCAGCAGTAGCACTCAATAGTATACTACGATAGCCACACACACCCAAAGAATGCAATAATGGTAATTGCACTTAATTATCACAAATAGCTTCCAATAGTAATAGACAGTGCATATGGTCTAGTCTGGACACACAGTCTGCATTCCTTTTTGTGTGCCATTAAAAAAGAATGAACACATGTTGTATTGTGCGCTCTATTTTGTCTGATGCGGTATGCAATGCATTGCAAAATCATACAAAGCACAAAACCAAACCTCAAATGATGTGTGTACTACTCTTAATAATGAATTATATCTCAGATTCGACGTACACAATAAATTATTATTGCATAAAAGCACAACTGTGGGAAAATTACTTTATTATTGGTCATTTACGGTAAATTACGATGTGTGCTGGCAAAGTGATTCTAATGGACTCGACACTGTGGCACAAGTAAACAAAGCAAATGAAGAAATGTTACTCGATGATTCACAGGATGACACTTTCACTTACAAATATATACAGATTAACTCATTGCAGAATAATCAAATATAATTTTAATATATTTTCTCGTATAATATTCATACATTTCAATTTGTTACGCAAGTTTAGTTACCAGTTCTAAAAATGAAATTATATTATTTTTCCCATCCGGTTAAATAAATAAGATTATTTTTGGGTCACGCCTTATAACGGTGGATAATACCCAAGTGTGTGTACACTTGGTGCAATTAATCAATAATTAATAGATCATAAATCCCAAATCGATTCAAAGTTGTTTGTGTGATTTGGCGATGTGCTAATGGACAAGTTTGGTCACACACCCGAGTGTTATTATTATTATTAGTTTTATTTTATATTAAGAGAGACTCTGGTGCATTCTTGTCTTCTTATTAATACGAGTGTGTTCATATACTTTAAGAGGGTATAGGAAATCTTATTCTTTTTTGTATGTTTTCGGATTAGATCGGCGAATAATTCGACGTTAAAGTGATGTTTTGACGAGTGCACTTTGAGTGTGTGTGTGTGTGGATAAACTTGTAAACGTGAATCAATGTTATTCAGGCTTTGCTTTTGCTTTTGCTCACCGAATATTCCAGGGATGAGTGTGTTTCATGTATAAGAGTTGAATGTTTATATAAAGAAAATATAATAATCACGGTCGAGGGCAACAATCACATCAATTGATTGGAATGGGATGAGCGAGATGAGTGCAATTGGAGAGCCCACTAAATAACATCATTCCACAGTCGTACAAGATCGAGAAAAGAGCACATTCGTTGCCATTCGCCGACAAACAGACAGACAGAGTGTAATCAAACAGTACTGCAGTGAACACACACAACAAACATGTTCACTGATTTATTTCATCTTAATGATGCGCCTTCTCCTTTCACTCGATCCCTGATTGACGCTCATCATTCGAGTCCGAACTCTCTCTGACTTTTCTCCTACACACATTGATAAATCCATCCGTTTGGCCATATCTTTTATTATCATTACCCGGACAGTTCAGTAGTGGCCACTAACGACTCCCGAAGGAATATTTCGATCTCACAAGACTCTTCACTTCTTCTTCACCAGTTTAATTTATAATATCCTAGTTTGTGTCTATTATTTTTCATAATTGGCATATTTTATTTCGACTATACTTTTTATATTAAGATAAGTGGCGATGATTAGCATTGCCTTCTTCAGTAACAAAAAAATAGTTCTTGATTTATGATTACACTGTCCTTCAAAATTAGCTAAATTCACTTTATTTGATTGATGAAGTCGTCGTTGGTAATTTATGATAGTCACATCATTTTATAAGAAATTAAAGAAGCTTTAAAGTCAATTTAAATTGTCTTTTTTAATTGACTCGAAACGGAGTAAATATTTTCCCGGAATAAAATAATTGAATTTGTATTTGTTCTAAATAATTCAAAGTAAATTGACTTACTTTTTAGGAAAAACTCAAATTATAATTCTGAAATTAAGAATAGAAATAATTAATGACCATGTTTTGCTTAAACTTTTTAATTAAAACATTAATATATTTTAAAATCCACATTGACATTTTAATTTATCGAAACAAGGGTAACCTTGCATCGATGGTAGAATTTTTTAATTTGCTCCGAATCAATAATTTGCCATCTAAATGCATTAATAATAATAATAAATGTTTTTGTTGAACCAATTTGTAATGTTGTTTACTCTCGAAAGTATTTCGAAATTCGTCCTCTGGCACAAATATTGTTTTACATTTGCTTAAATGTGCGTTTTGGAAATTAAAATGGAATATTTTTACTTTTAATATACAACAACAAAACTGTACAAACTGTACAAATGCTTTTTAATGTCAATAATTCCGTATTAAACGATGAATATTTTCAATTTAGAGTTTCAAATTGAAAATAAGCGCGGAAATTTTTCCGTTGTTCGTATATTTTATATATATTTATATTTGAGAGTATTATTTGCTTTTGAATATTTTGTGAATTAATAATAATGCACTACGAATTTGTACATTTGGCTGAATTTGTATATTTCAATTGAGTTCGTTTAATATTTGAAAAAAAAGTATTGAATATGATGATAAAGTCGAGTTTGTCGCGCTTTTGCACTTTTATCTTCATATAATAGGATTTGGTATATATTTTCTTATTATTCTTCTTCAGCTTCTTTGAGGGCTTTTGCCGGGTTGAACTGTGACTGGGAGTCAAAAGTGTGAATGAACTCTGTGTTGGTGCCTTATGTGATGAGTTGGCCCTCGCATGTGCTGCCGATTTGAGTGTCGATCAGTACTTCCACTTTTCTTGCCTCTTTCTGTCTATTTATTATTGTTGTTGGTGTTGGTGTGTTGTATGCATGCAAGCAACTGTGCAACTATACCAAACTTTTCCTACTCATGTCAATTGCCTGCTTACGTCTACTTGCAGTTATTGCATTGGTATTGGTGCATATCCACACACACTCACATCTTGGAATATACGTCACCAAATGCACTTTTAATTTAATTTACTTTGCACTTTGTCTCCCTCTGCCTGCTACAACTTTTGCTTTGGTTGTTCCAAACTGAGCAGTTCCTTGTTCCCAGTTTTTTCTTTCTTTTTCCCAATTTGTGTTGTGTGTTGGTAATGTCTTTTTAAATGCTTTCTTCCTTAGTGTAAAGCATAAAGCAAATGGTAATCTATTTTGGTGTGTTTGTGTTGTTGTCTTTAGGACTCAAAACTATATTTTGGATCGACAGATCTGTTGTCTTTTCCTTTATCTTATATATAAACATTATGTTCATATAATATTATAATTTAATAACATATACAAAGCATACATATTCTTTTGAACTATGCGATCAAGTATGAATCAAGTAAATCTGTTTGTTAGTTCGTTGATCGTTTGCTTTTGCTTTTCCTTTATTTCTTTTCGTTTGTATTAGTGCGAATTTGTTTTATCCTTTTAGTGTGAACGCGTTCAGCTTTAGTCTCCAAGGACATTTCACATTATATTTAATTTTCTCACTCATTTCTGTAATTTGATTGTCTCGCTTCGTATTGTTATTATGTGAATTATGTGAATTATGGGGTGAAATGGGATTTTACTGGCTCGCTTCAAGTTTTATTTATGAAGAGCCTGTAGATTCTAATTTGGCATCTCATTTTTCTTTAATTTGTGTGTGTGTGTGTGTTATTGACCTTTGATGATGAGTTTTAGCAATTTAATAGTTCAATTTAAAATACAAATAAATTAATTAAATTTTAAGTCTCTTTTATTATTTTGTCTGTTTCGAAAACGATTATTTAGCCCTGAGCGCAATCATCATTAGATTCTTTCTTACGAGCGAGCCTGTGAATTGTTACTTTTAGCATCTCATCTTTATTGCACCACTTGATTGTGCCAGTACCATTTTGTCTGTAAATTAAATAACTTTACTTTTACTGTTGGTTTGTGTGCAGTGTGTGTGTGTGTGTGTGCAAAGGTTATTTGCCTTAAGTAATTTACCGTAAGGGAAAGACCTCAGAGATTGGGCTTTTTTGTTTGTCATTTATTATAAAGTCACTTTACGTGTGTGGGCCATTTTGTATTTGATTCGCTTTCATTTCATTTCTCGGTGCAAAGTTAGTTCACAGAGCAATCACATTCAATCACTCAACAAGATGTATGATGTTTATGTCTGTGATCGTTCGAACGAAAGAGAATAAGTACTTCCAGGAGTTTTACGCTAGTTCGCCAAAAGACTAAGGCCAAAACCTATAGCCTTATTTTGGCTTGAATTATTCTTTTTATACACACCTAAATTGGCTTCACTTCACTAATACATTTATTTTCTTATATTCATTTAGAGACACAGCTAATGGACACATTCTACATTATACATCTGCGTTGGCGCGATATCTTGGAATTTCCCCGGGAAAATGAAATTTAAAATTTAAAATTGAACACTTTTGAGAATTTTCGAAGAATTTTCAACTTGCAAACTTTCTGGGCCAATCGCGGCGTGATAAACATAAATAAAAGTAAGTTTGCCGAATTGATTAGTATAATTTGAATTTGAATGTTTGTGTAGAATCTAATAATTTCACTTTGTCGCACACAGATAAGATGTATCTGGTCGTGTACTTCAACACGTTAGCATACTTTCTCCTATCGTCATTTGTGCACGTCCATCATGGACTACCACAATCTCCCCCACTGGTGGAAATCTCGAAGTCCATAAAATCATCTACAAATGGTCTGTTCGATATTGTCAGTAGTACCACAATCAAAAGCAGTACAACAGCATTTGATAAGAATAGCAAAACAACATTTGATTCGCCAAGTAGCAGTAGCAAGAGTGCAACATTACATGGAGGCAACAACCTAGCCTCCATTGATAAGCTGCACGGCGTGTCTGAATCGCCCCATACCTCACAAGCATCATTACCATCATTGTCCTCACTCGATATATCTTCACACACATTGTCATCCGATCCATTGTCATCGTTCACATCAGCAGCAATATCACCATTAGCATCATCGCCGTCATTATCCTCCTCGACATCTTTGACTCTATCTCCCAATACAAGCTCATCATCATTTGTAAATATTCCCAATTCGACAACTTTTGGTCAGCTCAATCAGCCATCGTTTCGTGATCATTTAACACTTTCGCCAATCGAGTCGTACTGGTGGTCGCCACCGAAACATTTCAATCAATATGCTTCGTCTTCTTTGTCTCCCTCCTCTTCTTCCTCATCATCTCCTTCCCAGCTGCCTTATTCCTCCCTTCCATATTCGTCGATTCGTAGTGCCAACTTGCTAGTGACACAACAACAAGCCAACAGTAAGCGAGTGCACATTGTGCCGGCACAACACAATGCATCATCAGGCCCATCTGCCAAGCTCGTGTTGTTACATTCGGAACATTTGGCCAACAGCAACATTCACAAACAGTCGAGCAATCATCAGGAACTTGGCTCGAGTGCAGCAGCAGACAGTGTGCCAGCCAACAAGCAAGTGCTCTCCACCATGATGATGGCCGAGTCATCGTATGACGACCATCCACCACAAGCACACTATCACCACACCGCATACGAACCCTCCTCGATTGATCATGCTTCATTCCACCCATCACTTCCATCAACATCCGCATCACCTTCAGATATTTCACAGATTCTTTTCTCCAACGTCAGTGGTCAGATAGTTCTTCTGCCCACATCTGATGTTGTGAGTTCCACTGACCCCAACTGTTCGAACCTACTGTTGAATCTGTGCAATCTGCGACACTCACTCTCCTGGACCATTGTCCTCTTCATAGCCTACTTGATTGTCTTCTTCATTGGTCTGTTTGGCAACCTGTCGGTGCTGTGGATTGTGTACATGTTGAAGGGCGAGACTAAGAGACGCCACTCGTGTATGGTCACTTCCGCGGCTAATTACGGTGCCGGTGCAGGCATTGGTGGCGCTGGACCGGGCGGTGGAACGGTCGGTGGCGGTGGTCTGTGTCACACCACCTCGAACAACTCGTCGTACTACTGTCAGCATCACTACACCACTGTGCCGGTCATCAACATCAATCGCTCGAATGTGGTCTTCTATCGATTTGTATGCAATCTTGCATTAGCCGATCTGCTGGTGGTACTGTTCTGTCTTCCGCCAACGCTAATTGGCAATATCTACCTTCGTAAGTTATGCCCAAGTCCGACACACTAAATTTTTCCCTTTATGCTTAATTACTTTTGTCATATACAACGCACTTTGCTGGACACTAACACACAGCTTCCTTATATCTATAAATATCTAGGTACATCTTTCGGTTATCGCTAATTGTTTATCGCTGATTTAGCAAGACAAGACTGTTTACCAACTAATAACGATTGATTACTCCTGATCAGCGATAATTGACTTAGTCGTTGACATATGACAGTGTTGGCCAGAAATAGAATAATTTAGTTATTATTGCAAGACATTTCCGAGATTCAAATTAGCAACATTTATAGACAAATATATTTTGGCATTATTTTCTACTTACATTTTTACTTTTATTACACATCTTACGAAATTTCGTGATGGCTTTTGACATTTAAAACAACAATTTATTTTGTGTAAAAATCCCCAAGAATAGCGCAATTCTGTTAAAGTCTTGCGTTTGACTGGTAGGCGAAATCTCGAATACATAAGTTTGTTTCACTTGAATGATTTGATTAGTGATTTGTCCATTCTCTCTCTTGATCTGGCAATGATGCCATTGCTTGCCAAATGCATGCAACACACAACACAACACAGTCTAGACCATTTGGCAATGCACCATATAAATCTAGGATCATTGTTGGACGTTTTATTTTTCTTGGTATTCTTTGGCCAAATTTTTAGTTTCACAAATCTCTCATTCAAAAATGTATACATTTAGCATATCAAGCTGCAGGATGTCAACTTGCGTATTCGAAACATATTGAAACTTTAAAAATAATTTCATCACTCCTCACTTCTAATATACAGAGAATGTATTTCACGACATAGTAGTCAATCTCAATAGTCAGTTTTTATTGTAAAAGGAAGGAGAGAACATATGAGATGAAAAGTCATAATTTACAGGCAAATGATTTTCGGTGGTGGGGTGAAGTTGATGTGAAGGGACAACATGCAGCACGAACAAACCTAATTGAATCTGTTGAATTCTGTTGCAACTTTACAACTTTTAGGGTAAATTATGATGAAGTGGAAAAAGAGAAAAGGCTCGTGTGCCACAAATAGACATACACTCAAATACAAATGACCTCTCTCCTTCTCTTGTGTGCCGAAAGCTATTGTGCAACATCACAAGAGCAATTTGTAGTGAATGGAAAACCATTTTGAATTCGAGTGGTGACAAACAACACACAATTTGACTCGTTATTTTATTTTATTATTATTAAAAATAGGAAAATTTATAAAAAAAGTCAAGCAAAAAAATGTTCGTTTTATTACAATGAAAAAAAACTTGATTTTCATTTTCATATAACTTTCCACTATGTAGGGCACAAATTGAATTTACTCAAATTAATAATTTTATTAATATTTTTCATTAATATTTAATAATAATGAATTTAATGAATATTGGATGCTAATTCATAATAATTTTCGGTTTATGATTTTATTATTATTATTATCATGAATAATTTAATGTAATACTTTTTACTTATACAACTTTTATTTCAATTTTTCTCATTATTTTATTTTTTAACCAAAATTCAAATTCATTGGAAATTTACGGGCCCATTTACACGCACACCAAAGTTAGAATGGTATTCATTTTAGCTTTTAAGGAATATTTTCTCTTAAAAACTTTGCAATTTACATTGTTATTGATTGAGGTGCGCTTGATTGCTTAGTCTTGCATGAGAAAAATAAAATAAAAATTCAATTTGACTTTTATTATTCTTCGTTAACTTTATATTTGTCCCGTGGTAATCACCCAGTCCACGAGGAAGAGGTGGAGTTACTGGAGGATTCTTGTTATTTGGAATTAAACTTAAATTAGTCTGGTGATTTTCAATTAATTGATTCGAGAGAAAATGAAAACAGACCAGGAACAGAATTTATTTTGGTGACAATTTGAGACAATCTAAATGTGTGTCATTAAATATTTAAATTGAATAGAAATTGGGTCGAAAATGAGGCGACATTGCTCTTGATTTTATTGATTCGTCAATATAAATCGAAAAACCAGAATTTACCGGATTGTTGATTTTTCATGCCTCTTGCATGCACATTCTTGTTAGCTATTGTTTCAACATTTCTCTCCCCTTGTAATGAGATATTTGCCATGGATTGTTTAAATCTTAATGAGCCAATGGCCTAAATCTTTATGCCTAGGACTTGAGCAATCAATTTGAGCTGTATAATATACAGTGTATATTTCGTCTTTTCCCAATTACTTAATCAAATAAAGAATAGATCAAACACAATATTGCACATTTTCTATTTTAATGATTTATGTATTAATAATAATAATAACTTTGTCTTCTTTGTCTTATGTACAGCTTGGGTCCTGGGTCGACTGGTGTGCAAAGCAGTGCCCTACTTGCAAGGAGTGTCCGTCAATGCATCCGTCTATACGCTGGTGGCCATCTCAATCGATCGGTAAGTGTTGTGCAACTTCTTCTTTTTTTACTTCAACTTTACACACACTGATTTGCATGAATAAATGCATGTAAGAATAATACATTTCAACACAATTGGTTCGTTCGTTGATTGTAAGACGCAATAAGGAGCGATATGAAATTTGTTCGCATGGCAAATCATTAGTCGTTAAATTCATCAGTCATTAATTATTTCCTCTTGATTTCCTTTTTTGGTTGCTTGTCGTATTTTGGGTCTCCCGACTTTCAGGCTTGTTTTGTGCACTCGTTCATTCATTTTCTATCCACATTTTGATTAATATTTTACGATCCAATCTAATCAGTGAATGACCGTTTCGGTGCAATTTCATCATCATCGGGACTTTCCTTTTTTGTACTCTCTTTCCCTTTATAGCTTTATAATCTAGCGATATCACTCTCTCACTTGATATATACCGGACATTTAGCGTCTGCCTGAATATATGCACTTATCACGTAATCTGTTAATTACGCAATCAAACGTTGCATTCAGTTGGTCGGTCGATTCATTCATCCATGTGCTCACATACGGCGAATGTCGTATGACCTTTCCATTCATTCACAGAATGATTCCAAATTGAGTTTATCTTCCATACAATCTTTATGCTATTCGCACCACAATAATGCAACACTCAATAGAGCTATTCGAATAGGTTGGTGATTAATTACCGTTTGTGGCTTTTGTGTATGGTTGTATGGTTAGATTATTAAAAGAAGATGAATAGGAGAACCTGTCCAATGTTCATAACTCATTGGTCTTATTCATTCACTCGTATACGATATTGATTAGATGAAGTACACTGATTAAAGAGTCACACACAGAGCTTGTATGTTCTTTTCAATTCAATCGAATGTAGCATAAAAATATATTTTGTACCAAATATAATAGATTTCATTTTCAACATTTTGTTATGAACCCTATTCTTGAGTGAACTTGATAGATACATTCTTCATAACTATTTCGACATACAAATTGGCAATTTGAAATTGCCCAATAAACATGACTCAAAGTAAATTTTCTAATTTTCTAATGGACTCTGTCCAGTTTTGTTTTGTGTCCTGTTTCCGGATCGATTAGTTCAGTTTTTGGTTTGATCTTTGAAGGTGATGAAAATTTTTCCATATTTGATTGAATTCCTGTACGTTGAGACCTGACAAATGTCAATGAAAACTTTAAATTGGATCGTGATATTCTAGGAAGATAAACTTTAGTTCTTTGAATTCAAAACACTTCGACACACACACGCGATGATGGATTATTCCGTGTGGGTGGAACAGTAAAAAATAAGTTTAGAAATTTAATGTTGTTTGCAAACATTTGAAGGTCAATTGTGTTCGCTTTTCAGCAGTTTTCAGCTAAAATGCAATGCAGTGAAGTTTACTTTGTCGCATGATCGGATTCATTTTTTACTTGATCTAATTATAAGAAATAATAAATAGAATCAATCTAAATTTAAGATATTCAAACGGAATGTGCCTGCTAGTTTTATTTTAGAATTGTACGGTTTCCGTTTGAAATAAAATATAATTGATTCTGTTACTTTGATTTATTATTGCACTTGCTTGCTAAATTGTGCTGCTAGTGTTGGTGTGACCATCTGAAATGGAAATTTCTACACAATTGATAATGGAACTTTTCAGGTAGAAACGAATTTTTTAATTAATTAATTTTTTATTCTCTAAATTAAATCTCGTGGAATCGTGTTGTTGTTCGGACTGGTGCTTAGTGACGTCAAACGCAAAAAAGTAAAATGGAAATTTAACGAATTTGATTGGATTTTTAATTTAAATCTATTTGCAAATTGACTGCATTTTATATTTAGATTTTTTTAATTTAAGATAATAATAAATCTATAATTAGAGAATTTCAGGTCATTTGAGGACAACTTGATCGATTCACTTAGCACAAGTGTCGTATTGAAATGTGGTACATTCCTATTAATTCCATTAAATTTCTAATTTTGCAATGCAAAACTTGTTATTGTAGACGTTTCGGAATTTTTATTGGAAAATTACCATTAGTAATATGAAAATGTATATTTTGTCTGTGTTTTGACCTTAAGCACTGCCATATGATTTTGTTTGTGGATTATGCAAAATTTACATTTTGGAATTGATTGTACCTTATGCAACGATTATTGCCAATGTAATTTATGAGTACTTTTATGGGTTCGGTCAGACGATTTGATATATTTGCTTTTCATGGATATTACTATTATTGACGTTTGGGTTGTTGTTGTTGTTATATAATGACAAATTAGTAACACAAACCTACATTCACCTTTTTGAAATGAGACCAACACGGATACACAAACACAATCACATTAATGTAATTTGATGTTCAACTGAGTGAGAGTGTGAGTGAGAGCGCCAAATCAAGTGAGCTATAAACAATGCTAATGTAATGCTCAGTGAATGGGCATTGAGCCAATTGTGTGTGTGTGTGTGTGTGTGCAAACGAATTCATTGGAACGATGAACAACAAGATGAAAGGAAAAGAAGAAAAGAATCTCTATTTTCATTGTCAAGGCATTTGAATTGCATTAACCTAAAATTAGAGAAGGTAAAGATAATGTGACCGTCTATACGACTGTCCCCATTCGGTGTGAGTGAATCACTTTGATCTAATTGACTAATAGTATGTAATGTATTATATGTAATTTATTATGATGCCAAATGACATTTGTGTGAGTGTGTCCATGTGCGTAATACACTTAAGCTTAAAGACAAGCAACTATACTGTTTTGTTGTGCTTACACTTTGCTTATACACTTAATAGCTATAAATAAAATTCAATGTCTGTGTAGAGGAGAGTGCAATGACTGACTGACTAACTCAATGACCAATATTGAGGGTGTGTGTATCGATTTGTTCTCGAGCTCTCATGCTGGACAAACAAAAACAGATCCAATTTGGCATCGGAAATACCAAAGTTTATTATCCTCAAAAGCCATAATAATAACATAAATTCACTTGAATCATTATTATTGAAATTTTTGATATAAAAGATTAGATCGTTAATAAAAGATTTGAATAACATTTTTATGTTTACTTAACAAACATCAACAATTGTAAATAAATAAATGGAATTGAGATTCAACAAGATTTTCTTTGTCACATGTATTCGTGCATCTTCAGAGAATGGACATTTTAAGTATACATATGCACTCAAATATACCTTAATTGAGACGACACTAGAGGCAACACTATCGTTTGTCATGTTTAGATACAAATGTTGTCAACTTATGGAACAAATGGAAAATTGTGATTTTGTTTGTTAGTTTGTCAAGGTGTAGTAAACAAACGAAAAATACAGAGACAATTCCTTAAAAGAAGGAAAATGAAAATTCGATACATAATGTAATGTGGAGAAAATATCCAAGAATAGAAAGGATTTTATAGCCAGAAAATGATGAAATATTTAAAATTTGATCGTTTTATGGAAAATGTATCTTAAAATAATATCTTTTGTCTTTGAGCCAAGAATATACCTGCAATAACAAGTTTTTCCTATAGATTCATTGAATCAAAAATTGGATGATAATAAAAATAATAATGAATTAGACCATTTTGCTTGTGCAACGCATCATTAAATGTTTGCTATAAAATGAAATGAAGCACTCACACAGTTTGTGTTGTGCATTCACATGTGAGAGAATATATATTGAGATTACCTTTTTGTGTGTGTGTTTGCATTTCAGACACTTTCTTTGTTGGACGTTCTTCTCTCTGGATGAAATAACTCAATTTATCTTAATAATCGTGGACATATACGGAATAAATGGCCAAACACTGATGGTGTGTACAAGGTGGTCGACATATAAGTTGTGCAAGTTGGATAATTCAAGGAATTGCTTTGTGTACTGTTTGACCAAAATGACCATAGAGAGCAAACCTGTCTATTCTGGATTTGTTTGTTTTCCTTTCCATTTGCCATCTTCCTTCCATTCCTATCGAATGGTTTTGTCCACTTCTTGTGAGCAATGCACACAATTGGTGACTTCTCTGCATTGGTTTTTGTGAGTTTATATTTCATTGTACTAATAGATCTGTCAATCGGCTGTCGCCGACTTTCTCTCTCTCAACTTTGCTCTCTCAATTTGTTGATATTACATCATCACACATGACACAAGTGTATTATATTACTCAATTGGCTATTAGCACGTTCGATTGGATTGAATTGTTTTCCTTAGTGCAGTTGTAGTTCAAGCGCTCTCACTCACAAATCAAATCGATTCTTTTCCGTCATTTTTCGTCTTTTCATTTGAAACAGAAAGTGAACAAGTTTGTTTACCCCGATTTGGGGTCTTTAATATATCAATGAAACAATTTTTTCGCTGGGGAAAATGGTGAAAAAAGGAAATTATTTCCGCTTGAACTGATAATGATGATTGGGCTGTAAGGAGTGTGTGAGAGAAGTGCACGAGCGAAAGCACATTTTGGTCGATTGGTTCTCCGGGCGCTCGCGTCAGATAAACACGAAAAAGTCTTTGACTCTTTGGTTTGTTTCAATCAATTTTGTTTGCTTGAGTAATAATAATAATAATAATAATGTTATTAAATATACGATAAACGATGACGATGAAGCATTCTGGTTTTGATCGATTCTAAACAACGTAGACACACAATTTCAAGGCAGAATATATCAACAAAATTGGAGCTTTTTACGAATTATTTTAGAAATCTCCAACTTGATCGATACTGACATGACCATTCTCGGGTTACAAAGAGAAAAAATACTCGAGTACATTCTTGAGATTTGTCGTAATTTTAAAAATATATAATTTTTATGGTATTATTTTCTGTCTGATGTGCTGATTTTGGAACAAAATGAACATCAAAGTTGTATCGAATTGAATTTTTCATCATTTTAACCCAAATAATTCCATTTTAGGATTCTTCTTCTTAGAGTTTAACAACCAGTTTTTGAAATTGCATACGTGATGTAGTGTTCACATTTTCTAGGTCCTGCAAGATTGAACCAGTTTTTCTTGGATTTTGTGAACACAAAAAAGTGTCTGTCGAAATTTTATTACTAAATCTTTCACGATTTATTGATATATTATATTTCTTTTTTGGTGTTAACATTATATACAGACTAGAATTTAGGAAAATTTTACAGAATTCGACTAGTAAGTTTTGTGTGCACAGAATTTGACTGTGTAAATTTGTGTGTAATACGATTACGACTGTGTATACTTAACTGCTTAGCAGTTTGAGCAATTCCGTGTGAGCTTGATTTCGAAATTTAGGAATCGAGACCAATTCGATGACATGATTTTAGTGCACTTCGTACTTATATTCTTCGTTCTTAATTCTTCTTCACTCCTCGAATCAGTCAAGCATTAATTGTGTAAATATTATTGTGCTATTTTCGATTGGCATTTTCATGCTTGGGATGATTGTTTAGAATTGTTTTAAAACAATCTGTGACATATTTCAAATATATTGAGTTGTTGTTTGTTTGGTTTTGTGTTTGGTATAGTTTCCTTTGTTATTTTTGTTTGTACATTTAATTGGTGTCACTTTGAGACTCGTGGGATTTGAATGAAAGAATGAGAATGCAGTTCGTTCGTCAATTAGTGATTTTATTGTGTTGTATTGCCTGATATATATTTGCTTATTGGCTATAATGATGGACTTTGTTTGTCTAGGAAATTAACCATGGTTGACTTGGTCTTGGTCTTGAAAGTATAGGCTCGCTTGACAGGAAGCAAACATACACACACGACACATGTTTGAGCTATAGTTTTAGTAATAAGTGTGTTTATTACATACATCAAATGAATAACAAATGTATAGATTCGTATACGTAAGTAAGTAAGAAGAAAACATGCGATTCTCACAGGGATTTGATTACGCAGTAAGTCACTATTCTGTAGGCCAATAGGTCTGGACGCAGTCTTGATGGCATTTGCGTTTGCGATTTGCGTTTAGTTTCGCTTCTTCATCTTCTTCTGGTCCCAATCTATTCCCAACAGTCCCACCTAGCAGTTCTGTGCTCCTTGACATATCACAAACATACACAAATCGTTAAATATCTTCTTCTTGTTGTCCCATTTTCAGTCGCATGTCTCATGATACTGGAGTGCATTTTGGCTTGTCAATATTTATCTAGTCTCGCCTCAAACTCGCAACATGCTTTTGTTTTAGTCTGTTTTAGGTACTAAATAAAGTTTAGATTGTGTGTGAGACTGGACACAATAATAATGCTGACCATTTCTTAATATAAAATAAAATGACATTATTTAAATTGTTCTCAACTATCATTTACAGAATGACACTGAATTAAGTGTTTGATTGAACGCGTCAGGTTAAAATAAAAACTCAAGTTTTAGTTCATTCTGTATTGTCCGAATGTTTAAATTTATTTTCAGAGAGTTGATTGTACTTTTAGGATTTTAATTAAATATTTTATTACATTTTCTCGAGACAGGCAAAAATTATTGCAGTAAACAAAGCTGTAAATTATACAAACTTTAAGGTCAGCCGGTCAATAGCTTCACTTGTTTAGTAGTTCAATTAATTAATTATTCAAGTTTTGATTTACTGAATATTTATTTTTATTTTTGTGTGCAAACATTAGGTGCATTCGGCTATTTATAATTCATCAATAAGATTCAATTCAATGGACATTGTTTATATGTCGTCCCATTAAAGTCAAGTGTCTTGTTTTTCCATTAAATACTTGAGCAGTGCCAAATGTCAATGCATTCTCGAATGTTTCTGTCTTCTTGTTTGAGTATTTTATTTTCTTATATTTTGTGATATTTATATGTTTGTTTGTTTAATGTTATGCTTTTGTGTGTACTTCGATGGCTAGAGCAAGAGCTCTAATCCAGCTTCCATTGAAGTCCTCAATTATCGCATTGGAGCACTAAGCAGTGTTTGATGTCTTAAATTCTCAAGTGTCGCCTGTCTTTATGTCGTTTCATTTTTCTTGTTCTTTTTCTTTTGCCCCACTTGGGTCATGCTTTCTGGTTCATGTGATCTCCGAGGCATGACATTTCATGTGTAAATGTGTGCATTTATGAATGAATGACGGAGCGAATAAATGACCGAAAGTGAAACACATTTGAGCACAAGCATACACAAATACAAATGAATGACCCATCTCATGCGACTCGACCGCGACTCGAGCACAAGTCGATTCAATTGCGAACAATGTTGAAGAGTCCTGACCGAGCCCGCAAACACAACAACAACCATTCATTGTGTTTGTAGCACCATTTATGCGTCATTACCACTTGTTATGTTATGTTATGCTTGTTGTGCACTCGAACACATGTATATACATCTATTGGTTTATTAGCCCTCCTCTAGTGCAAACTCATTCATAATCCTACATGCACACTAATAATCGAATAATAACTTTGTCCCTCTCTCTCTTCTTCTTTCGATTGATTACTCAAATTGAGCTTGATGCAACCATTTTGCCGTTTCTGTTCTTTTTGCATTAAATTTCTCAATACCCAAAATAGCTGATTCATTCATGCATTGATAGAATTATTATTCTATATACAAAAGAAGAGATAATAACTCTACTACGTATACACCCAAACCCAATGGGGACTAATCGATCGATTTTCATTGATTATCGATTATTATTATTATTACGTCTTCATGTGGTTGTGTGTGCTTTACGAGAGAAGAGTGCACTTTTGCTTTTTGTGTATAAATTATATAATAACATTAACATATTGTTGATGATGAGTAGTGTGCTGCACTATTTGATGTGTCACATATTTCTGGTAGTGATGATGATGATCGCTTCAAGATGCTTTGCATAAGTTGCCATTTTAAATTTTGTTGCATTAATTCTTGTTTTTCGTTCTCGATTCTGTCTTTTATCTAAACAAAAAATATATCAGACACGAAACACTATTTTGATGTAGTTTTATTTTTAAATATTCAAATTCGTATATACCGAATATATTTGCACTAAAATTGTACTAAGCAATAATAAATATTCTTTTGGAGAACATGCCATGATATATACAATAATATCTTTTACTTTAATTTATATGAATATTTATTTGATTTTCTATTTAATTTAAAAACAAAGTAAATAATTAAAATAAATGTGGTGCATTAAAATTATACAATTTACCAAGCAAATACAAACACCCAAGAAGACACACATTGATTGAAAGTGATGACACTTTTGCGGTTGTTGTCCTCTCTACTCGATGACGTTTAGGGGTTATCCACATGCACATGGCTTTATCTCACAGTTTGATTAATGGCCCACCAAAAGGCGTTATGTTTGAATGTGTTTTTCTAGGCGCCTGCAATAAATAATGATGATAATCATTGATCAATATTTGATTTACATTATTATTATTGACTGAATTCATTCTGTATGTGATATATTGCGCAATTTTTCTTCTTGTTTATTTGCTTGATTGATTTTTTCCTATTGGCACATACAGACACGCAAATTCAAGATATAATAGATAATAATAGTAGATTAGAGAATGGGTTAAATGTAAATGATCTGCAGTAACTTGAATTATCGTAAAAGTCAACAAATTGGAAATGTTACTTCAAAGTTGGCTTCACTGCAATGAATTTGTCTTATTTTTCCTATTTAACTCTATCATTGCACTGTGCTAATCAATAGTTTATTGATCCAAATGATCTCTCATTCTGTCTTAGTTGTTGTTGTTGTTTGTCTACTGCTACTATTTCTAAATTAGTCATTTGATTTTGTTTTGGTGGAAACTTTTAGAGATCCGATTCGCTCTAGAAGTTTCGTTTCGTTTTTGGTGTTTTCTGTCTTTAATTCAAAATGTACAGAATGTTTGAGAAAATGTGTGTTTGATTTCATTGAATATTTGAAAGCACGAATAAGACCATCCTTTAATGCTCGTAGATAAAAACAAATGAAAATTTAATTTCATAAAATTTGAATAGTAATCTTTAGTTTGGGTAGAAACGAATGTATAAAAAGCCCAAAACCAAATTTGATTAAAACCAAGAAGAAAAAGTAAATTAAAATTGAAATTTAGAATATAAATTGACAAAATTTCAATACATTTGAATTTTGATTCTCAATTGAGAGATATTTAAACAATATTACCAACATACTCAACATTGTCAAATAATAATTTTTCATTTCCATCCTTTAAGACGAACGTACGTAGACAGACAGAATCTTGGACGTTTTAAGTTATTTTTAGAATTTAAAACAATAATTTATGATTATTAAGAAGAAAGTCCAAAGTGCTTTATGCCAATACTCAATTGATGCTACTTCCTTTGTTGAAATGTTTTAAATAATAATTTAAATAGATTGAAAATTTTGTACTTTCTATTAAATAAAATATTTGAAATTAAATTATTTGAATAAATCCCCATTAATTTGTTTCAATATTTATTTTATCTCCTACAGATTCTACGCCATCTACTACCCACTGAGCAAGAAGTGCAGTACCGCCCTGTGTTGGTGCACAATTCTGCTAATCTGGGCGCTAAGCTTTGTGATTTCATTTCCGTGGTTGGTCTACTTTGAAGTGATACCCGTCAACGGAAGTGACTATCCCGCACTCAACAATGGACAAGCATTTCAGGTATGTTGATCATTTATTTTTATTATACAATCAAAAATAAACAATACAATTGAGATGTATTTTTAGAACAACAACAATTTCTATAAACGACCAAAAGTTTTGTTTGTTTAACATTCCTCGAATGAACATTTGTTTGTTCTTTTTGTTTGTTTGCTTGTTTGTTTCTCATACGCTCAAACAAATATGCAATTTCCTGGACCACAAACTCAATTGTCACTTGAATTGTTTCAATTTCTGTTGGTTCTAATATTTGAAATAAATTAGGATATTTTTATTTTGGAACATATTTTTTGAAACCCAGGCGTATAATTTATATAAATAGCATTAATACCGAGAAATCTAGAGATTTATTTAGCTGGCCTGGGAATAAATTATTATTCACTCTGAAAACGGTATTTCGAAAAGGTCAACCTTTTAGATTATCCCAAATTGCGTGTTTCCACTGAGATATGAGAGATATTCTAGTTTTCGCAAAATATTTTAGTAATTTGTCATTGTGTTTGTGCACAATCTACTTAATAGGATTTTGTTTTGAGTTGAACAATTTTGAAGCAAGTTTTTATTGAATTTGTTTATTATCTAAATAGACACATGTGGAATTATTAGATTATTCGCAAATTATATTACCGGGCAAAACTAATTATGAATTATATTATTTTGTATTGCAACCCGGAGAATTCGGTTTGCACACTTAGACATTTTAGCATTTTGTGTTTGTTTGGAATTTTTGTTATATTTTATTTCTCTTTTTAAGTAAAAAGAAAAATTTGAAAAATTCCTGATAAGAATTTGTAATACAAATGTGTGTCATTACTGGCACAATTGTACAAATGACATTTTTAAGTAGAATTTGTATTTCTTTTTTGTCGTATTTCCTATTGCGATAAGTTGTTGTTGTTGTTGTTTTATAATTATTTTTGTGTAGACACATTTTTGGTGTTGTATCTGACAGGTTCTTCTTATTAATGTTTCCTTTTGAACTAATTTTTGTGCTTGTTATTTTATTTTATTATTTTGACAGTTTTTAGTGGGACACAAAAATTGTGCTCAGCAGCAATATTTGTTCGATTCGAGAAGTTGACTTTTTGGGATGGAAATTTAAAAACAAAGGAAATTTTCAAACGTTGAACTTAAATTAGATTAATTAACTTTGTAGCTTTTATTCGAGATAATTTAAAACAATTGATTGATAATGTGCCAAAACGGAATTTTCGGGCTAATTGTTGACACAATTAAGCGATTTAATCGAGATGAATTGACTTTGGGGATGAGTTGATTTATTGAGTTAACACAGAATTTTATTAATGAACTATTCGGAAGTATAGTTTTTCTGCTTTTAAGCCGAAATTTCCGTAAAAGTAGTAAAGGTCGTTATTGAGACTTTGTTGACATGTGGAAAATTGAGTTTCGAATGGGGAAAATTTTGAAGATCATTAAAAAGTAAAAGTGTTCTTTTGCCTTCCTGTGTAAATGCATAAGTCATTTTTAAAATTCCTGCTAAATATTTGCACAAAAGTCCATAACGATATTAAAATTATAAGGAATTGAGCATTTTATATTTCCAGTTTTGTCGAGAATGATTGCAAAACAAAAACTCATCAGTTTGGTTTAATTAAATTGGTGTGTTTGCTTGTTGTGTTTATTTATTATTAATAAAGCTTTTTAGTTTGAGAGATATCGTCTTTCGTTTGTGATACATTTTAAAATGAAAGCACTTTTTCATTATTAACTGACAACACACACACACACACACACACACACACACACACACACACACACACACACACACACAAACGAGAGCTTCTGTTTGTTTGACTGTTTACACCACTTTAGCAAATAAGTGTGTTTAGAAATTGAGAGAATCGAATCAAATTGAAACAGACACACAGATCAGTGAGAGAACTGTAAAGGCACACACAATTTATAATGATAAATTGGCACTTGCACCAGACAATGAAGAAGAAAAGGAAGAAGAAGTAACCAACAAAGTAAAGCACATTCGAAAACCTCCAAAGACTTTCTTTTTACACAGTTAATTTACTTTTCTATATTTTTGTTTGTGCTCCATTGCTTTACTAGCTTTGTAGCATTTTAAAGTTGCTCGCTTTATGAACTTTTTGTGTGTGTAGATAAATAAGAAAAATAATGATAAATGGCGAAACTCACGATTGAGAAAATATTGTTTGTCTGTGTTTTGCCCTTTTGCCGGTTGCCTAACTCACAAATTGGTCCAATTGGCTCGATTGCATTTTGGTTGCTCTCTTGTTTTGTGCTTTCTCCAATATAGTCGACATTGAACTTGGTGTGTACTGTCAGGCGTAATATTGCCTTGATAAATGACCGTCTACGTCATATTGACCCCATGTTTGTCTGCTTCAAGTTATATAACTTATATAACATGCAGTCACTCGGACAAAACTAGTACACAGAGTGTGACAAACATTCGCTTGCAGATACATTAAAAGTCATCGTCACCCATTTAACATCGTACAAACACAGTGTGAAGTCAATCTGGCAATCGTTTTCCATCCATTAGACAGGCCATTGGTATAGAGAAATAATAACAATAATAACAAGAGCAACAAACGACCAGTGAAGTTCACAGTATACACAGACATTATTAATTGAGCCATGACCATTCGTCGTTCCTTTTTGTGTTCACTGCACTGCACTGCTTTTCACTCGGGAAAACTCTTTTGCTCGTAACTCGATAATATATTTGTGTGTGTGTGTGTGTGTGTGTGTGTGTGTGTGTGTGTGTCTTTGTCCCGGCAATAATATCACACTAATTTGTCAAATGACTCTGAATGCGGCTTGTCAAGAATATTTTTGTTTTTCACTTTAATCCAATTTTGAGAACTTAATTTGACTAATTTAGGCTAATTGGCGAGAGTCAGAGCTTATTTTTCTTTGTTTTTGAATACTCCATTTTAATTTGCCTTTGAAGACATAGAATTATTAGTTTTACATTAATATTTGTTATTAATTTATTATTAATAACAATTCAACACTTTAAAAATGGCGAAATCGATTAATCTTGACAAAGTTGTCGTTCACATGTCGCGTAATCATTTAATTTGGTTGCGAATGTACATTTCCAGGAATTTTGCTTTAGTTTGCTAATACTTAAGGAAAGCTTCTTAAGTGTATTTGTTGTTAATATATTTTACTTGACTCATCATTTGGTCTCACTCTCACTCGATTTCGTCATGATGGTCTTGTGCAGTAATGCATAGATTACCGTAGACACAAAGTTGATTGTACGCCAATTTAGTTGTTGTAATGGATCCTCATTCTTGTCGACATTCTATTTATAATGGACACATTTGTTCGACCGTTTGAGACAACAATTAGACAGTGCAAATGGAGACAAGGAGTCAAGTTGAATTGTCTATTGAACAGTCGAGCAATTTGTAGACCTTGAATTGAATTAATTAAGTCGCAAGGGAGCAAACAAGTGCATGCAGTAATCGTTTCAGCTGCACTCACTAACTAACTGAACTCTCGAATGTGAATTCGCCCTCAATTTGCCCGTAATCTTTTCGTTGGAATTCGCTTCATTTTGTCGTATATCTCTAATTCACTGTATCGCTTGTTAATGGAGTGAAACGACCGATGACTTTTCCGTGTACATTCAAATTCAGAGGCATGTTTGGTGTTTGATGATTTTTGGTTTGGCTTGGTGGTAAATTTCCACTCTAAATTAACTTTGATCTCTTTTTTATTTTTATTTGCACTCAATTGAGATTATTATATACTTGGGATATAGTAAATTAGCTTTGATGAGCCACAAATCGAGGGTTCGCTTCCTCAATTCACTGATTAACGAGCCGCACAAAATTGAATCGTCCATCTCATCTCACTTGCCATTCGATATCTTTGATTTCTACTGATTTGTAATGCAATTTTAGCCAGCAAATGTAGGACAAAATAATTAAATGGTAATATAATCCATTAATTTATTATTTACAACATTGGAGTATTTCGTGGTATTGCTTCACTTCATTAGCTCAGTTTCCAGTTTCACCATTTGTACAACATCGTTTTGTGTTGTAATTAAAACATTCACGGAAATGCACATGCCAATGCATGTACATCTTAATAATGGCTGAATCAATAATGTAAAGACAATTTGGCAGACTCGTTATAGTGTCTTCGCCTTATTGGTTTTACATAATTTTGTAATTTAATATTTTGTTCTATTTTGGGAAGATGTGTGATATTATGTCATTCTTGTTCGCTTGCTAATGACCTTCCAGACTATAATACATAAGACTTAATAGTCATTTATTATAAATGGATTTATTTTTTTAACGAAAAAGAAAAATCTCAATTTAAGAGAACCGGAAATTTAAACTAAGTGTATATAAGACCTAGCAATATTCAATTTAGATCAGAATATAAAATTTAAAAGCATTTTTCATAAACAAACTTGTTTTCGTCCAAACTTTTAAAGCTCTAGTTTTATTCAATTTAGCGAAGAATTTAGAGCGCACGCCACGAGAATCCTATTCAATAATTTAGCAGATTTTATTGCCGATTTATTTATTTATGAGAAAATATTTACTGATTTAGCACAGGCAATCTACGTAAATCGGTTGAACTAAATTTAACTGTTTGCTTTGGTTTGAATAACAATTTTATTATTGCTTTCTGTGTGCTGTATGGGGAAGTTTACTGCTTCTAACTTTGCTTGGACTGACTTTTAATATTTACATTTCATACTTTATATATTTTTCCCTTTCAAATATGCTCGAGAGCAAACATTTCACAACTTCCACACACAGGCTTGGCCTGGTTTTGGTTACGTCGTATATTTGGTTTGAATACCAATTTGGCCTGTGTTAACCAATTTCATATTTTTAATAACATTGAGCAATCAGGAAAGGGGGCTCAAAAGAAACTGTAAACTGTTTTGGAACGACTCTCTTGAGAGACTTTGGGTTGGTTTATTGATTTTAAGTGCACACTGTTTTGTGCCTTGCTGTTCAAAACTGCATGGGAAATTAACTTTTTATTAAGCCATTTTGATTATATATTTACTTGCGGTAAATATTTTAAATATTACCCGGCTTTTTTGCTTAATAATGCAAATTCATTTGAGACTGCAGAAAGAAAGACTTGGCAATTTTCTTTTATTGAATTAATATTTGCTTAGAAAATCAAGGAAAATCAAGGTCATAATTATTTAAAGATCTATTTTTGTTTAAAATTAAGTTCGATTATTATGGACCAAGGCAAACAAGAATAAATCAAATATCAATTTAGAGTTAATGCATTTGTGCCTCTTTGCAATTCATACTTTTTAGCATTATGCATTGAAAATTGAAATGCAGACATTTTCTATGCCTCGGTTTTGGGTGTAGTTTTCAATGTCAAACGTTATTCTCAAACTTAATACTTTACATAAAGTGCTTGGCCATATTTTAAGTGACAAACCGTTTTAAAATGTATGCATTTCCATGAATTGATATTTTGGGTGACATTTGTCACGTAGACCAGGGATTCTATATTTATAATAAATTACAACAATAATAAAATCCGGGAATTTATTTTGTTTTTTAATTATTTGATATTTCCTACTATTTGCCAAGTACACAGCAATAGTTTGACATTTACGAATGCGTTTAAATTAATTTGCATTTGCAATCGGCATGTCATCTTTTGATTATTTGTTCACATATTTACACTTGTGATTATAATTTATTTCCCGGGATTTCTAGATAAATTTTGGTATTTTTAATTACTGATTCAAATTAGTTCAAATGCTATTTTGGTGTACATCTCAGGAAATACCAGCAACTAAATACCGAACAGCAAGTTTGTTTACTTTTGTCAGCCTGTCCAAATGGCACAGACGCAATTCCACAATAAATTTCCCCATTTAATAACATTTTTTATCGTCACATGTGATCTGTGTGTGTCAATTTGTCACATTGAAAAGTGACATTTTTCATTTTGGAATTTTCTCTCATTCTATCGCCAATTTTTTCTCTTCCTGGTTTTGTTGGCCATGTATTGTTAATAATATTTAGTGGGAATGCTGTTTTGTGTTGAACATGAAATAGTAATTGTTGTTATATATTAATTTAGATGACATTGTACGAGGGCTATTAGTCAATTGTTAATACCACACACACACCGAAGAATGTGTGCCAAGAAAAATCCTATAAAGGAAAGATATATTAGCTCGCTTTTTATTGTTATTTTATTATATATTAGAAAATAGGAAAATTTTTATTGAGGTCAATCGGACAATGATATTAATAAATCTATCGTCACGACCACAAATTGTCAATCCATGTGTTTGAACTCTTGTTTGGCGTTCAATATGAGATTTGCACTAATTTGCTGTACTTTATCTGTGTACATATTTTTGTATGTTCAGTACAAGAAAAAAAAACCAGGAAATTCTGAAGCACTTATCTGTATGTTTGTTGTACCGGCCTTGTGGTGTATGACACAGACTGAACACTGATAAGTTCGCTGTTTAATCAAAGGGGCAAACAAGAATAACACAACAAATACATGACCAAATGTGTGTCGTCTCGGTGATTAATCCAAATTCACATGCACACAAATGTCTTTATCGTACTATTTGTATTTTTGGTTTTTGGTTATTTTTATTACGAGCCAAAGCGTTCATCAAGGAAAAAATCTTCATCCATGAGCGACAGAAAAAAGGATACCAAATTAAATATTGTATCTCCAAGACACTAATGTGAGCCAATGGAAAAGTTTGTTCTATTATTATTATTTGTTGTGTCTTATCGGGTTCTTTGGAAGCAAACAGTGAAGCCGTACTAGTACTACTGAGTTGGTTAGTTGGTACTCTCATTGAGACTCACGACCAATTGATCGATTATCGACCTAATTTGCTGATTTTTGTGTAGCTCAAATCCAGACGACAAGAAGAACAACAAATTGAGACATCCCAAAACAGTGCCAAATGCTAATGATTTTTGCAGCACAACCAAAATCAAACACAGATCACAACTCATATCTCATCACACGATTATTCTCAAGGCAAAGTCCTTGGGAATAATTATCGGGGAATTATAATTTATTGAATTTTTATTTCTGTGTCCTACAAAAAAATCAATTTTAAATCAATTTTATTATTTTCGCAGTTTAATTTTTCCAGAATTAGTTTATATTTTCGAATATAAAATGAAATAAAACTCTGAAAAATATCTGGGATTCTTATTCCTAATGCAATTTTAATTGTTTTTCTTTTATTTTCTTCATTTTCCCCCATTTAATTTGGCCTTTTCCTTATCTATTAGCTTTCTGGTTGAAATGTGTGTCACAAAAGTGTAATTAATTTTAATCATTTTTCTTTATTTTTGACTTTTCATTTCGAGTTTCCTTCTTTTTTGGTACAGACAGACAGAATCAAGACAAACTCAAATATGTCTTTGATGGATCGAGGATTTTGCGGCGACATTTTTTTGTTATTTTGAAATTTTGCTTTGCTGCAATGCTTTGTTATCTCTTACTTCCGAGTTGGAAAAAGCCTGAATTGAATTATAAATATTTTTCGTTCGTCTTATTTTTTTTTCGGAACAGTCTTAAAGTTATTCTTTAAAAGTCTTTTACTTTATTTTCGTTTGTTTTTTTTTTCGTTCATTCGCTTGGTCTGTTATATTTGGGGATTTGGGATTTTTCTTCTTATTCTCAGTCTTGTTTTGTTGTTGTTGTTTTCGATTTGGAAATATATTATATTTTTAAATTACTATGTTTCTGGGTTAATTTCAAAAACAGTAACAATGAATCAAACATTAATGTAGGCAGCAGCACGAAAATGAAATTAGAAGCGTATATTAATAAATTGCTAATTTGTGAGTTATATATTTTGTGAGACTTGAGGAATTTTCCTGTTGTCAATCGTGTCAAAGCACTCTACCAATACTCTCACAATATGATCGATGAACATCGTTTTCGTTTGAAAAATCGTAGTAAATTTTAAAAACTTGATAATAATAAAAACTTTAAAAAAATATTAAATTTTGTTTTAGGAATTTTACATTGTAGTTTGTAAATCGTTAATAATGAATTTGATATATTGAAAAGTTCTCGATAAATTATTTTGTGATTCAGTTCAGTAGATCCTAAGATATATTCAGAGAATCGTAAAGAATTTTTTAAAGTAATTATTTCTTGTGTTGAAATTGCATTAGAAATAATATTTAATTTGGCATAATAATAGTTATCGAAATTAAATGTTGCATTATTAGCAGTTCTTTTGTGTGCTCTTCATATATAGTGTAATTGTAATCTCATTTCACTTTCTATTCTTCTTTCTTTTTTCCGTTCTTCTCACATGAGCAATTTTGTATAATGTACACTTTTCTTTGGGCGGGAGATTTAATTTTGATTGCTTATCACTCTTAAATGGGCTGAAATGTCTATTTTAACGTGCAACAAACAATACAATGCACTTGTGATTTAATCATAATTGTTGCAAAACAAATTGATGGAACTACGAGGCAGACACAGACACAGACTTGAAACAGTTTACGACAGCAACAACAAATGCACTTGAACATGCTAAATTGTGCGTGAAATTTAGTGCATTCTTGTTGTTGTGCCTCGTACAAGACATTTATAAATAAAAACAACAAAAATTGATATATTTTCAATGTTAAGATGTTGTGTATTAGAAACAAACATACACACAAAAGGGATGAGCTTGAGATGATGGTTTCGGAAAATTGTTTTATTCAAAGTGCTTTGAACTTGAAACGAATGGGCAATAAAGGTCAACGAGCCTTTGTGTGCTGTTACACCTTTGCCAACTCATCAATTGAGAGCTTATTTTTATAGGAAATTGACAAAAGAAAGTTTTTATTGATTTTTGTGTGTGCACTCCTTAAGAGAGCAATTGCAATCTAATGATAAAATATAATAATGAGATTTGAGGCCCAAGTACAAAGCAGCATTCTACCTTTATTAGCATAATATTGACGCAAGATGGTGTTGTGGGGATTGGGTGGTGCAAAAACTGGCCTTTGGGCCAATCCTATGGGACAAGCCAACTTTTGAAATCACTCGATCGATTATATTAATATAATAAATAATTTGATTTTTATTCGTTGGAATTGAGTAAATCGTTATTAATTTTGCTTCGATTTTTTCTTTCTTAGGTTTGTCGTGATATATGGCCTTCGATGGAGATGGAGAAGGCGCACTTTTTGATCGTCAATCTGGGCCTGCAGTATCTGATTCCACTGTCGGTGATTGCACTTTTCTACATTTTGATATTGAAGAAAATAGCCGAACGCAAACTGCCCAAGCTGGCTCGTCACTTGCCCTCGAATGTGAAGGACGGCAATCGACAGTCGTCGCTGGTGATTGAGCGCTCCAAAGTGAAGGTGTTCAAAATGTTGATTGTGCTGGTGTTGCTGTTTGCGCTCAGTTGGCTGCCCCTCTACATGATATTCTTCATCATCAAGATCGGTCCCCGGTTCGACGATCACTCGGTGGCCAGTCAGATACTGGACACTAGTGTGCCGGTGGCCCAGTGGCTGGGCGCGTCCAACTCGTGCGTCAATCCGATCCTGTACTTTTTCTTCAACGCCAAATTCCGGTCCTACTACCGAAACAGTTGGCTCAAAACGTTCTCCTGCTTATCGGTCATTCGCCCATCGATGGCCAGTCGAGACGATAAATCTACCGTGACCGCTGTATAGTACAATATATACTCTCAGTTGTTGTTGTTGTGCTCTGTGTATTACATTGTGCTTTGGGTTGTTGTGTGTTGTGCCAATAGAAGTGCTTCGCCTGTCTATCTTTTTGCTTTCGCTTCTCTGCCTTGATTTAGTTTTACTTTCGCGGTGCTGTGTGCCAAACACTCCTAGTCTCTCGTATATTAGATTATTAGTGATTGATTGATTGATACTCAGTATATATACACTCGTACTATACGACACACACACACACACTACACCAAACTCAATGGCTGTGATCTATCTATACCCTCATATATTACTACACTCATTTCTTAAAGCACCCAGGACCAATTTATAACATTATCGCCATACTTGACTCTATCGAGTCCTCTCTCTTCTACACTTACTCACTATGTATGTAAATGGTGTAGTGTTGCATGTGTCCTCTCTCTCTCACTGGTTCACAAAATATGTTTGCCAACATTAAACAGAACAAATATGAAATCAATTTGTTACACAACTTTATGAAACACACTAAAAGAGCTCGTGTTTGGTGGCTGACGTGACTTTCGACAAACTGAACCATTTCGCGTTTGCCACTGTTTGCCATCAACAACATCAAGTGAGCTTTTTCTACAGAATTGAATTATTAATTCCAAATATTTTGTGCATATATTTTCTTGTTGCACATTTTTTTCTGACCAAATCGATAAGACACATTTGATTGACTTATTAATGCACGACAAACAACACTGACTCAAATGTGATTATGTGCCAAATGCATGCAAACGAATGCAATCACGCAAATATATATAACCAAAAGTATAATCACACTAGAAGAATTCTTTTTGTTTGACACTTTTGTTGTCGTTGGTTTTTGGCTTGTTTTTGTCTGAATTGCAATTTGTTTTCCGCACACGCATACAAATACGAGCTTAATACACTCATACACACAGAAGAGTCAGTAATAGTCAATTGAGTGATGAATTGCATGAATGCAATTAATTAATTTGTCCTCTTGTTTTCCTATTGTTTCGGTATGTTCTGCCTTGAGGTTATTATTGTGTGTGTGGCTGATTATTATGATGGGAAATTCACAATTGTTATTCACAGTACAGTAAATAGTCAGAACAGTTAGATTTTAGCCAAATTCACGCATAGTTCATTCCAGGAAATCAGATAAAAACAGTAGCACAAATCCAATTAATTCTATATATTTTTAATGACGAAAATTATTATTCATTACCGAACAAATAGAATTTAAACAGTACGCTACTGTGTAGCACATTTTATTTTTATAATTTACAGAATTGAATTTTCAACAGATTTTAAAGTTTGCTTTTCCATGACACACACAACAGACCAATGACCTCTTTTATTATTTTATAAGCTACAAATTAATTTACCTAAAAGACTTTGTTCTTTTTTATTATTTTCTATTGATTATTATATTAAGCGCAAAACAAAAGGTTAATTTTAATTAATTAATTAAACACGTACGTGCGTGCTTGCAACATCTTCTCACATACACACACAGAGACGGTTATTGTTTAGAGGGCAAAAGGAGTGCAAGATTGGCTCGAGTTGAGCTGCTCTTTCAAAATCAATGATTTGTTCAGGGGCCAAACATACACAGCAAAAAAAAACCCGAACCATTGAACCAAACCACCGGGACCAATGAACTTTCGCATTGTTAATATTGTTCGTTATATGTCATTATTAATTGATATAAAACACAAACACAAAAAGTATATATATCGATTCACTTCATTATTATATATTTTGCAATATCATAATTAATTTATTTTTAATTAAATAATTCATTCATATTGACCAATTCACCTGTGTGCGTTCTATTATGTGCGGTTTAATCAATTTTGTTTTGCTGCATGCGGCTTTGTTTGTTTATTTGTTACATTTTGCTTCCAAATGTAGAATCGAAATTGAATTATTAATAATTATTTTATTTTATTTTATTTTATTGAATCAATTGATTTACCAAATGTTTCCTTTCTCTCCTTGCTTTTCTCACCACTTTCCCTCACCTCCATTACCTGCAACCTTCTTTCAGGTGTCTAGATCAACGTCCTGAATGAGTCACTTTGTATGTGAATGTATCCTCTGATTATCCCACTGTCCTCCTCACTTCCCACTGTCCATTGAATGTATCCATTTAACCGGCGCGACCACCACCACCTCCATCACCACCACCGATTGCTTTATTATATTATACTTTGTGTGTTCATATTGCTCCATTTGAACCATACTCCAACTTGACTATTTCATTACCTCAATATACTACTCATGAACATTATGGAAATAGAGATATATATTTTATTATTATGTCATAACAATAGTTAATAGGTTTTATTAATATTATTGTTGCAATGATCTATTCACTCGGATCATATTTATTGTCTCTCTATTTATTGTTATATTATCGCAAGTTGTGTTGGCAAATTGACTTGCAAACATTGGTTCAATTGAGAATAATAATACAGAAGAATGCAGAAGACGAGCACCAAAAGTACGTACAACAACAAAACAAAACAATATATCCTAATACTCAATAATTAATTAATCATTTTGTAATAAATAAAGAATATACGTGCATATTAATATTGTCATTAAACCTACAACCAAGCTTCAATTCTACCTCACTTGAAATGTCACACAACCATAGCCTCACATATTACATAAAAAATAACCATAAAAATACGTTATATATTCATTTTCATTATGCCAAAAAGATACTATTAATAGAATTGCAAGCGATATGTTTGACAATTTTGTGCCAAACAACAACAACTTCACTACAACAACAATCAAAACAGAAATCTCGTTTGATAAGAGTCATCATGTTTGTGAGACTGCTTTATCAAACATGTCCGACAATAATTGCAAATGTACATTCCCATGACATGACATCAAAGTTGACCATTTTATCACAAACCCAAAGCACAACAACCGATAATGCATTTGTACATACAAAAGACCGTCTCCCCAAATTCATCTCATAATTTGTATATATAATGTTAAATAAATATATCTAAATTGCTCATTAATTGCAGATGATAATAATTTTGTTTTCTTCTCCATGTCTTGTAAGTCTTGCAGGTTTTAGTGATTGGTGCATTTAGAATCACTTTCACACCACCAAACTAATTGCAACTCGGGTTTTGCCCAAGGTTACCCTCCAAGTGTTTAGAAAAACAATTTTGATAATGATAATTTCGGTGTGTGTGTGGTGTTTTTATGACTATGAATATTATTATTTGTGTTGGGCTCAATAAATTTTGTTTAATTTCATTCGATTAATTCGATAAATGATAATTATAGTGCACTGCACAAGTTCAAGTTCATTTGGTACAATTTAAATTATATTGAGTTTGATAATTGTGAGAGCGCAAACGCTATGAAAAGTTTGACAATCGATTGCATTTCAATAAAAATGCGAGTGCAATTGATTCAATGTTCAAGTGAACAAGTGAGCTATTAAATGAACGCACAATTGTCAGTCTGCATCATGATCATGTATGTGAAGACACATCCTCGTAATAACGTCACACAAGATAACACTCACTCTCCCTTCCTGTGTGGGCATGTTAACCGGTTGTAATGTTGTCCGTTTGTTGTCGTGGTCGTATCGACCTGTGTTTGCACTTTGCACAAAGAGCATTCGATTCATTCATCGCGATTCATTCATGCAATCAAAACAATATATTACAATTATAATTTGCACTTGCTTGACAATGATCATTACACATCCGATTATATTTTAATTGAGAGTTTACTTTACTGTCAGGTGTAATTAAACTAATAATTAATTAACGATTAAGAATAAATGGAATATTCAACAGGTGCATTTTGTCATTATTTATTATTATTGTTATTGAATGATTCAATTATACCGAAAATCATGCAAATCATTAGTAAGTGAAACGGATGTTCAAATTATATTAGCTGCGATCAAACTTTTGTTGTATTAACCTTTGAACAGCCATGGTTGAATGTGAATGATGTCAAATTAGAAATTTCCATTGATCATTAGCGTACACGGTCTGCAGTCTCCCAGTTGTCAATCATTAATTGTCAAATTGAGTATTGATGAGCTTGTGTTGGGTGACTCGTAAATGTTCACAATTCTTTTGAGCCTACAAATTTGTGAACTTGACCAACTCAAAGCTCATGTTTACGTGAGCCAACTCACACACACATTTGTCTGTGTAGGTGTTCGAATGCATCATGGCGGGGACGTCGCCGAGACACACACGCCAAAATGATCGCGAGTCGAAATGAACTCTACTCGAATTGGCAATCGATTTGCAAGTAAATCGATTATTACTGCCACTTGCACACATACACACACACACAAAATAGTTTGACCACCACCAAAGTAATTGGTGTCTAATTAGTGTTGCAAGTATATAATTCTTTCTGGTTCTCTTATTTCTCTTATTAAACTTAATTCCCGTGCCAACTTTACTGCTAATGATTCTCCACGGTGGTGGTCTACGTGATTAGCCACTCGCTTACCTTGCCTTACTATTACAATACAACACAATAGCGTGTGTGTGTCATCACCTGATAATATAATTCCACAGAGACACACTCAAATATACACTTAATCGTTTTTATTTCCGACTTGACTTGTTATCATTACTACACATGTATTAATAGATTGATCGATGGTCGATTGTTGATGAAATGTCAAGTTGGTCACTTGTGATCCAGTGTGTCATTTATGGCATTTATGACATTAGATGATTAATTGACTTTATTGGTAGTTTATTTGATCAACAACAAAAAGTAGTTTGGAAAATTTTGATTATTCAATATATTGATGACTAATAACTGTGAAAGTGTATATAACCAAGGGATGATGGGTCATTCTTGAACTGAACTCTCGAAGAAATTGTATTTGAACTTTGTGCTTCATTGAACTTTGTGCTTTTTGGCTTTGAATTCTTGTCTAAACCGGATAATATAATCGTGTTCGCATTTTGCGTCATTGATGAGCGTCATGATTAAGCGAATCTGATCCGCCCACAGGAAGAAGACATCAAGACAAAAGACACTAATCAAGGGCGGTACATCTTGAATAATAATTTGGTAATTTATTTCAAACGATTTTTCAAACGACAATCGTTTCGATTAACACAAATGTAGATTACGCAATGATTGATTGTGGGAAAATTGAAAAACAAACTGCTGCAACTTGTAAATTGAAAAGTTTTCCAAGTGCAATCGATATTCCGTCATTAGAGATGATGCTCTGATATATCATCGGGAATATTACCAAAATATGTTTAGATGCGATAATAAGATGATGATTTGTTCAATGAACTATTTCATATTATTATCATCAGCTGCGTCACGTGACTCAAGGTGGTCGCATTGCTTCACAGTTGTCTTGTTTGTGTGGTACAGTGCACTGCAGTGTTGACTCAGTTCGAGCTCAGTGCAGAGCACTGTAGAGCAATTGATTGATTGGTCCATTCATATGCGAATTAGTTGGTATATTAAATGTACAGTTTGCACGACTTGCAATTAGTGGTCGGCTGACCACAGCATTCGACCAATCAGTCACTGTCCACCTGACCACTTCAACTCAACTCACTCCTGTGCCACCTTGTTTCGAACGAGGTCACATTGAGCACAGTAATATATCGAGTGAGCTCGATCGAGTTGGGCTTTCACTGTCACTGTCTCATTCACTCGCTCCACTCGTTCCACTTTCGCCTGTTCACTTTGACTGATTCAAGTTTAGTGGGCAGTTTTGTTGTTTGTTTCGATGTTTGTGTGTACTGCTTCGGTGGTTGGTGTGTTGTGTGTTCGATGCGGAGAGTCCGTTGATTCCATCATCAACAACTTCCACCTCCTTGTGTAGATCGCGCGAGCATAAACTGACAAGCTGCTGACCGCGCACACAGCTCATATTTGTCCATCACATTAATTAGCGGCACTTGATCGTTTGATTCTATTCTTCGTGTTCGCTCGTTTAGTCAGTCATTAACACTGACTGACTGGCCATACCAATGACATTGGTCACGTCTAGTGCAAAACTAGAAGCCGCAAACATCTCAACAGGAACGACCGCCACCAATGAAAGCACCGTCACACTCGCCAACAATTGTTGGAAAGTACATCTCATCTCATCGTTAGTGGCCAACACTTTGCACTTCCTCAGCTTGTTCGTTCGAAAGTCTCGTGAATGCTCGCCCAAGTCTACGTGATTCGTGCATCCACTTGTCCAATTCGTCCTTCTACTCTGAAGAAGAACCTCATTGGCCATCATCACCATCACAAGAAGAAGATTGTAAAGGGATTGCCAAGTATAGACAAAAGGAGGCATAAAGCGACCAACGAATCGTCTTGCGCCCTGTCCGACTGCTGTCAATTGCTGTGTGACTGAACAGTGCCACTTGTTGTTGTACACTTGACATTGCTCTCATTACGCCACACAGTCCACTTCCTAACACTTTCGACACTTTTGTCTGTTTTTGGTTTGTCGGCTGCCGACGACCCACGATGATTGCTCCGAGATATTTTCATATTTGTGCGCTCAGTGTGTGATTAGCCTCATTTCGTGCATTCACTTCTAGTCGATTTCATCATCTCGCACCACAACACCGAACACACACGATGCTTACCCCCAACCTGACCGATCTATTCTCCTCCTCGGTGCTGTCAACTCTGGTTGACCAGATCACACTCATCTCATCCACCTCACCATCCACCTCCACAGTACAAACAATTCGCACCAGACAACCGAGTCTGTGTCTGTTGACGGCAAGTGTTTTGCTCTTGTTCCAGTACAGCACACTTTGCTCAGCAGCTTCTGCATCTGAGGATATACTCACCAATCACATAGGAGTGCACGATAATCAGGTAAGGACTAGTAATATTAATATAATGTTTGATTGGACAAACTTGAAATCTCTACTCTTTCTCTCCACTGCCCTTTGCCACCCATTGACCAGATCATCACATACCTAACCCGAAACAGCAACCTGTGTCCCAAATGGCTCAACTGCACGGAGAACTACTTCGACGAGGGCAAGGACTGTCACGAGAGTGGCAACAGTCGAATTCGGTGCAACTGTATCGCCCACTGTTGTCTCGCATTTGACTGTCGCAATTGGGGCCATTTGGTGCAGTGTCGACGCAAGTGCGGTGCCACGCCGAATCGATTCGGCCTCAGGCGGACAGAACGACTCGACTGTGAGAAGTATCACTGTGAACGACATTTCTTTGACCAAGCTTGGGACGCGCGCGGTGCTCACAGTGATGCACAACGCAACTGCATAGGCCATTGCTGCTATGCGTTCGACTGTAGGCGAACACTCGGCTACTGTCGACATGCCTGTGGGGTGGATGCTTGGGTCACTGCGAGACCACTTGGTTAGGTACACAAAGTCATCATGCATGCAGTACAAGCATCAAGAAGTGCCATAAGTCAAAGATCATTGCAACATCGTCATTTATGCCATGGTGATTGTCTTTGTATAAATGAATACATTGGTGTGCGTAATACATTGTTGTACCCTCTACATTTGTCCCATGTATCCGTCATAAAGCATTAGCATCAGCCCAAAGTGGCAGTATTGCCCTGTATCGTGCCCACCGCCCAGTCCACATAATTGGACACTCGTGTGTATATTCCCGGAAAGCCTTCACGCCCACAACCGAAGCCAAACGAAGTGATGCCAAACTGGACGGCTCGCTTAATCGTCGGATCAACTTCAAACAGTGGACCACCCGAATCACCTTGACACGAGTCCTTGCCCACATCACCTGCACACAACATTTGGGTTGGATTGTAGCTGGTGCTGCCGTATGCAGCCAGACATTGACTGTAATAATAAGGCGCATCGTTATACATTGCTTAATCGAATGACCATTGCGTTACCTATCGTTCACCACGGTGACAGTGACCGACTTGAGGAAAAACGATTGCGAGCCTTGTTCCTTGGTTTGTCCCCATCCAGCGGTGGTTGCTTTCGGACCGGGCACTTCTTCGTTCGGTGCCGGAAGACAAATTGTGTTAATGTTCGAGTACGGAAATATAGCCAATGGTCGATCGAGTCGCAGCAGCGCAATGTCATTGTTCGATTTGGATTTGACATAACCAGGATACACAAATGCCTGTGCCACCATTCGAATGTTATTGTGGCTTGGGAAACCAAAACTGCCTTTAGCAATGGCACGACCGCGGCCATAGCCGTAGCCATTTCCAGCACCACTTCCAGGACCACTTCCATAACCATTTCCACCGCCTTGTCCATAACCTTGTCCGTAACCTTGTGGCACAAAACTAGATGTGCGAACCGAGTCCATTCCGGCAATCACTCTCAACCCTTTGATCGTCGGAGTGAGCATTCCCTGTTTGTTCATGCACCTAGAGACAATTCGATTAAGCAAAAAGTGCTTCAAGTGCTTGTGCACTTACCAATCCAAACAATGTGCCGCGGTAAGTATCCACTGAGGATGAATAACAGCACCACCACAGTAGTGTTTCATCTGATAGTTTCGAGGCCGTTGCAGTGAGACTTGCCATGGAATGAGATCGATTGCAGTGTCGCGTCCTCCAACGATTCGAACCTGATTCCTTTGGTTTCCTTGCATTATTTGAGGAATGCTCAAGCCACAGTTGGGAAATAGAAATCGATTTACAGGCGGCGGAGTGGGCAGAGTGGACGGTCCCGCGATTGCTGTCGAAGATGCTACCACTGCAGTTGTTTGAATCGTGCTGGCCTCGGTTGTCGACTCTGTAGTTGGTTCGGTTATTGGCAATGCGGTAGGAAAGAATGTTATTGGCGGTATAAACGGTGGGATCGGTATTGGGGGCATGAATGGCGGAAGGAATGGCGGCATTGGTATTGGCGGTCCCACTGGTCTGCCTGGTTGTGCTTGTGGAATGTCTGGTGGTCGGGGTTGAGGTTGCTGAGGAGGCAAAGGTGGTCCAGGTGGGAAAAACAGCGGAGGCCGAGGACGAACCACAAAGCTCCAGAATAGTGCCGGAAATTGAAACACATTGTTGGGGGGAGGCCTAACTGCGGGCATTAGCAAATTGAGTGTTCGATTGGTAAGGTCAACGGTTATGTTTCGATTCAGTCCAGGAATTACTCGGTTGGACAGTGTGTTGAGCATCAGTGGCAACATCATAGTCATCATAGGCGATGCAGCCATTGATGCATTCCGTAGTACTGCTGCATCCATCACGACGTGATTGCAGCAGTAGATCCAGTAAAGTAAAGTCCAATTGGAGAGATTCAATTTGAGAAAACACTAAGTGAACAAATGTGGCCAGAACCAAACAAACTGCACACTGCATTCGAATAAGTGCACAAGTGGCCAACTCGTGGAGATGTCTTCGTACGCCCAATTCGGTGTGGACATTCGTGTGGGAGCTGTGTTTGTATTTAAATTGTATTGATGTCACACAGCACAAATTCGACATCTCATCTCGTACCGACTCAGTCAGAGAGTCAGGCCATCTCCCAATGTGCCTAATTGCAATTGGTCACAGGTGCCCAACCACTAGCAGCCCGTTGTTCCAGTATATTACACTTTCAAATATGACTGTCTCATTGTCGTCAATGTCATCAATCGATTTAGTTTCAGTCACGTTCATGCTGGTGTAGTTCTATGTTTAGTGTCGATCATCAGCTGTAAAGTATGTATATAAATACAATTCAAGTATTAATTAATATTACAAAATGTTAATTAACACTACACTCACCATTGCTGTTCAATACATAACTTGATGCGATAAGGACGTCCTCGAATGTAAGGACAACAAAGTTACTATTACACGATATGGCAATGATGATCGTTCATTGTGAGACATTAGTGCAAAAGTAATTCATTTTGAATGAATTAGCAATAATTGACATCTTTCCGTGTATCGGAAAGTAATACAGATTACAGTTCACATTCATTCATTATTCAGTCAAATCCACCAAATTCAAATATGTTCCTCAAGGCAAAACCATTTTTGAAAGTCAATTCTGTCTCTCTGTCTGACTTTGAGATTATTGAGATTAATCATCATTTGGCTTGTTGTTGAATAAACAGACAGACACAAATTAGACAGTATCAAATATAAATGAAAAAATAGAGACAAGGCTTTTTGAATATGCATACAGGTTTTGCATTGTCATTGCCCGGTAGTTGCCAGTGATGGTGATGGTGCCACTGGTGGAAGCCAGTGCCAATTGGTTACACTCACAGACAAATTTCATATTAACATTGACACATTGAGAGTTGACATTTAAATGTGCGAGTATTTCTGCAATGGAAATATTATTAAATTGGTTAGTGTTACAATGGTATGCATGACATTCATGAGTTTACCTGTGTTGCGCTGTGACTTTCAGAGTGCACTTTGGGGATGGTCATAATAATGTATGCGACTAGATGGAGAAGAAACCGTCAAATTATAATACCGAAAGTGATTAAATCCAATGGCAATTTAATGAAATAATGATATAATTATTATTAAATATAAAATATTTTACACAAAATCATAAACCTAGAGTTTACGATTCCATGCCGGAATCGTCTGAATCGTCAATCTGAGCGGCTACCATTTGTTTCGCCTTTTCATACACTCGTTGATGTTCGGGAATGGCTAAGAATCGTCGTATCTTGGCTCGAATCTGTCCGGCTGATTCCTGGTACCGATTCTGTTTGTCCCTCACCATTGCCTCATAATCGTCGCCATATTTCTCAATCATGTACGCACAGAATTTTATATTATCCGGACCAAAGCGGAAATTTTTTGCCGCCGGTTTTGAGGCCTGTTCCTCCAGCTGGTCTGCAACCAATTTCGGTTTATCGCCGTTCTGTTCATCGATCTCTTCCACCGTGAAAGCATCACCTCCTTTTTTGGCAGCTCTTCGTTTCTTCTTTGCTTGTAATTTCTCTCTCTGTCTAATCAACTGTTCGTGCAGTTTCAGTGTTGTGGACTGGTTCAGTACCATCTCGTCCCGTTGCTGTAATTCAGCCTTCACTCGGTCACGTTCCATTTTGGCAAACAATTTGTTCGGATCGTGTGACAGGCCCATGTTGGACAAATTCTTGCGCAATGTTTGTTTACTATCCCACGCCTGTCGAATCACATCATTGTTGATTCCGCCGGATTTTTTCAGTTCGGCACGACGAACACGTTTCAACTTTTTACTACTCGAGTACCGGTGACTGGCGATCTTCTTACGACGACGCGAAACGCCTGCTGCTTTTCCCATTGTGACGATGACAAATTATGTAAGTAGGGATGGTCCAGAAACTATCAAAAACAAAATGAAATAACTAAAACACAAAACAAATTACAAACTGTGCACGTGCGTGTCTGCCAGCTGCAGCTGCAAAATAAAAACACATGTGAGTTAGGAGACGTTCACAGAGGACGTGACTCTAACTTGAGTTTTGAAGCGCGAAAGTGATTTTTGCGGCAAATTTGGGCATTTATTGAAATCACTTTGTATTATTAAATTTAAAATTTATTAATTTTAATTAATTTATGCTAAATAGAAATGGAAACATCAAAATGTGCCAATTGGAATAACACTTTTATACATAAAAATTGAATTTAATTGATAGTATTTGGCGATGGTGGCGCCATCTGTTGATGTGATGTCATACTAGTTTAAAGTTTAAGGTATTTACAATTTGAAATCGTAATTTGAATATAAATTGAGGTGTATGTGAACAAATGAGTGCAATTGCAAATTAGTTAGATTCACTTTAGGAAACATTTACTTTTGGCTCTTTCCCTTACCGCTCTTTCCCTTTCCACTCTTGGATTTGCCCGATTTGGATTTTCGGTTTGATCCTTTAGACTTTTTCTTGCCGTTCGATTTTTGCTGTTTGCCAGACTTGGCCTTTTTGCCCTTGGCTTGTTTGCCTTCTTTGGTTGCTTGCTTGTCGACCTTGGCCTCTTTAGTGTTGACCTCTTTGGCGTTCTTTTGCTCCTGGTTGGTGGCAACCTCTTCAGCGGTCTTTTCGGTTTTTGCCTTTTTCGACTTTTTGGTCTCAGTGGCAGTGGACTTGACTTCCTCCTCGGCGGCCTTGGCACCCTCGGCAGTTGCGTCACGCTTCTTGCGTTTTTGGTCTTTCTTTGCTGGAGCTTCCGACTCGACAACTGTCTCTTCGGTTTGTTGTTGTTGTTTCGATTGTTTCTGTTCCTTCTCAGCTGGCTGGGCTTGTTGTTTGCTCTTCTTAGCCTTTTTCTGTTGCTTTTGTTTTTCCTGTTTAGTCTGTTTTGGTTGTTCCTGCTGTTGTTGTGTTGACTTCTGTTGCTTCTGTGCGGAGAGTTCCTCTTCTTGTTCGACAGTCTCAGTTTCAATTTCCTCGACGATCACCTCCTTGGGTTTCTCCTCAACCGGAGCAGCCTTTTTAGACTTCTTTTCCTTTTTTGCTTGTTTAGCTGGTTGGGCTTGTTGTTGTTTGGGTTGTTGTTTCACTGGTGCTGGAGCTTCGGGCTCAACTTCATCTTCAACCGATGATGCTTGCTATGTGTGTGAAAAGGCAATTGTTTAGAAACCACGAAACTTACAACATAAAGAGTGGCATCATACCTTCTGCTCAACTACAACTTCTGGTTCGGCATCAATTTCTTCCTCCACAACATCATTGGCAGCTACTTCGGCTTCCACCTTGGCTTTAGCCTCAACTGACTGGAATGAACCAATTGTCAGCACGAGGAAAAGTCCAACACAAAGAAACACTTTGGAACACTTCATTCTGTGTACGGTTCAAAGGTAAGTCACGTTCGATTGATTGATCGATTGGGAGAGGAAAAGACAAGTCAAAGTTAAGTCGAAGTGAGTGTCGACAATGTTTGATTGACTGGTGGTTGGTGGTGTGTGTTGCAGTGCCAAAAAGGCCGCCGATTTATACTAAACCAAAGCTGATGTGTCTTAGCCAAGCAATGCTTATCGTCGACTGATCGGCGTTGATACGATAAGGCATCGGAGAAGACACTTCAAAATCAATCGTTTAGTAATTGGATATTAACAATTGCACAGGACAGTTCGATCCATACACACGCACAAACACACACTTTGCCACAGTAGAGTAAAGCCGTCATCTAAGTGTTATCAACAACACTTGATAGAGTGCAAAGCGCGACTCTGTCACATACTCGAGACACAAACACAACACACAACACACAACACACACATGACACAGGACACACATTGGCCACAGTGATAAAGTGTCGCAAAGTGATCACATTGTGTGATAAACAACACTGAGCCAAACACACAACTCCAAGCACAACTCATTTACGCTTGTTTCAAATTCCAAATTGTCCTCTCTCTTTGTATGTTTTGGCCACTAAAAACGATGCCCAGTGGTGCATGCGAGATTTACCACTCACGACAACATTGCAACACAACATCCTCGATTGACGAGATTGATAAGCAAATATAAACGTTAGGCTTAGGGTTCTTGTGTAGAACTGCACCCAATTCGACAGTATACAATCAACACAGTAACCAAAGTAATCCCAACAAGTATTATTTATTACTTGTCCAATTCATAAATACATTCCTTATCGAGCATCATCATCACTAATCTTTATCAGCAAAACACAAAAACACATGAGATGAGATTAAAGCCCCCGAAAACCTCTAACCCAATGGGCACCACAATTAGCATCACCAAAGCAACCAATTAGTATTTGTTACTGGCACTGCCACTACCACAAATCCCATTTCCCTTCCACTCCATTTAGAGACGTCAATCGTCGATTGCAATTGACAATCGAACGAACGTATTGACCAATTCATTCAATTGACTAGTTAACTAGACAAAAGCGAATAGACATTTCTAGGACAATTTCGACGTATTTCGATGGGTTTCCACTGAAATGACACATTGCAAGTGTGTTTACATTTATTTGTCCTTTACTTGTCGAGTACTTTCCTAGGTCAAATCTGTTCTGTTAGTTCATTTTCATAGATTTTTTATATACATCTTAAGATGAGCCAAGTTTGTGTGTAATCAAATAAAATGAATCATATCGCATATGCAACACTATGTCAACACGCGTTAGCAATTTGCATGTCTATTTCTAGATGCAATTTGTACGCTAGTTTGTTTCTGGTCAAAATCAACCAATTCAATTGAATTTAAATTGAACGCAAATTGGCTGACATTGACATTTTGTGCCAACACATTAGCTAATGCAAATTAAATTTAAACACACATTTTAATCGATTATAAAACGATCTTTAGTTCCGTTTCAATTAGAGCAATTTTCCCCGCCGATTTGTCGCATTTTAAATTAGCTAATCATATTTTATACTCTAATTAAGCCTCATCATCATGTGATTTCTCAATAGAGTACATAAGTACACTGGAAAAATGTGCGCAAAAAGAATTCCAGAGCTGAATTGCTGTGTGAATTATTGTATGAATTGTTGTATATTTGTGTACACATTTAGGCTACATTTGGTGTCTAATCATATCGCAACACAAATTGATATAGAATAGTTTGCGTTTGATATATATCGGAAGTGAGTAATGAGTTAATGACTTGCTTTCGTATTGCAATATCACTTATGTACTCAACGTGACGTAGTCAATACAATGCATGTGACGTCGAGCTCAATATATTTGCTTTGTCTTCAGCTGACCCAGGAAATAGTGAGTTGCACCAGTTTTAGTGCTATACATCTTAGGACACGTTTGTCTTAGAGAGAAGTGTGCTCAAATTAGATTGAAATCATTGGAACCCTTTGTAGTACTATCTAAGCATACGTAGCATTATATTACAACTCGTGCGAGCCCAAATATGGCCGAGACAGACAATCCTTTTAGGTTTTGGTTGTGATGACAATCAATTGCACACACACACATCACAAGCATGTAGCCTTCGATATATTAATAGCCCACAAAAGTGATGCTAATTTGGCCCAATTAGGAAGGCAATTACTGTCGTCATTAGCACATAATCGATCAATATGTGGATCGACTTGTGTGCAAATGGGAATGCACGCACAAGCTTGTGTGCACGTTTTGGTGAATTCAATGGCGCGCGCGGGATATTGTTGCAATTGGTGTTATCAATGGTGTGGACTACGTATGCGGTCACATCGCTTTGATTTGACGTCATTTGTACTCTTCTCTTGACTCAATACTAGTGATCACTCTGTACGTATATGTCTCAATCACAGTGCCTCACACACAGGCACACTTCAGATTGTCTCGACGTTTGTCTATGTCGATCGGTCGTTGTCTCTTTACTTACTTTTCCCGATATACTACCTAATACTTTGTTTGAACGGGACCCACAGCTGACCAGTCATCCAATGACGTCTTTTAGCGCTTTGCATCATACAATGACAAGTGTGCCACCATTGACCAAACCAGCGATGATTCACATACAAATGCACTGTAAATGCAAATTGGCACAAGTAATAATAGTCAATGGACAAACAATGAACATTTACATGTAGAACAAACTTGAAAATTGAATATGATTAATTCATATATGTTCGTTAATGAATTATTGAGCAAGGTTATGTTATGCTATCAATAAATAATCAAATGTCCAGACGAAGTGTTCTATTGAAAATGACACATTCACTAGTGGCCCAATTGTTCATTCATATGTTGTTCCTCTGAGCACATGAAACATGACAATTTTTAAATTATTAAATATTAGTTAGATACGTAATAAAGGCGTAATGGGTGCTACAGGGTGCTCTACAGGGGGGACATTGTACAATGGTAGTCAAATGTGAATCAATTTGTATGTGAGTGTCATCCTGTGCTTTGGTGTATGTTCAACAACGGACACATGAATGGCAATAATAGATAATACACCAAACTGGACAACAGGAAAAGTACCAACAGGCAATGGTCAGTAATGTAGTGTGACACCAAAATCAAAGACAGTATCATATATTGTCGTACAATGGACACTTTGTGTGCACACCAGAATGTGTTCAAATTCTTTTGTTGGTATCACATTTGGGTTGAATTAGGCAGAAATCAAACATTTTCTGGTTGTCCTGTTTGAGCTAGCGTGACGCATACATTTGCTCTTTCTTCCCTACAGTGTCCAGTGTGAGTGTCTGATTGTGTAGAGTTGCTCTCTGTCCGGGGTTCGTCTCGTCGTTGACTCGCACAATCGACCAGATCGTCCATTATATTCATTAATTCAACTTATTGTTTTTTATATATGAATAAATCTACCTGATTTATAATATCATTTAACATGCAACATTAATAAGTAGTATCCTTGAAATAAATCGCGCGCGAAATTGTTTAAATGTCTTTTTTGATCTAACCAATCTGCATATAGTCGTTGTTTAATCGTGTAATTGCCTTACTCTCAAGTAAAGTGAAATAAGGTGAAGTTTGTGTTTGTGAAATGTCGCAAGTTTGCTTTGTCTCCTTCACTTTTGTCAAACTGTTCGAATGTGCTTTGTGTAAATTGATTTATTTGTGGTAAATTTGTGCCCCCTTGGGAAAGCCATACATTCGGGTGCACCTTTGAATTGAACTTCTCTTCAATCGAGCCACATTCAAGCAACCACAAATGTTACTATCGATCTTACAGCTCGATTTGATGAATTGAATTTGACTTGACTTGGCTTGGCTTTTTAGTGTAACCATTTTGACTTTCCACTTCTGGTTTGATCTATAATTAGCCACTTTTGACATTTGTCTACTATTTTTGTCTATGGAAATATTAATTGATTCAATCCACCCACCAGCCAGAGCACGCCACCTTCTGTTTAACCGTCAAGCTGGTCAACATCTCGTCTACCATCATCTTCAGTATTACAGTATCGGTGTATGCAAATATATTATCGAATCGATATCGATTGCGAATTGAGTCAAATGTGTATGTTTGTGTGAGCGCGCGCTCGCCCAACCTGAATTGATCGATCGTTGTCGATCAGTTGGCTAGCGCTAGCCATTCATTCAACCTTCCATTGGCCTAGTGCTGTGCAGTGCACGATGATGACAGGATGAGCCATTTCTGTCAGCTGTCAGACAGAAGTCTTCACATGAATTATGATTTCGGTGCAATGATTTCCTCTTGATTTGTCAGTGATTTTGTGTGTCATGTGTGCGCGCGTGAATGATACACATGAAGAATTCACAAAGGCAGAGGTGCGTTTGATTGAATCGTTTCGACCAGCAAATCATATCATCACTGATCATTTTCCTATTGCAGCAAGTTGAATCAACAACCAGAGAATGTGCTCTTCTCCCAACGGCAACTGAACAAACAACTTTGCCGTTATTCACAATCGACATTAATCCACACGCATTCTACATCAATTAAACCTTGACAAATCTTTTTGCGCCTTTTTTTCAACCGAACCTTGCGCTCCACCTCTCGTCGTCTCCTTCTTCGAAGTATTTGAATTCAAGGTAAAGGTCAAAACATTTTTATTATTAATGTTTGTTAGAATTGAGTAAATTGTGCCAGTCATTTTAGTGAGTCAATCGATTGATTATTTGTTCGCTTATTTGTGGTATATACCAAATGATACTGCACAAAAATATTATTTCTATTCCGCCGCGCGTATTTACAGACTTTTATTACTGCAAAATGTCATTGAAGTGCGATATCTACGTATGAGATATATTATATCGAGTGTGTGACAGTTGTGTTTTTCCTTAAAATTCGACTTCAACCTCAAGGTTCGCACCCTGTATCGATTACATTACGAGATAATACACCATCGAGCCAGTTTGAGTTATAATTATCAATTGTCAATTTGACTGTGTGTGTGTGGACTTTATGCCACTTTTGCATGTTAGGACGCCACTTGAATGTGAATTATGCATGGAGGCGTGCATACTCTATATTATAATGCAATTGTGCCAATTGGATCGACTTGTGACTTTCAATTCTCTCAATTGTCTCTCTCACTCTCACTTCTTGTGGCATCAATAATTTATTTATTTACGATTGCTTCTCCATTTGGCATTTGTGCGCGCTCACCAAAGTGCATTACTTTTGCGTTTACTTGTGCTATTTTTCCTCTTCTATTATTTGCTGTTTTCGCTTTTCGTTTTATTTTATCTTTTATTATTATTATTTTGTTTACCTCCGCGGACGACTATTTTTATTATGCGGACTAATTGAAAAAAGAACAAAAACAATTGTTTAGGCCAAATGTTTGATTTGACCAATTTTGTAGAATAAATATTTTCGGGTTGAAAATTGGCTAAATTATTTGTTGTCTATTTTATTTCCTGCTTGTCCACTTTGGCCCCATGAAAATAAATTGGTTTTATTGATTTGATTTTGTGCCGCACACGCAAATAGGTTGTGAAATCAATTTCACCAAATTAACCAACACAATAAAAATCTGTCCAAATGTGTGTGTCTGTCCGAGTGTGAGTGAATTGAACATAGACACGCACATGCGAACAGTGGCTTGCAATATTAAGACGACAACTCGCTTTAATGTGGTTTATTATTATTGCACTCTGTTGTCGGGTTGAGTTGTCGGCGATTGAGTTGTGTGTGCGGACTCGATTAAAACCAATTTCAGTGCTGAGATTACACATTTGTGCTGTGCTGTTCATTATTGGCGTGTGTCACACAGTCCTGTTGTTGTGTTGAATGGCACAGAATGGCACAATCTCTTCTTCTTCTTTTTTCTCCCACTGATGCAATCAAATAAATAAAGATCTCACTGGTGGTGAACTCTTTCCTCAATTGACAAAACACACACACACGTACACTGCAAGGGAGAGAAGGGCTTGCTTGTCTCTTTCTGTATTTTAAACAGTATATATTCCTTTGGAAATTCAATATGCCAACAACATTGCTCTCACATTGAATCACCCGACAATATTATTTGAGTTCTTCTTGTGTCAGTGTTTCTCAATGTACTCGACTAGTGATACAATGTGCAAATCACTTTGTCAATTGCATTCGCGCACTCATCATCACGATCATTTGTATAAATTCTTTAAGAATTTGTAAAGTCAGTTTTCCTTAACAAGCTGCCTCATTTCGATACCTTTTGCTTTTCAAAGTCCATTCGAGGTCAGCCAAAAAGTGTCCACTCTAGTGATCAACTATTTGAAGTGTTGATTTGTTGAGAATATTTTGTGTTTACCTTATTTTAGGAATTAGATGTTTAAGTGGGAATATTCAAAAGGGGCTCTTAAGTGTATGATTTTGGTCATTAGCAATTTGTGACATTTAGTGTGTACTAAATAGAATTTTGTACACTTGAGAGTGCAACTTGACTATTTCATCTGCATAATGAATTTTGTCCCTCTCTCCTGAAAGTAAAATTGAAATGAATGAGAATGTGTTAGGGTTTGAGAGTCTGTTGGAGTGCACATTGAATTTGATCATTTCTATTGGGCTTCTTCGCATTGCATCCTCTCTCTCTCTCTCTCTCTCTCTCTCTCTCTCTCTCTCTCTCTATCTTTCTCACTGCTTGCTTTGCCGCACTCGAGTCTCGCTCTCTCACCCGTTCACACAGCAACTCTATTGGAGTAACCGTTTTGCATTCATTCGGTGGCTGGTGTGTCGGCTTCGGTGTGTCTCACCATGGTTAGTTAGTGTGAGTTAGTCACTCGAGACAGTTAGTGTCTGTCGGAACGGCATCGAGTGCCAGCCAGCCTGCATTGACGTTCACTTTCACTTTCATATACTTTGAGTCGAATTCGGTGTGAGTACAGTCTCGGAGACAATCGGTGTGTACATCTAAATATAGCCCCCCAGTAAGCAACCGTACAGTATTTTGTCTGCACCGGCACACACCGTACAAATGGCTCCATGCTTCTCTTCTCTGCTGCTGCTGCACTTTCATTTACTCTCTCACCGAGACAATAATTCGCCGAATTGTTGTATATTCTCTCTTAGCATTTAGAATATTCTCTCTCCTCCTGCGATCCTTGAATATTCATATTACCAATTTACCAACACCAACCACAACTCAAAAGTGGCATAACTTGTGTGCTTGTGTAATGATACACTTACACTTGAAATTAGGCATTGCTCAGCACCCAGCACTCAACACTTCTTTTGCCTACTGCAACGTTAATGTCTCAACGGGTCATTTGTCAAATGATCTCACTAATCAGCTGATCTTTCCCTGGTGTGCATCATTTGTGTCAACAGTATTACTCGTATACTCGTTCAATTATGTCACAATTTCTTGATTGATCTACTTCAAAGTTGTAAGTAAATTAATTTTCGACTATTTATGCATTCGTTGTTAGCTCAATTGACAATTTAATTTATTTAAGTAATAAGTTGGAATGTTCTTATTTATAAAGAATTCTAAACTTTTTAGATTTAGAATTTAAATTTTCAAGACCTCTTCATTTGTTCATTGTTGTCGAATTTTGCCTTGAGCAATTTATAATGTAGAATTAGATTTATATGCAGATTTATATGAATTTATTCGGATTCATAAATCTAGATCTAAATGTTAGATGTATTTATTTATAGATTTATCTGTGTTGTGTGTCTATTGGTGCATGCCAAGTGATCGGTATATCACACAATTGCAACCAATCGATAATCGTCTATTTACGGTTTGGATTTGTTTACCAAATTTGTGAACGTGTTTGTGCGCCTTTGATTTATTAGCTATTTATACAAATGTACGCTTGTGGCAATAGATCCTCTGGATTGATCGGTGTGCACCGAATCAAATGGTAATTGCTTTGTGTGTTTGTGTTGTGTTCTATGCCAAACAGGTAATGACCGTTTTGTTTGGACCGATCCGTAATGTCTTGTTTGGCTGTACCTGTGCTTTCGTGTATACACACACAATTGTTGCTGTACACACTCAAAAGGACACCATTCGTTTGGTATTTGTTTATGGCTGGCTAAATGGTTCGTAGTGATATTTTTGATTTGAGTATTATTGTATTTTGTGTTATATTCACTTCCGTGTCTAGTAGTTTATATTAGTGACATTTTTCTTATGTTGTATTATTTTGGTATTTGTCGGCATATCGTTACACTTGATCACTCGATTTATTTAACATTAAACACATTTCCTTTATCCGAGTATTGATGTTTAATGTTTTTCGTCTGGTGCTTTTCGATAGATTAGGCATGTTGATTTGAGTGGTGATGTGTTGATTGCAATATCTTGTCTACATTATTATTACCAAGATTGTGTCCGTGTGTTGTGAATAATGAATGAATGCTGTACGATGCCATTTATCATAAATTGTGGGCCTATGCTATATGCAAATGATGAATTCGCCATTGAAGTGTCCGTTTGTGTTAGATAATATCTTAAGTGTCGTATAGCACACTTGAGCATGTACAGACAGATTGGTCTGGTTTAGTTTAGTAGATTGCTTTGCTACTGTCGAATCCACTCGAAATGCTTTTTGATGTATTCTCTTCTCCCCCTGTAGGATTAGATAGATTAGATCGCCTTGTCAGCATTGTGCCATCAATGTGATGTATTCATTTTGGTTTGTGGGTTTTGGGTTTGTCTGTTTTGGCTTGTGGTTTGTGTGTGCTGCTGTTTGTTCGGTTGTCTGGCTTTATTCATTTTGCCCACGCTGTGCTCAGTTTGTTAACAACATTCATCGCATACGAATCACAATTTTGAAATTTACTTTGCCTCGTCGATTTTACTATACTTTTTGATGAACTTTTAATGTAAATTAAATCTGCAGAATTTTGCTTTCCTGTTTGCGAGTATACAAACAGCGAGCTTTGTATTGCATCCTGAAATTCCCAAAGGTAATTTCCTGTGTGTTTGTGCGAATTTTCCCATTAAAACAAGGCAAATTTTAATTAAACTCAATGTATTAGTAACAGTTTAATTAGTTTAGTGTTGTTTCATATATAGCAAAAAAACAATTATAACTAAAGTTTACTTTTATAATTCAAAAAGGCAACTCTCGCGAGGCCCCACTGATTTAGTCAATTAGTTTGATTTACTGCTATGTATACGAAATGTTTTCCATTAGCAATGCAAATATATTCAATTACACGACTCGTTGAGTATTTAGATGATTTACTACATTTGTATATTTGATTTGACTGAATTGCACATTTATGATATAATAATGTAAAGTAATTCTTACGAGTTATCTATTTGGTCAAATTTCGGGGGTTTCAAACATTTGTACACTTACACTAACATGACATTATTGGTTACGTCAATATATTTCGTGCTAATTGACCATTTTTACGACTAAACTCTTTTCGGTTAATTTTGTGTTAGACTTTAATAATAATAAAAACTTTAAATTATCGATTCGCTAATGAGCGAACACTACAACTGCACACAGTCGTGCCAAAGTCAATTTGCCCGTTTTGGCTTGTTGTGTCACTTAGTGTCTGCGTGTTGTGTTGTCAACGCAACTGTAAATTTGTTGTCCGCCATTTTCCACACTTCTTCATTTTATTGTTCTTTTTCATTGTTCTTTTCACTAATTTAGCAATAGTTAGTTTGTTTTTGGTTTTTTTGTTCGTTTTCGTTTGTGGCAAAAAGATAACGAAACTAACATTGACCGAACCACTTTTTTATTATCTATGCTTTTTAATTGAGGGACAGGGACACAAGGACACGGTTCATTGTTGGGTCACTTTGATTACTTGTGCTTGAAATGGAATCGGAAATGGAGGTACACTGACAGTTACACTACTGGCACAAAGTAGTCACAACCAAACCGGGGCTCTTCTATCTCTCTGTGTGCTCGGTCTGTATCGACTTTTGCCTCTGTTTGGCAGAGACACTGTAATGTCACTTTGCCGTGTACAGAAGTAGATTGTACATGTGTGTGGTGTGGTGTGTGTAGGTCGTTTTGAATTTTGAAATCGATATTTTTAACCACCCTAGTTACCTTCCACACTAATTACTGTGTTCGTTTGTGTTCGCTTGGTTTGGCTAGTAAATTGTAAACTTTGCATGATCTAGTACCACCTTCTCTCTCTCACTCACTCGCACACAGGTGAACCAAAGTGAAAGTGAATGTACATTTGTGCAGTTAGACAACCAGAGACAGTGAAGTGAATTTATTGGTCCATTTGGTTGACTTTCTCATTTCCACTCGACGCTCAATAAATATAAAAGGACCTTCATTCCTTCCTCCCGTTTTCTCTCAATTGAATCTCGTTTTATTGTTATTGTTATTAGTATTAAAGAAGAGACACTTTGAGATTTATAAAATAATCTAATTTTAATTTTGAACTTATATTCATTTGTTTCTCTCGTTTTCAATTGGTTTCTACAATAACAAATTATTATTGCGTAATTAATCAATTCACAAGTTCCTGTTCATTGACGATTGAATGAACTAATGTATGTATTCTCATATTCGTTTTATGCACACTTTTATGTTGGCTTCTTTTGTTGAGATTTGCATTTAAGTACGATTCGGAGGAGCACTGTTAATAATAATAGTTAACTCACAATCCATCATGGCACCATCATGATATTTGTGTGCGATTGTGTACGAATGCCAACATTGGTCGTTTAGCCTAAGCAGACATTCATTAGCAATGTCAATAACCAGTAATTGCTAATTAGCAGTACACTATGTGTACACTGTATACATAGTTTGTGGCATGTTGTTGGCTAGTGGAGGCAGGCTATTGAGATGATCAATCAGATTCAGTACATTCCTGCATACAGTAGAGTTATGCTCGACTCACTGACTGACATTGTCAGTGAAAATGTCATTTGACACTTTTGAAATAAGCTTTCTGTATATCTTTTCGCTTTAAACTTGTGCCTTATTTTTAGTTTGACTTTGAAAAATTTCCACGAGCTATTCTTTGTGTTTCAAACACTAAAATTATATGAGTCACATAGTGTATATGACTTACCAGAACTGTACTTCCTAGTTTTGACGTCAATGTGGCCATTTCAATGTATATGTGAACATCAAGTGTATGGAAATTTTCAAGTTTAGTTTAATCTCGGCGTATATGCACTAGTTTGTATATATTTTGGGTAAGTGCACAGTCATTTGTATATTACCACAATTTGATTTCATTTGACGCACTAAAATGCAATTTGATTGATTTCGAAGATGATACAAATTTGTTATTGTTGTCTATTCAAATGTAATGCAATCTATTGGTGACTCATGTGTGCCTGGTTTGAACAGACACTCGAACTTGTACAGCTGACTTGCACGTGTCGTTTCAATTGTTTCTGTATACAGATTGTGTACTTGAACATTAAACACAATGGCAATGGTAATAACATTCGCTCAAACTCGACAAACTAAATTTTCCCTTTATTTTGTGGTACATGTTTGACACGGTTGTTTATTTGAATCTTTATTTATTTATTTATAAGCAGAGAGAACCGATTATGATTATTTCTTTGATGTAATCTAATTTTTCCAAGAAACCCGATTGGTCGTTAGCGGCAACTGTTGCGAAACACAAGTTGGTTGTAATTTGAAACTGGTTCAACTCGAGTTACTCTCGAGTTACTATCGATTTATGTGTTTGCTAATGGCTTATTGTGTGTTGTGTGTGTGTTGTACTTTACACAGGAAAAAATAATAATGTTTTTGCATTTGTAATGTCATTTACGGTGAATTTGGTTGAATGTGCGTCAGAGGAATTCATTGGAACAAACACAAAGTTGCGAATATAACAAGAGGTAATTGGATCTTGTCTTGGACGTATGTTTAGTGCGAATTTAGCGCGGACGCGGTTAATAGAAATCGGCTCTCGGAAATAATTTGAGATCTATAGGTAAAGCCAAAGGTAATCGGGCCTAAAGTCATAGACCAAGACAGCGCCACCGAACCGCTATTTACTTTTGCCACTAATTGCCAACCAGTGTCTTTTGAGTGAGCGTCAAGTTCGATCAGCTGAGGGCGCACGTGTGGCATTGTGCACTGTTAGTGTAATAAGCAGCTTACATTTACACAAGGAAGAGATGCCATTTGTGGGTTTAATTGTACGTTTACTTATAAGAATTAATGTTTTGCAGATAATTGGCAGCAAAATCAACAAACCGCAACACTGTCACCAATCTTGTCATGTCATTCTAGTCAACTTTAATTGTCGGTCCTTCCCATCAACTCGTTCTGTCCTAATCGTAAGTTTGTTTATTCGTTTGTTTGCTTGTCTGGTATTGTTTTGTCTAATTGATAGCTTTCGTTTCTTTTCCTCTTTCGTTAATGTGTGTTGATCTTTGCACTTTTGGCTGCCTCCCCTAGAGATGGCTCGATTGAACCCGACCAAATCGCTCAAGCTAGTCCTTCTTCTGGTGACCTTTTGTGTGTTTCTGGTCATACAGAACATTGCCAGTCGGTACCACAGCACTGTGTACCAGTTGACACCGTTCAGTGAGTTGCAAGCCTCATACGAGAGTACAATCGCCACTGCAGTCTCAACACAGGACAACATTCTGGTGGTGGACTTTCAGAATTGTTTCGATGTGAATGTGACCACTGGCAATGGCAGTACCATTGTCGACGTGTCCACTTGTCTCAATAGGCTGATCATCGACACGGACCGGGTTACTGTCACTGAGGATGGCGACAATTACTCTAGTAGTGTGACCGATGGCACCACCACTACTGCCTCTGGAAGTTCGAGTACAACTCCGCTTTCCACCACCACATTGAAGGACATGAATATACTTCAATCGTGGCTCAATCAGTCTTTGGAAAGTACTGACGCTGAGTATGTTGAACTGCTTAGGCGATTCAACTTGTCGATAAATTCTGCACGTGGATTCGACCCGACCAACAACTTGAACGGTACTCTAATTGTGTCTATTATTATGTTTAGAGTCTAAAGTCGATTTTCCGCCTTGTAGACAAGTATTTGTATCTCACACTGAGGCACGTTGAACAGCTTGACCGTATTCTGCAGCTCAACTATTCACTGATCAACAATCCAGTTGACCGAGACATCGACAAACGAAGGTCACAGGGCAAATTGACCAACCTGAAAATATCTGACTTTGCGGACATCACTCGAATTCGATACGGTGCGCGGTCCTGTGATAACGACAGTGGAATGTATGGCTCTAACTTGACCGCTATTGTGCTAGTCATTACCAAACCGAACGATTTTAAGATTAGATCATTGATCAGGAAAACGTGGGGAGCTAAATTTGCAGCTACACAATCGGCCATTCGTCTTTATTTCACCTTTGGATTGACTCCAGCCGCGAACATGTCCAAATCTGAACCTGAATTGATGGACCAACTGTTAAGGGAAGAGTCTGACCAATTTGAAGATATTATTCAGTGGAATTTTGACGACGGATATTATCGATTGACAATCAAATCGGTGGCCATACTCAGGTGGGCCTGTGTGTACTGTCCACGAGTTCCAGTTGTGTTCAAGATCGATGCCGACTGTATGCTCAACTATGACAACTTGGCCTACTTCACCGAACGATTGATGCCCAACCTGACCAATCAGTATTACATCTTCGGCAACCTGTGGAAACACGCTTCAGTGATTCGAACCACTCAGAGTAAATTCTTTACCAGTTTTCGTGACTACTCTCTCAAAACGTATCCCGAATATGTCGGTGGTCCGTGGTATTTGGCCGGACGAGAATTGCCTTTGTTCATGTTTCGAATGGCCGTACTTCACTCAATGCCTGCCCTCTTGTGGGAAGATTTGTATGTGACCGGGATTGTGGCACAAAAGCTGATCGATGCTCAATTCCCACTGGAACGCAGGTTCTTGGATGGCTTCGAGTACAATGTGGACCTTGACAAACTGGACTACTGTCTCTACAATCGATCTACCATTCTCACTCAGAGCATCAACGAATCGAATCTGGAAGAGATTTGGGCACGAATCAAGGAAGGCAAATTGGCCTCCACACGGCCACCTAAGCGAAAAGCCAAAACTCTCAGAGAAATGTATTTTCCCTATCTTGGTAGCTCCAATCCTACCAAACCCATGAAGTGTACTTTCCTATGACATTCTCTCGACATTGACACTGACCTTCCACAGACACACATTCACACTAGTTCCACTTGACCACATCTAAATATTTATTGTTTCTCGTAACCTGTGATACTACATTATAATGAATTTGTTGCGAACTATCTCACATTCTTGACACTTTCACTTCACAATTTCATTCATGCATTTTACTGTTTTTATTTGTTTTTAATGGATTTTAATTTGTAGCATTTGATGTTTAATTATTATATTTATTTTTGCTTAAAATAAATTTAAAATTTTTCCTAATTATAACTCAATCAGAATTATTTAATTAATGTTAACGAAAACAAGCCTATTTAGCGATCGAACGATGTTCTCATTGGTTAGTTGAGTTTGTGGTCACTAGATGGACTCAGTGTGCTTCAGTCAATGACTGACAGTCAATTTGCATTTATCTTACAAAGAATGGAATATTCTGTTGATTGGCACCATTGGCAGGAAGGAGGACAAACATTCCTGCTACAATAAAGCCTTCAGGTATAAAGTTATTGTTCTGATTCTCAGGTTTGCGAGCAAAACACTGTGCTCGTACCAAGTGGTCTGTGACAAGAGTTTCAATTTCGTGCATCTTTTCCATCACTTCGTTGGTTTCCATTTCGCGCAATGTAATCAGTTCTTTCATCTCTCGACGAATGGCCGCTGATCTGTAATTGGTCGAATTGCTGCTCAAACACTTTTGCACCGTCAGTACGATAAGAAATGCGATCACAAGTGTCAATAGCACAAGTGTGAGATACTCCAGCCGGTCAATCTTGTTGTGTAATTGAGCTAGTTGATTTGCGCATAATTGAGAATCTAATTTGAAATTTGGTTATTTTTGGGCTTGTTTGAATTATTAATAAATACCTTTCGTAAATGAGGAATTGTGGCCTTCTCGCTGTTGATGTGCCTGAACAAAACACAATTTGACAATGAATGTCATCAACATTAGAGCAAACGACAATCTTTCAGGGATTGCCATTTTGAATCATACACGAATATTGAATTACAAAATACACATTGCATACGGTTACTGTAAATACATAATTTGGTTAGTCTTTACTGTCTTCTCAAAGGAACTCAATTGGCGCTTATCAATTCTTGGAAATAGTCGCGCCTGCCTGCCTGCATGCACTAGTGCACTCACTTTCTTATGTCTGTGCATCAGTCATTTCAATGCTCGTTGATAAGATTGTGCAATACACAAAGTATCTATTTGACTTTCCAATTAGTTACCAAATGTTTTATTGATGATGTCGTTTTATTTGTGTTTGATTGTTGATCGATTGTTTTGTTTGATTATTTTTGTTGGATTCATATTTGTCAAACAAATGAATCAAGTGTTGAACAACACTCAAGTTGGCAAACAGTGGATTGTTACGTTATCACATGTGGACTGGCATGGAGGCAACTAGTTTCTCTTTTCTCTCTCCACTCGTTGTTTCCGCTGTGAGCTTCCATATCTTTCTCCCCTTGCCGACAACAACAACAACAACAACGAGATATACAGAGCAACTAAATACTAGACCAAAAGTGTATTACTGTTATGTTAAGAGTAATCTCAACTGGTTCGTCAATATCGAGTGTGCGTCGTTGGTTCAGTGGTAGAATGCTCGCCTGCCACGCGGGCGGCCCGGGTTCGATTCCCGGACGACGCAATCATTTTTGCAAATTTGTATTGATAATTTCGTTTTAATTATGCAATTGACAATTTACTAAGTGAAAACAGATGTTCCTTTACGAGCATTTCTACTAAAACTGTTTGGCGTGGAAGGAGTTCCCAGTCTTGAGGTACTACGTTCAGTCATTGACACATTCGACAATTTGTTTCCTTTCTTTTTCTTTCTGGCGTAGAGTGCAAGTCCAAAGGCGACAATAATCACAATCAACACTAGGATAATAAAACCGGCAACAGCGAAAACGAATCGATTCTTGCCAAAGATGTGCCCCAGAAGACCAGGCTCGTATTGTACATGGGCAATGTAGTCGGCTTGGTCCATTGCACTATCGTGCCCATCGTTAGTATCCTTTGGTGCATGCGGGTTGCACACAAAGAAGCGATGCCATGGCTTGCTGCGAACTGCAAATTGATCTTTCTCATTCTCCTCAAGAATGATGACTTGCTTCAGTGGCACACTGAACAGAAAGATTCGTGCGATGTTGAGTGATGCATTGAACAGTGCAAATGCAAACGGCACCTGATGGAACAGGTCATATGAGTTGTCACTTTGTTGACTGGTGCCCGATGGGATTAGGGACATTTTGGTTCGTGCATCGTTCGTTTCCAGGTAATAGTACGATGGTGGTAGGATCAATTGGCCATTTCTCTGACGAGGTAGACTCAACTTGGATGGGTCATCTGTCAAAGAACAAAACAACATCGATTAGTGGAAAGGTTTATTATGTTCAACAGACGATTACGATTACGTCAAAACAGGTTATCCATGTGTGTGTGACATTTCGCAATCGCCGAACCAACTGTCGATTGCTCTCATGTTGTCTATCGCACACCAAACCCGTTATATAGTTATGTAATGTAACAGTAATGCAACTTTATAGCAGGTCTAACTGACTGTCCATCTAACTGTACAGCGTCGTTGGTTCAGTGGTAGAATGCTCGCCTGCCACGCGGGCGGCCCGGGTTCGATTCCCGGACGACGCAATTGGTCATTTTTTATTAGATTTTGAGTATAATCAACAAACAAATGAGCAACTTACCATTGGAGTCAACATTGGCCAGTGGCGCCATAATCACTCGTCGCTCGGCACTCGCATTGTAGTTGTCATACTGAAAGACATACTGTTGACCTTTCCAGGTAAGCTCACTGTAATCGGCCTTTGATTTGTCGTTCAAGGAAGCGGCCCCAGGTCTATACACTGTGCGTTTGTTGATCATAACGAAATTGGTCCCATTGGTATAGATCACATTGGGATTCTGTTCAGATGGCGATTCATTAGGCTTGTCATTGATCAGGTAATAGTTCTTGAGCAAACTTCCATCGTCCTTAATGGGAGATAATGTGAGGCGCACGAAGAAATTAAGCCACACAATTGGTGACACTTGAGTCTTCTGGTCATTCTTCAACAGATAAAGTCGCTCCTCGATGGCCAGTTTGTTCTGATGAAAGTCGCTTATTGGAATCTCGTACACTTCACTTGACTCAACCAGATACAGATATTTGAAGCGTGCTAGGTAGGTCACCGATTGAAGGCTCATATTGGCTGAATCTCCATGGATCACCGACTTACAGATTGATAACGGTCCATCTTGAGATTCTGCTTGAGCTAAGTGAGACAACAAATAGAAAACCAACACAATCGGTGACATTTTGTCAAACCGTAAACAAATGATTTCGTTTAAAAAAACTGTCAGCTTTGAACATTTGTATTTATTTATTTATTTAGAATTCGGTTTTATTCGATTATATTCGCAATTACATTCATTGAATGATCGTGATTATGTTTGATTTATCGCGCGCTCTGTACGTCGAGTTGGACAAATGGCACAACTGGTTTCTCTCTATAGTGATAGCCGTTTGGAAGCTTTATCGTGACCAGCAAATCTTAGCATCGTATCCCGTCTTGTTATTGTTGCTGCATTGACCGCATTTCCCGTTCACTGAAATTTCAACGTTTAAAGTAACCATTCGACTGTCGAGTATGTATCGAGTGAGCGTCGTTGGTTCAGTGGTAGAATGCTCGCCTGCCACGCGGGCGGCCCGGGTTCGATTCCCGGACGACGCAATCAATTTTTGTAACGAAATATACTTTTTATTAGTTTCATTTAATGCATAATTAATAATTGCAATTCATTTCCTTGCAGTGTAACTTTTGCTTGTACGTTTGCTTGTGCGTTTGCTTGTGCGTCTGCTTGTGCTTTTACTTCTACTTTTGCTACTACTTTTGCTTCTACTCTTCCCGCCACTTGAACTGTCCGAATGGGTTTGTTGATTGGAATTGTACAATTGTCTGTGTTGAATGGTATTGTACAGTCGTCTGTACAGGCATGGACAGCAGAAAGTGAAGACCGCACAGCCGAGTACCAGAATGACCGCCGCCACAGAAAGCCATTTGCCATAAATCGCTAGGGTGGATTGTTGTCGCTTGGTCGATGTCATTTGTCCGTCTTGAAGTCCATTGTCGTTTGAAACAGTTTGATCGTCGTTGTTGTTGTTGTTGATGCCACTTGTCGATGATGATGATGAACCACGAACCACACGATCATCCATTTGGGTAACATTCGCTGGCTGGACACTACCGATCGATTGTTCTTGACCAAGTGAGCACTGGATTGCACTGTATAAAAGACAAACAATAAAAAGGTGGCTCAACATTTTGATTTTCAAACTTCGAATTAAAAACCAACCAAATACAGTTTTACATTTGCTTTGATATTCGATTTATTTTGAATTCGGATTCAATAATCTCTTTATTTTATTGAATTTCAATTTACATTTGGTAATTTGTCAATTTGAGGTAAATACTTTTACAGAGTCAAATATCGTGGTCGTTTAGTTGCGAAATGTCTTTTTGAATCGTTCCCATCCTGAAAGTGATCTTTGCTTGAACGTTCGTTTGCTCGATCGGCCTCTTTTGGATTTGCTACCGTGAAAACGCTTCATTCTGTACGAAGTTGAACGCCGATTTCGTCGATGTCGACCATCGTTCTTGTCATATTTACCAGAATTTCTGTTCGAAACAAAACGCAACAAACCCAATGCTAGTTTAATACAAATTCCAACCAATAGTACCAAACATACAACAATGACCAACACTGTGGCCATGTCCAACAAACGTTGATCGTTTGATTCAAACAAACATTTGTTCGGTTTTACAGTTGTTGTTGGTGGCATTTTGGTGAGGTAAATTTGTCAACTTGACATCGACTGTACTAAATGTCACACTAAATGCAACATTGAAATAGAATACCTTTATACGTTTGATTTGCTATCTGATACAGTGTGAAACATGACATTTTGATTGCAAACACGAGATTAGCGTTTTGCAATGTAAATGTTTCAATTTTGAGCTTTTAAATCTTTTCAAATTGGTCTGTTACTCATTAGCATTATTCAATTTGTTTGAGATGTAATGATTATTGTTAGTTTTAAACTTTTGAAGCCTACCGGGCAAACCTTACCTGATGGTTATGATGAATGTTTAGGCGTTTGCGATTTGGAAAAAACAGTCCAGTGGTGTGATCGACCGAAACAGGCAGAAATACGAATGCAAATTACAACAACATTACATTCCACAATCGTTGTTTCACATGTTTCCGATGGTTGTTTGCACTATTGGCATTGGAACTAAATATTATTGAGACAAAACACATTTTTACTAAACGAATCAACATTGAGCAGCAGAATCTCCTCACAATAACAACACATGGTCATGACGTCACAAATAGAGGTAGTGGCATACCTTGAACGGAGAGCCATCCTAAAGAGGGGAAGCATAGGCATGAGCATATTGTGCAGTGTTTCTAGATTTTTAAGATAACAAAAAATGATAACAATTTGATTAAATCTTGAACATACATTTTTTTGACAGTTGAGCTAAATTAATTAAAAAAAATTAAATAAAAAAATATTTCGCGGTCAGTAGGATTCGAACCTACGCGGGGAAACCCCAACAGATTTCTAGTCTGTCGCCTTAACCGCTCGGCCATGACCGCCTTCCATAAGTAGTGTTAGTGGATCGCTAGTACTTAAGACTCGTTTCCCGTTTTGCAGTGCAGTATTAGTCATAATGTGCCGATTTTTCTCCTTTTTAGTCAAACTAATTTTAAGATGCTAAAAATTTGAAAAATCATTTAATTTATATTAATTGAATTACAAAATGATGTTCATCTAATTTCACTGCTGTTGTGAAGTTTAAATTTTCCTGTCTCCTGACTGGATCCCATCGCATCGATGCCACTTGCTGCAACGATCACCTTGTTGGACGAATCGCTGCTGCTCTTGCTTTGTAGTGGAGTCAAATTGGTTTGCGTTTGATTTGGCTTGGGTTGACCACTCGTGTTACTTTGTTCGGTTGCTGTGGTGGTAGTGATTGGCGATGCAGATGTTTTGGACGGTTTCTTGTGCTTTCCATCTCCTTGAGCTGCCTTCTGCGATTTGGGAACTTGACCTTTCGGTTGAGGTTTATTCTTTTGAAGTGCGGGTGGAGTGTCGGCATGCTTCTCAGACATTCTTCTGGCAATCACAATGAAGCCAATCACTGCGGCTATTGCCACCACTGAGATTGTGATGAAAACTGCTATTCGTAGATCGAGAAATGAATCCACACTGGACCCTGTACCTCTGAACCTACTGTTTAAGGTTGTTTCGCATCGATTCGCGGCATACTTTTTATCAAAACCTTTAGGCATCGAACTAGAGGCATCGTCGCCATTGCACACGAAAAACTTTTCATAAGGCACATTCACACGAGTCTTGGTGATATTTGATTTGTTTGCGTGGAACATTTTGTACAGGTCATACTGCGACCGTGTCCACTCGGGTATGATGTACAGACAGAGCAGTTCCGTGTCGAATAGGTACATTTGATCGCCGAAAATGAAGCCACGTGGAAGTTGATAAAACAGCTCAGATTGTGTGTCACCGTAAGGGAGATTGGCTCGATGCACCAAACGGACTTCATTAGGCCTTTCAGTTCGTTGCATGTAGTAGAAAGCGGAATTCGTTTTTGTCTCGTTCGTTTCAGAGAGACGGTGTGTTTGTAGATCGAGGGTTGACTCATCTAGCCACAGTTGATAGATGACAAAGTTGAGTGTGTTTGAGTAAATGTCTGTTTAGAAAAACAAATGTTAAGCAATTTCAATGCATAATAGGACATACCTCGATTGATGACATATCCATTCACATTACTTTCCACTTGATCATGCACAATTGCATAGTCCGGTCGAGTTCTTTGATGGTTGGCAAACATAGTCAAGGGAGAGTTCACCTCGGTAATGTCCCAAATGTACTCTTCCTCACTAGTGACCACATTGAGCACCACTTTCCAATTGCTGAACATCATGTACGCAGCACGCAAATGTTCCTTAGAGGCCATCGAACTGGTTGCTTTGGTCATTTCGTTGCCATCCCAAGCGTACCCACCACCAGGCAAGGTTATGTTCTGCTTGCCAATGTTGGCCAGTGGAATGTAGTACTTGTGCCTGTTGGCAAACAAGACCAACTTGTCCTTGTAGTAGGTGATCGAGTGAATGTGCACTTGGTCGATTGCTCCTCTGGTCAGTAGAGTGCAAATGTGCTCGTTGGCTTGGGCTTGGTCGAGGCAGATGAAGAATGACATTGCCGCCAAAAGAGACCAGGCGACAAACATGTTGAATGGGCACTTGCCGTATGACCTTTGTGGAGGACCGCGAATAAAAATAGCAAATTGCTCCAGTTGTTTATATCTTAAAAGCATTGCATTACTAAAAGCTCCATTTTATGGAACGCAATTAGCGATTTAGATTCGATTTAATTATGCATGAACAATTTAGTTCAGCACACAAGCAAACAAACTTCATTTTCTATTGACATCTCAACTCAATGTCTTTAATGCTTCAATGCATCTTCTTTGCATTATTAATTCTGTGCTTATCATCCATCACAAGTGTCTACTCTGAAGCGAATGACAATGTGCAACCGATATCGAATCCAACTGTATGTTTTTTTGTTTATACTATAAACTTTATACGAAAAATGCGTAATAATGCTGATTTTTTGTTTATTTGTGACAGAACAACTTTTGTGATCGACTCCAACAGTCCTCTTCGCAACCAATGGCATTTCAAGCATTTGTGGCCGATCCCAAGAATGGCGATCTCATATTGTTTGTCGAGTCAAACCAACTGTATCAAGCTCAAAAGGCGGATTTGGATCATTTTGCTCACCATGAATTGACCGAACCGAACTGGTTCAAGTATTTAACTGACCAATTGATGACAAAAGGACACTTTACTGAGGACGCAAAGCAGATTCGCTGGTTTCATTGCTTTCGGAAAGATGATGAAACTGTTCTTATTCTTGAGACGAATGACTCGGAAAGCAAAACCGAATATCACTACTATCAATATGTGGGTGACAAAATCGTGCCGGATAAGCATAAGCAACAGAAGCCGTTTCGAATGATTAGCTCTCTCGAGTCTAATGCCAAGCAAGTTCACTATGTCTTTACTTATGACTCAAAGACGAATCAAATCGTATTGATCCAAAATGGCGATCAACAAGTTTCAGCTTTCAATGCGACTGAGAATCTTGATGTTAGCTCATACATCTGGACGATAGACAGTGGAACTGGTAGAATTACATTAAAAAGTCAAACTGAACAAATCAAGCCAGACGAATTGCTTTTCACAAGTTTACCAGTGGGATTTATTCACGGCAACACTGTGTATCTTTTTCAAGTGGACACGAAAATGGTCATAACGATGAAGTATCGGGACATTTCTGCTGACGAGGACAAACAGAGGGACGAATCTATAAGAGCAATTCCGATGAGCAAGTTTTTTGTTAATTGCGTAACCAATGGTTTGTAACATTCCACATTGTAATATGTTTGTATTAACTGAATTTTCCATCAGCCAATGTTTTCTTAACTTCTACGAATGAATCTGACATTGGGATCACTACCGGCACTACTGAACCCAACTGGCTCTACTATTTGACAAACAATCCTGTGATGATTGTTTTGGTGATTGTACTGGTGGTACTGCTTGTAGTGTGTATCATTTTGGCGTGCAAGTGTTTTTGCAAGTCGAACAATCGTCTAGGGCATCTCAGCAAGAAATGGAAGTCATTAGACTACTTGACTACTACTCGCAAGAAGAACCCCAAGCCCATAGCAAAGAAATCTTCATCTACAATCGAATCGTCAAGTGGTTCTTCCTCTGAGTGGACGTCAACTCAAAAAACGGTTGGTGCAAAACGACAAACCAAACGGACGCCCAAGGAAAGTCCTTCCAATGTAAAGCATCAGAAGACCAGTCCCATGGGTGTAGGCGTTTCGCCCAGACGACCAACAACAACTCGATCTGCATCACCTGCTGGCAAACTTGCTGGACGCAAGCAGACAATCAGTACTGGACGACGAGAGGTGGCCTTGTGTACTCACCAAAGACATTCTCCCAAGAAAGTAACAGTGAACACTTCACCGAAAGTACTACCAAAGAAGATTCCATCCGTGCCGCCAAGTCTCCGAGGATGTATCGTCGATCCATTGAGTCCACTGAACACTGCTAAACAGGGCACTATGCAGAATTCTTTGGCCATTGCCAAGCAAAACAAGCGACAACAACCCAAGTAGAAATCTCATTGTTAGCGACAAATAAAACTAATAAGGTTAATCAAACAAGTGAGTCAATTGCTTTATGGTGAAAATATTTTAATGATAATAATAGTAGAGTGCCAAATGAAGGCAAGTCTCATTTTGCATTGCTTTACAATGTAACAGTGTGCAATTTTGCTCGACAGTTCGATTGTGAAACATATTTCTAGCGCCGTTAGTAGGACCGGCCATAGGACGTAGAAGTGTTCCTGTAGGAATTTCCGCGATATCCACCATCCCGATCATGTCTTCTTTTCTTGACACGCACCTGCACCGTCGGAGGACAAATGCAGAAGAGGCACAAACAGGTGATCAGCCCTGTAATGACCATCACTACAGCAATCGCGCCAAACACCGCCAGTGGAATGTTGGCCCATTCCCAAAAGTTAGTTAGAAAGCCATTCTGAGCGGTAGTTTCGGGTCCGGTCCGGGTCTCGGTCTGGGTCTCTTGTCCATAAGCGGGCGCATTTGCACCAGGATCGTTATATTGTTGAGCACATACAAAGTCACCACACAAGAGAAGCGAAAGAAGTGATGATGCAAGTGCCAACAGCACTGGACGCATGAGTTGCAACCGAGTCATGTCTATGAACACAATGGTACCAAGAGAAAACAACGCAAACTATAACGTATCACACAGTTTGAGCATTCACTTATATAGGCCAACTAATTGATATGAGCATTTCGTGAGAAAATTCGACAAATAAATAAAGTACCAAAATTAGAAAGCAAATCAAATTTTAATTGTACAAATACTCATCATAATGCTCGGTTTCATCCACTGCGGGGATGCTGGTGTCTAAACTTTTGCTTCTCTTCTTTTTCTTTTTCTTACTCCGCTTCTTCTTTTTCTTTTTGTTCTTTCTATCCTTTCTGCGTCTGGGACTAGTTGGTTGAAGATCTTCCTCAGCCTCTGTACAAGTGCAAAACATGAAAGCCAGTCCACCCACCACAATGCCCACAAAGAGAACAGCGCCAATGAGCCAGGCATACGACGTATGGTTATCGGGAGCAAATTGTTTGTTGCCAATTGAATCGTTTCTCAGTTCGGCAGGTGGCGATGGTTGTTGCATCACATTTTTATCGCAACGTTTCATATCCAATTTGAGCCAAGCGGTTGAAGTCATTGGTTTACCCTCAGAGGTACAACCGAAGAATAACTCATAGGGATAGCTTGTGCGCTTGTAGGCAAACGATGTTTGTGATTCGGCATATCGCCTGAGGGACGTGTAGGGAAAGGTGTGCACACAGCCCAGGGACTGCTCAAACAGGTAGACCCAATTGTTGTATATGAAACCAGGCGGTGGAGATGGTTGGCTTGCAATCAAAGGGCCCCAGTTGTTAGCCTGCTCTTTGCGATGCATTCGGTGAATGAATCGAAGTAAATTTGCTTCGGGCACGTTCTTGTCCAAGTAGAAGAAAGCTCGGTTGCTTGGTGTCACCTGTTGGTTGGTCATTTCAATGTTGAACTTGACTCGATGGCTTCGATGTTCGACCTCGTAGGTGAAATCGTAGATGACCAACTCGTCCTTGGTGGCTCCACTCAAGTCTTGGTGCAGCACATAGCCGTGCGTGTACTCGTTCAACACCAACGAGTAGTCGGGATGCATTCGAGTAATTGAATTCCTTATTATACCTCGCTTCTCGACGAATATCTCCATCTGGTCGGTGAGAAGGACCATCTGTTCCACCCCAAGTGTATGGTTGGCCAACAGAGTGATCGTTTTGATTCGATTGGTTCCCTCTGGAGGGGTGATGCCTCGAAGTGTCGGATATGACTTGTTCCATTGTTCATGCTTCTCAGGGAGTGGCAGACTGGTTGATTTGATTGTTGTCCGATCAATCACATACACTTGGTCCGACTCGAACATGAGCAGTGATCCATGACGACCACGATCAAAGGTGTGACTGAAAGACTTTAAATCGATTTGCGCAAGATTGCCCGAGTGGATGTGCTTGCAGATGTGCTCCTGATTGAGAGGAATTAGAGACCAGTTAGAGACACAACATTGTAACAACGTTACTGGACTTACCTGTAGAGTGTGATGAACTAAATGACAAAGTAAGAGAAATGACCACAAAATGGAAATCGCTCGAAACGTGCACATTGTTGCACAGGATTATTATGTTGTAGGTCTTGCAAGAGTGGAAATAAACTGAAAAACATTCTACGAATGATTTACTTTATATATATTGATTTGAAACCATTTTGAAAACATTCGAAATTAAATTACACAAAGGGTGAATGTTTGAATGTTTATTTGCAATTGAATGAACATTGCGCAATGATTCGACTCGTACTTGTAAGTAAATTCAGAACCGAGAATAAGGACATTTGAGCGCCTTACTGGTGGTGTCATCGATCAAGGACACTTCTTTGCCCTTTGGAACAGGTGTGCCTTTGGAAGAGGAAGAAAGTGCCGTGATGGTCCTCTCGGTGGGAATTGGCACAACGCTCTTTGGGCTCTTCTCTGAGTGCATCGAGGTATCGCTCGTTGTGGTGGTGGTAGGTTGCACTTTCTTGCCCGACAAATTGTTGCTGCTAGTGCCTGTGTCAACATTTCTTTTGCCATCTTTAGTACCACCCGAGACAGTTGTTGGTGAGGTTGTGGTTTCAGTTTGCTTCGCCTTTCCTTTACTCGGGTCATCATTTTTGGGTTTTGATGTTTCATGTGGCTTTTTGTTGGCGTTCTTCTTTGATTTTGGTTTATTTTTGAGAATGTTTGACTTGCGATGAGATTGAGTAGATCTGATGGTTGGCCGCTTGATATAAAAGCACAAGCAAATGTTAGCGACTAATATGATGGACAGTATGACCACCACTAGGAATAGGATTTCGTTGGTTGTTAAGAAAGGGACATCGGTTGCCGCTAAAGATTAAAACATTTTGAGATAATTCTAAATATGCATAGGATGCTTACCTGGAACTTCAAAGAGTGAGTACACTTTTTGACAATTAAAGAATTTCTCAAAAGTGATCATTTGAATTTTGAGTCGATCTGTTGCTTTAATGATGTCTTGATGGGCAAACTTAATGACCACACCTTTGTCCAGGTTGAACAGGTGCACACTGTGCTCGTCCATGTAGCCAACGGGCAGACTTGTGAAGATTGGCTCGTGCATCACTTCATTGTCAGTTGGTCGCACAAGTTTGACCTCGATCAGACTGCGGCTGCTGTTCTCCATCCAGCGATATTGATCAGTAGAATAGATTTGGGATAAATTATTTAGATTTTCATAGTAAGAGGCGACATTAGTTGCAATATTAGTGAAGATTACATTGCTTGGGTCGGTCTGGTTGAAGAAGAAAACATAGCTCTCTTGGAAGTCCAGTGAACTGATTGAGCCAATCACTCGGTGTTCGCCTTGGTTAGTAGAATTAGTCTGCTGAACAGAATTGTTTTCTTCTGCCATAACATGAAATGTCGAATTAGCAGTCGAATCGATAACTTGCAAAATGGTAACTTTCTCCATGGGCGAGTTTGCCTCGTTTGTCGCACTCAGCCAAATCTTGTAAAGCCATTTGATCTGTCCCACTAGTTGATCAGCGTCAAACTTGTCCAAAATCTCATAAGGAACAATGCTTTTGTTGGCCATAAAGTGGAGCCATTTGAACTTGTCCACCGCACTGTCCAGTCGAATGTAGTGCTCAGCAACATCTGCCTGGCCTTGAGGCAAACGATAAAGATGGTTCGATTGCACAATCAACAGATCACCATTTTGAGGGTCGAGCGAAAAGGCTTGAAAGGAGAGCTGAGAAAGCTGGTCATTGGCAATTCTACTACAAATGTGCTCCTAAAGAGAGAAATGAATAAATATTCGTAAAGTTGCCAAACAAATTGTACTTTTTGTCAAGCTTACCGGAGTTAGCGTTTGCTTCGAGGCAACAGTGACAATTGTACAATGCCAAACGATTACAATTGCTTGCCAGGCGAAGGAAGAAGATAAAGATGAAGAGTAATGCATATCGAGACAAACTCGCCAATTGGTGATTCAAAACGTTTATACGAATACGTATATACAAACCATTATCATTTAATTGTTCTGCTGAGAAAGATTTCATTAAAAATCTTAAACGTTTTACTGTTCGATTTTGGTTGCAAAATTATGAACCTTTTATAGTGTCACTGATAAACTAGCAAACAGACAGTCTGGCCAAAATATTCTCGAAATATAATTCAAAATGATAGATGCTTTTGTTGTTGCTGACCAGCAGCGGCGAAGAGCATTTTGATTGAAAGTGGATTCGAGGGATATTTGTCGGGCAATTCACAAATGGAAAAGGTTGCTGTCGAAAGAAGACGATTACGAGTAAAAGTCCAATCAGCACAGAAATACGTTTCGCCTGCGTTCGCGTTGGTATTTTATAAAACCAGAAACATACTTTCCCAACAGAAAATTGCAATGTTTAATTGACGAAATATTTGGTAATATGAAAAAGTCCCTAATTGGACTATCATTTAGGAGTAGATTTGCCAATTTTGGTCACACCACTTTTGCTTGATCCCTTTGAAGGGCTCGTCGGAAGTAAGGACGAGGAAATTAGACTGCCACCGTATAGGTTGCTGTTGTTGTTGGTGGTGGTCTTTGGCTTGATGCTTGCATTTTGACTAGAGGCCTTAATGACTTGTGCTTTTGGAGTAGCCGGAGCCGCAGCAGTGGAAAAGTCTCTATTGACACTGGTCAGAGTACTTTCGCTGCCAATGGATTGGCCACAACTGTTCGCGCCGGGTTGGACCATCTTTAAAGCTGTAGTCTTGGACACTTTAGAGCCAGTGGAACTTGTCGAGCCGCCATTAGAAGATCCGCCAATGGAAGTGCTTGCCTTACTCTTCGGCTTTTTGGGTGTTCCTTTTGGAGTTTTGTTTTTGTTCTTGCCAGACTTGTCCGATTTGCCCTTCTTGGCCCTTCTGCGAACAAGGACAACGGCAAGCACAATGAGAAGAGCAATCACGATGGCTCCACCTAAATAGGGCACCCACTAAAAGAGAGAAAGTTGAGCTATTCCATAAGACATTTATGCTCTCATACCTGGGTCTCAACTTCTTTGCTCTCTTCAGGAATTTTATCAGTATAAATAGTCCCTCCTGAGTTCATTTCTGAACTGCTTTCTGAGATGCTACTTTGAGCGATGTCAGGAGAGTTGTCATTGGACACAGGCGCTGAAGAAGCTGCATCTGAAGATGGTTTACTAACATGATGGGTCACATCAACGTTGCTTGTCTCACATCGTTTGGCTGGGTGAGAGGCGTAGAAGCTGTCCGGTACTTTATACTGTTCCGGACATTTGAAGAACTGCTCGTAGGGCACATTTACTCGGTCTATGGTGAAGTAGTCTGTAATGTGGAGATGGATTTCGGTCAAATTGTGTCTAATCCATCCCTTTAAGATGTACACGCAGCCCAGGTCAGTATCGAACAGATACATTTGCTTGTGCAGAATAAAGCCACGAGGCAGTGAGTTGAACAAATGATTGCGGGGATCCGAATTAGAGGAGCCGTACTGAGAGGAGTGGACAAACACTGCTTTTGCTGGATTGTCAGTTCGTTCCAGGTGAAACTGATGGGCAATACTCTTTTGCCCGACATCGGGAAGCTTGATAGACCAATCTTCCACTTTGAGTTGGTAGATCACAAAGTTGTTGGTGTTCTGGTATATGTCTGTGTTCAAGTTGGAACAAATAACAAATAAGGAACAATATGACATTATTAGACAATCATACCTCGATGAATGACATAACCCCTCAAATCCTCTTTGTCTTGGTCATGTACAATTGCATAGTCCGGTTGTCCTTTTGGAAGGGTCTCCGTTTTCATCTTCTTAGTATATTGATCCTGCCATGGCCAATCTCTCTTGTTCTTGTGAAAGGCGTACCGGAATTTGTTGGTCGTAATGAACGTCATTAGAATGCCTCCATCGTTGAACGAATAAACCGACTTGATACTTTCCCCTTTGGGGATCTCGGAGGCTGCAGATTCTAGTTCGACGTCGTTCCACCGTAAATAGGTTTCAGGAATATTCATGTCCATCTTGGTGATGTCCGAAGTGGGCATGAAGTACTTGAGGTCGCCCTCAAAGATGACAACTTGATGGTGGTTGTAGTATGTGATCGATTTGAGGTCTATGTCCCCGAATCGACCACTCGTCACCTTGCCACACAGATGCTTGGAAGGGTCGGCGTTGTTGAAGGTAGCTGCACAACGTGGCTCGAAGTAGACAACCATCGACCAGAGCATTACTACCGGAAGGAGCATTGTACTTGAAAGTTGTCGCATACGATACTTGTCGATTACGGACTAATCACAAGTAGAAAGGGTTGCTGTTCAAAGATGGCAATTACTAGACAAAGCCAAATCAGAACAAAAAATAGCCATTGCTCGTTTTGAGTTTTATGAAGCAGAAATGAACATTTCGAATAAACATTTCGGCTTAATTAATCAAATAAATTAATATTTCTTTGTATGCAATAGTCACCAATTAGGAAATAATTTGTTGAATTTTTCCCACTTCTCTCATTGTAATATTGGCCAAATCACTTGCTTGACCCATTTGAAAGGCTTTTCGGTAGTACTGACGAAGATATTTGGCGAAAAAAGTAAAACTTATAAAACTGTGATTCGACATGCACACTAACCAACTCTAGCCAACATTAAAATGTTGTGTCGAGGAAAATATAATTTGATATAATTCATTTCGCTGTTCTTCAATTGAATATTTTTTATTAGCATAATAAAAAAACACAAAATAAACTTCGTAAATTATTGTTGATCATTATCTGACAATTCACTGTCTGATGTGTCAACATTGTCTTCAACATCAACTTTCAAGCATTTAATCTTTTGTTTAAGCACATTCTTCAAATACCATTCCTTGTGTCGGCCCAAATACTCGATCTTGTCACAATCGACCAAACATTGCTTAAGCCGCGAGAATTGTGATGTAAAATGTTCATCAATTTCCAGTGGTTTGTCATTGTGCTCGAATATAATAGTTTCCACATTGGGCAAGTATGTAGACAGTGTTTTGCCTAGTTGAACCACATTGAAATTACGGCCAAGTTTAGACCAACCAAGTTTGAGTGTCTTCACTGTTGTCGATACATTGACGGTGTTATAAGTGCTGACCCATGACTCGAGAGTGTCCACAAATATTCGCAATTGTTCAAGATGCTTCAGGCTGGTTGCTTGAGGGAGTGCAAATTCGAAATATATGGACTAGAAATTAAAAAGATTAGATAGATTTGAAATAATTAAGTCAAATATATAATTACAGCACTCTTCCATTTCGTCCCGAAGGTGCCAGAAATGTTGAGATATTTCAAGTTGACCAATGTTTTGCAGATTGCGGTCATTTTGCTGCAATCGATGTTAGTGGCAGTAAGATGAGTAATGTTTGATCGAGCTTGGACATTGATGGGCATAGATCCAAAATCATAATTTGCACGAAACCTCTCAACCCAATTGGGCGAATTAATTAGTAAACTGGTACAATTTGGTCCAATTTTGCTGACCAGTTCAAATTGTTCATATCTTCCACCGAAAGAAAAATGTTCCAATTGGTCAAGTGGTAGTCGATCTTCCCAATAGCCTTTAGGACACAATGAATTGCACATTAAATCAAGATTTTTTAGAGAAGATAGTGAACGAATAGCTTGGTAGAATTGTTTAGAAATTCCTTTTCCAATTGGACCGTACAAAGACAAGCTGATTAGTTGGGGCATTTTAGAAAGTAATTTTGGCAAAGCTGGTAAAATGTAATTGAGACAAACAGTCAAGTGTTGAATGTTAGGAAAAAGTCGAGCAATCACCGAGCAGTGTTGCATGCGGAAATTCAAATTGAACACCAAATCATCATCGCGTCCAGCGGAATAAAGTCGCATACGGTTAAACTGAACTAACTCCATTAATCCCACCACTGGCATAGTTCGTTTCCAATAATCGAGTAATTGGTCTTTGAACAAAAGTTTCAACGATCGCTTATGACCAAACATTGGTTCGATCAATAGCTTCCAGCGTGAGCAACATAGACGAAGATGAAGTAACTGTTGTGTGGAAATGTACTTGAAAATCATGAGCAATAATTCGTTGGGCAAACTTTTTATTGTGCCCTTTGAGTTGTCGTCCATTTTTGTTTGACCATTTTGCAACAGAAGAATTGACTCGCGAATTTTTGCGATAACTTCATTCAAGTTCGGCGGAGATGACTCAAGTAGATTGATGGTTTGAAACAAGTTGTCAATAACTTGTGAGTTTTGAGACATTTTGAGTAGTAACTAAAATTAACACATAAATAATTAGTGTGACAAACTTGAGCAAAACAAAGAAACTAAAAAGAAAACGAAAAAGAAACAAAATCGAATTTACTTTCACGTTGGAATCCGAACGCGTTGGAATGAAAGCATGTAAACACGCCTTAAGTATCATTCACATATGTTGTGCAAATATGGCGAAATGAAACTCATAAAATTGATTTGACAAGCACACTATTGCATCTCTAACCAATATTAAAATGCTGTGTTGAGCAAGTAATAATCTGAATAAAATTATTTTCTCTGTTATTTAAACGAAAATTAATTTGACATTTTTATTAAAATAATCAAACCCAAAATAAAATTCACAAATTGTCTCCATTATTGTTGATCATTGTCCGAAGATGTGTCAGTATCTTCTTCGGCGTCATCTTTCAAGCATTTCATCTTTTGTTTGAGCACATTCTTCAAGTACCATTCCTTGTGCCGGCCAAAATATTCGATCTTGTCACAATCAACCAAACACTGCTTAAGCTGCGAGAATTGTGATGTAAACTGTTCATCAATTTCCAGTGGTCTGTCATTGTGCTCGAGTATAATAGTTTCCAAATTAGGAAAGCATGCAGAAAGTGTTCCACCTAGTTGAGCCACATTGAAATGATAGCCTCGTTTAGTCCAGCCGAGTTTGAGTGTCTTTACTGTTTTCGAAGGAATGACATTAATTAAAAAGACGGTGAAATAAGTGCTCAGATTTGACTCGAGAGTGGCCACAAATAATCGTAATTGTTCAAGATGTTTCGGTCTGACTGTTGCAAGTGCTTCCGCGAAAGTTAAAGGCTAAAAATTAAAATTGCTATATTAGATTTGAGATTATAGAATTCTCAAATTAGAGAAGCAAAATTTTCAAAGTAGCCTTTTTGAAACAATAAGCAAACGAGTCAAAATCATTCAAAAACGGTTATGAGGAAATAATTTGAAAGTTTATGGAAATATTTAAAATACTTACAGTATATGAACTAAAACTGCTATTTCCCAGGCTGCCAGTAATGTTCAGATATTTCAAGTTGACCAATGACTTACAGATTGACTCCATTTTGCTTCTATCGACGTTAGTAGCAACAAAATGAGTAATGTTTAATCGAGCTTGGTCATTGATGGGCATAGATCCAAAATCATAATTTGCACGAAACCTCTCAACCCAATTGGGCGAATTAATTAGTAAACTGGTACAATTTGGTCCAACATTGTTGACAAGATCAAATTGATCATATTTTCCACCAAAAGAAAAATGCTCCAATTGATTAATTGGCAATTTACCTTCCCAATCGCCTTTAGTGCACATTAAATCAAGATTTCTCAGAGAAGTTAGCGAACGAATAGCTTGGTAAAATTGTTTAGAGCTTCCTTTACCAATGGGACCATACAAAGACAAGCTGATTAGTCGGGGCATTTTAGAAAGTAAATTCGGCATAGCTGGGAAAATGTAATCGAGACAAACGGTCAGGTGTTGAATGTTAGGAAAAAGTCGAGCAATCACCGAGCAGTGTTGCATACGGAAATTCAAATTGAACACCAAATCATCATCGCTTCCATCGGAATGCAGTCGCATACGGTCAAACTGAACTGGCTCCATTAATCCCACCACTGGCATGGTTCGCTTCCAATAATCGAGTAATCGGTCTTTGAACAAAAGTTTCAACGATCGTTTACGGACAAGCAGTGACTCGATCAGTATCTTCCAACGTGAGCAACAAAGCCGAAGGTGAAGTAGCTGTTGTGCGGAAATGTGCTTCAAAATCATCAGCAATACTTCATTGGGGAAAATTTGCATTCTGCCCTCGTCGCCGAATTTTGTCTGATCATTTTGCAAGAGAAGAATTGACTCACGAATTTTGTCGATAGCTTGTTGTGTTATCAAGTTCGGCGGAGATGACTCAAGTAGATTGATCGATTGAAACAAGTTGTCGATAACTTTCGAGTTTTGAGACATCTTGAGAAGTCACCAATGCCAACACAAATAAACAATTAGTCAGACTAATATGAGCAACACAAAAGGCTTTTCCGAAAATGAAATAAACTAGTTAGACATGTAAACAAGGCTTGGTTTAAGCGCACGCTCAAAGTAACATTCACATATGTTGTGACACAACAAATTCAAATACGAATTCCATTGTGACAATTAATGCCACACAATTACAATTCAAGACATTCACTATTATTCAAAACCAAAAATTTATTTGATATTCTTATTGAAATAATCAAGCACAAAATAAAATTCACAAATAGTCTTCATCATTGTTCATCATTGTCCGAAGATGTGTCAATATCGTTTTCAACATCATCTTTCAAGCATTTAATATTTTGTTGAAGCACATTCTTCAAGTACCATTCCTTATGCCGGCCCAAATACTCAATCTTGTCACAATCAACCAAACACTGCTTAAGCTGCGATAATTGAGATGTAAATAGTCCGCTAGTTTCGAATGGCTTATCATTGTGCTCAAATATAATAGTTTCCAAATTAGGAAATAATGAGGACAGTGTTTGGCCTAGTTTGATCACATAGAAATTATAGCCTCGTCTAGTCCAACCAAGTTTAAGTGTTTTCACTGTAGTCGATACATTGACGGTGTAATAAGTACTCAGCTTTGACTCGAGAGTGGCCACAAATATTCGTAATTGTTCAAGATGTTTCAGTTTGGTTGCTTCATGCAAAGCTTTTCCGAAATCTAAAGACTAATAAATAACATTGTTAAATAGATTTAAAATTATTAAATCAATTAGTACCACAAAACTGTGTAATTTAAGAATTAATAGAAATATTTACCAATGCTGCAGTAATATTGAGATATTTCAGGTTGACCAATGCCATACAGATTGACTCCATTTTGACTCTATCGACGTTAGTGGCAACAAAATGAGTAATGTTATATCGAGCCTGGTCATTGATGGGCATAGTTCCAAAAGCATCATTCGCACGGATTCTTGCAACGAAATTCTCATTCCATTTAGGCGAATTAATTAATAAACTTGTACATTTTGGTCCAATTTTGTTGACCAGATCAAATTGGTCATATCTTCCACCAAAAGAAAAATGCTCCAATTGATTAAATGGTATTCGGTATTCCCAATCGCCTTTAGTGCACATCAAATCTAGATTTCTTAGTGAAGCTAGCAAATAAATAGCTTCAAACAATTGATAAGAATTTCCTTTTTCAATTGAACCGTACAGTGACAAGCTGATTAGTTGGGGCATTTTAGAAAGTAAATTTGGCAGCGCTGTACAAATGTAATCGAGACAAACAGTCAAGTGCTGAATTTGAGGAAAAAGTCGAGCAATCACCGAGCAGTGCTGCATGCGGAAATTCAAATTGAACATCAAATCATCGGAACGGCCATCGGAATACAGTCGCATACGGTCAAATTGTGCTGGTTCCATCAATCCCACCACTGGCATGGTTTTCTTCCAATAATCGGGTAATCGGCCTTTGCACAAGAGTTTCAACGATTGCTTACGGACAAGCAGTGACTCGATCAATAGCTTCCAACGTGAGCAACATAGTCGAAGGTGAAGTAGCTGTTGCGTGGAAATGTTCTTCAAAATCATCAGCAATACTTCATTGGGAAAAATTTGCATTATCCCCTTTGACTTGTTAACAACGTTGTCTAATTTAATTTGACCATTTTGCAAGAGAAAAATTGATTGGCGAATTTTGGCGACAACTTCTCCATTTGTTTTCAGATTCGGTGGAGACGACTCAAGTAAATTGATGGATAGAAACAAGTTTTCGATGATTTGTGATTTATGAGACATTTTCAGAAGCAACTAATGTCAAACAAATTGTTCAGAGCGGCAAATGAGCTACATAACGAACTAAATAAAGTTGGACAGATGACTAAAATACAATGTAAGCATCCTGAGAGTGCATCATTCGCATATGTTGTGACCAAATATTTACATTGTTTATTTACGTTATTGTCAATCAATATCAAATGTGGGTGCTCAGTTTGTTGAGTGTTACTTTTTACTTTCTTGTTGAACGACTTGTCCAAATAGACTTTGGCTTAATCCGGCTCAACTGAAATTTGGAAACTTTGACCAGTCAATGAATTCTTGCCAATTGACGTCACATGACGAGTGTATTTCATCAATGTGTCATCACTTGAGTGTCATTTTGAGTGTCAATTTCGTAATTATACTGATGATTGACAAGATTTTATTTTTATAATTTTTTATAGTTATACGACTTGGAATGGACCAAAAGTTACGTTGATTATTGTCGTTGTTATTTTCGAATTGCAACTACCTAAATACATATGTCCACCGTCACGTGGAGGCGTTTAACAGCAATAAATCTAGCATACTATGTAACTTTTACAAACTGTTGATGTGCTCATAAAGTATTTTCCCCGACCTGTTTGTTATCAAATTTTATTGCTCAAATCATTGTCAATGACACTTTGACACTTTGAACCGAATTAAATGACATATAATGTTTAGATTACATCTTGACGTTTCACTGACCAAATGATGATGATCAAAGGTTTGTGACATGTTTGCACTTTGATGGTCATTGAATGCATATATAATGCAGAAAGGAACAATCCCTGCACTGCACAGGCAATTACAAGTTTATCCAATTTACAAAGAAAATGTCTTCTAACCAAACGCAGTCAAAATCAGTTCAAATGGAACCAATCGATGCGGAAAGTGGTCCAGTGAAACCTGGAACCACCAAAACTGGTATCTACCTATTGATTGTTTGATACTCGTTTGGAGTATCGATGATTGTATCATTTGTGCACAGGTCTTCAAACTCGACATGCAATTCTATTTCTCTGTATGATGATCAATGGCATATCGTACTCGATGCGAACCAGCCTGAACTTGACCATTGTGGCGATGGTTAAAGAAGACGAGAATGTGCCTTCTTCCGAGACTTGTTTAGATCAGTCTAACGCTTCCTTGATTGGACAATTTTCGTGGAAATATGATCAACAAGTAAATTCATTTTATTTAATTTCTTTTAATTTAGATATTTTTATACTTTCCCATACATAGGAGCAACTGCCGAATGAAGACTTTAATTGGTCTGAATCGTTGCAAGGCACAATTATCGGCGCATTCTACTACGGTTACATCATTACCATGGCATTTGGTGGCCAGTTGGCCGATCTGGTTGGCACTAAGAAGCTCATTTCACTGGCTATTTTAGTGAGCAGTCTGTGCACTCTGGTCATACCTGTAAGTGCATATCTGCATCCGTATCTGGTGGTGGCAGTTCGAGTGTTGACCGGCATGTCCCAAGGTGTCATCACACCTGCACTGTACACAATCATTCCTCGATGGATGCCAAACAGTGAAATGGGAGTTGCCTTCGGACTGGTTCATGCATTTGGCAATGTGGGCTCAGTGGTGACCATGCCAATCTGTGCCTACCTTTCCGAGTATGGCTTCGCTGGTGGATGGCCTTCAGTGTTCTATTGCTTTGGTGCGGTTGGACTGCTCGCTCTGGTGCCTTGGTTCTACTTTGTTCACAATTCTCCAGATGTTCATCCGAGAATTAGTGCACACGAACTAGACTACATCAAGTCGAACCAATCGATTACTACAGTTTCGCAAGAACATAAAAAGTCTTCTGTTCCGTGGAAATCGATACTAACAAGTCCCAAAATATGGACAATCTCTGTGACACGATTCTGTGGGGCCTGGGGCAATTTGTTTCTCATGTCAAAGTTGCCTGCTTACCTGAAAACAATACTGCACATGCCCATCACTTATGTAAGTGGAGTTTCACATATTTCTTACTTTAATTGCCCTCTCCCTCAGAACGGTTATGTGAACGCATCAATCTACATTGCTTTTGGCAGTTCGTTGCTGATCTGGGGTTATGTGTCCGATTTGGTTGACCGCCGACAACTCTTCTCTCGCACTGTGCAACGCAAATTGTTCCAGTCACTTGCTCTGTTTGGTGGTGCATTCTTCCTGGGCATAATTCCACTTGTCGAGTGCAATGTGATTGCCATTATTGTTTTGCTCAATCTATCGATGATCACACTTGGACTCACTGCCGGTGGGGAAAGCTTAATTGTGGTGGATGTGGCACCTGATTATGCTGGATCGGTCTATGGTATCACCAATGCGGTGGCCAGTCTGCCCGGAATATTGGCACCTCTTTTTGTTGGTGTTCTACTGGATCAGTCGACATCGGAAAATCACATGAAACAATGGAATACTCTATTTTGGGTTGGCAGTGGCATTTACGCTTTCGGGGCATTTCTCTTTATCGTTGGTGTCAACTCGGAACCTGAAAAATGGGGCAAACGGCCACTTGAATGCGAGTCAAATGCGACTGAGTCAAAAGATTATTCTACCCGCAAATGATTGATTTATTTGTACTTTGTTGGTCATTAGTGGTCATTATTATTTATTTTTTGTGTAAATTAATTTATGTTATTTGACAACTTATATTTGCGCGGCAAAATGCCGGCACTAAATACCAAAAATCTATTTTAACATTGGAACACCATCTTGTCTAAATAGTCACTTTTCATGTTTTGCCGCAATGAAGCATTTTGTCGCTTGTTTTGAAAGTTGTATTTCCTTTTAATTGATTGAATCTCGTACCAAGCAACGAGCCAAGATGAGCCGTCGATATAATTTACGTTCAAGCACTCAGAGTGCATCAGCACCATTGCCACCACCACAACCAGCACCATCATTATCCTCAACAGCAGCTGACAAATCCAAATTGAATAAAGACTTTATTAAAGTTGTCGATTCTTCGTCGAAAAAATCAAGTGCCAATCTTCCCGCATCTAGAACAATTCCTACAAATGGTAAGTTTGGTAAATTCATTAATAAACAGAATTAATAACATTATTGTTTTTCAGAAACGAGTACTAATTCAACGGTCCGTTTATTGGCACCTCTTTCATCAATAACTTCGAAAACATCTGACTACCCTAAATTGACCAATCATAAACATTCGGCATTAAGATTGATTCCTACAAACAGTAAGTTTTGTAAATTCATTGATGAGTATAATTAATAACATTGTCGCTATTTACAGGTACGAATTTTAACTCAACTGTTCGTTTTTTAGCACCACTTTCATCATTTTCATCGAATACAACTGACCATTCCAAATTGATCAAAGTTGTCGATTCTTCGTCAAAAAAATCTTTTGTCAATCATCCCCTCGCTTCTAGAGCAATTCCTAAGAACGGCAAGTTTTGTAAATTCATTGATGAGTATAATTAATAACATTGTCGTTATTTACAGGTACGAATTTTAACTCAACTGTTCGTTTTTTAGCACCACTTTCATCATTTTCATCGAATACAACTGACCATTCCAAATTGATCAAAGTTGTCGATTCTTCGTCAAAAAAATCTTTTGTTAATCATCCCCTCGCTTCTAGAGCAATTCCTAAGAACGGCAAGTTTTGTAAATTCGTTGTTGATGAGTACAACTAATAACATAATCTTTTCACAGGAACGAATGTTACTTCAAAGGTTCGTTTATTGACACCACTTTCATCATTATCGTCAAAGCCGATTGTGCTGGTGAACAAGAATGACATTCACAATGAACACAACTACAAGAATCGTAAGATCAGCACCACTTCAACAGTGATGAGGCCACTTTGTATTGCTACAAACAGTGAACAAAAGCCTAACACTTTGAAATTTAGGCAATCAGTTTCAATATTTAAGCCATCATCACAATATGGGACAAACACGAACCAATCAGGAGTGAAGGCTGGACAGGGAAAATTTCTGCTAACCAAAATAAATAACCAAAGTATTGTTAACTCATTAACAGTCCCAAACAAGTCTCAACAACAAATTCCCAAGATTACCTCAGTAGGGAACAAACAATTAAGTCCTATTAAATCGCAAACTGAACCAAAGTATACTATCAAAATGATTCCTAAGCTAACTGCCGAAGATATTGGCCGAGAAGTTGCTCGTGCCATCAACGCCGGACTCAAACGAAAATATCCAAAAGGATGGAGCGATATACTCGCTGAAGACGGCCATTTTGGTTCGAGACAAATCAAGAAAACAAAACGATCGTCTTTTTAGCATTTTATTCACTAATTTTATTAATATATTATATAATTTTCGAATTTATTGCATTTATTCGACGTTTGTTTTGAACATTTTTACGTCCATAAACTCATTCGAAGTGTTTGTTCATGTGAATGTTTTTCGATTTAGTTGTGGCGATTCTTCTGGTGGCCTCAATGAACTTTCATCCAATCGAGAGCATCATCAAGGGATCGTCTGTGGAAGAGAATGCATTTCGTTTTATGGTTGCAATTCTGGGAGAAGACAATCTACTCTGTGGTGGAGTAGTTCTCACTAAATACTTTGTTCTCACCGCTTGTCGTTGTTTGTAAGTTTTTTAATAATTCAAGTTATCATTTATGTTGACTGACTATTTGTTCACTTTCAGAACATTTCATGGACAACCATTGGAGAGCACAGGTGCGATCGTTTATGCTGGTCATGTGATGATTGATGAAATCGATGATATATTCGTGCATTCCATTGAAAAGGTATTTCGCTTGTGATCAATTTGTCTTTGCTAATGTACATTTGCAGACAACTTGTCACAAGGAGTTCAACAATGCCACCCACGAGAACGACATTGGAGTGATCGAGTTGAGCAGTCCTATTTTGTTTGAATTGTCCGGCTTTGTGTTCCATCCCATCGACCAGGCATGTCTCCCATTGAGTACGGTCAAGTACCAAGCGAACAAGTGCATCACCCTGGGCTGGGGTATGACCGAGACAGGCATTCAATCGATTCAACTGCAACAGGCAAATGTGTCCATTCAAGGTGATTCTGTCTGTGCAAAGTATAATGAAGAGTACCGAAGTGAATCGATGATTTGTGCTGGCGGACAGAGTGATGCAAAAGGTTCCAATTATGGAGATAGTGGCGGTCCGTTGGCTTGTCCCTTTGAAGAGAAGCAAAAACAATCGTGGTACACCATTCAAGGTATTGCTTTTATGGGACAGGATGGAGCGGCCAATAAGAAGGAATACATGCCTGGCTATTATACCAAGGTTGAGGCATATGCCAAGTGGTTGACTAAAGTTGTCAATAAATGATTTAGTTGTTCAATTTGGAACTTTTGGTACTATAAAATGCTGCTGTTTGATGATTGTTTGCAAGTATTGTGTTATAGAAGATTTGCTCTCTCATAATTTTCAAGTGTGCGACAATGCTTACAACTGCTAGCTCAATGGAACCGTCGATTTTTCGCATCAACGAAAATTACAACGTTTCGAACAAGTCTTTGAAGAGACGAAGATCGGAATCGATTTCAAAATGTAACAAGAAGATCAAAATTGAAGATTTCCCAAGCTACCACTCCAAGCCACCTGGCAAGTTTGTTTGCAGTTTTGGATGTGGCAAGCACTTCGATGCAAAGTCAACTCAAAAGCTTCATGAGCTTCGAGAGATCTCCAAACCTTATCGATGTCGATGGAGCGACTGTGCCTATGCCAACACTGACCAATCGAGCACCATTTGGCACATTAAAAGTTTCCACTTGGACTACTTCAGCCAAGAAGGACAAGAACACCTACCATATCAACAAGTAGACCCTCGATTATTTCTAAAAGTGCTCAAGAAAATTAACATTTCACAATTTGCAAATGATATTAGCAAATAAATGTTCTGTTAATTTGTTAGTCAATTTGGAACTGTCAATGTTTGTGGAACTTTTGCTTTTATATTGTTTTAGAAAATGATTGCGCATTTGTAGTTTCACATGTTTCTGATTGACAAGGCTGTAAGCTATTAATCCCAGTGCAATGGAGCCATCGATTGTACATTCGATTTTGACCGGATTTTTTGAAGTCAAAAAAGTGGAGGTGAAGCAACGATTGCAGTTCGAGATGGACCGAGTGGTGGAAGACCTGTTTGGCCAGTTGGAGGAACAAGTCAAGCAGTTTCTTCCCAAGTTTAATGAAGACAATTCCAAGTCGGTCATTTCTCAACCTGCGATCATCCCAGTCAAAGCACATTTAAATCAAAAGTGTCTTCCTTTCCAAGGCACCTCAGCAAGCAAACAGCCAACAGAGTCAATTGAAGTCAGGGCTTCCAAGAAGTGCAATCCTAAAATGGTCAAAGACAGTGCGACCGAAAAGAATTGCACGAATATTAAGCAACAAATGTCGAACAGTCTACTAAAGAAGCAGAAAGCCAATTTAGGTGCCATTAAGTTGGAAAGTTTAGAAGATAATTCAGAGACTTCTAAAGGCATTGTCACTAGTGGCGCCATCAAGGAGAGCGACTTTTGCGTCAACCAGATTGTTTCGAAAGCTTTCAATTCGGAACATCAACCCGAGAACGTTTCAATCCTCGCACTTGAAGATCAAATGTCTCTTCCAACGAAACTTTCATCAGGAAAATTCTACGCAGTCAAGTCTGGGCCGCTGTCCACTTGTAAATCTCGCAAGCGCACCTCGTCTTCAGCTAGCAAACCACCAGAAATAGTGCAAAACAAATCAAGCACAATCAAGGTTGGCCATTATTTGACTGAGAACAATTGTTCAAGTGTAAATTCGATTCTTGAACAGAAAACTTCAAAGAATTGCATTAGTCCTGGAAAGATATTACAAAGCGGCAACAATAAGTCAATTAAATCTGAAAGTTTTGTTCAACAAGCTAATTCTGGCTCACGTAATGCTGATGAGAGTGGCAATGCTAACAAGATTATTATTTCGAGTAAACCTGGGAAGAGACAGATATCTGCATCGGCTGGTCGTAACAGCATCAAGAAGGCCAAAACTTCAGGAGATTCACAGAAGCCACCTGGCGAATTAGTATGCAGTGCTGAAGGTTGTGGCAAGCGATTTGATAAAAAGTTTAATCTCAAACGTCACGAACTAATTCACGAGAACACCAAACCTTACCGCTGTCGATGGAGTAATTGTTCGTATGCCAGTTCGAACGAGTCCAACACAATTCGGCACATTCAAAGCGTTCACTTGAATCACAAGTCCAGCCAAGGAGGTGTCGGACAAGATCAAGCAGTCCCTCAAGTAGACCCAAAATTGTACTTAGAAGTGGACCATAAAGTGCTCAAGTAAATTTCAATAAAAGCTTTGGTAATTTTCGCAAATGATTTTTGTTGTTGTAAACTATTCAAACCGAAAAGAGATTAGTTATAACTAACCTTAAAGTTTAAGGCTTAAACAATTGCCTATTAGTTGCTTTTGGTCGTTAATAGCATAATTCACTTGCATGCATAGCCTCAACAAATGTAATTTCCTCTTCAATATATAACGTCAGTAAACAAGCCAAATTAAAAAAGCTAATACTGTGGGTATTGTAATGTAATGTTTTTGTGCTTTATGCTTAACCAGATTTATATAACGTCAGTAAGGGGAATTATTTGATTAATAAATAGTCAAAAGTTCGATTAAATGAGCAATTCAATTCGGCAAAAGATTTTTCGATTGTAGAAGTCGAATGTTCCAATGTAACAATAAACGATTGATTTGCAAAATTCGAACATTAACTACCAAATAAAATCAATTGACAATACTTTCGGGTTAGACGTTTCACAAGTTTGCATTTGACAAATCAAGTGTGTGACAATGCTGTCAGCCATTAATTCTGGTGCAATGGAGCCATCGATTGTGCACTCGATTGTGGATGGATTCTTCGAAGTGAAAAAGGTGGAGGTGAAGCAACGATTGCAATTCGAGATGGACAGAGTGGTGGACGACCTGTTTGGAGAGTTGATGGGACAAGTCAAACAGTTGCTTCTTCCTAATGCTCAAGCAAAGGTTGCCAAACAGGAGAGCTTTAAATCGGTCATTGCTGAACATTCATCTGTTGGCCTGCCCATCGCATCCACTCGAGTATCTGTTCAGCGAAAGTCTCCTCCAAAGCAAGACAAACCAAAACTTCCAAAAGCAAATGTCTACGCAGTCAAGTCTGTGCCACGTTCCACTGGTCAGACTGGCAAGATGACCTCATCTTCACCTAGCGAACCACTAGTGATGCCAACTCAGGCCGATTCAATTGAATTGAGCACCCCAAAAGTGAACACTGACTTTCCTGCCGAAAACAAATGTCCAAGTGGCAACTCAAATGATGGACAGAAAACTTTGAACTGCTTTGAAAAGAAGCTTCAAATCAAGTCCGAGTATCCTGACACAAGCAGCATTACTATTGACATGAACACTAACGATGTCATCGAGAAGAATGCTTTTGATGTCAATGAAAATGACAATAAAGCTATTTTGAACAAACCAGAGAAAAGACAGAGAACTGAATCGACTAGCAATGGCAGCAACAAAAAAGTCAAACCTGAAATTTCTCAAAGCTCTAAACTACCAGGCAAGTTTGTCTGCAGTTCGGTGGGCTGTGGCATGAGCTTCGATAAAAAGTTTAATCTCAAACGTCATGAACGGATTCATGAGAACGTCAAACCGTATCGCTGTCGATGGACTGCTTGTTCGTATGCCAGCATTAACCGATCGCACGCCATTAAGCACATTCAAAGTGTCCACTTGGCTCGTTTGTCAAAGCAAGCAGGACCAGAACAAGCAGAATCACAAGTGGACCCTAAATTGTACCTAGAAGTGGACCAGAATATGCTCAAGTAGATGAGTTGGTACATTTACAAAATTACACAAATTAAATTACAGTCATCATTTAAATATTTTAATAAAAGTCAGCAATTTTGCTATTTATTTACATACAATAAAAACGTGAATTATTTGTTGAGATATACATTTTATTAGAAAGAATCCACACCACCAGCTGGCGCCAGCTCAATCATTCTGAAACATGTACTCTCCAAGCAGATAGGCAAACAACTGAAAAAATTATAGATCAATCAAAACAAAGCAAACAAAAAAATTTACCATCGATAGAGCCAAACAGGCTGTTGTGATGAGATAAAATCGAGGAGTACGGCCCATGTTGTTGCTCAAGCAATATATCCCGAATAAGAGAGCGGTCAGGTAGATAATCACAAAGGCCACTGCCACCTGAATGCCTCGGTCCGATGGGCGATAATATGATTGCTCTTCCAGAATAAAAGCGTTCCGTGATATTCGACACGATCCACATTTGCCAGCCATCGTTGTTTGGGTGTTTGTGTGCGAACGTGCACTGAAGCACTGAAGAAAGGAAAACTTGCAAATTAAGAAGGCATGACAAAATATGTTTATTCACAATTGTTCATCAATGAGTGATTAAGAGGTGATTTGCACTTGAACATTAATTGACATAAATTTTGACAAAAGCACAAACAAACATGAGAAACACAGCGGGAAAGAGATAACGAGCGATTATATCCACCGAACTGTGGCGAGTTGTAGTTCTGAAGTGATTGTAGAGCCAAACCTTTACCACACGCCAGACACGCTCATACTTGGACTCAAATTCTTGGCTGTCATTAATGTTATTTTTGCTTGAATTGCTTGTTAGAACAATGTTTATCTCTTGTCGATAGATTTGATTGACTTCTCGCTGCTTGAGTACTTTGTGCATTTGATAGTGCGCGATCATAAATTCGAGCAGACTTGCAAACGGAAAGATGATGCAACACATGTCCCAAATGAGCAGTGCGTGCACATAGGACACGTCCAGATCGGATTGGACTTGTTGAGTGACAAGTGCCAGCAGGGCTGTGATGGACAGAGTGATACGAGATGGCGCTAAAATAGTTGGAAGCCAAAAGCCAACAAATGTGGCCACCACGATTATGGTCGAGGGAATGAAACGTTTGATCAGGTAGTGGCCAATGTTGCGCTTGAATTCAATCACACCAAACAGACACGGAAAGACAGCTGAATGGGATAAACAATAAATTAAGCAACGAAATAAATTCAAATTGTACAATACCAAATTCGAACGTCTTTTGACATTCGTCCTTGTCAATGTTGGTAATGTTAAATTCGGTCATGTCCACGTGATAGTCCACCTGGAATTTGTCCCATTGCAGCACTACAGTATTGATGTCCTCAGATGCTGTGCAACAGTAATTAATTTTGAAATACAATCCCAAGCAAACTCACTTGTGGAAATATTGAAGAAGCACTTGTGCTGGTCGAATGGAAACTTGGAAAAATCCATTTCACACGAAAGTTTCAGTGTCATCCGGGCAGTCATACAAACGGTGGTGTAATTGGTGACCGTGAAGTAGTAAGTGGGACTGAGAATATTCGAAACACCACCGGCGATTGCATTGCGAAAGTATGTGTCCGGTATCCAGAGACGATTGCGCCAGTTGTGACTGAGCTTGTACTGTGGCACAGATTCTTGGCTCGATTTGCGCACATACTGCGTCACCAGATAGTCGTTGTTTGGCTTCTGTAGCCGATGATCGGTCCAGTAGTTGTAGTAGAAAATGTCTACATCGAAAGTCTGCGTGAAGTTAGTCAATTACTTTAAAACACCACCCACGCAAAAGTGACAATTGCACAAGTCTCGTTACCTTAGCCGAGCCGGAACTAAGTTTCATGTCGAGAATCACCAGGGAAACGTTCACCTTGACCGCTTTGTTATCGATTTTGGGCGCAACATCACGATAGTAATTCGATGGCAATATTTCCATTTCAGAGTGTCGCGAAGTTTTCGGTTCAATGTTTTGCAATGGCGGTGGCATTGATGATTGCCAATCGCCACTCGTTGATTGGCCATTTAGAATGACTACAAAAGTACAGCCAACCAAAGCACGCAAAATTGATTTAGACATTTTAAATGTCACAAATTAAAATTGAAATCATAAATTAAGTAAAGCACCAACATGCACTGAAATAACATTGAGCAATTAACTTTTCGAGTCAAAGCTGATCAGCTTACTCTAATAGACTTCAGCGATCAACTGATTGTTATACTTGCACGATGAATGCCATTTGCGACTTGTCCTCAACCAGAAATGTACACAAGCGGCATAAATGGTCAATGGTAATATCAATGGTAACTCAATTCATGGAAATATAAACCGCACACTGACTCATACGAAATTTGATTTCCTACGAATTTTGTCTACCATGATAATTCACGCTCAATTCAATGCAGTAGCTGAAATTATCAATGCTTGCGTCTGTTGGTGCAAATAAACGAATTTACCTCAAAATTGAAAAGAAGCGAAAAATGTTTTTATTTAATCTAAATTTAAATTTAAATCTAAATCTAAAGTTAAATCTGTGTGCGAAACGTTCAAATATTAATTTGTTTACCTTTAATAAAAATGAGCCCAACCTGATTTACATATGTAAAGCCCAGTTGGAGTTGAGTTGAGAATTCTAGTGAAATTGAAAAAAATACAACAATAATAATTCACTGTGTGAAAACACTGGAGGGTGGTATGGTTGGTGCAAGTGGATTCAGGGGAAGTATTCTGAATTTCAATTTAATTCAAGTGCGCGTTCTATTTTTTATTTTTTTCATTTTATTTCATTTGTGACCAAAAAAGGACTTTTATGCTTCAAGTATTCCATTTTTGCTGAAGATTTGTACTCTTGGAATTTCGAAATTATATTCTCTTTAATTATTATTATATTATTTTGTTCAAAGAAAAATGTTTTGATGAATAGTTGAAATAAATGTTTGTTTAATAATAAAAATTTATTATTATTATTATTTTTTGTACGACCAACAAATTACACTTCATGACATAATAGGCCGAAAATAAATTGCACACAAGCTTTTAGTGATGAAAATTTGCAGAGCAAATTACTTGGACTCTAATGTGTGTGTTATCTAATATCCGTTGTTCTTCTTTTATTTTCTTCTTCTTTTCGTGTGATGATTAGAACCCATTAGAGCAATGCATTATGTATTAAGACAGTGTGCACTTATGTATAAATACACACAAAGTGTGCTAACAGGCTTTTAATGACACGGGCGGGCAATTATTATTCGAATTTATTTGGTGCGTTTTTCTAGACCCGAATATATATATTTGGTCCATTGCATTCTTTTACCGGGCGTTACACTAAAATAGCCGAATACAATAAATAAAAGATTAAACGTTCGTTTCTTAAATTACAATTTAGTAGTCAAGGCGGATTAAATATTTAAATGATTTCAACAATTGAAAGTCAGTGTCCAAAGTGAAATATAGTGAATGGTGAATTCAGTAGTGAACCACTAGCAGTAGTTCCAATTGGGACAAATCATTTGTAGTGGCATTGTACGGTCCAGGTTGTTGTTATTTTGTTGTTGTTTGGTGAGCGCCATTCATTTCCGTGTTCAGTCACAAAATTCAGCCAATTCGTATTTCTTTCTAAATTTAGTGTATACTTTCTGAAGTTCTTCTTGGTGTTCTCGTTTTTTTTCATGAAAGTGAAATAAATTGATTTCTTCTTTAATCCTCACTTTGCGTGTTTGCAAGTTTGGCGCAAGTGTGTCCTTGTGTATGTGTGAGTGTGTTTGTTTGTGTGAATTCACGCAAGATTGTTCCATTAATTTTCACTCACTGTGAATTCATGAAAGTGAATGTGTCCATGTGCCTGTATGTACTTTTATGTTTACTTTTTCTCTCGAGTAGTTTGTCTGTTCGTCAAGTGAAATAATGTGTCTGTATACAAGTTGGGCAAACAGCAAAAACAACAACAACAACTAACAGCAGCAGCCACAAACTGTAAAATGCAACCAAATTGATATTTTCTATCAAGATTTGCACACTCACACATTCACATTCACACGTTCATGTAAAGTTATAATCTTCTTAGTATTGCCTTAATAATAAAACGTATTTCCATTCTCGTACAAAAGTATAAAGTACACTTTCATTTTGGTGTCACTCGAATTCGGGTGCAATTTCCGTTTTGGGTTTTCGTGGACATTGTAATGCTACACATAGTAATGAAACCCAATATTATCGTAATGTGTTCATTCATATATATATTGTATTACAAGCAATTTTGAATGTGGCCATTTGGAATTACAAACCATAAATAGGCAAATTGCATCTCCATCTCACAAATGTAAGTTTAATTCTATTTTGAATATTTTAAAACAAATAACTTTGAATTAATCATTTAAGTAGAATTAATTAAAGCACGAATTAAATTAATGTTTGTTTGTTTGTTTCTGTTGTTTCGTGTTTTGTGAATGTCAAAATGGACAAAACCTAACGATAATTACTTCCTGTACATGTTTGTCATTAACCCTCATATTCGTTCATTGACGTCATAATTAAATGTGGTCGAGGGTAAATTGAAATGTTTGTTTTACTGCTTGACTTTCGGGCTTTAATGTCTAGTAATTATGTCCAGATGGCAATAAAGAAAACTCACTTTCATGGTTTAGTTTAGCGACTAAAGTTCAGGTCACGAAATTTTCATTTTTACTTCTTCAACAAAATACCTAAAATGCACTTTTTCCAAGTATTTTAATTAAGTCGTCCATCCATATTCTAATGGCACAACATTAATGGAACGCGTTTGGAATATTCCAAAGATATGGAAAAATTAAGCAAAGTAACGAACTTTCTTATTTTCTCCCGTAAAAAGTAAGTCGAGAATATTCGGGAAAATTCCTATAATTTGAATACTAGGAAATTGCTTGGTCGATTTATCCATAGCTTATCAATATTTGATCATTTAATATGGTAAAATATTAATCGCCATATCTGGGACAAATGCAAGATTGGTGAATGCATGCCCAGCAAAGATAATTGAAAAATGTTTTTAATAAAAACAATACAAAAAGTTAATTAAAAACCTTCATTTCGTAATATGTTGCCTAGGCACAATATATGTGTTTAATAAAGTCATGCAATTTTCAATGAATTAATTTAAATTCAAATATATCTAAACCTAAATTAATGAAAAATTAATTAAACAAAAGAGTCGACCTTTTCAGAATTGCATTGAAATTCGGAACACAAAAAATAAACCCCTTTTTGCCTCTTATTTAAGCTTTCAAATAAATTAAACAAATTAAATTAATTAAATTCTGTTGTTTGTCGTTGTTTCTATTTTATTGACAAGAACAGCACAAAAATAAAGTCACAAAATGCCAACAAAAAATAATTCGAATCCCCCAACCAACGATTCAACGATTAATTCCCATTGCAAACAGAATTTGAAAGAAGCTTTAAATGCATAGAAATAGCTCTAATCTCCTAAACTTTTATTTTAAATTCTGCATTATCCAAATTCATGGAAGAGCACTCGATTATGACATGTTAAATATATTAAACTAAACTTTTGTGTTTCCAAAAAGTGCTTTTTGTGCTATATTTATCCTTTTATATCCTTTTCCATCATACAAAACTTCAAAATTCTTCCATTTTGTTGATTATTCACAAATTTGAAGTATACACGAACACACGAATACAAAACAAAGCTCTTCAAGAATATTGTCCAGAGTTGAATGTTGTGTGCCTTCACTTTTTTCTAGCAACCAGAAAGAATGCAATTTATTCACTTTAAACGAGCACTAAAAAAGGTCCAACTTTGTATGCCATACTTCGAGCACGGTCAACACACACAGGTTCATTGTGAACCTAAATGAATAGAACGAATTCTTATGCGTCAACAACTCTTTTCAGAATATTCTTTTCAGAATTAGTTTTATTAATAATTCAGATATTTCTTTTTTGTTCTTGAAAATTTTCTTTTGTAGTAGTTTTAATTTGAATTTGATATATAATTAATTTGCCAAGTAGAATTTACAAATTTAAATATGAATTAATTTTGAATTCAAATGAAAATGAAAGAATCAAAATAAATATTGATTTTCAAATTTCAAAGTTTAAAAAGCTATGCAGAGAAGCTAACATTTTTGTAATTCCGAAAATCATCATTAAAATTTTATTATTTCATTCAAAATGTTTTAAGTTTTTAATTTATTTATAAACGAGCCGGACAGAAGCTCATTCTTAAGAATTTTACAAAGGCGAATTCCACAATCCTTGTTCGTGAAGAAAATTTACTTCTCCTGCTTCTGCTGCTCTCGGTAAACACAAAGTCAAAAGTCATTTTCTCTAGAATTTATTAATGGCTAAATTGGGGAAATTCCGGTTCGGGTGTAATGTGAAAAAGAGAATGTCATAGAAGGACTTTTAATAAAGTTTTAAAATAAAGTCATAAATTTATAAATGGTTTCTAACAAGAGAAAAACATAATTCAAGAAGTAACATTTTACATTTTGTATAGATTGACTTGTAATTGCAATTCGACGAAAGCAAATTGCTCAATTAAAGCTAAATCTATTTGTACCTGTTTCATATTAGAATTCTGCTCTTAACTTGAAAATATTAAATTTACTTTCAAAAACTCATAAATAATATCTTTTCCTATGCACAAATTGCAAAACAAATTCATATTTTCATGAGGCAAATAAATTATTCATTAAATAAAGAATCATAGAATAGAAAATATTATTAGAATATTCAATGAATACAATGATTTGTCTTTATCTCAAGTTATATATTCTAATGCTAAGACTAAAGAAGATAGCCGAATGCACTTTTGTAGTGCATATATTTTTAGATTACAGAAAATAATGTCGATAAAAAGAATATTTTGTTATCATTATTATTATTATTGAAGAAATGAAATCTAAATTAGATTTAAGAGAACAAGTGCATTCTTGTGTTATGCCAAATTGTAAATCGAGATGTCAATTGCAGAATGAGAGAGCAAAATGAATGAATTTAATGCAATTGGAAATGTGTTCAAATATGTAACATTATGCAGATGTATTTTGGAGGGGGAGTGGGTGCAAATAAAGTTTCATTTATATTTATCACGTGCATTCGATGTCTCAAATAACCTAAATTTATGAGTCCATCTGCGCTTGATGTTTGTAATATACAAATGTGAACAAATAATTTTATTACCAACCGTGTTCTCAATTTACCAAAAATCCACAATTCGACCATCAACTGACAAAATCATGAATCGCATTAAATGAATTTGCAAACCACAACAACAATATTTAATTCAAACAGAATTTCTGCTTTTAAATGATATATAAAACAATTCAATTAAAACAAAATTGAATTAGAAAACAATGAAATTATTTATCTAATGTCAACAATTCGTTTAATCATTTTTCTCGTTAAAATGACACACAAAAACAAGGAAGCCAATGACAAGCAGAGAAGGAAGTCGATGAAAAACAAGTTCTCTAGCGATAATTAGTGCTCACCTTCATCATCATTAACCTCACTGCTCATTGACGTCACGCGCTTGTTTGCTCGATCAACTTAATAATGACTTTTCTATTACACACAATACTGGAATGATCGTGTGTGCTTTTCGTGATCATGTACAGAACAAATAATTGATTTTTATTGCCTTTTTAAAGTTACTAACATTTCATTTTAAAAAGTCATTTAAAAAGTCATAGGTGGGTAGTTTTAATTTCCTACTGGCACATTTTCGCATAAATAATTAATATTTTAATTAAATTACTTGATTTACAATGGGAATTGAATAATTAATAATTTGCAAATAATAGCGCAGATGTGGTGCGATGCCCCGGCAGGCACATTCATAAACAAAGCGGGTTTTAAAATAATTAGTTTAGTTTTACTAATTTAATAAATTATATATTATTTATTAATAATCAAATTTGGTTCGTGAATCCCTCGCCAGAAGTCCCAGTTGTGTCTTTAAAGTAAATCTTTATTGATTATATAGAATGAGTGAGCGAAATGCTACTAGCATCAAGAAATGGACAAGGTAGAGGTTTGTCTCAATGTTGTCTCTTCTCATACAGACATACACACCAACATTGTTTTGTGCTATACTCGAGATGAAACATGTTGGTTCACTCATATTCTCAGTCTGCAGTCTGTTCTCGGTTGTGTGCTCCATCAGATTACAGATGTGATTTGATCTTAACGCGCGCAAGTGTTTTCACACTCGTCACGTCTTATTCACTTTGTTGCATTCGCACACATTACTTTCTCCATTAATCTTAACAATATTATTTTTGTTCACTGTGTGTTCCGAATTGTTGACACATTCTTTGATTCCATCGATTCGTGACACATTTATGTTTGTTTGTGAATCTGTTTTTATTTTTTTTCTCTTAAGTTTGTGATTGCGACAAAATTGACATCGAACATTCGAGTCATTCATTCATTCGGACAAAGCAAAAATAAACCAAAATAAACTTTAATAATAACAATAAAACGTTGGCCATAAATTGATATTTTCCCCATCAAGCAAGATTTATATATTCCATCCGAGTTGGTTTCGTATTTGATAATCTTCTTATTCGTATTTTAAAGTGCACACACACTCACTCGCATTATCGTTTCATTCAACTTTCAACCCATTTCACTAACTCTCTCACTCTCCCACTCCCTCGTTTATTCTTTCGTTCATTCCGCCTGGATTGCCCGGATGCAGTAATGCACAAGATTATGTTATAAATTATTAAAATAAATATATTTGTGTATGTACAGTGCTCCAGTACATACAAAGCTCTATACAATATATTCCATTCTTTATTCGTCTTCGAGTCTTCTCGTCTTTTGTATTCTGTCTGTGTGTGCAGTACTGTACGTCTGTAAAACCTCAAATTTTCCATCCATTTATTTATTATCTTCAAAGCATTTGATCAACACACACACGCACTAAACAGCAACAACAGCAGCAACAACAGCAGAAACAGCACACGACGTCGACAATATTGTCCACAAATTGAATGTATGTAATTTATATAAAAAGCAATGGGAAAATAAATTATTCACTGTGTGAATGAGTGAGAGTGAGAGACGAGGCACTAAATTATTATTATTATCAGAGTAGTAATTCTTCAATAATATTCTAATATTCTTTAAGCTGTGCCAGATCAGACCAAACACACAGAGAGGACGAATGAATGAATAATTTTCATGCATCAATTATTCCATGGACCCCATTGTCAGTGGAAGGCTCTTTTGTGTGTTGGCTTTAATATACGTTTTATTAGGATTTTAAAATTTTATTGAGTTAAATCCTTTTGTGGATGATGATGATGCACACTGAATTATGCAGCTTATGTAAATTAAATTTAAGTTGATTAAATATTAAAATTCTATATTAATTTGCCCAAATAATGAATGAATGAATGCATTTATGAGTCAAATATGAATTTATGCATAAATGCAGAATTATATTAAAAAGCATAATAAATTGTTTCATATTGAATAACACACCAAAACACAAGTGACACCCCATCCACTTAGAGCAATCACTTGAGACACACATTTACATTCTGTGCACACATTTATTAATACATGCCTTTGGGCCTTTGCTCTACATTCTTTTTTGCATGTTTACGAGAGAATATGTCACTTTAGTTTAATGAACATAATAATTCCACCGAAAGTCAATAGACATTTTAATTAATACAAAAATACAGTTTTAAATCAATGCAGTGAAGCCCTCATTTGTGCCCAAAGTGCTAAGTGTTGGTTTAAGTAGTTTATTAAGATAAAAGGTCCCCGCAAATGTGAACACCCCATCTGGTCTTGTCACATGCACATTTATAATAAATTCATACTCCTGAGGCAGCAGCATCGTGTCTTAATGGATGTGTGGCAAATTCCATATAACTCGTATATCTCTCTTTCTCATAGTTGGTTATCTCGTACATTAACTTTGACAAAGTAATTGACTTGAATTCATATTATTCCCAATTACGTCCAGTAATGGCAAGAGTGCAGTGTCGGCGTGTTATAGATTAAGAAAATTCCACCCAAAAGCTTGGATAAATAATATGTTAAGGGTATATCATTTTAGCTTCCAGGAAAATTTTATTCAAATAATTTTTGCTCCAAGTACAAAACAAACAACATTTGTAAAACCCTAAATTAAATCTCGATTGTGTCCTTTGAATTTTAAAATACATTTTGTCTATTTCAAATTGTATTAAAACAAAGAAATCTCCAATCTAAACCACACCAAAAAATAACAAATTTATTAGCAACACACAGAAAGAGTGGAAAGCAAAATCTCCGTTACAATAAATTTGATTTGAGAACACATAAATTTATTTTGATTGCAAGATTAAATTGTGTAAACCGAATATATTCTGCAATTGAAACTTTGCCAAAAGGGGCAAGTCGTGTGTCTGTCCACCAAAGAGGAATAAGCAACAGCAAAAAATTTAATATAAAATTTTCGTGCAAATATAACCAAATTTAATAATAATAATACTAATAACATAAACTAGGCCTAGGAAAATCAAGGCAAGCCAAACCGCCTGCACTTGATGTTCGGTACAGATGTTCGATACAGCAGCACAATTTTGTAAACACAAATACAAAATTCGAGTACATCCAGCATTTTATAACCAATCGGAAATGGGTTCAATAACACAATTTTGGCTTATTCAATTTATTATTGTGCTGCCAGCGGAAAATAACTACACTCAAATGCATTTTTAGTAGTAGAATATAATTCTTTTTTTGCCAATGCCAAAGTGTATCGGCCAAATTCATAAATTCGATTATTATTAAATCTGGTACTTTTCAATATATTAAAATAAGAATGAATTTTGAATTTATATTATTTGAAAATAAGAATATTTTTTATTTGAAACTGACCTTTATCGAGTAGCATAGATTGTTAGCATTCTACTTCTACTTCAATTTAAATCTAAAAATAGTGAATTGTATTTTTAAAATATCTAAAAATCGTGACCAAAAAGGTATAACTTTTAATGGGCAAGTTTGTGTCATAAAAGTGAAAGTACAATATCACTTGAATCAGCAAAACTGAACTTATTCTTGCAAATTCATCAAAAATGTCATAATAAAGTTGTATCCACAGTTATTATTAAAGCTAATAAAGATCGTTAAAAGTCAAAGTAAATCAATTTTAATTATCGAGCAAATGAACACAAATGTTGAATCGAAAAAAAAAATGAGAAAAGTCCTATAAGTTGTAATTAATTAGCGAAAATTCTGTGTAAAAAGCAAAAGAATGTAATGTCATTTTGGAAATAAGAAATAAGAAAGAAACATTAACAAGCTTTTAGCGACAAAGTGTATTATGAATAATAAGTTTATACATTTAAGGATGGCAAAATGTGTGTGGCTTCTGAACTAATGGACGGCAATAAATTTGACCAATGAAATGTCCTCAGACCAATTAATTAGCTCAAATGATTTAATTCATTATTAATTCGTTCTCGTTTATCATTTGAACGTTATTTTGGTGAAAAGTATTTTGAAAATTTGCTTTTAAATCTAACAATTATTTATTTATTTATTTTAAAATTTAAAATTATTTTGTATTTCTCTTTTTTCAGACCTACATATAAATACAACAGCAACAACCGAATCGTGATTAATGATTTTGTTGAAAGTTAAGAAATCAACCGACAGAATGAGAACTAACTAACTAACCTTTGAACCCCATTTGAAAGAAGAAGAAGAACAATTAATCATAATCAAAGTGAAAATTAATGACACGAGCTCGAGTTTGAAAAATAACAAAATAAAATTATTTATTAGTACAAAAGTAAAAGGAGAGTGAGCCAAAATGTGCACAAAAACAACAACAGGAGCATCATCAATTATTTATAATGACACTTTAAAGCAGTGCAATCATTACCGAATTGGCAATGCACTAATGTTTGGCCAACTGTGTGTTCGCAATAGACTCAAGTATGCACTGTTGGCCACTTTCCTACTGACCGCTCTACTCACACCATTGGTCAGCTGCTCACCCAAATCGTCCCCATCATCGCCAGCATCATCATCGTCCACTTCTCATCACACCAACAGTAAATATGATCACACCAAATCAACAAATCATCATAAATCGTATTCAAGTCGATCGAATTCCAACATCACTTCAACCACAACCGACATCAACAACAACAACCAATCAAACAATATCTCATTGCCAACCATCGATGGTAAGTTCAAATAATCTATTTAATAATCATCTATTTAGTCCAAATTATTATTATTAGAAATACTCATACAAAATTAATTTAAAGCCCGAGAAAAATGCAATCCCCTAAAGTAAAATACAAAGTACAATTGAAGCAATATCGTTCAGATCTGAATCAATCTCATAAATCAAAGCTCCCGTTTGCTATCGAGCACATAAAATTTAGTTGCCTCACAGTATCGCAATGTAATAAATAATTATTAGGTTCATAAAAATTCAATACACTTGTGAATCACACAGACACACAGTTGCAATGAATGAAATGGATGGAAGATTTTTTCTCGAGGCTGCAGAGAGGAAAAAAAGAAAAAGAAAAACCTTTGTGACCAACACATAAATATCGACTCGAGAGAATCGATAAAAAAAGAACAAAAACATAATAAAAAGAATAAAACAATTTTGCTTCATTGAAGCTGACCATTGGTGACCAAACCTTTAGGGAGAGAGAAAGTGAGTCACATGCGTGTGGAAATATTTGCAGATTAATATAAAGTAAAATATAGTAACATTGTATTTAAGAAATTTGAACGACCAGATTTAATTAGGATTTACTAAAAATATCTAAAACGAAATACGAATCACATATGAAAAATAATGAATAAATACCATAATATCATATAATTTCAAGCTGTAATTTTAAATAACAAATTTCATTAATTATAATCCTGGGCACGTAAAAATTCCTGGATGTATGGAATTTGCTTTGATACATTTGCATTTTAATGATGAATCGATTCACAAACACATACGAATTTGTATTTTCCCACAGGAGAATTAATGAATCCGTGGGTTAATATTTTTTTGCTGGCTCAAGTGGTTCAAGTTATTTTTGTATTATACACCAAAAATAAATACATTTTCAGACACGAACCAAATATAATAAAATGTTTGAATAAACCTAATGATATTAATGAGAGTGAGGTAAAGTAATTACACATAATTAGAGTAGATAGAGTAATTAAAAATGAGACATCAAAACAGACATTGAGGCAAAATAAATGAACGAATGAATCGAGTGAGCGCTTCAAGTGGCATTTGACCGAGTGTTTGTGTTTGTGTAGTATTTTCACAATAAAATAATGAATAAATTAAAGCTCATTGAATTGAATGACTAGAATTTTAATAAGTTTGAAGGCTTTGCGGAATTTGAAATCAACTTTGCTGTGTTACTGTGCTCACAGTCTGCCCTAGAACAAAGGATGACAAATGAACAATGAGCGCACAACTTTGCGTCAAACATATAATAAATTATTTTCGCCACCACTTTTGAGAAGAGTGAGAGAGCGTTAATCTGTCACACAAACTTTTTTGTTCGAGAAATTTTGAATTACTACTCCGTACCAAAAAAAAGGCAGTAAGCCTTAGTGTTCGGGAGTATAGTAGAATTTACAAAAATGTTTGACATTTTGACAAGTTGTCATTTAATATAATTTTACTGCATTCTGTATATATGTGTGTGTTGTGTGTTTGAAGAAGTAAATTAAAATAAAGTGCAAATGAGCAAATGAATTTGAGGGGGTTTTGCTTTATTAGAACCGAAAAATACCCATTTTGTGCCATTTCGAAAATAATGGTGAGTGAAAATAAAAAATGACAACAAATTGAATTTTGATTTGACAAACTCGAAAGCGAGCGTGTGATTGTGTGTTCAAAATTGAAACAGAAGGAGAGAGCAGAAAGGCAGAAGAATTGCTAAATTCCATAAAATTGACACTTGAGAAAAAATAATAATCAAACATACTTTTGTTCTTACTGTTATACTATTGGCGCAACAATATTGGAAAAATTATATTATTAAAAATATAATATAAATTGACATTTAAAAACGATGATCATAACCTTTGTGTGTGTGTATGATGAAATAGTGCCATGGTACATGGCAATGATTGAAAGCCTAGGCAGAAAGAACAAAAGTAAATATACACACAGAGAGAGACTAAAAGCCAAGTGCTTGAAGGCCTCTTGTACCAGCATGCACAGCACACAGAAGCAAAGAGAAGAAGTTAAGTTGAGCTGAATGGATGAAATGAATCGAAAGAAGAATCGCTTGCAATTGGAATTGAGGGGTAGGCACAGGCAGTATACGAAGCAGCAGCAGCAATTTCAATAGAATTGGGACACTGCAATCGATGATGCAGCAACAACGAGTGCAAATGCACAAGTTTTATTGAAAAGAATATCGACGACGACGACGACGACCAACACACAGACACAGACTAAACACAGTCAAGTCAAACAAGTATAAACCAGCGCTAGCTCTCTAAAGATAGAGAGAATGAAAGAAAGCAAAAAAGGACATTCGACTGAACAAGAATCGAAAGATAATGAAAAACTAATATATAAAGAAAATAGCAAATATACATTTACAGAGTGGCACTGAACGGGACACTTGTTTCAACACAGTACAAGTGTGCCCAATGCTGTTTAGACAAATTCTGTACACAAAAACCACGAAAGCGAGAGAGAAATGAGCAGTGAAGTGATGAAGTAAATAATAAACTCAATTGGGGGGTAGAGACTCACCATGAGATCACTCAAGTGAGCCACAGAAGCTAATAAAGCACAAGAGAAAGTATGAGACATGATGATGATGACATTGACAGTTGGAGGTCAACTCAATCATCAATTGAATGATCGATTCTAAAATAGATTTTCCATCAATTAGTTTGCAGTGTAACAAACAAACAAACAACATTATGACCCATGACAATTGCAGAGAATCTGAAAAATAAATCAAAATTAAATTATTTTCTAAATATTTTATTCAATTGTGAAATTGAAATCAATAAAGCCATTTCAGATTTTTCTTTCTTGCAATTCGATTTTGGAAATAAGTGAATTTCTTGCTGAACAAATAAACACAGACCAGCACATTTGTCCAATCAATCCATTTGACCTTTTAATGCAAGTTTGGCATTTGCCGCAAACAAATCGATTGATTTGCCCAAACCGCGCGCTAACCCATTCGAAATCGATGAGTAATGGCAAGCTAAGCAATAAATAGAAATAACCCACCAAAATGTACGAACACTCGGACATTTGAGACATAAATCAAATCACAGCAAAATGAATGAGCGAGCGATAGAAAGCCAATGGAATAATTATTTAGTAATAAATATTGCATTTTATTGATATTGATATTATTGGGGCTGGGCTGAGAGAAGCAGGAAAATCAATAATGCATGCAATGTTCCTCTTCAAAAAAAATACTATTGCGGGATCAATATAATATTATTAACTTTTATTAGTGACCATTTCGATATTTGTTATTAATTCATCATCATAGCAATAGTAATTTTCAATTACATGTCTATTAACAATATTAATATATTTGTTGTATTTTCTAAATTTAGGTCAATACAAAACGCTTCAATCGATCTTAAATTCCGAACAACAAGTAGAATCGCAGAATGATCAACCGTCTGAAACGTCCTCGACAGCGTCATCGCTGAGTAACTCGTGTGCCGCCCCGGAAGTATTGGTGAATGGCGCCCCTTCGGCTGACATTGCGGGAACTGTGAGTGGCGGTGATTTCAGCAGCATTTCCGAGATTCAATTTGTCGGCGTGGTGAGCAGCCACAATGGCGACGCCGCCAGCAATGACACACTGAGACAGAAGCGAATATGCAAAATCAAGTGCCTTCACGGTGTTTGGATTGGACCACTGTGTGCACTCCAAAATGGTGAGTGATAATCTCGTTTAAATAATTAACAAATTGAATGTCAGGTCATTTTATATTAAAACCCCCCACAAATTCATAGAAAAATCATTATTTATTTATATTCACAATTGATCACCAGTGGAAACCGCACAGTTTGGCATATAAATTGGAAGTATTCACCAAATTCCCCGAATGCATTTATATTCATGATTCGAGAGCGAGAGACGTCAATCAATCATTTTGCTGTTGTGTGTTGTGCTGTTCATTCAATTTAAACATCTCTCAAAATTGAATTCAAATTTATTATATGATCATAATCTTTTTCTTCGTATATATTCCTGAAGAGCTTTTATATAAATATTTTAATGTACGTTTGTCCTAGCTAGGACAGCGCGTACCATCACGACCATCAAAATTGAATTATTAATAATAATAAAGTTTTTTATTTTTCAATTTACGTTTTTCATTATGTGCTCGCATGTTTATTGCCTTGGCACTCGAATTGCACTTTTGCCCAAGCACAAAACCACCCGAAATAGTCTCTCACTGATCTTTGATTATCACCACCATCAACTCCACATAAATGACATAACCATCAATCAATTTTTCTATTTTTAAAGTATATTTCGAAATTTTAATGATTTTATTTCGCGTATTAATAAAATTTTCATTTTGTAGTTCATAGTAGGAAGAATCAGTCAATTGATGTACTTATTGTTTTGTGTTCACTAATTCCTTCTTTTTCTGGTAATAATAATAAGCACACTCAAATCTAATTATTTTATTTTTCCCCAATCAAGTAGATTTTTGTTCTTATAAGTTAACGAGATGTAGTAGTAGAAATCTCATTACGGAAAAGATTTAGCATGAAAATTTGACTCGCTTAGGCACACAAAAGTGGAACACAAATTAGAGGGACAGTGAGAGAGAATAAGACACACACAAAAATTGAATCGCTTACTGAAGGAGAAAGGGAGTGAGAGAGAGAACGCTAAATCAAATAAATTAAGTCTGACGGGCAATGCCGAAATGTCCTCACACCGAGACACCCAAATACATTCAATCGGCTTGATCGAGGAAAAGTAGTGCAGGCAGTTGAGCATACAGTTGAGCATAGTGTGTGATCATAATTGAAAGAAAGCTCTTTGGGCTCGATTCTACTGCATTTGGGTTAAAACTGTTGGACACAAAAATGCGATTACCAAAGCGAGATTGGAACAAATTGTGACAGTAATGGCAAGTGAGTGGCCCAACGAGACCCAAATTGACAGCTTGAGATGTGCGGGCACACAGTGGCACAGTGTAGCTCGAGTTAAACGTGCAGTCCCTATTAAATCTTACATACATTCTTAATCCGATCTCATCAATAAGTGACGTCACTAATTTGATATTATTTTGTTATCTTTTATTATTATTATTTTCGTCCTACGCGTCTGCTATGCCTCACTCTGTCTCCGACTCTGCACCACACGACAGCCGAACAATTTGAGCCAATCCTTCGGCCATGTAAGGCGCCAATGATTGCTAACGCTACGGTGGTGCAAGTGTCCCCAGTGGGGCTCGAGCATGATAGTCCGGATCAGGCGAAAACCAAGGAAGAGAATACTAACCCGAAAGAGACAAGTGAACATGAAGAGGCAAAAGAAAAAGAAAAACAAGACGAGGAAGAAGAAGATGACTCGATGGACGTCAGCAATCGTCAATTGGCACATGGAACGATCATCGCAGTGAGATGCAACGAAATTGGCCTGTACAAGCTGATGGGCAGTGATGAGCTGCACTGTGTGGACGGACTGTGGAGCCAGCAAATTCCGAGCTGTGCCCCGACCACAATTCACCAGAATTTCTCTTGTAAGTATTGCATTACATAATAAGACAATCTAGGGATTGAGATGTGCAACCAGCAGCAGCAGCGGCGAGCCAATGTGTAATAATAACTCTAATTTGTCCACTATTAATAGTATCGAGTCCGCCCACCATCCTCTACACACTCATCGATGGCACTCTCGGGGTGGACGAGAGAGGTCGAATTGCGGTCCTGCCTGGTGCCATTCTGCACCTGGACTGTCTCTTCCAGAAGAGCTTTGGCCAGCCACACTGGACTGTGGCCGATCACTCGAGCACCGTTGCCTCATCGAATGGCCAAATCACCTTTTCCGAGTCATCATCGTCTCATCATCACACTTCATCATCATCATCGAAACATCACTCAGGCACAAACGAAGGAAACAGCCATTCTAAGACGAAACAACAAAACGGCAAGAGGTGAGCAATGATTGAATGATGAATGCATATTAGATGTGCTTAATGGTTCATTAGCATCGTGTGTATGTCTTATGGTACACCATGTCTACTGCCACTAATGTAGAACACAGTACGCATTTGTACGAGACAAACAAAAACTGACAAGTAGGAAAAACCCCATTTATGCAAATAGTCGCCTAATACACTAATTCCTCAAACAAATTGCCCTGCAACCCTCTGCACACATACTCACACACACACACACACACAGCAATGTTCATAACTCGATTTATTTGCACTGCGAGATATTGCACTAAACCAACACACACTCAGCCAGAGATAGAGAGCGAGACAATTGGCCCTGCATTAGTGTCATTATGAATAATTTATTGTCTGAAAACGATGATGAGACCCACTCACTTCCATTGACACATTGAGAGAGAAATATGCAATGCAGTGAAAGCCAAGTGCATTCACATTCTCTCCCCCACACATTTCCGCGTCATTGATCGTCAATAATAATAATAATTCAAATGAGGCAAATATTCTCGTGTGCCAGTCAATTTTGAGATGAGAAATGTTCATGTGAATGAATTGAATTATAGATGGGCAATATTAATATTATCGAAAAATTGCTCAAACTGACGAGGTTGAGCAATAAATATGGCACACAATTGAGAGAGACTCGAGCGCTCGCAATCAATTTGAATAGTGCAATAGTCAATTATGAAGTGTAATTATGTGTGTCTGTGTGCCATTTGATGATTGTGCCACAATGTTCCCAGAGTGTGTTCAATCATTTCGCAATGGAACAATTCTCTCGAAAGTCAAATGCCAAATGATATACTCACTCCACTTATTAGCACACACACACACGCACATGTATGTAATTATCAATGACAATTTATATTAGATAAATCAAACATACTCTAGATTGCATGCATACTCCCCGTAATGATGATACATTGTTCAATCGATTGATTGATTTTATACTATTATATTATTCTATTTTAATTAGTAAAAATAACTCGCGGTGCGGTCATATTAGCAGGTTTAATAACTATTACATGCACATTATTACTATTATTATTATTATTATGATCAAGCAGCAGCAGTCGAACGCACACAACGGGCTGGGCGATACTGACGGAGGAGCACTCGTGGAAGTATCGATTGGCCATCTATTACGCCAATGCAGGAGATTCGGGTCGTTACACCTGTCACACTCCCAATGGACTGCACAACTCGATCGATATTGTTGTCAAAGGTAAATTTAGTTCACTCCACTCGTCCATTACTTCCTCAATGATTCTTTATATAAACTTTCAATTAATTATCTTCTTCTTTTTTGCTAACTCGCCCCAATCAGAAGTGGAATGTGCCCCAATTGACACGTTGACTTCGTCGAAGCCCGACCCGAATCGGGTCAAGTCGGTTGAGGGTGGCCCGGTGCATCGAATGCACGACCGAATTCGTTTTAGCTGTCTCACGGGCTATCAGCTCGTGGGTCCGTCCGAGATTCGCTGTAAGCCAAACGGCAAATGGTCACATTCCATTCCCACTTGCAAAGGTAAGTGTCAATACGGTTGTGTGTGTGTGTCCCAAATCAAATCGAAAAGAAAAACAGCACCAAATTAATTTATTTATGATGTGGAAAAATTTTCGGTGTGCGATAAAGCAATTATTAATTTATCTGACCACTTGCAGCCACAACTAACATTTATCTTTCTTTTTCTTCCTCTTCTTCTGCTTCTTCTTCTGCCTTCCTGGTTCGGTTGTCGATTCACCAGAAATTCTTTGTCCCGACATTGACAGAATCCAATTGGATCCGAAATTGCTTATTAGTGGACTGTCGGAATTGGGACAAGCAGCAGAGCAGACAGCGGCATCGGCACCGGCAGCAAAATCGATCGGTAGCAAGCGGCAAAAGGCAAAGGCGGGTGCAACACTCGGAGCAGTGATCACATTTCGCTGCCCACTCGGATATCGACTGTTGGGCGCGAGCACGGTGCAGTGCACCCGCAACAGTCGGTGGAGTCATCCCTTTCCGAGCTGTGAACGTAAGTGCAATTGCCCAAAAGAAAGGGAGAACAAGAAGAATGAGAAAGAGGAGAAATGAGAGGCAGGAGAATGAGAGAGAATTGAGTGGAGAACATAAATTGAGTTGTCCAATTACGACCAAACTACACCAACGGCACTTTTGTGCCCCAATACCGAACCACACCGAGAATGAATGTGACTTAATGAGTTAGACACAAACATAAGCTCAAATCAGAATTCGGTTAATTGGCAACTGTTTGAGGGAAAGAGAGCGAAACCAACTCACAGTCAGCTGAACTCAACACACACACACAAAGCTCAAGTCCGACCATAACGGTGCTCACTCATACAATTACGATGCCCCAGGAAAAGGAGAACACCGAGACTCACTAGGCAATAGGCCAATGGGAAAGTCAATTCAATCAAGCTTGAAACAAACTTAACAAGGGACTTATTGGTGCTGCTACTGCACATGTAGACCTACTTGGCCAAATGAAAATAATGAAAATAATAATTCCAACAATTGTTTGATTAAATTCGAGTGCTTCAGTGTGCTACTGAACACAAAGGGAATAAAGTACGAGTGAATCTTCAAGTAGCCAATGGAAAAATTATTAATTATTAAAATGAAGACAGTTAATAAAGGCATGTGACTAAAGTTGCTTAAGAATTCATGTGTGAGATTTTTTTCCATTCCATTTGATTTGATTTTTATTTCGAAATGTATCAAAACAATTTATACTGAATTAATAGTAATAAATAGTGATTTTAAATTGTTTTTGTTTTAATAGAAATCACCTGCCCCGAGCCAAAAGCACCCGTGAATGGCCACATTGAGGAGGCCACTGGCCACTACTTGATTGGCGACTATGTGCAGTATGGCTGCAATTCGGGACACATCATGGTGGGCCAGCAAGTGGTCACCTGCCTGCAGGACGGCACATGGTCCTACCCACAGCCTACATGTAAGTGCTAGTAGGGCACATTTGTGCTAATTAAACAAAAAGATAATTAATTAAATTGTGCTGATTATAATTGAAAATTAATTATTAATTATCAATTAATTGATCAAGAAGAGCAATTTAACAAAAGCCCAAACAATGCAATATAATTAATTAATTTGTATTTGAAAACACACAGGCAAAACGGTTTGTGAATTTCCATCCCAACTGGAGAATGGCTACCTGCAGCCGGCCAAATTTTACTACGACCTGGGCGAACAGGTACAGGTGCATTGTGACGCTGGTTTTGCCTTGACTCGACAACAGCAACCAACCACCGACAAGAACAACGAACAACAACAACAATTGCCCAACAATGACAATGCCAACAGTGTTGCACGAACAATTGTGGTCAACTGTGATCGAAATGGACAGTGGAGTGAGCCAATGCCAAAGTGTACTAAATCTTTGTGAGAAAGCAAAAAAAGTTATTGTTCTTGTTAAAGCCCCCATTATGTCCATTTTTGATTTATTAACTATAAAAACCAAAAAAAAGTTGCATTCACAATTGTACTAATATATGCGATCTGTGTAATCTGTGCCTATTGTTGAAATAAATAAATAATTTTGTACATTTAAATATAAATATATTGTTAATTATTTGCGATAAAAATAAATCAACAAGAAAAAGTACTGAATCTTTACTTTCCGAATGAGATACAAATAATACAAATTAAAATAAGAGAATAAATCCCCGTATCTCAAAATGTCAAGATTATACTCAAGTAAGCGTGAACTCAAACTGGAAATAGAAAAATAATTCTCGAAAAGTAGAAAATTAGATAAAACGTAACTGTAGCTAAAAATCGATAATATATTACTGTTTTAAGGCTAAAGAGGAAGAAAAATAAGCCAAGAGCCGAATAAGACAGATCAGTGATACATTCGAGGCTGACTGGAGTATGGCTCGATCGATAGATGCGTGATTGTGTCGAGTGGGCCACACAAGGAATAATCGAGTGAATGTGTGTGTTCGTGTATGTGTGTTAATGACTCTTGTGAATTATAATGTTACACAAGAAGGGTGGGCTCATTCATTCTACTATTCAATGCATGCACTAGTGATGACGTCGAAATTATTACAATTCTGGTGATTATGTACTGCAGTGAGTGCTCATTTGGAATTAATTTAATTTCTTGGAATTGTGTTTACTTACTTTTTTTTAAATGCACAATGAAATGACGTGATCATGAATTTTAAAATTTAAATATAAAGAATCTTGAGCCAACTGAGCATCGAACATCGATCAATCAAACTATATATTGACAGGACATTGGACATAATCAAGAAGAAGACATGATGGAACTAAAATTTGCATGAGAAGAAAATTGTGAATATTAAAATTTTTATTAATTCTACGAGTTTTCACAAGCTCCTGACATTATCGAGTCTTCATATTATAAAATGAAATGAAAATCAATGAATATTAAACGACTTTTATCACTGGCACACAATCTTGATAGCAGCAGCAGCCGCACCCATCAATCAATCAATGAATAAGTCAATTTATTATTTTTAAAAATCAACTTTTCTCCTCTTAACTACAAAGAATTTTGTGTTTAAATTAAACAGGAAAATAAATTGAAATTAAAAAAATCACCCGCATCACCACATCATATGTGCATCATCACAACCTTCTTCTTCTTGGATGAATAATTCTGTTAACTTTCTGTTTATATAAAAATGTTCATCAACAGTGAACAAAAAACACCCAACTTGACAAGAAGGAAAAATAACAACATTTTCACTAGTGCGCACATCTTGTTTACAAAATAATAATATAACGAATGTTGATGAAATGAAAAGTCATTGGCTAAAATGCGAAAGAGAAGAGATTGAAGTGGAAAGTTGAACGATGCTTGACGTGATGCATTCGTGATGCGATGCAGAATGCTCATCATGATTACTAGATATACGGGTGAGGTTGTTTTGATTTTGGTGGTGGATACGAAAACGGTACACGAATTATAATTGACTCAAGTTGATTGAGTTCAAGTTGATTTACGTGTGTGTGCAGGTTGTTTTGGTTTAGGTCGCAAACTTTGCGAAAATGAAGATAAACAAGAACTTTGGAATTAATTAATTCTGCGAAATTGCGGTTTTTTGCATTTGTTTTGCATCATTTCCGGATAAAATAAAAATAAAATGATTGAATCCTTATTTTCCTAAATCTCTAGCAAAACTTTGATTTTCTTAAAGTGAAAAAGACTGGACAAAATAACTTTAAGTAAAAATCTCTTATATATTTTGACTGATAAAAAGAAAGAAAGAAGAAAAAGCATTCAATGATCCGAAAAGAAGTGATCAGAAAGTAAGTATTACGAGGAAAAGAAGTTGGAGGGAAATTGCATTTCAATAGAAACACTGGCTTCCCACTTGAATGCATCGTATGATGATGATGCATTCACTCAATACAAATGCTGCCTTGGGAAAATGCATGCATTGAACATTGAAGCGAATGAATGAAACCAAAAAATTGAAAGGATATATTATGAAAAGACTAATGCCCACAAGAGTGTCAAACATAATGGCGAGAGAGAGTGAAAAGCAATTGGCAGATGAGAGAGACAGGCAGATGCAAATACAAGAGAAAGGACTCATTCACTCCCGAGTCAAGGACGAGGCCTAATGCACCCAAATGTATTGATTCATTTGTGTGCCAAAGTCAATTGCAATTATATTTGCACTTGTGATTAATGCTGATTACAAAGACCAAATATGTTGCCTAATAATTATTTTATTTTGTCGAGAGAAAATAATTAATCTGTAAACACAAATTGTAAACAGCTTTTGGATAGAAAATTAGTTTTGACATTATTTTTCAATTTGACTCAAATCAATTGCAAAGTTCTAGTCCCTAATTTAAAACTGGCTTATAACCTTTGATATTTTATATCTTCGGATTGGAAAAGAAATTTAAATTGCTGAAAAAAGAGAGAAACAAATTGGAAATAATAGATAAATTGGAATGCAAATTTGATTTGTGCAAAATTTTCTTCGATTTAAATATATATAAAATGAACTAAAGGGACAAAGTTTTGCACAGGAATTGATTTCATCTCAGTTTGAATTGAAAATGCAAATTTACGACAAAAAGTTTCACCAATTTAACGAGTAACGTAGCACTCAAGTTACGTTCCATCAGAACCTGTGTGTGTGTGTGTGTGTGTGTGTGTGTAATGAAGTCAATCGTTGTGCGTCGCGCCGCATCATTAAACACACCAGCACAACAAGGTAACTAGACTCTGGCTAATTTTTGCATGAAATAAGAAAATAAATAAAATATATTATTCACTCGAAAATAAATCAATAATTAATTCTCTATGGAAATTGAAAGTAATTCAAAAAATTCAAAAATGGAGAAAATCTTAATATTCTTTAAATTACGAAAAAGTTAATGACGAAAAAGTCCAAGAAATAATGGATTTTAAATTATGCCCAGGAAATTATTGTTCTTATCAAAACCACAGAATCTTCTTGTTGCTGGTGAATAATATTTTAATTAAACTTTTCGATCGATAAATGAAAAATTTTCCATAATTACATTAATTTTTAATTAAGTTTTTATGTATAATCAAAAAATGTAATTTAAATTTTTAATTCAGAAATTTAGAAATAAATTGAGTGCAATATAAAATATATTTGCAAATATTCGCATATTTCCACTGGCATAATTTAATCACTGCAGTGAAGACAGCCGACAGGGGCAGGGCCAAACATAGTCAAATTCATTGCTTTGCACTGACCAATTTCAATAACAAGTTGAAGTTGTCTCTTTCAATCAAACAAATAATCCCACTTCTTTGTTAATTGAACATAATTGAAGAAAATATTCAATTATGAAATTATGCAACTATCGAAAAACTAACCAATTTGTATTGTGCCAAAACAAAAAGCAAACAATTTGTTCCAATTACGGACAATTTGCAATATATATCCCAAAGTGTTAATACGCGAATAATGAAAAAAAAGAAACATTTATGCAAAATAGGCAAATGCTTATATTATGCAGTGAGATACATACAAAATGCAATCAATTTAATGGAAATGTTACTGCGCACTGTGAATGAACTGTGTTTTGTGCACTTTGTTTTGATTATGTAAGAATTAATTAATTAATTCCCACTAACTTGAGTTTAGTTTTGTTACAAGTTCATTAATTCTTTGTATCTCTTTTATTTATCTATTTTCAGTGACTTGACAAGCGAAAGTGCGATTATTCAACCGAATGTAAATAACAGGCGAAATTAATTTGATTACAAGTGAAAATGTGCATTTTACGCTATTTTTAGATGAACTTTTCACTTTATATGTTTTTCAAACTTTAAAATAAATATAATAAATCAAATATAATAATCTCCATAAGAATACGAAAGCTCTTTAGTGGACGGATTCAAAAGTTCTAGCCAATTTGGTGAGCACACAAACGTTACAATGGTAAACTTAAGTTCAGTAGACTCACACACTGAGGACCATGTTCGAGTCATTCAAACTTTTGGTGATTGTCAAGTTTTTGGCCGTCAAGTAATAATCGAGTGGTGTAAGTCAAGATTTTTCCGATCTTGTGTGTTCCTAATAAAATTCATGCTTGACAGTGTAACACAGAAAAGGTGGAGTCAAAATATACTCGAGTTGATCTGATTAATTGAATACGAGTTCTTTTTTGCGATGATGTTAGGAAAAAAGATCAAAATCAAACTCGATAAATAGAAATAAAATTACTGATAAATTAATCAAATATATTATTTCCATGTTTTTATTCCCAGGAAAATATTCAAATTAATAAACCACATCCCAAGATCATAAACAGTTCAGGATTAACTTGCCAAACACTAATCGATCAATCAATTGCTAAATAATCAAGAAAGTCCATTTTATTCAATAAATTGCTTTCTTGTCAAAGAATAATTTATGAATAATAAATATATATTTTACCTTAGAAAATAATAATCCAAGTGTTTGACATGAGTCTCTAATAATAACGTGACATAATTGAACGAAAATGTGGAATATTTCAATAATTAATATGCGAAGAAAATGAAAGAGACTCTAACTCAGGGAGATTAGATGAGATGACAAGATTAGTAGTGATAAAGACTGCAGTTTGACAGTAATTGCAAAACCGAGAGATGGTTTGACAGATTTTCGCATAAATTACTCTCGTACAAAGTATTAACCACAAAAATACTAGAGTTTTATCTCATTTTATGGAAAATAAGAAAATTCTTGGATAATGAGTTCGTGTCAGTAGTGACCAGAAATGCCCAGCTTGTTAGAAAATTAACAATAATTTAGTAAATTTAAATCTATTTCCACAACGCCGAGGAATTTATTCATATTAATTCTTTGTGACCATGCGAAAATCTTCACGAAAAAGCACAAAGTTTAGCTTTAGGATAATTTTGTGCGCAAAAAAATGAAGAATAAAAAACTACATAAATCCTGGTACCAAATTATATTGTCAAGTTCATATCTGTTTCGGTGCATCTCGCTGGAAAATAGATCGCTGAAAACTAATTTATTAAAGCAAGCAAAGAAGAAAAGCTACCAAAGTGTAAAGCGAGAAAGAATCGATAAAACCTTCAAGACTGGCGCCAAGTGTGTAGTAGTGAGTTTAATATAATGAAATTAAATATATTCTTAAGAGGCACACACACGACAAATACGAATGAAAATGTGTGTTAATTCGTGTGCAATTACATAAATTCAGTGCACGTTTGGCCAATTTTGTGCATATAATGTGACAATTAAAACAAAATATTTATAGTATGATTGTCGCATACCAAATTAAAGTGTTAATTAACGCGGGCACACTTTACTTTACTACTGGACCAACAATTAAAAGTATATCTGTACTACCGAATATTTGTCACCGAGTGCTCATTTAGAGCAAATTCGAGAATATATATTCATGACAGGAATGATTAATTGTTAATTATATACGCAAATGCGCCCTATGCAAATGTGCAGAACATTCACCTAAACTACTAGTAGCAGTGAAATAACCGGAAAATTCTAATTACTGTACTCATCTTTATTTTATAATTATAATTATAATAATAAATTATTTGGCTCGCACACAATTATGAAATAAATATTCAAAAATAAATCTAGTAAAAATTCAAATCGCCATTATTTCTGGTACTTTCAAGTGACAAATTTACGATTTTTGTGTAGCTTTTAAATTTGTTCCCAATTTAAAACTTTAAATTGAAATTTCATTAGAATGTCTGAACTTTCCAAGAAGTAGAAAGTTTAAAAGAATAAAACAAATTACCATTGAGAGAATTGACTACAGACGAGAAAAAATTGCACTAAGGTAATTTAACTTTGAATTTCCCTGGAAACGAGAATTACGCCAATACTTTAATTTGTTAATAATTTCTTTAAACATTTGTTCGAATTTGTTTAAAAATTCAAGAATACAATTTCGTCAATTGTTTTTATTCTTTGTACCAATTTTAATAAATGAAATTCTAAATGAAAGAAAAAATACTTCCATTGGAAATTATTTAAAACATTTTGCAGCTAAAGTTTAAATTTAATTTAAATTTAATTCCCAGATGAAACAAAGTTTAAACCCCTACAAAAATAAAAGAGTAAATCTCCATTGGAACAATGAATTTATTTTGAAATTCCATTTAATGCCAAAATCAAACACAAACTAATCCCAAATAATCTCAAATCTGCATGAGCCAACATTATTGTGCTTTTGTATTGATAGCACATTAAATCCTCTTAAATTAATGTCGATCATAATATAAAATGAATTTAATATTATTATTATTATTATTGATAGCAGTAGTAGTTGCAATGGAATTTAAAATAATAATGTTTTATTCAAGCATTTTGAAAAAATAATAATTAAAATCGAAAGTAAAAGTGATCAATCACATGAGATAGTCACAGTCGACACAAAAATACTCGAAGAAGATAATTAAGAAAATTTAATTATAATATTAATAAGAAATTGTCCTTCATATTCGTGTTATGAACTTGCACTCACTCGAAACAAAACAAAAAATAAAGAACGATTCAATGAATCGAATCATTTAATTAAGAAATTCTAATATATTCTTTGCTAAACAAAAGAGCGAACTAATAATTTTGATCGCATAGTTATGCAAATGTGTTACCGATTGATTGTTTCTGGAAAATTTTCATATTTTGGAAAAATTATTCATTTTCAGGCTTCATAGAATAACTCCTTTTAATAAATTGTATCATTCGAGATTTAATAAACTGTGAATTAGATACTTTGTACTACGATGATAGCAGACATTGTAGTTGTGCGAATTCAAACAAATTTATTATCAAGATATAGCAAGGCAATTTGCTTTAAAATATTATAGACCATTTGCCCTGTTACAGAATACGATTCACGTTTCGTTCGATTTATTAATGTGAATTTGTGTTATCCAAAGCAAACATTTGCATCCTAAATACGCAAAAGCATGATCAATTGGGCCCCAAGAGCGTCATTGAATGAATTACGGAGAGCACTGTGAATGTGGCAGTTCACTTATTGACACGTTGGTGATCACGTTGGACAAATTGCATTATGGCTCATTGATTGGCCAATGATAATTCCGATTAATGTGAGCTAATAAATCTAATTTGTTTGTGTTTGTTGTGAAATGGTGTGTTTCTCAATATAAATTGCAAACATTTATTCATCGCTAACTAATGGTCCATATTTATTGATTCAATTTTGGGATGTAATAGATGAATTTATTTATTTATAAATTTTGATTAAACAAATAGACTAGCCAACAACTAGGAAAATGCAAGGAGCGCAAAATTCCTATGAAAATGCATCTCAAACACAAATCTTGACATATGAATACGAATCTGGCCATAATTGCAAAGCACATCAACATTGACAGACAAGATTTCAATAATTAATAGAAAATCTGATGCGTTTACTGAGAAGACTTGTCCAGAGAAGATTATTACCGAGCTTAGAGATTGGAGAACAACTTTGCTATGTGTGACAGTAATTGCAATTGGCAGATTAGCACACACACACAAAGTGACACATTGCAATGATTGCGTCGATCAATGGTGATTTTACTGAGAAATGGAAAGGCAAAGGAAGAAAAAGCACAACATTCGATAATCTTCTACTGGAATTGTCTAATGAATGACGTCAATCAATTTTGATCAATAAATTAAGGAACAGACTTATTGAATTATTCAATTCTAGATGAGACTGATACAGATATGTTTGTGTACAAATACTGCAAATCAAAACTAATTATTAATAAAAAATTGAATAATATTTACAGTGACCGTTATGCTTTAGTTATGCTAGTTTTAGATCTAAACGAACTTGGCAACAGAGTTCTCTCTTACATAATTTCTAATGTTTGTTTTATACATTTTAATTTCTACTTTGCTGACTTTATGTTATTATGCAATAATTAATTAACTACCATGGTATATGTAAACTTAATGATAGAAAACCAGAAAAGTCTCCATATTTAGGACCATTCATTTGTTAGGACGATATTAAAGGAAACTTTGGTGTTACTTAGGCCAAAAGAAACGGCCGAGCAAACACAAGTGCAGTTCATGTAGCATAACGCAAGTTTGCGCAAACGAAAACATGCAAACACAAAATTAATTGCTCTGTAGTCCTTGTGAGTGCATTTGGTTGTTTGCTGAGTTGGCACAAACAAACAAAAAAAAATATTTACATGCTAAATACTGCGAGAAATACGAAGATAGATATGTCAATTAGAATGTTTTTTTTACCTTTTAGTCCAAGAACTTCTTTAAAAATGGCACACAATCAAAATAGATTCAATGACGAAAAAGATATAAAAATTAATGAGCCAAATCAAATATAGCAAATACACGATGATGATGCACTTGAGTTCACTTTGAGACGCACTTTCGTCTTTACCGGTGCAGAATGATAACAAGTTAATATTTAATAAATACAAAATGATTTATTATTGATAAAATCGTTCAACCCAAGTTTATATTTAGACCTACTTCTTCTAAGCTGCACAGAAAATACATAGCTGATCAATAATTTAAATGATGTAATTCATTAGAGTCAATGTTATGTATGGTGTGTGCCTGTGTGTGTGTGTGCCACCGAACACATAACAGTATTTTGTCCTAATTGGCAGGCTAACATTTAGTGCAAATATAAACTTAATTGGAGGCCCGAGCCTAAATTAATCGAAGCCAATTAAGACTGCAAACGCGGTTCGCTCTGCAAACACTTTATTGATTATTGCCATTGCGGATTGTGAATTGACAATTGTGTGCAATACACTAAAGTGAGTTGGCCAAATGTAAGAAGAAATTGGCTAATTGGAATGAACGAAAGTTTAGCGAATGAGTCGAACGAAGGCTACACAGATTCACTCAAATTGAATTGACATTTGACTCAAGTGAGGCAGAAGAGAAGAAGAAGGTACAATGAGAATGTATTGAATAGACCTTTATAGGTGCACTTGTGGGAAACAATCGAAATATATATTGAAAACTATTTCTGAACTATTCGAAATTCCTTGCAATAAAAATTCCTCTAATAAAACTGTATTTCTACAATCGAAAAACTTGAAAGGTACAATTCTTTTTCCAGTAAATATTATTATTTAAAATCAAAAGAAAAAATCTCGTATATTTTATTGGTAACCAATTCAATGAGTGGAACACATCTAATTAAGGGGACAGAGAGAATAATAACATGACCATAACCGTAAATGCGCGCTCTGGCTAAATTGGTGTCATTCCCAGAGAGTTGGGCACACAGCGTATACGCTTTAGAGTATACGACAAGCAAATTGCTGTTTGCCAGCCAGTAATTAAGCTACTCAGTACTGTTTGGTCTTACAAAATGATCATAAAAATAAGGCGAAAATCAAGAAACCAATTACGCGAATGTGACTTAATTTACGCAAGTCGATTTAAAGTTCGGGTAATACGAGAAAGTCAAGAACATTAAGAGAGAATAATATAAATGTTTACACATAACTTATTACACAATATTTTATTTAAAGTCTACCAACTTTTAAAATAACCATTAATAAAGCCAAATTTGAAAGTAATTTGATCTATCTCTAAACGAAACCGGAAAGAATCCAATAAAAGTTAATGAACCAAATCAAAGTGATCGAACGAGCGAATTGCACGGCTCAATAAACTTTCGATATAAATCATCATTGGCAGTGAATACAAATAAATAATTTAAATTACTAAACTAAACAGTCCATTATCACAAGGACATTGCTATTATTAATTCAAATTCAAAGTAAGCAATAATAATTACACCATAAAAAGTACGTAATAAAAGCCGAACCAAACAATTCATTTGTGGCAAGGTTATTATGGTAATTCTCAAGTCGAAAACAAGGCAATTTCTACAGAATTACATAGAAATAATCTCTGTGACAAACAATACAAAAAGTACAAATAAATCTCGAAGTTAATAATGTTTCAGTTGAAATAGTAACAATAAAAGACAAATATTGAGGACATCTTGGTGATCAACAGAAAATATGGTCAATAAAGAATCTATATTAACACCTTGACAGTAGTATTTGTACATATCATTCAAATGTGGTTTGTTGTTTTTACACTTCATTACATTTTGGGGATGACGATCTATGTTAGCTTCACTTGAGCTATTGGCTGACTTACATTTCTGGAAACCATTATTCTATATATTATTTCTTGTTGTTTGGAAAGTATTAAAAGCACTCTCTTAATTAAAACTTACTCTAAGAAACATTAAAGTGAATGTGGTTTTTCAAACATTATTTCTGTTTTACGATATTTGTTTATTTTCTTTTTTAATTTCTTCAGTTTTACATGGTGACTTATTCCAACCAAACTTTGTTTGACTGCGATTCTGACAACCACAGTGATCTACCTGTGTGTGTCTGTCTGATAACTGTTCAAGCTTCCCTTTGAATTACCAGCTTTCTGATATTCTTGTTGTTATTATTATTACTTTCTTATGATAAATACAACAGGTTAAAAATTAACACATTACTTAACACAAGGCTTAGGTATATTCTACCACATAAGAATTCAACGGTGAATTGATCAGCACAGATATTTTGTTATATGCTAAATTGCATTATTATTTAAAGCACCAGAAAAACTTCGTTCTACGCTCGTACTGTATTTCATTTTATCTGTTTTACTTTCTTTCACGCATCAGAAACTTTGTTTCTCTTTCTTTCTCTGCAAACTCAGTGCTTTGTTTACCAAGACATCTTTGTTTTAGTGTATATTTATTCTGTTATATTTTTAAAAATCACCACGTGTATCTCTTTCTTCTATTTTGTTGCCACTTTTGTATATTTCTTTTACCTTTATTACATATGCAAGTAAAAAATACTGCTTTGAAGTAAAGAAAATGTAACACTATTTATTGAAATATGGTTATATTCTTTCATGTTACATTACATTATAATCTTACATTCTTGGGTCATATGTTTGTTGTATGTTACTTGTTGGTATTACTAATACAGATCCTTTGTTGTTTCTGAAGCTACCACAGTCAGCCTTTCCTTACTACGTTGGTGAGAAATCTTTAATTGCAAGCCATCTTCCTGTACGGTGTGATTGAGATCGATCTGTGTCTATTTCTACTGATCGATCAGTGTGCTCGAGTGGTCAGCCTCAATCAGCGCATTCTCAAGGCCAATCGAACCTTTGCGCTGCTCATTCGGCGCAAACAAGCGACACTCGGCCTGCAATTGTTTGGCAATCGCGCCCTTCTCTTGGTAACACAAATGAATTGATTTTTAATTTGTTTTCAAGTTGTTGATTTCTTTAAAAATTTTAACAGGCCGAATCACTGCAAGACAGCAAACGGCTGCACCCGTATGGCTTTCGATTGTTTGGCAATTACCGCATCACTTCAAAGACATTTCATTTGGTATTATTAATATTGTTTAAAAATATATTATTAAAATTAAATTTGCAGGTAATTTCATACATAAGCATGTTCTTTCTGTTGGTAATCATGAGTCAAAAGATGCAAAATCAAAAGGTTTAATTTGTTTGTCTACTTTAAAAACTTTGATGATTACACAGAATAAAAATTCAAATTAATTAGAAAGAAAATTGTTGTTTAAATTAATCAATTTTAATAATTAATCTTGTTGTTACGCTACTGTGTGTATGTTTTGGAAGGGTTGATAAGCATTGAATATAGTCCATCTTGCAACTTACATATCATGTATGATGATGTACATTCACTGACAAGGCATTGCAATTAATTAGCACAACAAAGTTGGCTTCGTGTTGGTGTCGGTTTGGCGCTGAGGCACAACACACACACACACACAAACATGTTCGCTCTTGATTACACGACAATTAATTAACTTTCTCTAATAAAAGCACACCAACAACAACAACAACTGCATCAGTAGTACATTCAGTCTCGCTGCGTGCCACAATAAATTAACAAACTTGAACTAATAGTTTGTAACTTTTGTGCAAAGTGAGCAAATTATTATTATTATTATTAGTGTTCATCAACGGACGCCACATCCCAAGTGGGACATTTGGCCTGGTTGGTTCGTTTGTTGGGACGGTCCAGTCTCTCTCTCTATTTAGTTAATGAATTTATTGCTGTAGACGCATAAACAGTTTTGTTTTGGTTTTATTGACAAAATACTACAAGCACAAATAAAATCAATTTCGTATACAATACCGAGACACACAACATTTGTTTAATTCTATTTGTTGAACGAACTCAAGAAGTTCCCACCAGTGTAATGTACTTTTGATGTGGGTTAAACACGCAGATGAAGGAAAACTATGATATCAACTAGAGGTATTTCATAATTGATTTGGTGACAATTGATCGTACTGAGTGAAAGACTCGAGTGAATTGTCCTCTTGTTGCTGCAGTGACTGACGATCGAGATAGATTCGTTTGAGTTTGGGACACTGTTTCAGTGCTGCGAGAATGTTCATCTCACAGAATGGCTTCACCCCCTCGTCACACTGCCAACAGTCTCGGTGAAATCGGTCAAACTTGATGTACTCGAGTGAGGGCATCAGTGCACTGATCCAGCTCAATTGACACGGACTGAGCAGTCGAATGTACAGATGCAGATATTGAACCGATTCGAGTTGAGGCATATGCAATAGGTCCAACTCACTGATAGTTGACATCGGACCAAGCCTTTCCTGGTAGTGCCACAAGCGAAAGTGCTTCAACTTGGTCAGCTTCACTAGTGGTGGAAGCAATTGCCTCAGTGGCAATCGACTTCGAATGTGCAAATATTGCAGAGAGGTGAATTTGTTAGCCACCAGATCAATATAGGGCAAGTCGAGCTGTTCGGTATTGATTGTGAGTTGGGTGATCTGTCGGGCCACAGACAGTTCCATCTGACGAAGCTCGTTCAGCCATGTGGATTTCATGTAATTTAGTGACAATCGACGTATCGAACGAAGTTCACTCAGATTGACATCGAACTGTCCCAATGTGAGACTCTCTAATTGAGGCAACACTCGCAATTGGTCTGCGGTGAAATCATCCACTGGCAGTCGAGAAAACAGAGTCAAATGACGAAGTTTACACAGTCGATTGATATGTTCACAAAATCGCCACCACATTACTGTATTGGCCGTATCATGTACAATCAACTTGAAGCAAACCAAATTAGGAAAACCAACCAGCAAATCAAACAATATATCGAAATCATAAGTCAATCTGAATTGAACCATAATTAAAGATTCAATCTTTGGGAATGATCGTTTGATCAGGCTGCAGAAACGTTTGCTGTCGAAACGACTGAGCGACCATGTGACCGTGTCCGAATTGAGTGCCATTCCAATGTATTTGCGACAGATCTTTGTCAGTGCTTGGGGAATGTCCGTCTGGTGTTGGTCACCTTTGATGAGCAAGCGTGTCTTCTTTTGGCACACCGACACTTGAACCTCATGCCATCGACGATTGACCAACGGAATGGAATGTACGAAATTCTCAAATGGAAGATACTCAAACACAAATTCAAGTAACTCGTTGGGCAACCGTTCGACGTGGAACGATGATGGCGGTTCGTCACAAGTGGCCATGATTGGCAGTGGAAGTCTCCTGCGTGCCCATGCTAGTTTCTTGTGTGACATCGTGCACGGCGTAATTAGACGATTTCCAAAACTACGAACCACAAAGAAACAGTATATTACTTGATTGTGTCACGACCGATGGTGGATATGGTGGTCGATATGGCCGAGTGTAGATGCTTTAAATGGCAATGTTTCCAATTACCCAGTGACATGATCTACTGAGTACGCCATTTAGGTTCATATTGAAACACCGACAAGCGTAGCACCATATGTCACACCAGACTGAGTATGTTTGTAATCAAATACATACCCACGAGTAGACTATGTCTGGTGGAAGGGATCTTATCGGGGATAGTACAGCTGGAGAGCGAACCTGCACAACAGACATCACACACATACACAAACATACACAGAGGAGAGTGCACCGAATGTCCTAGCCGGACAAATCTGAATCAATGGCACAAACTTGACTTAGATTAGGTAACTCACAGACCAAACAGACATTCATTACGGCAGAGATTAGATGTACACTTGATTGGATGTACATTGTACAACAGTAAGAAGACAATCACGGTGACAACGGTGGCACACACACACCACCACTCACAATTTGCATTCGAAGCTTAATCAGGGATTTGTACTTTGGTGGCCAACGGTGCACAAAGTGCAACCAAAACACACTCGATGCTCACTGAGCTTGCCATTGTAAACACACTGAATTGCTATATACAACAATGTTTCCTTCTCCATTTGCGCGCCAGATGGCAATAATTGAGAATGCTCAAAGCGCGACTTTTGATTGAGGTTTATTTAGCTCTGAATATTTATTCTACAGTTTAGTTTGCCAACTTGGCAATGCGTCCATCAAGTCTCTGTTCCATTCGAGCGAGAACCCGAGAGAATGTCCTCAAGCCAGCCTGACCAACCCGAGAAGCAGGATTCAATTCGGCCAACTTGGTCTCCATTGCTGTGAGATCCTTCTGAATGGCATTCACCCTGTCCACACGATAAGCCTGACCACGAGCTTTGAGTGAATCTACGCGCGATTGAACTTTTAACTTGAGTCGATCCACCGAGCCGGACAAAGTCGACTTGAGATTGGTGGCAATTTTGGTACTGTCCAAGGTGGCAGTTGCGGTCAGTGGCTTGGTGGCCACATCGAGCTCAGCAGCAAAAGCATACACAGCGAATGCTGTCAAAATGAAAATGGATGAATTAATAATTTATTTCAACTAATTACACAATAAATAATTACCTGAAACAATCAAACAAATTGCGATTTTCATGATTATCAATTTAAAGAATTTAAAGGGCTTCAATGTTTAAAGTTTGAACAAAACCTAGAGCAAAGTGTAATTGTCGAATGATTCTTTTTCCACTCTTTTATACCACAAACATTAGGTACAAATTGAACAATTTCAATTGATCAACGTAAAATGCGAAATTGTCCATTAATAATTCATCATCTGATCATCAAAATTCAATGTCAAACAAAATGCGAATGCAAGTGCAGATGGTCAAGGTACAGTGCGCAAACCTGTTTAATGTTGCACATATGTTGATTGATATCTGTGAATTCTCAAACAAATCTCTGGTACAAGCCGACTGACGTCTCTCTCATTGCTTTTACAATCAAAATCAATATACCAAATAATATAAACATTCAACAAATCAACATATACAAACGTACCAAAACGTAAACCGAGACATCCTACTTCAAGGTACAAACGTCAGAACACAATGAAACAAATCAATCAATATAAAAATAAAATGAAATATTTAAAAACTCCTAAGGAAAGTCCAATTCATTATTTTACAATAAGAAATAAAATGCCAAGAAAATTTGTTTGTGTAATGAAAGATTATTAATAACGATGACGATAAAGGTCAAATAAAATAAAATTCCAATTAAGAAGGAATTTTGAGGGGAATATGTAGTGTATTTGCTAATAGTCATAAAGAAGACTAAATTATTCTGAGAAATATATCAACATTCTTCTTTCTCGTATATACAAATACAAAAATTGCGAAATATAAAATAGAGTATTAATAAATGACAAACACAATGTGCTACAGAATGTCCCGGAAAATATGTCAAATAATTTAAAATTAAAAATACAGCAACATTTCAAATCACCTTGTACTAGAGCAAAGAAGCGGTATTGGAATTCTAAATTGAATCAAATAATATTAAATTCAACACACACTAAATTCTTCACTTCCTTCCTTCCTTCCTGTAACTATGATGATGAACAAAAATAAGAATAACAACACAATTCTTTGCATTTACAATCGAAATTACATCTCAAATAACACCAAATGGTGCTAAGCTAGCTGGTACAAAACAGTGCCATCTAGTGGTGGAGATAAGGCAGAGATAGCGAGAAAAGCCAATCCCAGTAGATTGAGATTTTTTGAATAGAATAAATTTAAATTTCAAATTACACTGAGTGTGTGTGTGTGCAAATATTATTGCAACAGCAACAACGCGCGAAACGTATACGTGACGAGGCAAATGAGACAAATTGCAATGGACAAATTCAAGTGCTATCGGCACATGCATGCAAATATATTCTAGTGCCCAATATTCGCACATACACACCAAAATGTCGCCAATTTGTTCGCTGTGTGCTATTAGTATGGTATACGGTATAGTGGTAGTGTCTGATCAATGTGTATGCACCAGTGGAATTAATTCCCTATCGAATTGCTGTGTCCGTGTTCGGTCGTCGTAGTTGTTGTTGTTGTCGTCGTCGTCGGGCGCCAACTTGCCAGTGGAATAATTTAAAATTCCGGTAGATTAAATTCCTATGGCAAATTGAATTCTTGCCTCTATCACTCGATTCGGAATTAGAATAAATAAATAAAATGGTTCAATTGGTGTACACACACACACACACACAATTGTCGCACGCTGACAAAAAGTGAGAAGGAATATTCCAACCAGTCAAATGTGCACCGAACAATTCGGTGAGTAATCGTAATGAATATATCAAAAGTAGACACAAAAGTTCTCGACCCGAACCGTTCAATCGATCTATTTGATATGGAAATGTTTGTACTCGGTTGATATTCAATAGAACAGGAAAAGTCATGATAATCATAAATAATCTTCAATAAATCAGTCAATCAAAAGAATCAAATCGAATCTATAAAACAATTATTACACACAATGTCAATGAATCTCTCTACTCCTTCTCTATGGTACTTTGAAGCTATCACTGATTTGAACATTAGTAAATAGGTTTAAATAAAATGTTTATTATTAAATTAATAAATTAATAATTACTAAAATACCAATTATATTTATACTGTAAGCGCGCACAATAAATAATATTCAAAATAACTCACAAAATAGCAGATTTCGTTGATAATAAAATAGAAAATGTAAGATGGTACTGTTGATGTTACTTCTTAGACATTGACTGTATTAACTATAAATAAGCAGAAAATTTACCAACTAAGTAGAATGAAAAGTCAACTTACCTTAGAGAAATTCTTGAGTGTGGTCGGTGTCATGGCGGATACTTGTGACAATAGATCCGATGGAATGGAAGACGACTTGGAAGGTGAGACGATTTGATTCAATGATTCCGTTGATGATGATGCTTTTGGCTTGGGAGTTTCACTGCCGGTCAGTTGATTGGTGAGATAACGATGGTTGAGCAGTTCGGCAGCGGTTGGCCTTTTGGTAGAATCTTTCTGTAGACATTGCTGTAAAAGAGGAAATAAACGTACAGAAATTAATCATTCCATAAATGTTAAACTAATCTCACCTGAATGACATCCAAGAGTAAAGTATCGTCAATTGATGGATAATCAATAGGATCATTTATGATGGCCATTCCTTTCCTCATGTTGTCCTTGAACTGAGAATAGGGCGTATGTCCATAAACTAGATTGTACAGAATGACCCCAAGACTCCAAATGTCTGCCTTCTGATTGAATTTCACTACAGACTTGCCATCGAGTTGTGCCTTCTTCTGAAACGATTCCGGTGCCATAAAGTCTACAGTCCCGATGATGCAGTCTTTGTACACGCTGGTCTTGTTAGACTGGATGGCATTTGCAATGCCAAAATCAATCAATTTCAATTTGCCCGAAACTAGAATAAAGTTGACCGGTTTCAGATCTGAGTGGACAATATTTCGTTGATGAATTTCGTTAACCACCTTGACCATCTCTTGCCAGTAGTAACGAATCATGTGGGGAGACAGTTTGGAGCCTTCCGTTTCGGCATATGCTTTAAGCACATTCGCTAGGTCATCATCGCCCTTCTCCATGATAATCAATAGTTCTTTGTTGTTCTTGCGAAATTCAAAATCAAACATTCGAACCACTCGTTTGCAGTCTCGAAGGCTATTGAGCAGTTTAATCTCGTTGCGGAAACCAATGACCACCGAGCTATCCGCCCGACTTAGGTCAACAAGCTTGAGCGCCAATATTCGCCTCGAGATTGGGTCAAACACTTGGTATACCTAAAAAGGTTAGAATAATAAATCAAATAATCAAGATAATGACAATAAAAGCTATATACCACAGACGATCCACCACGGCCAATTCTGTTGAGCAGTTGATAGCACTTTTCTTTGACTTGAATTGTCCGATTCGAACTGCTAGAGGCAGCAGCATTTGTCGGTGTTTGTTGTGATTGACTTTGAGATTTCGCTTGTTGGGTCGCTTCCTTAGAACCAGATTTAGATGATGAGTTTTGAATTCTAAAAGGTGGAATTTGTCCTGCCGAAAGACCAGATGGTTTATGCTTGGAAACCGAACTACTTCCAACTAAATCACGGACATTTGGAACGCTCGCAACAGATTTTCCAAGCAATTTAAGACTTTTCAACGGGCGACTATTTGATTTTGATGCACTTTGAAAAGCAGAATCGTGGGAAGCTTTCGGTTCGGTTGTTTTGGATTGTGCAACCTTTGAAGGTGGCGATGAAATTGAACATTTCTCTGCGAGTTGTGGCATTGAATTAGCTGCTTTCAATCGGACAAAGGTATCCTCGACAGAAGTGATGTCCGTATCAAGATGGGGTTTGACAACTGCTGGATTCAAAGAGCTACATGACTTAGAAGGCTTCAAGGGTGGAGGTGATGAAGTTGACGAAGAACAAAGCAGAGGATCAACAGAAGATTTAGAAGATGATTCGCCAGGATCAGCAGCAGCCATGTACGAATCAAGATTAATAGGCTTCAATACGCGACCTTTCGATGAACCAGATAATTCCTTAGATGGATATTTTCTAAGGCTAGCTTTTTCCTTTGAACCCTTTAAAGTCTTTTTGGATGAAGAAACTAGTCCTTTTCTCGATGAGCCTGCCCTTCTCTTTTGAGAAGAACCCTTCTTTGATGTGCCTGAAGGAGCTTGTGATGCGATAGATGCAGCAATTTGAGCGGAATAAGACTGTGAAGAAGGAATTTTTTGGTGAGAATTTGGCAATTTGAGTATCTCAAAGTTAATATCTTTCACATAAGAAGGCTCAAATACCTCATTTTCCTGTAGAACTTCAACAACAGATTGATCAGCTGAAAAGGCTCGAACTACTTTTCGAAGTGACCTTTTCGGTGGAACATATTCGGGCGATTCAAAATCACGAGTTGGGGTTTTGCTAAAGGACTTGGACTTCTCCGGTGAAGACTTCTTAGATGGAAAAATAGATGTTGGCAATTTTGGAAGCTCGTTCTCGTCGTTATCTTCCTCTTCTTCGAAAGTGGACAACTTGAGATTCCGAAACTTTTCAAACAAACCAGGATTAGATTCAATCACTTTTTGTCTTCGTTGCGATTCAAAGATATCCTGTGTGAAACTAGATATCGAGTTCATGGTGGCATAGGTTTGAGTGTTGGTGTATGTAGAAGAAGTCAAATTGGAAGTTCCTACGCCGCCGCCAGGACCGTTTAGTTCATCGGTGATGATCCTGGTTGTCTTGGTACCACCCGTAGTAGTCACCTCTTCGATTGTGGTAATCGGTTTGGTTGAGGCTGTACGTTGCAGCGCACTAGGGATCGGCGGGGTACGCAGCATATTATCGATGTATGATTTTCTGCTTCGATACTGTTCGGTCGACGTCGTTTTTGAAGATGAAACATTATCGATATTGCCGGTGTTGTTTACATTTGATGGTCGTTTAAATCCTTCCACATTAGCATCGACATTATTGGTTAATTTCGCTACTTTTGCTGCAATGTCATTAGTAGACTTTGAATCGATTGTTTTCGTTGAAGCAAAAGCCTGGTTTGCTGTTGATGTTGCTGTTGGCTTACGAAGGCGAACCTTAAAGTTAGATTGGGACATTTTGTGTGTATTATGGCACGGCTCAATATAACCAATAAACCAGAAAAGTTAATAAATGAACAGTATTTACATCAGACTAGACAGTCATTAATCGGATCTAAATAAAATAGACAAAACACAAATTAGCCAAATATGAAAACGTAAAACAAAGCAAACCTTGAAGGTAACTAAAATGTGCTTGGGATATTTAGGCACAACACAAAAGGGCAACAAAGACAAACTTCAAAGATCAAATGGGAAACACGTGACAAAGCCAAGGACCGAGGGGAAACCAGAGAAACAACAGAGTGTTGAACAGACACAAACGGTCTTTCAAAACGTAAACACACACAACAGTCAACCGCCACTGGGAACATCCACAGAGGACGTATCGATTCAAATTTAAAATTCCCCTTCACTACGAACGCCATCTATGAAGTATTTAGAATTATACTAAATACTACAACAAAATCAGAATAGACGGCTATTGGTGTTTTAAACTTTTTCAATTTTTATTGTTTTTTGTATAATAGGTTACGGGTTTTGGAAATTAATGCAAACATAATTAGACTGTTGCAGACTGGAAAACAAAAAGTTCAACAGAAATAAAAACAGTAAACATTGACATGACAATAGATCAATATCAATACAACAAATTTTGGTGTTCAAAAGGTGTCTGTAGAGAGTGTGGTGTGTGTCTTGTGTGCTCAAACGGAAAAAATGTGGGCTAAATAAAGATTGTGTAGAGTTCGTGTGGTGCGTGTTCGATGTTCGTTTTCGGTTTGTTTGCGGAGAGGGAAACTGGACATTTTTGGATGTTTCTATTTTTACAAGTTTCCTATTCCAAGGTGGTTTTGCAATTTTTTTCAAGAGTTTTTAAGGTGGGTTTAGATTCTCTTGGGGTAGTTGTCTTCATGCTTCGATATATAAAGTTGCTTTTTTTGGTAACTACTAAAGATTGAATGCTGCTGCTGTACGCTGAAGTGATAGAATAAACTAAAAAATTGGTTTAATATAATAATTGGGCGCAAAATAAAGGTGGATGAAAAGTAGTTTTGAAAGTAGAGATGGAAGATAATTTGAGCGCCACGAAAATTGCAATCTTCTTAGTTGGTGGTAGAATGGGCCTTCAACACGGCTAATCCTTCATCGACCTTGGCCTTGAGCAGTTCTGGGTGTTCCAACAAGTGGACAATTTCGGACACTTCCATCTCGAGCAACATGCCAGTGATCTTACCGGCATATTCAGCGTTGAATTGTTGTACTTTGGGGAACAGTTGTTCACCTGTGAAATTAAAACAAAATATGAGAAACAAATTTAAAAGTTAAACTATGTAACTAATTCTAATTATCAAATATAAAGCTGAATAAAAATCAGACGCGGAGTTAGCATTGCCAATTAATCACAGTGTCCATATGACCAATGGGTTCAGCTATTTCTAGCTTTGATCGAACAAAGTGCTTACGGCATTAATATCTCCAAATATCATCACGAAATAACCTAACTCTTCAAAATGTGAAAACTAAATCTCATCTAGAGGCTTGAGATAGTTAATAGAAAAAAAAATAAACTTACCAAGCAATTGCAATTGTTCTTCGTGGGTAGCGGGAACAGATTCAACCATGCCAGGACCAGTTTGATACTAAATAAAAGTAAAAATATTAAATTTGTCCTATATTTTAATATTTTTAAAACATACCGGAGGAACCCCAGTTTGGCCTTTGGTGCCTCGAGGTCCGACATTTGGGTTTTGTCCACGACCACCAGGAATGCCACCACGATTTTGAGGAGGCAGCGTGCCTTGAGGAACTTGCACACCTTGTGGTGGTTGCGCAAATTGACGAGCAGCATTAGGACCACCTACACCAGCTGCTGGACCTGTAACTACAGGTCGGCCGCCCATGTTCACTTGGGGACCACCAGCTCCAGCAGGAGTAACACGTGGGTTCATCTGGTTTCGATAGTTGTAGTTTCCTGGGCCGCCAGCACGGTTCATCTGATTCATGTTCCACTGACGGTTTCCGCCAAGACGCATGCCTTGGTTGCCAGCTTGAGGGACCTGACCAGCAGCTTGTGGATATGGATTGAAACCTCGCATGCCATTAGGAGCAATTGGCAACAAATACTGCTGTTGGTGAATTCCTGGCTGCATTGCGACATGGCCGATTTGACCACCTGGACCTACTTGCATACCAGGTTGGGCGAATTGTTGGGGAACACCTTGTGGAGGCATCATGCCTTGAGGTGGCATTTGAGGCATACGGACACCACCAGTTCCATAACGCAAATTCAATTTTTGGGCCTCGCGGTCTTCCTTTCGCTGAGCCAAAGCCACATACAAAGGCTTAGATACAATAATTCGATTGTTCATTTCGGTGACAGCCTTGGTAGCCTCTTCGGGGGTAGAAAAGCAAACAAAACCAAATCCTTTCGATTGGCCCTTCTCGTCAACCATCACTTTGGCAGAAGTAATGGTACCATAAGCACAGAAAGCGTTCTGCAATTTCTCATCAGTGACTGTGTCTTCGAGGTTCTTCACGTACAAGTTGACACCTTGTGAGCGGTTGATGCGTTCAGCCTTGATCATCTCCAACTTTCGCTTCAACTCTGCTTCGCGTTCAGCTTTCTTTTGAGCCCGACCAACATATAGTGGCTTGCCAGAATTCCACTTGTCCACACCATTGAGAGCTTTAACTGCTTCTTCAGCACCATCGGCACGTTCGAAACAAACAAAGCCAAATCCTTTAGACTTGTTATTGTTAACCTCATCTTTCATGATGACACAAGAAGAGATTTGGTGCACTCCTTGCATGCTCATCTCAGTCTTCAATTCCTCCTCAGTTATATGCTCGGGAATATTCTTCACGTAAACGTTAGTGAAACGTCTACCGGGTCCAACACCAGTATCACGATCCTTGCGTGAGACGAACTTGCCACAAAACATTTTCTTGCCTTCGACGATCTTGCCGTTCATGACGGCAATTGCCTTGTTAGCAGCCTCTTCAGCATCAAAGTGAACAAATCCATAACCCTTGGAACCTCCTTTTTCATCGAAGGATACCTTGCAAGAGAGGATGTTGCCAAAAACAGAAAAAGTGTCAAACATAATCTTGTTATCCACAGTCTTGTCCAAATTTTTGATAAAGATGTTGCCAAGTCCAGATCGTCGAAGAGAGGGATCACGTTGACTCCACATAATTCGAATAGGCTTTCCGGCAAGTCTTTCAAAATTCAATGTATCAATTGCACGATCCGCATCGGCCGAATTCTGGTAGTTGACATAAGCATATCCCAAAGAGCGACGAGTGATGATGTCACGGCAGACTCGAATCGATAGTACCGGTCCAGCAGTAGAAAACTTTTCAAAAAGAAGAGCTTCGGTGACATCAGGAGCAAGGTCGCCAACGTACAGCGAGGCAATAGGATAGTGATTGCCAGTATTGGTATTAGTAGTAGCGGTGTTCATTTTTGCGAGTTTTGAGTTGAAGCACAGACAAATTCAGCAGGAATATAATCTACAAATAAACAGAAATCAAAGTCAGTGATGAAATGAAAAGCATAACGTGTTAAAGAAAATAAGCAGACTTGTGGACTTACGTATAATTTAAAAAAGAACTAATAAAGATCTAATATCTAATAAATAACAAATTCGAAAACCTAAGTCCTATAATAACCAGCACACGACAAAACCAACGTGTTTGCAAAAAGGTCCATCCGTAAAGGATATAACAAGGTTTCGTTCGTGTTGACTGCAAAAACGTGAGGCGAAAAAGACGCATGCCGCCGCAAACTGCTGACAGCTGAGTCAGAGGGCAGCAATACAGGAGAAAGGCGTCATCGAGACAAGTCCAGTCGCCCGCCAATACGTCGTACTACACTTCAGCAGAACGATTCGAAAAAGTGCGCATGCCCAAGCGCGTTCAGATATGTGAAAAAGAACGTGAACGTGGCCGCCGCCGACGCGACCATAGAACGTTGCACGGAAAGCACACCGCCAACCAAAGAGACAGACAGACATTAAGGCGAAATGTCTATCGCCAAACAAGTTGTTTGATCGGGCTCACTACTGGAACAGGCGCTACTTTCAACGAGAGCTATCTGCGAGTGTCCTAATTTCCATGATGCAATAAACACAAACATTCTTTTAAGACAAGTTTCGGCCAAAAGTCTGTCTCTAACTAGATATACATGGAAGATGTAACTCACCTAAAGGTTGAGATTCACACAAGTTTTGGATGGATTCAAAATGGAAAAGCAAGCAAATTAGGTTTCAATCTTTAGTAAGTTTAGTAGATTTTTCGAGTAGTTTTACGATTTTTTTGGGCTTTTGTAAGGTTTTGAATTTTTTTTGAATTTTTTTGGGGTTTAAGGAAACTTCTAAAAGTTAATAATTCTTCGGTTAGACTCGGGACATTTGGGAGACTTGAAAGGGTCTTCGGAGTGTCCGAGAAATAGTCGACAAATCGTGTCGAAAATGAGGGGGTGATGGTGCGTGTTGAAGCAACCAAATTATGCGAAAAGCGACCTCAAAGAAAGAGGCAAATGATAGGACAGCCAAATACTAGAATACAATAAAGAACAATATTAGACACAAAAATGGACAAAAGAATATTGTAGGATTTAACAAAGAAGAAGGGTATAATACTTACAAAATAACCGAAAAACTAGTGGTGGTATATAGGAAGGAGAAGGTAGAAGAGATGCGTGCAAGACAACTACCAAAAAGAGAATGACGACATGAAGGAAGAGGAGTGCATATTAAGGTGTGCACGCACTCGAGTGGAGAGCGAGGGTGAGTAGGAAATGGCGCACCAGCGAGGCAGTAGAAGAGAGAAAAGCTATTGCAGGCAGATGACCACATTTATACTGACAGCACACTGAATAGATAGTGTGGTGTAACACCTTGTCAAGGTACAGATTGTACTAGCGGTTCAGTACAGCCTATGCTACTGCCACAGATTCCTCACCCTCATCATGCCACGGCCAAAACAATGCGGTGTGCGTTTGGTGAGTGTGGCGTGTCCACAAATGACGTTACTACGCTCATGTGGCGTTTTTGGCTTGTTTGAAGCCGGTGAAAATGGTTGGTTTTGACATTTGATAATAGATTGATCGGGTTTGGTCTAATTAGGTTGGTTTAATTGATTAACATGATTTATATTATATTGAGGACATACATTTCAATGTACTTATTGTATGAACTAATCTGGAATTGGTATTTGGGACAAGAGCACTCGGCGACGGGCTCGTCCACTCACTTCCCCTTTGGTCGACCATATCCTTATCAACAATTAGTCGACCACATTTGTGCGCTATAGCCAGCAAACACTTGACACTGGTGGTGCACTCCTCTCCCACATTGACACTTTATCATTCGTCATCGACACTAAATTAGTCGGTGACGATCGCGCCCCTCCAACCATCAGTAATTTATTAGTAATATTACAATGACAGTGACAGTTGCACAGTTGGCTCGTTCACATTTGATAAACAACAAATCAACTCTGTCTCACTCGGCGTTGATGCCGGTTACTCATCTTCGATGTATAGACATCAGTGCTGATGATGATGATGGTCACAAGTTGGCACTGACACACTCTGAGACTGTCTTGTTTGGTATGGCTCTATCCTGTTTGGGCATGCACTTGTGGACACTCGATTGTTATCTCCGAATTGCCGGTTCTCAGTCATAATTGATTACTTTTAGTATATTTAGGTTAAATTCAAATTGTAATTGCATTTATGTTACTTTGGCAAACATTTAAAGTTTATATTCTAATGTTCCCGCCAAAATATATAGATTTATTGAAATATGTTTTACTTGGATTTACTATTTCTGTCTTCTGTGTTTGTTTGATTGTTGTTATATCTTTTGTACAATACGAATAAAAATCCTAATTGGATTAGATTAGCTTAATCTCATTGTATCTCACAATCTGTGTCTCAATCTGACAATGTGAGATTGTTAATCTCAGATTAATAATCTGTGTGTCCTATCGCCATCTGTCGATCAAGTGGCACACCAGTGCCAGAATTGTGAGTGAGAGTAACTGGAGTGGCTTGGTTGATTGGTTAGTTCTGTGCCTGAATCTTGTGTGGCTGGATCGGTGCAGTGCGGGGGTTGCCTTTGAGCTTACTTGAGTATTGAGTGGCCAGCACACACGGTTTCCCTTCTCGTGGCTCATTTGTCGATCACGAGAGGAGAGAGGCCACTCGAGCAGTTCGAGACAGTCGGCGCGTGTCGAGTCCGCCAAAAGGCAATACACAACACACAACACAACACACGCACATTCACTCGAACACAACACAAAGAATCCTGCCTGCTGTGCATGTGTCCGTCTGTCCATCCACGCCTCACTGCCTCACTCCATCCACTCTCTCAATCCCTCTCCTCTCTGTCCTCCTAATTGGCTATTAATTAGCTAATTGTGCTAATTAATCCACCTTGGACCAGTCGGAATGCACTATCTCGATTGGCGTGGGGCACAGTTGCTTTGTCCTCTGTGAGCACACACAAACACACACCGAACCGAATCGAACCTGCACTCGGACAAATCGAACCTAAATCACCAGTGTGGTACACACTACACACGGGAGAATAGTCGTACAGAAGACCTCGAGGTGGATCGAAGCCAGTTGGTATGTGTCTGTGCGGGCACAATGCACCTCCTCTGTGAATGGCTCTCCACTGACTGACTGAAACAAACTGACTAGACTGCATTGTTTTGATGCACACGGACCAGCAAACACACACAATCCGACGTGCATCCGTTCTCCACTGGTGGCACACTATCAACCTTATCAACACTGTCCAGTCTTATCAGTGGCCACCAGCAAGCACTAAACAAACACTCACAATCAGCTGTGTGCCATTTGTGTGTGTGTGTGGATTATTCTGTGCATCGTTGAAGAATGTAATCCTCCAAAGAAAGTGTATTCTTAATTATTCTACCCACCTTATCAAACCCACCATAATGAAATTGTTAACGCACCAATTGAGATCATTCTGATCTTATCTCACTTCATCTTATCTACTTCTACCATCTAACCTTCAAATTTGGCTCTTTGATGTAATACTTTGTGATTTGTCAATAATTCTCATCAATTCGCACAAAAACATCTCATTTGATCTCATTCACAAACATCTTTTTTCGCCCTTATCGCACATTGTTTGGTAAGAGGCATTTTTGTTTTCGAAGAATATATATCGCAACAATTTACTTTTGGCTACATTTTTTGGATATCATTTTCAAGACTCGCACCAAACTCCATCGATGATTCTATGTATATTCTGATTGCCTTTTTGACCGTACAAATATTTATAAATCAAAATAATAATTTCTCGAAATTGTAACCATTTGGTTGGGAATGATCTTTTGTTGAATCGAACCCCGTCAAGTCTGTTCAAGCACTGGTCACTTTGTCACAATTTCTCAAATACCGTGATAATCCAATATAATAATATATACATTTCTCTCTTCCTTCTTACGGACACCAAATTAGATCACCGCCGAATTAGTCTGTCTGGTGGATCATCCTGATGCATTTCTAATCTGATCAGATAGAGTTATCAATCTTTCTTAACGCTTATGGCGCTACAGCATTAACAACAGCCTTCATTGACTTGACTTAATTGATTTATGCTACGAACAAAACTCGACTTTCAACGAAGCTCACAAACGCACTCAACTCACAAATCATTAACCTTTAAAGGCAAAAAATTAAAATCTGCTGTCTCACACGAAGCACTTCATTTGCTTTTTGTCTTATCTGCAAACCTCAAACCAACCAAACCAACTCCTTAGCAATCTTGTCTTTTTGGCTTTTTTCACTACTTAACTCTCGCTAATTGCCTTTCTGAGAGAAAAATTATTAACAAGTGCACAAGAAAGAAGAAGAAATCCCCCGAAACCAATCGAAGCAGTCATCCCTTTTGGCGTCTTCTCTCCTCATCGAGATATGCAAATGAGCCAATCAGTCAGTCCATTTGAATTTGATCCAATTTTAGCAAATCAACAGACCGCGGTCTACTGTCCACAACATGAATCGACGCCTATGGTCGTAGTAGCATTTGATATTTTTTTTCCTTGGTGGACATCTCCAATGTCATCTGTTCGGTGTCATTATCTCGCGACTGACTCGACTACAACTTCTTAATTGTCTCTTAACAACCTACACCTTCGAAACGCTTCACTGGACGGACGGTCTTTTTGTCTTTTGTGCGCTAATTGATACGACCAAGAACGTACCAACTCGACCTAACTAAAGCTAACCTTTAGGTAAGTAGTTCTAGTAACTAGCTCAAAGGTTTTCCTTTGTTGTTGTATAATTTAATTAGCAATTTGAGCTTAAAATATTGAGTTGCTTTTCATTGGTTAATTTGGTCTCATTATTTGTTGTAGGTTACCGCGATACCTCAAGCCCGATTACCTCCTCTCTCGCCTTAAGGTCTCCCTGAGCGCTACTCGACACACTCACTCACCCCTTCAAGGATCCTCACTCAGTCTTTTGTTCCTTCCAATTAGCCAAAGCAACACCGAACATAGAGCACCTCTTCAGACCCTGTGTGCATGTGTGTGTTTATCGTTTTTGCCCAATTTACGTGTCATTATTCTCACCTTCCACTCGAACACTTCGAATTGGCATTCGACTCTCCCTCGCCTTGTGGCTCTGCTAATTGGTTGTGTGTGGTTGTTTCGGTAATGATCAACTCAACTTGACTCGTTTCATAATTGGTTGCCAGCAGAAGGGGGAGAACATATATATAAGACAATATTCAAGGTTTTTGGTCGAAGACAAACGCACACGAGTAGCAAAGACGATGATCATGATCGAAATGACCTTTTGCTTGATGACTGCGACTTTTTTCATTGCCACTTGAAAATTTTTGAATCGAATACCTCAAACACAACCCAATGCTTGCACAATCCTTAATTTTTCTAATTATTCCTTGAAATGGTTTATTTGGTTTAATCGTCTATTTATTGTTTTATCAATTTCTTTTAAATCAAAACTCAATTGGCAAATTTTCACATTTGAAATAGAGGTGAATCTCATTTTGTTGTAATCGGACGCGACTTTATCATCGGATAAGGACGCATTCTCATCTCATCTCACCACATCCTCGCCCAGCCATCATCATGTACTCCTGTTCCAAGTGCCACAAAGCTATCACGGAGCGAACCGTGTCGATGTGTGATAATCGATTCTGGCATTCGGCCTGTTTGAAGTGTTCCATGTGTGGCCATACGCCGTCCGCGATGATTGGAGAGAATTCGTTGTACTCGTACAATGGCAATTTGATATGTAAACAAGACTACATGAAGATGATCTGTGTATGCAAGTGCTGTTCACGTCCCATCACTCATACTGACATGGTAATTCGTGCCAGGAATGGCTGGCTGCACGACAAGTGTGTCTTCTGTCGCCAGTGTTCCACTCGACTACATCCAGGTGACAGATACTGGTGGACTACGGATAACATGTTGGTTTGTCAGAAGTGCATTTCTCAGCAAAACCCAATGATGGGCAATGTGGTCCCTCCCCCCGGTAATGGTCCCATGGATCCTTACCATCACCACCCATCAGGCCCAGGCGGTCCAATGCCACCTCATATGATGCAAATGAATAGAGGACCTATGTCCTATCCACCGAATTATATGCACCCAAACGGTGGTCCCCCGAATGGCGGTGGAATGAATGGACCTATGATGGGACCTAATGGACCGATGATCAAGATGGAGCCAAACGGGTACGGCAATGGAATGAATACCAACGGAATGAGCCATCATCCTCATCACGGACATCCTCACATGAACCACATGTATCCTCATCCACCTCCACCTGGGACGCCAGGTGCAACGCCAACGCCTCCACCAGTTCCTGTCCCAGCACCCGCGCCCGCAACAACGGGCGGAAGGAGGGGCCGGAAGAAACAGAACCAGAATCAATTATGAGGAATGCAAAGTGCTGGCGCAAAACTGATTCTGTGATGATGTAATCAACCAAAGCCACACCCACCAGTCCCGTTAACCAAAGCCATCCCGCCAATACTCAGTAAGCATTGCCTAATTAGCACTCACATTTGCCTAACACTGATTGATTTATAGGAAACTCTAAGTGAAATGTACCTGTATTTACCTGCAAATGCGACAAAACTACCTTATCGACTTGTATACTACCACTAATGTACTGAAAGCAGTATTCGAGCCCATCCACCTACTGAACCAGTGAACCACCGCCCTAGACAAATCATCACTGTACCTCATTACCTCACTGTATCTAGCCATCGACATCATCATCATCTTGCCCTCGATTTAATCTCATCTCCGATCTTAACTCTTAACTTGATTCTTTGCGTTTTGCTCAATCCACTTTCACCTTGTTTCCTTATACCTACCTGAGTTGTTTCCTCACCCACTCCCACTAACTCATCTCCCCTTTTGTCTCCTCCTAGAGGGCAATTATGATTATTATTCATTAATTAATTAATTAATTTTGTCCTCTAATTAATTTTAGAATTAATTATTTGAGGATTAATTCTTCTGTTTTGGTTTTGGGATTGTTCATCAAATAAGTGGACACACATTTTGTTGTATAGCACAATTTGCCCATACTTCTCTTGTGTCGAACTACTTTGTGAACAATCCTGTGTATTATTTGATTATTTTTGCTCCAATAACTCTGTATCGCACAACTGTTCTATTTGTAATTATTTTTATTTGATTTTTTACTAATTAATTTAATTTATTATTTATTATATATTTTAATTTGAAATTATTATTATTTGTTTTGAATGAATGCAGAGATGAGAGAAGAGCGCCACAGAATAAAACTTTGTGTCCAAACCAATAATAAACCAACCAAATAAAGCAATAATTCTAAATTCTTAATACAAAATCATAAATTTATTTATGCATTAATCATTAAATTAATTAATAAAATGTGTAGATTTCAAGTGGAAGGTAGCAAAGTAGGAAAATAAAAGTACGGTATACAAAATGAGAAGAGAGACAAAATCGAATGCAACTGAATCGGAGTGATCGTACACAGAACAAAGAGGTAAGAAAATTATAATTTATATTAATAAATAATCTTAATAAACGGTAATAGTAAAAGTCCTATTTATGGTCGATAATAAATAAATAATAGACTGACTGAGTGTTGATTGTGTCCGGTGTGTGAGACTTGAAGTGCATTCGCGATTGGTTTGAGCTCATTGATATTGGTGCTATTACTGACAACTTGCAAACAAAACAAACAACTCAATAGAGTGCTTGTGGTGTAGAGGTAAGTGAACCAACTCACAGACAGACATTCATCCTCTCAAGTGGTACTTCGAACAGTGCAATGCACATTCGATACATTCAACGGGTATACATCACCAATAAACAAATAATTTGTGAGGGAAAAAAATTCATGTCATTTTAAATTATAAAAACAAACAATAATAATTGCAAAGGTAAAATTTGGATGTATACAAATTGGTGGTGGGACTTAATTTAGGTGTTTGTGTGTGTGGTATACAAAAGAGAGGGAAATTATCAAATGGTTCAAGGTCGTCTAGTTTGATCTAGCCAGTTGTCGGCATGTGTAGAGAAGTGTAGAGTTTTAAGTTAAGTGGTGAATCGAAACATAGCGGTGCGAATCACTTGGCATCAACATCAGTAGAGGGAGTGTGCACAATGTATAACAGGTAGCAAGGGGAGAGAGGAAAGAGGGAGGGAAAAAATTGAAATAAAACAAACAGTTCCTAGGTGAGTGGGGCCAATTGATGCTGAATGTCAATTGATTAATAATAAATCTATGTGCCTACAATAATATTCGTTAATAACTACTAAATAACAAACGATCAGGTCAAAACATATTTCAATGGTCAACGAGTGTGCGGCAATGAAGACAAATGATATATGGGACAATTGTATTATGGCTAAGGTTCGTCCGACAATGGGACTGCATCGTGTGACAACATTGCACACATTTGATGAGGGGGAGGCTGATGAAGGGACTGACTACTAACTGACTGGCTCTCACTCATAGTACAACAACCAAATGATGGTATGTGTGTGATCAAGAATGGACATGGTGGAAAACAAAACAAAATAGATAGTTATGAAATGCACTGGGGCACTTGTGCATAGTCTTGGTTGGATGTGTATGGCTGTGGTGTGTCCTGTAGGCATTGGTACGGAAGGATGTTGTTTAGCAGTTTGAGGCGAACCCAGCACAACAGGATAACGCCATACGTTCTCCTTGCACCTTCACACGATGCAACAAGTCTTGCGCTTTGCACCACTTCCGTTGATCACCTGGAGGAGAACCTTCTTAGGTTTGTACTGTGCCAAATACTGCAACTGCTTCGCATTAATGGCACCACGGCGAACATCTACAAGTGACAAGAGAAAAGTGTTAAAGGTTTAGAAAAGACACAACTTATCTAACCTCTTATCATCTCGACTGCATCCTCGTACTTCATTCCGGACTCGATGAGTGCAATGGCCACAAGGACAGGTGCCCTTCCCAGACCAGCAACACAGTGTACCGCAATGCAAGGACCCTTCGATGCTGTTTGACTATTTGATTGATCACTAATTTGGCCATTCTGTGCAGCGGTGGGCGAGGAATCAGACGATGAAGGCTTGAACCGTTCGAGAATCAAATTAAGCCAATCGGTGATAATCTGTTGTGGAGGCGGAGTTCCTAAACAAATATAACAAAACAATTAATAAACCAAACAATAGTGCATTAACGGTACCATCATCGAAAGCCCAATCATGACACTCAATTCCGGCCTGTTCCAATCGTTTCGAGCTATAGGTGGATTCACACACACGGACAACGTCGGTCACCTTGCGGCGTTGCAGTTCCTCGATGTACTGGGTGAGGGTAGGGTCAGTTGGCTTGTCAGTGATCAGAAACCTTAAATTCCTGTATGTGACAAGTGTGATGTCATGCACGTTGTCAGTAATGGAACATTTGTGTGATCGTAATTGTTTTCCCATCAAATATGAAATGAAATGCGGATGAATGAAGAAATACAAGTTGAGGGGTGGAGAAAAGGGATGTTGACGAAAGACGCAAAAGGCGATTGTGATGATGGCAACCAAGTGAACGAGGAAGGAAACAAAAAGAAAAAGTATAAATTAGTATTTGATCTTTAGGACAACAGTTAAATGCAAGTCAATTTAGGTTTGAATCGAGTGAGAATAGATGCACCCAAACAGGAGTGCACGGAAAGCAATGGCAGTGAGCGAGTCTTGGTCTTTGCGTCTTTCTGGTCTTGTTCTCAAAACTTGGTCGTCTCTGTGCTAGTTCGGCGAATGTTTAGATTGTCATCACACATATACAACCAACCAATAGCTCGCTAGTCCAATCATCAAGCAACGTTCATCACGCAAACACACCAAAATAAACTAAAATCTATCGCACTAGATAAGGAACAGATAGAGACGACTCGACCACAAGTACAGCTAGTTAGGTTTGGGCTCTGTTTTGGAAATTTTTCGCTCACTACCTCTCTCTCTTTGCGTTAATGGTCGTCTGGTTGCTATTATATCATTAAGAACAAATACTATAGAGACAGTTAGACACAGTATCGACAGTATGATATATCTCGCATATCAAACAGTGATCAGTGTCTAATGAGAAGAAGAGGGTCTTCTCTATGCCTATTTTCACGGGGGTACTGTTGATTCAAAAGTACTCGAAGTAACAACTCGAGCAATGCAATGAGATAAAGTCGTACGACTAAAAATTGCATCACTGGTTGCGTTGGGCGCGTAATAATCAAAAGTTCGTCACCATCAAAAGAAGACAGTGCAAAAAGGTCTCAAATTACTAAGAAAACTAATCATCAATTATTATAAAGAAATGAAGTGAATGACGTCTGATAATGAACGCACAAATACATAGATACGAACGAACAAAAGAATGCTAACTACATCAGGTATAAATAAAATAAGGAGAAATAAAATATAATTTCCGGGAATAAATCGGAAAGTCATCATAAGTTAGATACTGACATTATATAAAACTACAATTTTTAAAAAGAAAAAAATGCAATGGGCTTCCAAGAACATTCTATAAGACACAAAACTCAATCTGACCAAATAGAATAACAATATTAATAGAAGGGCACTTACTTGTAAGTGACCATCGAGGGTCCACACCTGCCTCCAGGCATCGAGACAATGATAGTCTCTGGCCTGTTGGCCTGTCCTGTCTGAATTGATGACTGATGATGCACTTGGTGATGGTGGTGATTGCCATGGCCACCTCCACCGACACTGATGATATTGGCAGCATTCGGTGCTGTTGTAGTGCTGGTGGACATTTTTACTGATCGGTTGGCGTTTTGGGTTGGTTACCACACAAAGGGAACAAAACGAGTGAGGAACGATACGAAGTGACAGTGGAACTTCGAGCTAAAGATGCAGACTGTGACTGAGTCTGATGGAGATAAGTCTGGCTAGACTGAAGACTGAACTGGACGACTGGTAACCGAGTGAAGTTAGCCCATTGGTTGTCGATGTGCGCGCTCTCAACACAAGATCCTCTCGGGGATACTGCAGGTCTTGACCAAATATTTTCTTATTAGACAACAATATTAAGGCGGTTCCGTTGTAGTGAGTACGAAGTGAGCTAACTTCTTATTATGGCTGCACCTCGAAATACTTTTCACCATCGGAATAATCCGCGGACACAAAGTGGTGGCCAGTATCGAAATATACGATTTACGTTATTTTCGCTTCGAAGTTTAGTAGCTTCGAAGAGGGAAACAAAAGAAGGAAATTGATGAAACTTGAACTTTCAAGTGTGTGTTATTAACACTCAATACCACTTGAGTTTGTCTTGATAAGACTGACAGAAAGGGCAAAAAGGAGGGCTAGTCAGCTGATAAGACAGTGCTTGAAAAGAGCAGTGTTGATAAAATCAGGAGAAGGGGATGGAGTACTGCGTTGTAGCTGATAGGACGGTGGGGATAACAGCCTTTGTTCTCTAGAACGATTTTGATTGTTTGCAGCTGTTTGGGACTGTCGGGAAGTTATCGTTGGCGACAGGCGGCGAATGAGTCCACACACCAGAAATGCAAACAAGCAGACAACACAAGGGTGAAACGATCCTCGAACCAGTGTGAACGATGGTGAACCTTCCAGGCGGGCCTCGAAAAGTGATGCTGCCGTTATGAGATAAGATAGGCCTGCTAATAGTTTTGAGAAGTGTTTTCGAGTGTGGCGATGAAGGACCGAGAGTGCCGACTGGTACACACGTTGCTCTCCAAGATGATCAGTTGGGAAGTGATGCAAGCCAAAAGGACAACTACGACGACGAAACCACGAAGACGAAATGTGCGAACACGATGAAGAGCTAACAGTGGAGTGATGCCTGCGGTGTGCCTCGTCCAGCTGTTGTGTCTCTCGTACGGTGTGCTGCTGCTTGTCGTTCGGTGTCGTACTAGGTGTGAAAAGACCAACCACGTCGAAATAGACGACTAAATGCAATTCAATTCACAGGCGCGCTTTTTTAAGCTTATCACCCAATAGCTCAAATCTAGATGAAAAAGATATAATTCAATTAGTTGTAAAATCCAATCAACAACTCATCTTTTCCTATCAATACTCACAACAAATATTCAAATCAACTCAATGGAGAATAATTTGGATGTTCCAATTAGGAATGGATCGGCACTATTTCCACCCAGCTATGAGAATCCTAAACCAAACGAATTTATATATTCTATTTATAGCTTTTTTGTTTTTGCTTGTGTGTGTTGTGTGTGTGTTTTCGCTCACAATGTTCACACAGACAATTTATCGTCTACTTTCAAGGTCTTCACCTTCCGCAAATAACGTAATTATCTGGAAAAGTACAACAACGAATGAGAAAAGAGAGGAACAAAATTAAATTGGATATTATCTAATTTGTCAATTGTTTGCAAACACTAGCCACAAGGTGTGTCATAAGAAATGATTTGCTTTAGTAAATGTAAAATAAAACTATCGTTGGTCTAGACTATCGAACACCAGATATAATGATTGTTGAATTCTGTGAGTGATCAATTTGACGCTTTAACCGAAATGTTAATTATCCGAATGTATGCTCAAACAAATGGGAGCGGCTATTTGCACATTGTCTCTCGACTTGATCTACCAGACTGTGAGACGATATCTGTCTGTCTGGCCTTTCTCGTGCGTGTTCGAGCTCATGTACTAGTGAGATGTGTTGACTGTTGTGTTGATCGAGTGTCAAGTGAAGACTGTCTCTCTCCATTCGATTATCCCTTGTCAAACTTATTAACCTTTTCACTACTTAGCACTAACATCTATATCTACGAATTCATTCCCATGAGACTCGAAAGGTTATATTTGAAATAAGACACCATAACACACAAACATTGAACAGTTCGGGTGTTACTCGTCTGAATGTATTGACAAGTTCAAGGTTACTCGCTGATGTAGGTCATGAAGGTGATGAAAGTCGAGTGCAACACCAAAACACACCATTCTCTCTTATTCTCTATTTAAATGTCATCACACACACACAAACCGTCGAATAATATTCTTTAATTGTTATTATTCTTTTGAATTTGTGTTCACACTGCACCAGCAGCACACAACTCAATCCACATGACATGCAGCCGCACATGAATTCATTCGAATGTCACGAGGGGATTGCTCCTGTGAGAGTTGTGTTGTGTTGTGATCATTCGGGTATATCATCTTCCTATCCTCTTAGTGCAGTTAGGTATATAATAAATCCCGAAAATAGAATATTACCCGAGTGTGGCACATGCGCCATTACGAGAGAATCACATGAATTTTGTATAAACACAAATATATCAACAACCACCCACAATATTGGACACACACAAACACACAGTCACACAGTCACACACACTCACACCAAAATATTTGCACAAACACATTTCCGTCCGCCATTCTGCCGTTTATGAGATATCATACACCACACAGACACACATTTAGATAGAATTGACAATGTGAGTAATTCAATTAGGCACAATTGAAGAGTAATTATGATTTCCATCTAATAATACACAAATGCAGCACTGTAAGACTTCACCTGCAAACACAAAGTGGGAAGCCATAGCTTGGTTTTACACTCGACAACTGATATTGCTCATCACCAAAATCTAGTATTAATACCTAATTACCTTTCTTCTGAATTCTAAATCGAGAACCAAATGTGCACCAATTGTGTCATGAATGAATTCGACTAATCAATTCAATCAATCAGTCATTTGCGTCATCACTAAATGTCAATTGTGTGTGTTCTTTTCCAAAGAATTCTTTTGATAATGTCAAACAGAGTTTGAGTTTCATTCTTTTTGTTTGATAGTGTGTACAGAACAGAAAAAGGCAATATGGAAACTAAAATCTATTATTCTGTTTCATTAGATAAAGATTTGTACTTTTGGGTATTTCTATGTCCGCAATGCAGTAGACTACTCGAAAGGCACTCACTCGAAATGTCTCTGCCTCAATCATTATTAGTCTGTCAATATATGAACCGTTCGATAGAGGCAATAGTAATGAGCACGTTTCAGCCAAATGTCGTTATGCTAATGCACTGCAATGTGATCGTAATACGTGTGGCTGTACTTTGTTTGAATTTCAATTAGATTTACACCATATAATTTGGCGATATACCCACAACACATTGAACACAACTGTACATTGAATGTACTACATTCAATCAATGTGCTCGACTAAGTCGCCATCTGGTGGCCATGTTTTATGATACATTTGCTGCATTGCTTTGTTCAATTGAACGATTCCTAAATTATTCAAACTGACAAAATGTGTTTTAATTAGTTTTTGTTTGAGTGTGTAACAGTCTAACGAAATATATCTAATTAACAGACCTAATTAGCCGTGAACGTGAACATTCGTGGTTGCGAGTGGGAGAAGAGAAGACTTTTGGGCGCCATTCATATGATTTTCGTGTGTTTGATCATTACCTTGCCTCGTGCTGAACTGGAGAAATCACGTATCACCGTAAAACACTCGTCTAATTAGCTAACTCAGTGTTTAGTCATCATCATCATCTGTCTGGTGTGAGTGTGTGGTTAGAATTTCTCCGACGTAGAATTTGAATGAACAACCAAAAGCTTGGTTACACCAACAACAACAACAATGACAACACATTCAAACATAAACCGAGTGTTGCACTCTGTGGAAAGAAAATATTGAGGCGTCACCACTTGAGAAGAAGTTGTTGACGAAATTTGTACAGCACTTTGATGGCGCCCGGTGCTATTATTATTTGCAATTCAAACCTTACGCAAGTAAGAATAAGCATGCATTCTAATCTTAGAATATATCGAGTTGTGCACTGGTGCTGTGGCACTGCCAATGACTTTCGGATGTCACCCTCACTAGCGAACTCACTCACAGAGTTAAACTCAAACCCACAAGACGAAAAAGAAGAAGGAAAAGTTGATTACAAAATAATAATCAAGTGAACGAATGAAACAAAACAAAAGTTCACAAGACTTTGGTCACATTCAACTCTGATGAGCTCAAATGAACGTTCGTCTTCAAAGTCTTCACAAATTCTCGACACTTTATAAAGCGTAAACATCACTGAAATTATCAAATTATAATTTGGAGTCTAAGCTCGCATAAAAGTAAGTAATGTTCGACTGATTGAATTTCATTAATTAATTTTAATTAATTAACTGACATCTCACAGACACTCAATTTGACGCTCCTCAAAATGTTATTCACAATAACCCGAAATCTAGTGACAATCTCTCTACTGCTGGGCACAGCTATTTTCCTACTGTTGTGCATATGCAGCTCCACTTCGCAAGATTTTTCCATTGACTCAAGTGCCGACTCAAATTCGGTCGATCCCGACATTGCCGCATCCTATGATTACGAGGAGAGAGTACTGAAAGCTCGAGCCTACATGGATGTGCTCTCCAATTCACCAGGCAGCGGATCTAATGGAGGCGGTGGCGGACTTGTGCCTGGCTATGGTCTCATTGGTGGCGGTGATCAACCAGGACTAGGTCTCATCGGACCTATTGGTCCGTATGATGAAAGGTGGTCATGGATGAAACCGTTTGAATTCTATGAATGTGACCAACATTAGTGCACTCAACTACACTGATGAGATCGAATGGCACAAGGCATGGGACTAAGTGAATACGCAATACGCAATTTCCTACTCTACAAATGCATCTCAACTTTAGTCTAGTCCCGACGTACTGTTATATACACTTTACTAGAGTTTTATATGAAAGTTTTGTATAATCGAATCGAAACTTACCTTACACAAGTCCAATAAAGTCAATACTTCACAGCGTGTGTTGTGTGTAGTGACACAATCGCAAATATCGATAAATCTTGGATACACAACAATTTATCACCCAATTAGTGCTTCTTTCCGGGGGGTATTTCTCTCGTTTGCAAAATCGACGTCGACGACGGTGAGTTGTTGTACTGCCAATTTACGTGATGAAGAGCGGGAATCCGAATTGTGAGTAGCAGTAGTAGATGTCTTGGTAGAGTCTGCGGTCGCCAAGTTGGGTGGTGCCAGTGCTGCAGCCAATTGAGTGGTGCGGAAGTAGGCGTTGTTGGCTTGGGCTGGTGGCGCAACAAGTACTCGGTGTTGAGGATGCCAGTGTGACGTTGTCAATCATAGGGATGCATGTACTAATTACCAGATGGACAATAGACTTCACAGACAACTAATTGGGCCTGTGTGTGTGCGAGATGTGTGCTAAAATGAGGTTAACTCATACCTGCACCCACTGACAAGTTGTATTTATAAGCTCCAACTGATGATGATGCTATCAATGATGATGGTCTGGGACACATTGCAATTGGCGAGTTCACTCGAGACTTGACACACACACACATCAACTGTACTTCATCATTAAATGTGTCCAATAAAACAATAAAGCCAAACATATATACCTTCATCACGGGGCGCCATTGTGACGCACATTTATTGCGTCTTCCAGTTGGTGGTGGAATTTTCGCCATCAAAATGTCTCAGCACAATTAGTAGCACTAGTGTGTAGCCATGGCGCGAGACTACCTTCTGTCCTCACCTTTATTAATAGTTAATTGACTCTAGATTAGTCCCTGTTGCCTAATAACTACACAAAACGGGATCAACATATGACAGATTAGCCGGCTTTGTGTGTGTAAGTCACTTTGACTGATCAATGAAAAGAATACTTCAATATTACGAGAAAGGGTCATGTCAAAAGTTTGCATATATTCCACAATATTACTTTGCATATGTGCAATTAATGTTAAGTGCTCCTAATATGATCACATGTGGCCCATTAAACACAACAAAATTCTTGCTACCTGTGATTGCAATGGTCAAATGATGATGAGCGTCATTTCGTAAAGTGACAATTTGCTAAGAAGCTTCTAAGAAATTGATCAATGATTGCAAATTCGAGCATTGTGATTGCTATAACATATATGATATATCCTTTGTGCAGAATGCATAATATTGACTTAAACTCGGAACTGTATTTATGTTTGATTAAGACCATATTATATTATTAAGATTATATCTTGTGAGAGTGCAATATTGTGTGATTATATCAAGGAAGGATATAATGGACAATTTGAGTAGTGAGCAATGACAAATTGCGTTGCTTCAAAAGGCCGAACCATGTATTGTTTCACGCATTATTTATTATTGTTTCATTGTCCGGTTCCGAGTGTTAATATAACAAGTGAGAAGACTTAGCGCGATCACGTTGTGGCCACATGGGCATGGACAAATGTTGTGCTGCAGACATTCCTTGGTGAGAGATCGTACCGTGGGGCACAACACTGGACAAACCTGGTGGTGTAATAAACTTTGTCACTAGTGCTCGCCTAATCTCCTATCTGTCATCAGTCATCAGATATGCACTCGTTAATTACATTCATTTCACCTGTGCTGGATTAGCATCACCAAAGTCTTTTGCTTCTTGTTGGTTGTAATTTTATTACGTGTGTCTACCTTACACTTGTGGCAGGGTCATTACAATGATGGTATGAATTAATATGTCGTTTATCAACACAACACTACTTGTGATTGACATTTTCCGGTGTGTGCGTGCGAGCATCAACAGAAGATAGCCAGAAGATCAAATTATGATCAATCAATGAAGTTCATGACTGCTCGTCGATTGGTTCTATTGTGTCAACCTTCGACCTACAAGTTTTCCTCCGAATTTACATTCATTTGAAAATATACTTTTGACATATTTGTCTGTGTTTGATTATATTTGATATGATTACTAATAATCTTGATTATTATTGCTTTAGACCTGGTTCAAGGATATAATAATATGATTGATTGCTTTAATATAGAAATGCCTCCTTTTGAGTGGGATTATACCTACATCATGATGTGTGCTTATTGGCTTTTGTGAGTAATGATGCATCTGGGTTTAATAAAGCAGTCTAGTCTAATTTGTCTCAAACAAAATTTTTTTGTTGACACTCAAAACAATTTGTCAATTTCAAACCATCATTCATTTGAATGTTAATGAATTGAGCACATTCGATACATGTCACACAGACACCTGTGTGGCCACTGGCCACCATGTGATACTTCCTGTTGGGAAGTGTAAAAGCACAGGGCGATATGTCTGCACTTGATAATAATAATCATAAAGTTCCAAAAAGTTCCGAACAGTTGTAAATGTTGTATCATATCTAAATTACAATATTCTTGTGGCCATTATAAATTTAGACACACTGAATTGCAATGCACCAAAGTGTGACAAAGTGGACAGCCAACAGAAGTGTGTCTGTTTCGACAGTGCGCGCACTAATAAATGTTCCATTTATGAATCAGTCCGCGCAACTTATCACATCACAATTAGTCTAATTTACCTGATTACGACACTTCATTTCAGAGACACGAGCTCACATTAGTAGAACAAATTGAAATTGTGATGAAATCAAAATGTGAGATAAATGCACACAAGATTATCTTTCTCGATTGCATCTTTGTACATTTCCATGACGCGTGTCTGTGTTGTGATGATGAACCATATTTGCTGTAGGCAATAAACAACAAATTGGACACTCGTTTCGAAACTTTTCATTATTGCCCTGAATCTATATTTTCAATAACATGCTAGATGGAGACACTTTGTTTGTTTGATATATCCACTCAATGAATTGATAAGAAAATAGTACGTACATTGAGTAATATGACATCAATCTAAACACGCACTCGGTTGGGTAGTGAGACAATTAAAATACCTAACTCAAACCTTGGTGTTCTTTGTTTAGCTTTACAACTTTAGAGTTTGATCCTACATAAACAGAAAGAACCTATAGAGTTGGTTAGACTTGAAAACCACCAACAGATTGAATGTACAAATTGTATAATGTTTAACGTACGCACAATAATAAACCAAGTGAGCAATTATATCCACACAATTACAATTGCCATTATATCACGATAATAAATGTTTGTCCAATAGATATTAGTTGGCTGACCAAACATTAAACAAATAATATAATATGCTTACCTCATGTGCAACAATAAAACCATAAACACACACTCACCCACTGGTTTAGACCAATCTTGGTATGAATGAGTGCAAAGAGCAGTAGCAACAAAAGTCAAGAGCAAGGACAAACACCTCAATTTGTACGACTGGGACGCAATATATTGTCAAAGTCCGTTTTGTATTGAATGTTCAATGTTGAAGTAAATCAAACTTGTCTGTTTGCACCAAACACAAAGTTGCAGAATTATTATGCAAAGTACATTTAGCAGTAACTGACGACAACAAAAATTCCTGTGAACTAATTATTACTAATTGACCCAGTAAACTTTATCAATCGGACACTAATAATAATGTGATAATTGCTTTCAACTAATTAATTTGACTCTCAGCAGACAGACCACGCAACCAATTTCACAACTCAATAACCAAACTGAATCGAACAACACAAAGCGCACTCATGTGAGTTTCAAACAGAATTACTAGAATAAAGCTAAATTGGTCATATCATATCATATCAACCAACTGGCAGACACAGAATGCCAAGTACAATTCTCTTAAGTCTTCAAAGACAATGAATGTATAATTGAAGTCAATGAGATAATTCTGCAATAATTAAAACAATTACATTCAAATTAATAATTTTTATTAATTATATTCTTATTATTATTATCATTAGTGGAATCACAAGTAGATTAGAATACAAAGATAAGGAAAGAGTTAAGGAGAGAGAAAAGAGTTGGGAGAACAAAGAAAGAAGAATTGTTTCATCAAGAGACAATCGAACGAGATGCACATGATTAGAGATACGCATGTGCAGAGAATAAGGCAGAGATGGAATCAGGCGATCAGGACCGTATGGTCACACATGACACGTATCGAGTTGCAGTTGGTCGGAGGGGACACACAAGCTTAAGCGCTAACCTTGATATCACAAGCCTTGGTAATGTGGAAGTCCATCTAAATAAGACACAATCAGTACCGTCCTCAATGTAAGACCATCTGTGTACTTACGCAAGATTGGTAAAATTGAACCTGCTCGACCATGTTGGTGCCTTTCACCTTGGGTGCCTTGAACATCTCCTTGGCTTCGCCTTGGCATTTGCCGTGAGCCTCGATCAACTTGGCCTCCATTGACTTGGAGAGGTTCTTCTTCTTGATTTCACTGGCTGCCTTGTCGAATTTGTAAGAACCGTCCTTGTCGAACCAGTTCTCCTTCTTCAAGGCACATTCGGCAATGCTCTTTTGGTCTGATAAGATAAGACAATTAGCATTATAGAGAATATACAATTGATTTATTGGCATACGTTTTCCAATAGTTTCTTCGGTGATTTCCTTGGGGATTGGGTGCTGCTCAAGACAGTCAGCCAACACCTTAGCCTTGGATTTCTTGTCAGCTTCGGCTGGTTCCAATTGTGGACAACTGCCCCACACAATCACTGGAACTGGCTGCAATGAAACATATTGACACATGAGACTTATCCGATAAACCAGAGTGGACAACTTACAGCAGCGGCTGGGGCTGCTTCAACAGCGGCCTTGGCTGGCTTCTTGGGCTTTGCTTGGCAGCTGACTGAAGCAATCAAAACGACGACGAGACAAGCGGAGATGAGATAACGATTCATTATGAATGCTGAGAGATAGATAGATAAGGGCAAGAAGACAGACAGGGGCTATACAGAAAGGACGAAAAGAAGAGAAAGAGTGAGAGGTTGACAAGAAGATGACTGGATTAAAACTCAAATGAAAAAATAAGCTCCACAAGTGAGCCTTTTTATATGTTTTCAGGTGAGGTGAAGTGTGAAGCCACTCTCGCGACCATTACAAACTCTCGAACGAATGAAGGAGAAGGCGTCCATTGTGGTGATGATGAATGCTGCACTGAGGGGAATGCAATCACGGCAAGAGACGCGTGCAACCAGCAAAAAGAGACAAACGAGGTGGGAAAACAGATGGAAAGGGTGAAAGAGACAAGTGGAATGGAAAGGTTGAATGCTTCATCGAGTTACTGAATCGAAGAGATGCATGACCATGGTGACGACTCTGCCAAGCAATACCTCCAAAGACAAAAGGCCCACCAAGGATTGTTTGTGCCCAAAATATATCGTGGACATTTTCGTTGATTTCAACAATTCATTAGTGTGTGTGTAATTGGTCACAAATTGTGACTTAAGGATTATAATCGACGTTAAGTCGACGTATAGGACAAATATAATCCTCAATATATGTGTTTTGTTTTGTCTAATGGATCAATAAAATAGGTTTATGACAACATTCATTAGGGGATTATTGCGAATATTAGATTTATATTTATACGATTACAAGCACTTCTCCTCCTCCTCCTCCTCCTCCTCCTCTTCATCCTGCTAAGGTTCCATTCGAATCGATCATCGTGAATAGATTGAGTGTGATACTCTCACTGCTATCTTCTCTCAAGTCATCTTGATCTTAAAGGAGCGATTGAATGTACACTGTGAATAGATAGTGTCATTTCCATTGACACTCCAATCAGACAGACTGAGGCACCAAAGAAGACAGATTGGTCAGATCGAAATGGGGGAGAGCACACAGTTGTTGTGAGCAGCGAGAGTTCATCTAGGTGCAACACTAGTGAAACAACAAGAAAAAGGGGACACAATCTATATGCTATTTATGTATTCGGTGTAGTGATCGAGTGTGGTGTCTCTGCACTGAACAGGGCATAAATGGCCAAATTAGCGAATTGATAATGATGATGATCACTGACTGGGGGCAGAACAGGTAGAGAGACAACATAAAGAAGAGAGTGACTTGGTGGCGGTCGAATGGGGCGCACTCAAGGCATAATTAACACAGTGCTGCTGTGCAGTTGTGCTATTAATTACTCGTTATGAGACAATCGATCCACTCAGGTAATTGCATATGCACAACTGATCAACAATGTACAACTCGAATGCTCAATTGACTAGGAGAGGGTTCCATTATTGTAAGCCGAATTATCAACCGAATTAAATAAAGCAACATTCGCTGAAGCAGTCCAATTGAACTAAAGTTCAGTCAATCTAACCGGACACCAAACATTTTCCTCTTTCAAACCAAAATAACCCAAATTTTCAAATTTAAAAATCCTCATCATGTATCATCCACATCATAGCCCGGATACCTTAGTTTGTATCCTTGAGGATCCATAGCAACCAAAAGTAAACTGAGAGATGTAATCAAAGCCGAATAAACATTTTTGTATTACCGATAAAGTCGCTTGGTAACTGTTATCGCTCGGTGCCACTCGATATCGATTATCTAATTTGATATTTGTCCGTATATGGAATCAGTGTGTTCGATAATACACTCAATAGTACATTTGTGTTGTGAAATGTGCGTTCAAGTCAGTGATTCAAATGTATTCGAGCTCTATATTCCAGTTGGGTTTTTTCCTCACACACAGTCCGTGTTGTGTCCATGTTTGTCATGTTGTCAGTGGACTCGACTCTCTGTTTGTTCACCTGTTTTTCTCCTTTCTTCTTCTACTTCATCATCAACACTATTCTCACACTTGTCTGTGTGTTTGTTTGTTATCATTGGTCGCATCGCCACCATTTTGTGTTGTGTTGAGTTTTGCATTTGATTTACCTTGAATGTTCCAGTTTTGAACAATTCAACTCAGTACAACATGTTGAGTGCACGTGCAGAATGATACAGGGTGAAAAGGCACGCAGATGCATCATATGATAGATGCAATAACCTTTGGGTGTGCAATGTTTTGCTTTCGCTCAATGCAGACACCCTGTTTACGCAACTAGTTAGTTAGCTAGTAGTACTATTACTGATAGTGAGCGTATTGGGCAAATGTCGCATCTCACATTACACCTTACATTTTGATATATTACAGTACTAGTTCTCTCAACAACTGCACAAAGTGAATCGAGTCAAAGGCACACAAGTACAACAAGATGCTGGTCTTGTTCAAGGTGGAGTCCTGTTGGATGCGTTGTGTGTTGTGTGTTGTGGCCGCACTTTGTCGCATTAACTTTCGCCGTTCTCTATCTCTCTATCCTTTCTATCGTTAATTAACATATCACTGAGGTGACATTAATGAGTCTGTGTCTAGCTACACGAACCATGCATGCACTGCCATCGCACAAACAAACACACATGCACACAGACACACCAAACAAGAAGAAAAGCTATTAAGATAGAACTAATATGGATACATCGATACACATCGGCCACATGTACTGCTGTACTGACGGACTCCAACAAGATTAGACACTTTGCACACAAACACGCTTGATCAACAGTGAACAGTAATTCAAAAAGAAGAACAAAACCAATTAATTCGAGCTCGTGTTGGCTAGCAACAGACACACGAGAGATGTTTCATTGTTCATCGACTGAATGAATTGATTTACATTTTCAATTAAGCTCTTATTGCTACTCTGAGAGTTTCACAAAATAACAAAACATTTCATTTCATTTCGAATCGGAAAAGGCACACGGGAAAATGTCGCCACCACCAATTCCATCGCTTAAAACAATGAAGCAAAACAGTCCTTGAGACAAGACAATTTGCTAAAATAGTAACCCGAAGCCAATGTATAGTATTATGTATTGCACAAAGTGCATTAAATAATCGAAACGATTGAATGCTCAATTTGGGTGTATGTTGTCAGCAGCAGCAGCTCTCAATTACCCAAAGTGCAGTACAAGTTCATTTACATAAAAGCAATTCAATTCTCTCACCAATTCAATACATTTCCCAAATCAATGCACATCTATTATCCCTTTTACTGTACAATTAATAATATAGATTCCAAATAAAGAAGCAAAAGAAATAATCTGCAATTAAAGATGTACAAGAAGAAGAAGCGAAAAAATTAAAAATAAATGACGGACAAGTGATGACCATGAAAGCAATGGCGGTGGCCAGTGAAGGGGCACTGAATCAGTCTCGGACAACAAACACAAGCAAGCACGCAGTGATCCACTCGATTAATCACGGATTGTTTGCAGCCATCAAACTCTAATACAACACGCACAGTCAATGTACAATAGGTGGTAGCAGTAGTAATATTGCCAACAGTACTACTCTGACTCATTCACTACATTGTACTGATGACTATGACTCGATGGCAACAACAAGGAAAATAATAATAGTAGTGATACACCTTGCTGAGAGGTGACCGTACTAATGCAACGTGTACTAACACAACATTGAATGCATTCACTGCACACACACAAACGTATTGACCGTTGAATAATTAAGATAATAGACAATCGAGGTCTCGAGAGATTAATAATAATCGACTGGGGAGTTTGTTGTAATTGAACATTCAATACAACAACGAGAGATGCGGACTTGCTAATGTTCCTCTACACAGGCCCACACTGCCTTGCAGACATACACGCGTGCACCTGAGCGTTGCAAAGCACAACCGACAAACACATTGATACAATGTATTCATTGAACTAAGGCAAACTAAACGAAATTGTTTGGTGACTAATTCGGCCAATCAACAAACAAACAAACACATTACCGACAACAACAACTTTAAGGTAATAATAAATTCGCGACCCCGCAAAGGAATGCAACAAACACTCAAATGTAATTGAAATGGCCAAAATTAGGCGAGCAAATTTTGTCAATAGAATCCGTACAAGAATTCTCAATTTTGAATATATTCAAAATTAATGGAATTAGTTACGGTTGCAGGACGAGTGCAATGTTTGCAATGCGTTGCCTACGTCAATGTGACCGTTTACACAACTGATTGATTGTGTGTATATTGTATTGTGTATATATTTGTCAACAACATTGCTAATAGCATTATTACATTGTCATGCAATTCGTGTGTTATTATTCAGTGTTGCATTGATTCGATTTTGAATTGGATTCTCCCCGCAGGCAAAGTGAAATATGTCGACAGGCAAACAAAAAGTAGATGCAGGTGATTGCACTAATCGATCGAGCATAACATCCAATACTGTTGTTGTCGTTCCTGCTGTATACAATGTACAACCGAGTTATGCATAGCGGTCGACCAGATCTGATCACTGGTTTCAAACCAGTGGTTTGCAAAGTGCAGATTCAATTCAAATTCAGTTCGATTCACCCGTGTATTACAACTCACGTACAAAATAGCAAAGTTCGTCTCAGTGGCGCGCGCGTTATGCCTCAGTGACTTTCAAACTTTATTTCGATCATCGATCGAGTGTAGAGAGTGTTTTGGTTGCTTGCCTGTCTGGAGGGGCTTTCCCGTACCGTACCGTACACGGTGTTGTACGCAGCCACGAGCCAATTTAATATACTCGAAAATAGCTATATATGCTGATTAGGTGTCCAAATAGGATTGGCCTTAAAATGTCATACACCAAAGATTCATTGGCAAAGTCATTTAGAAGCACATTTGAATTTGAAAATTACTTTTTGGATGACTTGAAATTGACTTTTAAGGTGTAAAACATTTATTAAATTTGTTATTGCGTTATATTTTGGCAGAGACTATCGAAAGCTGTCACTGACTGCAAACTAGAGAACAAGACAAATAAAACAAAGAGTTTGTTTACAAATTGTTGGACAGACAAAATGAAATGAAACTATTATTAGAGTTGTTCGAAACACAGAGACGACATAATTGTGGACACTAAACAATAATTGCCCGGTGATTGTGGAGATGGTCTGTCCTGGTGATCGAGTGCCGAACGCCATTAGGTGGTTATGTTCCAATTAAAGTGACACTCAGGGGTAAATATAAATTGGATTCGATTTTAATTGGCACAACGAGCAATGGACAGGTTATTTGCTCTATCCCACAGAAGTAATGCAATTGGCTTGCCTCAATGTATGTACTTTGGTAGAAGAAATTCTATACAATTGAAAGTAAACCATGCTAATCGCTACATTGAGAAGAGAATAGATTCTATCAATAGAATGAAAATATTAACAACAGAGTTAATAAACTACATAAGATTTTAATAATCGTGATTGCAATTCAGGAAAAGAGATTCACAAATCTATTGGCAATTAAAAATGAACATCGCAAGTGATGTACAATAATAATAATAATAATAAGGCTAATACAAAAATGACTCACGAATGGGACATGGATTGTTGCGATACATAGTTATTTCGGTGATTGATATACTAGACATGAGGGCACTTGTTTGTTTATGGTTGCATTCGAAGAGCACCGTCCAGGCGAATCACTTCGCCGTTCAGCATTGGATTCTCAATAATCGCCTGCACCAGATGACCGTACTCGTCGGTGTTACCTGTAGAGAAATATAAAATTAATTAAGTTAATTTAGGCAAGCAACAAGTGACATACCAAGGCGGGATGGACAGGGCACAGTGGAAGCCAAATTCTTCCTCACGGTCTCAGGCAAACTGCCCAACAGTGGAGTGTCAAATAGACCGGGAGCAATGGTGACAACACGGATACCTTGTGGTGCCAAGTCACGAGCGAGTGGTAGTGTCATGCCGACCACACCTCCCTTGCTGGCCGAATAGGCAACCTGTCCAATTTGTCCGTCAAAAGCGGCAACCGAGGCAGTGTTTACCACAACACCTCGAAGTGTGTTGACCGGTTCATTCTGGCCAATCAGTCCCACAGCCAGTCGAATAACGTTGAATGTTCCAATAGTGTTCACCTCAATTACTCGACGGAATTCATCCAGTGGGTGTGGGATTTTGCGCCGAAAATCATAAGCTCGCTTGGCCAGGCCAATGCCCGCACAGTTAACCAAAACATCCAGACGGCCAAATTTCTTCTCCACCTCTGCAAGTGCCCGTTGCACATCCTCCTCACTGGTCACACTGCCACTGACCGAGATTACATTTGAGGCAGTGTTTGTGTCGTTGAATTTGAGATCCAGCGCGACGACACCTTTTGCTCCTTGCTTGATCAGTCGGTCCACTACGCCACGGCCGAGACCTGAGGCACCGCCGGTCACCAATGCCACGAGACCTTTCACCGATTGAATTGTGGTTGTCATGTTCGAGGTTGTGAGAATATATTCAAAGTACGGGAATGTCGATCAGTGTAATGAGATGCGATCGAGAGGAGAGTGGCAAGACAAATGTACCCACCGACAACCAGTATAGCTCAGTTCAAGTCACGTAAACACATGTTTGATGTGAAAGCACATGTTATTGGTCTATAATAAAGTTCCGTGTCACTAGATGGCGCCACTGTGCTCTTAACAAACAATTTATGCTCAAAAATAAACAGCAATGAATGGCGCCAAGTCAAAGTAAAAGTGATACAATGAAAGCTTTAACTTTCTTTCTTCATATAGACTCGTGAAAATTACGTAAAAGTCCAAACTAAAATTTTAGACTAATTTCAAACGAATAATTTCGCAAAAAATGAATAACACACAATAGTTATGAAATAATTTGTATATTTTTAATTAATTAGTTAATGCTCAAATTAATATAAATGAAACACATAATTATTATGTCATATATATAACTTTGTATAATAATAATTAGAATAATATATATAAACACAACGTACAACAAAAGTGGGGGTAGTATGAACATACAAAGGACAAAATAAAAGATAAACAAAAATGTGTGTGTGTTTGTGTACAGTAAAGATTCGAAAAGTATATATATAAGATTAAGTATAAATTATGTATAGATTATGTATAGCAAATAGATGTGTACAAAGGTGTGTGTGTGTGTGTATGGTGTAGAGTGTATATATAGAAATATAAGTCGATGCATCCAGAATGGTGTTGTACAGTGGAACAGTCGAACAAGTGTCCCTGTACACACTGACACAATGCATTGCTTCGGGTTTGGTTTTGGCTGGATGGGCTCAAATGGTACATTTTATACAAAATTCTTCGTCATCATTCTTCTAGTATATTATATCACAATATTAATATCGATATTATATATAAATATATAACAAAACAAAGGGACATTAGGGCAGCTATTGGGCTTGGTGTCGGTTAGGTGTGTGTGTGTGTGTGTGTGTGTGTGTGTAAGTGTTGATTGATAATACATCGAAATAGATATGACACAAGTGAATGTGTGTTGTATAAATGATAATAATAATAATCATCAAGCTATAGGGTTGGTGTTGTATATTGGCAGTTCAATGTAGCTTGTTCAATAATCATGCTGATTCGATTCTAAACGCGTTCATTCGTAGATGAAAATTCAAGTGGTCGTGAAGTTTTTTTCCATTCAATTTTCAATTCATATGTTGAGAAAGTGAGAGTGAGAGGAGAAGAGCGTCTTCTGGAAAATGGCCGGCAGTTTCAGTTTAGCTATTTAGTTTTGCAAATATATTCGCTTATAAGGTTTATGTGGTAGTGCTTTGCTTGGTAGTAGAAGGTATATATAAAGGTGTATATAAGGTACAAAGTGTTATTTATATAAAGACAAACACACACACACGTGCACACACACAACATTGTATATAAAATGAAAGGTATTGGGCTATTGAGGAAGGAGAGATAGAGAGAGAGGTATGTACATAAGGTAATGGGCATTAGGACAGTGGGAGTTATCGGGACAGGTACTAGATTGGATCGATCCAATACACAATACTGTGTGACTGTGACATTGTGTGCATGTGTATGGTCTATGGTATAATAATGGGATTATGTATAGATCTATAGGGCACAGATTATATTGTACAGTGAGAGTGAACGAAAACAAGAGTTTGAAGTAAGAGACCAGAATTTGACTCGAGAGATAAAAAAAACAACGAAACAATGAAAGAACAAAAGAGATAATATATCTTATATAAACTATTAGTCTGGTGGGGGTGAAGAGAGAGAAGGGTTGCGACACGAGAACAAACAAAAGAGATCCAGACCTAAGGGACATTTGTCTACTATGGAGTCGAAGGGCTAGGCTTGTGACGAGCTCAACACCGACCCAACAACCAAAAACCGATTTGGGGCTATTTTGTACTGTGGAGATTGAGCAACCGATGAATTTACTGGAGGGACACTGGGCGACGACAATGGAATATAGCTTTATCAGAGTGAGAACAAAAACAAGCAAAAATATATTAGACTAGCGTGTGTATTTGTAACGTTTGTGTTCGGTGTAGTATGCAGGGGCTATTACGTCACTGGTGAATGGCTCGTAGCGAAAGGTTCGGTAGATAGATAGTGAGATAAGATGATAAGGCAATAGAGGATGGATTGGATGCTTTGCGCGATGAAAGGTTCAATTCATGTGACTCGATGCTGAGCCCGATGCCAGAATGGGCGTTCCCGTTGAGTTTGGTCCATTTGCCATGGAAGACGGTGGCATTGGGCCCGATGGACCAACGCCGCCATTGACTACCACTGCGGGTGGTGATGAGCTGGCACTGCGACTACTGCCGCCACTACTACTACCGGTGTTATTGCCGTTGGGCATGAGGCCGTTCCGGTGTTCGTATGGGTTGAGGTGCGACTGTAGGTGGTGATGGTGCAGACCGGCCGCAGCTACCGCAACTGCAGCTGCCGCCGCAGCCTGGTTTAGATGGCCCAGGTGAGCCTGTAGGTGGTGTGGAAGGTGAGGTGCCGAGGCTGGTGCTGAGGGCGGTGGTGAGGGGTGACTGGCCAGTCCCGGGTTGTAGTGACCGTTGGTGGCTGCCGCTGAACTGGTAATCGAGCTCGAGTTCATCAGGAACGGTACGTAGAACATTTTGGACTGGAGCAAAAGATTCGCTGCAGAGCTAACCTGAGCCAAGCAACTGAGCAGAGAATTCATTCGCGCCAGAACATGACCCGTGTTGGGGCCCAACGTTCCAGCGGACCCTTGAGAAGCTCCGTTGAGAAGTGCCAGTGCGGCCGATCCACAACTACCGGAACCGAGTGGGGGCTTCTTGTGGCACAAATGTGAGACCAATGCTTTAAGATATCGATCCCGAATACGAAGGACCGATGCTGGATCGATGATGTCTGGTTGAGGTGGTGCTGCCGCGTTCTGTTGACTATTGGCTTGTTGATCACGAGCAGCTTGAGCCGCGGATGCGATAATACTGGTCATGGCAATCACCTTCAGTGCCACAAACTCGTTCAGTGTTAGCCCGATGGACTTGAAAGCGAACCGAACTGAACACAATTCGGACACCAGACTGCCCGCCTCAAGCTCCAACTGGGCACAACTGATCACGGTCCCGCTGGAGGTGGCGTTCAGGTGGGACAGATTTGCTGCCAGGTTGTTCATCGATTGACGAATTTCGGCGTCAAGTGACTCGATGCACGCGGTATTGCTGTTGATCGCGGAGAAGGCACAAGTGGACAGGACCAGAAGTTCGTGCCATTTGTGGGTTAACAACTGAGAAAGAGAGAAGAAGACACAATTAGATCAAAGTCAATCGAATTAGGCTAATTAGCATCCATCGAGTTCAATAGATCGCACATGCGCGCACATTACACTCGTAAACCTTAAATGCACTTGGTCGGAATTCCTCGAATTCTCATCAACTTTATTACCGTGCACTTAAGAGTCTTGTCATGTTTGTCTGAGTCATACACCACCAGGGTCATACCCCAGTTTAATACTGTCCTGCTCTAGTTAGTAATAGTTCATAGTCTCACTGACCTTTGGCCTACAAATCGAATGTCATCATGTCTCAGTAAATCACATCACTAGTGAAAGCTCAAACCTACACACGACTGACATGTCACATTAGGTGACAAGTTGTCATGTCATGCACATGATCGCGCCGTAATATCGACTTAAGAATGGCACACATTCAGCACTAGACTAGACTTGGAAAATCCAATGTCCTACAAGGAGATAACATTCAGGAACTCGACAGGGGGTGGGAAAGTGAGCTAATGCCCGAGAAGGAACTAGAACGAAGCATTGCAACAACAACAAACAGTCGTGCCAATTAGTACACTCCAGAACCTAGTAGAGGTGCACACGTGAAAAGTACAATCCTTGAACGGGGAAGACATTGCGCCCAAGATTGCATCAACACAACAACACAACACAACACAACAACAGTACAGTGATCATGTGATTGCGCACGGTCTTGTGAGAGAGTGTCCAGAAAATTCATGAATGCCATTATGTTGGGCGAGTCACGTACGTGGTTGTGTTGTGGCAACACTAATTTGTTTGTTTTCATCACTGCTTCCAATGCATAATAGAACCAGAGATAGTGTGCAATGTGTGTCCCACTGGTTCCCTCTATCCCGAGTGTCATCTACCTAAATCCCGTCCGTGTCTGGCACAGAGAGCACACTCTTTGCATGGATCGAGTGTAGTCACTCTCTCTGGAGAGCGCGCGAAAGTTTATTCGCCCCTGTTGCGTGCATGTTGGTGGTGTTGCTGCTTGGATTGCACTAAGCACAGTGGCCAGAGCACCTCGACGTCGAGTTTGCCTCATATCTAGGTCACGTTTAATTTAATTTTATGTGTATGTACTGCTGCAACACCGACAGCATCACCACTATTTTCTATTATTGTATTACTACACTGTGTATATGTCTTGGTGAAGGCCCGATGAGATCGAATCAATTCGAGTGACGGTGCTCGGCAGTCACCACAAGTGAGTCGATTGGCGCAATCCACTCACAATTGTGATGTGGTCAGGTGTGTGTGTGTGTGTGTGTGTGTTGCGATATACTGAGTGCACTGCCTTGACGATATTGATCACACAAATATATACACTCTGGACATTACCTCACTACAACTAGTTGATTAATGTCTAGGATGTGAACATTGATAAACAGGATCTCGCACACGGGATCCTCTTCTAAAGTGTTCATGACTTTTGTGTGTGTGCATGTGAGACTGAGATAATCATGATAATACTAAGTGACCATTAGATGGACATTAATGCACTTACTATACACACTGTACACACTGTGGGATACTAAAAATAATCCTTTCCTGTGTTGGTCAGCAGTGCAACAGGCCAACAGTGGCCCATGTGCATAAATCAGCAGCTAATTGACCAATTAATCAACCGGTAATATGATTGTCCACTTGTGATACCATTACAGATACCATCGTGTGAGATGACAAAGATGGCGGTGATGGCGGCGCGAATGCGTGTGTCAAATGCAATATTTATGAGTTGTCAGTCTGTTCTGTGTACTCATTAGCTAACCAAGTGGATTTGTCGAGTAAGGTGACAATTGAGTTTTCCTACTCGAATTGAAGACAAAACAAAAGCACTGTTTCACTACTAAACGGATAAACTTGAAAACGACATTTGCGCGATTTCCCAACATACACACACAGACACTTGTTGGCCGCTTTTCATCACTCGATGATTTCATGTTCACCGTACACAGACTGCGTTCACTGACTGGACACGATCAAGGCTTTTCCATTATATATTTTTGTCATAAATGTGAACATGAACAAGAACATAAATGTGATCTTGAACTACATAAGGCAATAAATCAACAATGAATCGAGTGAGCCAATCATCCAACCTATCATTATTGCATTAGTGTTCATTGTTCGGTGTGGCTCATCTGGTTTAGTTGGTCAGCTGAAGCAACAACTCAACCAAAATGCTCATCAAAAGAAATCAACCCAATCCATTTGTCACCTAATCCGATTTGTAATCAAACCAGACTTGACATTTAGCCAGACCGATCAAACTTGACTTTCCACCGCCGTTTGGACAAGCAATATCAAATCTCAAATTAGTGCTAATCAAGAGGACAAGCACACAATACTGACAAAGTTGCAATCGGATTCAAAGTGAGTGAGAGCGAGTGGAATGGCGATGATGATGATCAGTGTGAGATATAAAAATAGATACTAAGTAGTTGCGGACCGATCCGAACAGACCGAGACACACAGACCTACAGAGACAAGTGTGAGCACATACTTTTTGGTTGTTCGAATGACGCGATAGGAACAGTCGACGTCGAGTCCCAACGAAAACAAGTGTGCTTGTACATACTGAGGGATACAGTGTGAGTGTGTGTGTGTGCAGATAGAGCCGAGTGGAGAGTAGCCTGTGACCTACAAACAGTGTATTGATCCCGTGGCCTGGACGCCGTTAGGAGCCGAGGCGAGCGAGCGGCGTGCGACGTCGGACGACGACGAAGACGAGGACACGATCAACTCCAAGGCGTCATGTGTGTACGAGTACTACACACACACACACACCACACTTGTACACGCAATCACCAAGGGCGGGAGGGCGTCATGGAGTCATGGATGATGATCGAGGCAAACAGGCAACAGAGAGCCAAGAGACCGCGACAAGTGCAAGTGACTTGCCTCACTGATCAGACGGCCACGGCCTGCACCACCACTGAGAGAGCTAAGCACCAATGATCATACGATCCCTGTGGTCCAGAGAATCCACTAATGAGAGACAGGAGTAAATTCCTTAAAGGTTCGCGCGGAATTATCATCAGTGGAAAAGTACCACAAGAATTGGCTTAATTTGGCTTGTCTGTCTGTCTGAGTGGTAATTTGGTGCGCTAGGCTGGCGGGCGTCAATGAATCGTGCCGAATACGAGACGATATTTAACATTCGTGGCGTCATCCTCATCAGATCAGTGGCGACGGTGATCGTCAGCAGGTGACCTCAATTCGGGTCATACACGCTTCTGTGTGTCGAGTCTGCACACTCTTGAGAGGTTGTTTGCGTTAATTCCACAAACACTCACACGCCAGCTCGGATCCTGGCATGGGCGCCATCACTGCCAGACGACAGAAAGATGTTTACCAGTAAAGTAACACTCGCACAGCACATAAGCATTTAGGTTTAGGTTAGGGCGGGAGGGACAGACCGGTGGTCTGGTGGCCTTCCCCTGCGCGACCAACTATGCCATGTCATTGGCTGCCTGAAGAAGCAACGGATTTTTCCTAAAGCACCAAAACAGCCCAAACCAGAAGTCCACCAAGTGTAAGCAACAACACCAAAATGTGTGTGCAAACCTCAAACCAGAACCGAAATCTCTCGAGCGAAAAATTCCAATTCTCAACAACAACTTGGTTCTGGTTTGGATCACTAAACCGAACCGAACAACACTTTCGCCTGCACATGCGCCCTGTTGGTACGGGGTGCAATCGAATCTAATCTGGAAAGGTCAATCACACCAACATTGGGCACAATCGCCAATGCATCATCACCGGATCGATCTAGGTCAGGCATTATCATCGTGTGCCGTATTGCGATATATCATCAAACACCAAGTGTCTCTCTGGTGTGTGTGTGTGTGTGTTGATCAACCATACAAGTAAAGAGATAATAATGCACAGGACAGGGTAGACCGTGTCAGGTGTGACACGGACACACACCGAACCAGTGCATGATGGTGCACATGTCGGTGGCATACCCTGACCAGTGCCATTGTGACTAGTACAACACCGAACCCAATAGTCAACAAAGTGGCAATAGTGCAAGTGCGTGTTTGTGTGCTTTATGATTGATAGAAAAACACACACACTCGGTGTTGTTGGGAAATCGAGTGGAGAAGATAGACACACAGGATTATGGTAAAGCGGTTTGGGACTAGTGGGAGAGATAAGCACAACTGCACTCTGCACACGGCTTAATTCATGGCTTGTCCTTTCGATTGCCAATCTACAGACAAATGCATGACCTAGGAAGTGGTCGATGACATGTGCGTGTCGCGCGCATATGCGATCCATTGTTCCGGGACAATCCAATGCCTGCTTGGAGCACACTAAATGGTGCTGTAGAGGACATGAATGTTGGAAACATACCTGAGTGTGAGTATGCACTGGAAGTTGCTCGTAGAAGGGTAACCGTTTGGTCCATTGCACCAACCGATACACGATCGAGTCGCCGATTGAACATCTGAAAGAAGAAACAAAAGCACATTAGTAAACATTAATCATTGAATCAAAGCAAATGTCACATTAATAACTGTCATCACATGCACCACCATTAGCAGCACATGGGAAAGTTCCGATCGAGTGTTTGTGTGAGTTGTGTGCACATTAGAATATCGTAACGAGCAGTTTAGGAAGAGGTAAAGAGGCAATGCGAAAATTCTTGCATTCATTTGATGATTATGCCATTGGTAGTTTGGCTCTAATTTGCATAAGCACACCAGTACTACTTTGTATGTGTCGTGTTGGTGGAACTAAAGAAAACAAACAATATGCCGTTTGACACCAATTCGGTGTGTACATTCGTGTGCGTGAGTGTGTGCTGAGTTGTGGCAAGTGACGCCATTACGCCCAACCGAACTCAACTCAAGCGAATTAACCCAGCCGGTAAATTGGGTGCTTGGAAAAATAAACTTAGGGTAAAAAACCTAAACACACTCGGCTCGGTAAGTGAAATGAATGAGTGCCAGTGTGTGCCAGTGCCAAGAATAATTAGCCAAAGCAAGTGCACTGATGGCGTCATTAAACCAGAGAGGCCAATTAAGTGCCAAATGGAAATGTTTCTTCACAGGACACAAATGAATGAATGAATTCACAGAATAGAGGAAGAGTACGGAAAGAGGACAGGGACGAATGAGGACATTCGCCTTTTGGTTATAATCACCAGCTTTGGCACCGACTTTGGGTCAAATTGCAAATGCCAAACCAGAACCAACCAAGTGTTCCTCAATGAATAGTAACAATTCATTCACTTCTCATTCAATGTATCTAATCGAATCGAATCACCATCAATTCCTACTCAAATCTCAATTCCAATTCAGTTAATTCGTTAATTGGTTAATACACTAAAAATACCAAAGACGGAACAACAACATCCCCGAGCACAGTATTGTCTATTGTCGTCTGGTCGGTGTTAGTGCCAAAGCCAATACGAGCACAAGTGCATCCATCCACCATCACCACCAGCAGCACCAATCTCTCGGCAGAGTTCAATGTCTCATTGTTCTAATTTCTGGGGCACGCACGGAGGCACAACTGCACACAAGTGTACGAGCACTGGCACATTCGTACAAGGCGATAACGAAGCAGCCATTACAATAGAATGTGTGTGCACTGGTTGGTGTATGGTATATAGCGAGTGGCATTCTGGCATGGGACAGTGCCAGCCAGAGTGTCATTCGTGTATGGAAATTGATGATGATAGATGGCCAGCATAGAACTTGACATAGCGCCCGATCTTTTTCATCCTCCCTGTCTGTGGTGTAACGAGCACAACGACCACAAGTGTAACCGTTTCCCCTTTTGGTAAGCGGTAGCAAGGGCACCGCTCACTCCTGTCCCACCATGACGCCCAGCCTAATGCTCTGCTGCATGCACTCAGAATCCACTCAGAGCACTACACGCAAGCAAGGAAGCAAATAAAGCCAAAAGGGAGAGCAAAGGCAGCCAAAACAAGCGGAACACGCAAACTCGGAACCAAAATATAATCGACAAGCCGACTGAAGGAACACCGACCCTACACAGACCAACAAATAAAGGTTAAGGTCCTCTGGCCGGTGTGGTCGCCAGTGAGCACACTCACTACCCCAGCGCCCAACAGTAGGCCAAACACATCCGCGTTCGGAAGCGGTGGTGGACCACCACTGGTGGTGCACTGCTCCATGGAGCACCGGTCGCTTGAGAGGTTCATTCGCACAAGTTCAAACCGATAGTGCACCACACAATGCAACATAATCCACTCGATACTGAGGCTCACTATCGATTGTGCGCCATGGAAGCTAACCAACTCAAGTCAAATCAAATCGCAATATCCAAAAGAATCTAATAATAATCCTAAGAATACTTTAAAGTAAACTTTCGTGTAGAGACCAAAAAGATTAAATTAGATTAAACCAAATTCAAATTCTCAAAGGATCGAATGCACTTCCTACTTCTGGTTTGTGTCACCCACAACTGGTACTACTCCTAACCAAATTCGCCTACGCAGAAAAAAAGAAAAAACTTATACAACAAAAACTCAGGAAGTGAAACCCAAATTGTGCAAGAATCATACTGGGAATTGTGCAAAACCAGGAAAAGGCTCACAAAATGTCAAAGGCACGCACAGATCTGCCTAATCAATTACATTATGATCGAGTGATTGGAGTGTGCACCTGCGTGTCAGTGCGCATCATTACCAGTGCCCAAACCGAGAACACCTAATGATGCGTCCTCTAATTAGTGCAAACAGCAACAGCAGTAGCAAGTGAAGTAGTCAGGTAAAGTAAAGCACATAAGCCAAGTGCATTGACATCACGCCACGGTTGTGTCCTCAAAATCACACATTAGATTGTGTTCCTGTATTGCTGCCAAGCACGGAAAGCCTCACTAAAGCATGCATATACGAATGCATATGAATGCTTATGCCTTAATTGAGGCAGTTTGATTTAATTGCATGATTGGACACAGCTATAAGCCCCCTTCTTCTTCACTATAGTGGACACAACAACAACAACAGTATCACTACTAACTCAAGAACTGAACTAACACAGCACAGCACACACAAACACTCAAGAATCGAACAGTAATTAAAAGTTGCTATTTTTAAGTTTTGTATATTCAAACATACTTTCCATACTACTGTGAATAATTAACAACAGGAAAGAGAGGCTCAAGTGAATGCATATGGCACAGACCAATAGACAGGCCAATGGGACAGGTGTGCATGTGTTGATCTAGTTGCACCACACTCGATCGAAACAGACCTGAATTTTAAATTACTCACAGACACACACCTGTCCAGGTAGAGAGGTGAGTGATGCACAAACTTGACAGGACAATATATATACTCGAAATACATTCAAATTATATCACATAAATTGCAAACTCAAATACCCACATCTTATGATCATCATCATTATTATTTTTATTATTATTGCACACAAAATAAGTGAAATATAGCAATACAGGGTGTTGTGCACAGATGAGTGCATTGCAAACGGTATTCACTCGATACACCACCCTGACGCTTAATTGTTATATCATCATCATGACCTAAACTAAAAAGCATAATTTAATTACATTCTAATTATGCATTCTAATCCTTTAGTCTTAATTCGTGTTTATATTAAAAATACTACTCATTTTGCATGCGAAATATGTCTGGGCTTAGGCCGGGCGCACGCATGTTCATTGTCTTCTTGACCCAACACCTAATCCTTTAAGTACTGAAACGACTGAATCACATAATCCCAACTGGGGATACTACTAATACATTAGATGTGCATTAAAGTGAGCTCAGAAAGTAGTTAATTTTATGGTTCATTGCTAAATTGGGTTATAGACTTACTTAGATAGTTTATATAAATTCTTGTCAGTTCACTACACACTCGAATACTAAATTCAAATTGAGTTCATATAAATGCGCATTTTAAAAACATGAACACACACTACACGGACATACAGAAGATACAATGCATTGACATAATCCACATGTTTTCATAATTGATCCAATAATTGTGTTCGTTCAGCGAGAACAAAACAAAGAGATCACACGAGGAAGCATAAGACAAAGACGCCTTGACCCATCTCAGAATGATGATGAGTTCTCTCAAGTCTTATATTCGAAGTACATGGCGGGCCATTGTGCGTGCAACACCCAGATTGTGTTTACTGAATCATATCACACAACCAACAAGCTGCGTGTGTGTGTGCATTCAGCTCACGAATGCATTCGATTGAAATGCAAAGTCCACTGACCGACTGTAAATACATCTCTAATTAATGGACCAATTTAAATTCGTAATTCATTTCAGCCGAGTGCTATTACTGTACACTGTCCATTCAGCATGCATCCTCATAAATGTCTCTTATCTAATCAATCTCACAGTCTTCCTATTGTATTGTCTTCGAGTGGAATGGACAAGAAGAATGAGGCAAACGCAGAGGAGGAATGGTGCAAACCCCCACCACACACCAGCACCTTAGAACAATTAGCCAATTAAAAAGTCTCAATATAAAGAGTTATGTGTCAAAGAGGTGAGGTTGAGCAAGCTCAAGTGAATCCTCAGTGCAGTGTGGAATGATGCTGTGTGTCGATGATGATGATGAGGTCATCGAGATCGTGGCCATTCGGCGCTCGCCACTCGGCCAAGAGTATTTTCGGCCAGTGGAATGAACTTTAGCGAGCGTCTGGCGTGGAGCACCTTTGTGGTGCACCTAAAGATAGATCCCGCAAGGCGTACGAGACAGTTCCGAGCACATATAACATAACACACAACAGATCGAGTGCAGCAGTGAGTAGGTCATACCATGACGGCTGCTGTCACTGGCTGCCGAACCATTGACCGAGTCACGATGACCCAGTGATGATCACCACCCGTCATCATCATCACCAGCAGGCCGTACACCTGACACAAGACCTGGAAAAACCACTGTCAAGTCACTTCGACAGGTAAGTAAATGAGCACGCTTACACTTTCAGAATATAATATGCAACAGTCAGCAGTGAAGCAATGAGCGGTGCTTCAGCTATAAATAGGGTGAGGAGGAGCGCGCCAGTAGGGGAGAACAGGTAAGACTGGTCATATGGTGACCAGTCGAGTCATGGCATGATCTAATGAACCTGTCCGCCACTGGACCACTTAATGTACTGCACACTGACTTACTGACCGAGCGAGCTTCCCATTCACTTCACTCGACAACTTTGGTGCTCGGTGTTGGTGATGCCGGCGTGTTGTGTCGCGTAGGTACGTCGCCCGCTGACCTACATACCGTCGGACAGAACAACAACACCACCGTCGACCATTGACCAAGTGACTAGTGCCCAATAGTGAGAACGTAAGAACAAGAACAAGAAGAAGAAGTAATGCGTGGTAGTGAGGTCAGGCGAGTGCTGCAAGAGATGTGCATGGCTGATGATCGAGGCGAATGGTTCGAGCCAAGGTGTGCAATCATGCAAGCCCATCGAACGCGACCTTTTCTCCCCTTTGCTCACTAGATATGCCCTAACAGCCTAACCCAACCAACTGCACAAATAATACACACACACACACACACACACACACACACACACACACACGAACACAAGTCGGTCTATATATAGACAACATTACACAATGCCAACAAGCAACAACAAGTCCGCAATCGACGAATTCGAATCCGTGTGCACAATGCACCACTGACTGCATGTGCTCAGATTAATGTGCATAACTCCAGTTAGGCATATTCACACATTCGCAAATATGCTTGAGAAAAAGTTACACTTTGAGGTTATGGATTGATTCATAAGAATAACTGACTAATGCACTACCACACAGGTCAACTCGAGTGTGCCCTTAATGTGGCAGCAGAATATTTGCAAACAGAAGAAGACAAATAACAAATTAACCTCAAAAGGAGCATTGAGACATTGACCCACAAGTTGGCATAACCAAACTGCTCGTGTGTCAAACCAAAAAGTGTCACACACACAGTCGTAATAAAATCTCTTGACAATAATCCTCTTATAAGCAAAATGCGATATGATATGATACGAATTAACACTACTCGAAAGGCAAATGCTTAATCCTAAACCTAATTACAAACTGAAAGTCTCGACAAGTCAGCTCATTGCGAAACATTGATATACATTTCGCATTATGTTTGCCATGTAGAAACGACCTTTATGAACACACTAATGCCGGTATCTTAGTTACATCACATTACATGTTCTGGTTACTTCCTCAATCTGGCAAACATAATCGTTGGTTGTGTTGGTTGGCTTGCGCGCGCGACCTTTTCGGCGTCATTGATCTTCTCGCCAACTGCAACGTACAACATGCACACGATACAAGGAGCAAGCCTCAACCAGAACGAGCAATAAGGAAGTAATGCACTCCAGAGGGAGAGAATCGCTATTTTGGAGAATCCTATCTCGTGCACAGTAGAAAGATATTTCGGTTTGCAGTGCCGAGTGCACGTCGGAGTGATATCATCCTGGTTTAATGAGATGAGGCCTAACCAGGATTGCTCATCATTAATGTTTTGTTGTGGTTTGTTGCGAGTGCACAGTGAGATGAGAGATAGGGTTCAACAGACTTGGTGGTAATTGAAATTCCAATCACAACAAAGGACAGACAAACAAACAAAGGCTACTGCATTGGCAACATCAGATAGGTGAGGGCGCATGAGCACAGTGCGCAATGCTCAACCAAAATGCGAAATGCCGGCTTGGCTGATAATGAGCGATTGGGATTCGGAGTTGGTTGCGAGCTGGCGAGTCTGGTGCGAGGGGAACAACCAGAAAGTGAAGTGTCAGTCCGTACACTCAACTGCAACACAACACAGCACTGCAACATGCACAACCAGACACAAAGGTCTTTGTCCGCAAAGGGAAGTGTATTTTGGCAATGCACAGCCATGTGCATGTGTATGCATTGCGTGCCATACCAACTCACTTATATCTGCTCACATTGCGCACCGAACTGTTGTTGCTGAGTGTGTGCTTGGGTTCGTGGTGCTGCTTTGGTTCGCTGCAAAACGACCAACATGTCACGAACAAAGATGGAGACAAGGAAGGACACAACACAACACAGACCAATCATCCTACTACTGTCTGCACTGTCTACTGCGGTCTGGTCATGACCTTTGCGATGAACCTCACCAGGAAAGTCACGGCCAAGGGTGTAGCATTTGCAAGGCCATTATACCCTCGAGTGTGCACAAAAAGCATAAAGATTTGTGCAATGCTCAAAATAAGTTACATTTGCACTGATAACGCACGAATGTGACTAATGACTAGTGTCACTGCTTTGAGTTTGGTTGGTTGTCATGGCAAAATGGTGCCACTTTATAGCTAATACATTTCTAGTGTGAAAAGTGTATTACTTAGTGTCTACGTCACATAATCACCCTCGAAAAGTGAAAAGTCTCGAGGACTTTGACAAATGTCCAAGTGCTCGTGCTTCGAAGGTAAAGTTCGAGGATAAAGCAAAACTGTACTGTACTGCAGTGTGTATGTTGTTTCAAGTTTTAGGGGAAGAAAATACAATTTCTACTTACAATCGATCACTCAGTTCGTTGCTATTGGATGCGGTCGAAGTTTCCGTCAGTTCGAGCGATGATAATGACCTATTAAGGATAGTGGCGTGGGGAGAGAGAAGAGAGGAAAGTTAGTTAGTAATGTGATAAGTAAGCGCAAGGTCAGGGGTCAAGGAGGTTCAGATGGGAGGCTAGCAGAGAAAATAGCTCTCAAGGAGACAAAACATTCCTCGAATGTTTCAAGGCCCTCAAACTGAAGCTCAGAGATGAAGAATTGTGGGATTCCCAAAGGAAGAGGACAAGACAAGTGCACACTCACCCAAACTCGGCAAAGTCGTCACAATCGATGAGAGCACTCAAGTACTGGTCACTCTCCTCTCGGCCCATCAGTTCCTGTGGGCCTGCAGCGAGCATCAAATGCATTTGCCTGGCAATAGACGCCACTGTAGAGTTGCCTTGAAGGAATCCATTCATGAGATGAGACACTGCTGCGGCAGGATTCACTGCTGAGGTGGCAATCGAGGCTGCACCGGAAGGTGGTGAGTTGGCCGACACGCCGGCAGTGGATGCACCTGAACTTGGCGATCCCACTCCGTTCACTAGTGCCGGGGCAGTGACGTTCACTGCGGAAGTATTTGACGACGAACTTGTACTGTTCGAGGTTGGGTTGTAGGAGCCGTTCAGGTGACGATACAGGTCAGAGTTGGGTCCGTTCGTGTTGGCAGATCCATTCACGTACGGCGTGGCAGAGGACTGGTGCAGTGCTCCGCTCAGGTGACTCAGATGGCTCAACTGATGACGATGTGGCATGGTGAGAGCTGTCTTCAATATACCCGATGGTGGCGGTGATGAGGAGCCACCACGTCCTCCGGATGAACCATTTCCGTTCAATAGTGGACCGTGTCCGTTGGCCAGTGAGGCAGCAGTTGATGGTGCTTGTCCGAATGGATTGTTACCCGACGGACTGTTCATTCCACAACCGTTTTGCATCAAAAGTCCAGCAGCAGCCACGGCAGCTGCCACAGTTCCGTTTGTGCCATTGCTCATTACTGCAGAATTCGAACCATTCGTACCATTGGGTGGCGTTCCATTAGAGCCATGTCCTCCAGGTTTCTTATGTTTTCTATATTTGACTTTGTACAGGTTGTACACGGCTCCACTATTTCGACCACCAGGCATTCGATCTTCTCGCACTGCAGCCAGGACCATTCCTTGTCTGAGACATTTCTGGAATCGACAGTATTGACATCGATTCCTTTGTTGTTTGGTGATGAGGCACTGGCCATCGGCCACACAGGTGTACACTCGTTTGTTTTGAACGGTTCGCTTGAAGAACCCTTTACAGCCTTCACAGGTAATGATGCCATAATGCAGGCCAGTGGCTCGATCTTCACAGATCATGCAGATCATTTGTTGGTTAGCATCGTGATTGGCTTGCACAGCAGCAGCAGCCACTGCCGCAGCTTGTGCAGCTGCCTGCTGGTCACGAATCTGTTGCTGATAAGCTGATAGGTATGATGGCGATGGTTGGGATACTGGTTGCGCACTTGCTTGCGAAACTATTACGTGAGGATCGTGGTGATGATTTAGATGGCTCATCGAGGTACCGTTTGTGTTGGAACCTCCATTTTGAACCGCCGCAGCTGCCGCGGCAGCCGCTGCAGCCGCAGACATTCCACCATTGATCAGTGCTGAAGATAGAATCAAAGAACCAATCGATGTTGGGGGCTGAGTGGCAGGTTGATGTGTCGGTGCAGATTTTGAGTCATTACTAAGACAAACCGCTGCCAGACCACCATTGATAATTGCAGAATCCAAACTGGAATGGCTTCCATTGGCAGATGGAGGTGATGAGACCGCAGATTCCATCGACGATGGCGGACTTGAGGTGGTGGACAGTGATGAGAGGTGTAGAGGTGAGGATGAAGTCGAAGATGAGGTGGAAGAGGCCGATGAAGACGAGGTCACCGAGGATGACGCACTGATGAAACCATTCAGTGTGTGGTGCAGTAAGGAGGTGGTGATCACTGGGCCCGCTCCAACCGACGAACTTGAAGAGCCCGTTGAGGAAATGGAGCTGGTTCGATGCAGTGACTCGTTGCTGGCCGAGGGCGAGGATAACCTCGACGACTTTTTGCTCAGATCAAGACATTCATCATTGTTGTTATTAGCGTCTGGCGGAGACGGCACCGATGATGGTGCTTGTGGTGGTGATGACTCCGACGACGATGGTCCATTGGTGATCACACCTGTCATTGCGGTACTCAACGAGGACTCCGATGCTTTGAGCGTGGAGCTTGAAGAGGACGAGGAGGAAGAACTCAAAGTGCCTCCATTGGAACCATTGGCAGAACTGGGCTTTAGTAAAGAATCACATACAATGGGAGAGGTTGCAGAGGAGGTGGAGGCAGTTGATAATGGCGACGAAGAGGAAGACAACGATGACGGTGGCGGATGACATTCTTCTTCGCCTTCCGAGGTTGGAGCCGACGAAGATTGTGGCGAATGTTGCTGGTGATGTAGAGGGTTGCTGGCAGAGTCGTGTGACGATCCTGGAGTTGGTGAGGACCGATCACAGCCATTAACCAGTGACTCCTCGCCATTCATCGATGTTCCAGAAGCAGCAGCCAAGGCTGCCGCAGCTGCTCGTTCCTTTTCCTCGTCGACTTTACGTCGCTTTAATTTATAATAGATGAGAGACATCTTGACAGGGAGAAGACTTGGTCGCGAGTGAACAACAATAACAAGCAAAAGAAACAAAGGCAAAAGGTCTGTACCAACTAAGTTCCAACAAGACAAATAAGATGAAAGGTTAAGGGGCAGTAGGGTCAGCCAGGTATGGGCTTCATGTTTTGTGTTGGGTTGTTGATGTGTGTGTTGGCGGTGATAAGGAAAGCGCAAATTCGGTGGTTCGGTTGAGGTGAGGTCGGACGATGCTGCTCGAGTGAGACTCAACAGCAATCTGGTAGCTTCGAAGTAGAGAGTGGCAGAACACGAGAAGCACTCAGCAGTCTGGTGGTGGTGGTGATGCACTGAGGCCGAGAATAATACCGACAGGACTCTACCCAGAGGCGTCGATCAAAGTGACTGGCGAGTGCAACTACCAGGCACAACACTGCCAATGGCATCGACGACCACCAAACGACCAGCACACTACCACAGTACCAAACACGATCGACGTTGCTTCCTTCTGGTTGCACTACACGACGCCGTCGACCTTAGCGTTTCACTTAGAGGTCGCTGAACCTGCGCACTTGGAGCACATTGGCTCCGATACGAACACAACCAGAGTCAACAATGCCATACAACATACGCCAGTCCGCTGGTGGCAAGAGGGTGCAAGTGCCAAATGGCCACACCAAAAGGATCAATATTGCTTGAGGATGAGATCGAGGGAGGTGAAATACTTGCTCAAGTGTAGACCGAGTCGGGTAGAGTGCATATACCGAAGGTTAGAGTGTATGTTTGACACAAGCACTGAGACAATGTTAGGACGCTCTCGACTGGATGAGTCCTCGGCTCGAAGTGAATGTTCGCTGAATGGAGCGTGCACAGACAGTGGACCAGACAGACACCGTCCAGGAGAGAAGAGGACAGTGGTGAGAGGGCGAGTGGCAACTGAAGGGAACAAGGTGCGTGTGTCAGAGCACCGAACCGATCTAAACTAAACTGAACACAACACTCGCGAGTGGTCGAACGTCAACACCGAACGACACCGACCAAGCCGAAGGCATGTGCACCATCGGTCACCTCTCACACCGTCCTGACCACTACCTCGAGTGGATGTTGAGACCAGGAGAGAGAAGGGGAAGAGCTAAGCCGTAGCACTCCACACCACCACTAACCCTTGGAATTGAATGGACGCGAGACCGAGAGTAGAGACCAATGAGCACGAGAGAGGAGTTACGAGAAGTGTCTCTCTCTCTCTCTCTCACTTGCACACGAGTACTGCATTCCGTGACACAGAGACAGCAGACAGCAGTCGACTCGGCACTGATCACTGCACTGATGCGGTGGATCACACTAGTAGCACTAGTGGCACTACTCTCAATTGGATTGCATTGCCGTGCTAGTGGCACCGGGTCAAGTGAATCTCATACACCGACGCGCGCGATTGTGTGAATCAAAGTCGTACAGGCATGCGCACCGACACACCATCGCCATCCTGTGAAGGCACATTGTGAAGGTCAACGACCAAAAGTTCAACGAACGCAGCTGGATGGATGGTTGTGTTGGTATGATGAGTCTCTCTCATTCAATCGAGTGCCACTCTGCACTGCACTGTACAACACAGTCCGCTGCCCACAAGGCAATCCCCAAAGCACAATGTGAAGATGTACACCACTCTGGCTCACCCTTTCCCCTTTCACACCACCGTCAACAAACAGACAATCTCATCATCGTACAATATATTACGTCAATACACTCTCACTGCCAATGTATGTGTGTTGTGTACATTGTACAGTTGTGCCTTTAGGATTCCCGGGAATTGCTTCACAACCAGGCACACACATTCACTGGTGTGTTGTTTACATTCCTGGACAAGGAAGCAACACGGAAGGAATTGGCATTTTAGGTGCAATTCGATTACTCTGCAACTCAACTTAATGGAATGCACAGAATTGGCCATTGAGGCATGTACATTGGAACATGTCGCAATATGTTTTGGTCAGTTGGCACTTGTTTTCCAATTGGTTCATTCATTTGCAGTGAACATGTTGTGAAATGTAATTCTTGATGTACAAGATTAATTTCGCGACAAACAAGTCACTTTGATCACAAGGGAATAATTTGCTCAAATTGTTTTATGGCTTTATGGCCAATTTATTTATTTCCAATTTGGACCACTTTCTCTCTGAATGTCCATCTCCACCCCCACTCAGTCCCACCCCCAGTATTGAACCCAATAGCCAACAGATCACGTTCATGACCGTCAGGCACACTTGCTCAGTCGGTCTCGAGTTTATCGATCTACGGTCTGTCTTAAGGTCAAAGCCAGAATGGAATTCTGTGTGGACAAGTACTACTACGTAGTATTAGTTGTGTGTTCGTCTTGGTTCCATCCTCAATCTCGTCCACATCAGCACAGCACCATCATCAGCACCAGAACCACTTTCGGCCATGTCTCTCAAATGCGCACACTCGAACGTCACAGTGACCCAGTTCGAGGTCATGTAACTTTCATCGAGGGACGATTGGATGGTGGCAGTGGCAGAGTGCACAACTCAAATGCACACCACAGCCGAGTACAGGCAAGCCAATGTTGGTGTGGTGTGATGCCGGTGCTGTGTGCGATATAGTGAGATATACTGTGGCACAGGGTGAACACAAATGGCCATACACTTGACACTCCCCACACAGTGCCAATGGTGTGGAACCCTTTCGAAGCATTCTGTATATGTGCAAGTGCAAAGTGCATTCCGATACTGTCACTAAGCCACATAGCGACACCACTCGATTGGACACCATGACAATGGATACAACCAATTGGACAGAAGAGGAAAACAACAACCAAGTGCGATACATGATGATCACCGATTAGGATGATGATGCATTCTGAGATGTGCAAGCAGGATATGTATGCCAATATCGGGAATTGATCAACTGAACAAATTGTCGGCGCCAAAACATACTGACCACCGACAAACACTGATCACAATGACCGAAATGTGTGATCGAGAAAGTGTAGTCATGATCGAACCGAGATTGTCGCACACATTCCCGGAACTAATGGCCTAATCGAATCAGATCAATAGTCGGCAAACCAAAACCAAGAAACCACACTCTCGGCCCCTTCTCCCCAGCCGCGTCCTTCCAGCGCCAATCCTTGAACTCCAAAAATATTGTCCGGAAAGAAGGAGGAACAAGTTTCCGGGATTTCAAAACTTTTGGTACACACAATATATAATGTAATGAGTGAGTGAGTGTGGTGATGGTCGTGGTGATGATCGCCATCACCGTACCACGCACACAAGCACGCTTGCTTGTTGACCTTATTTCGGTGCTCGGGTGGTGGTGGTGGTGGTGGTGGTGATGACGGCGGTGCTGGCCGGGCACATCGCTCCACTGTTGAGTGAGTGAGTTGGGGGCTCGGACTATGCAAGAGCAATACTACTCTCCACCAATACCGACAAACTTCGCCTCACTCGGTGACTGTCGAGGTGAAGATCGAACAAGGTAGAGAGCACTGGGAGCCATCACCGTAGTTGGTCTCTCTCACTTGCTTTCGTTTCATTTCATTCTCTCCTTTCCTGTGTGTATTTAAAGCCTCAAAGTAAGCGCGCGCAATTTGAAATGAAAGTGAATCTGCATTGTGGAGTGCGGGATGCATTGGTGGCCAGTGGAACGACCGGCTCGGTGGCTTGGAGCACAGTTCGCATTTAGCGCGCAAAGGTCGTTCACATTTGGACGGCACTTGACACCATTTCGTGGCGCCGACCACCAAACGGGCGCGACTCTCCAGGCAGGCAGAGTGGTGCAGATGGTGGTGGCAGTGCACTGTACACCAATACACTCTCGCTCTTATTACCACCACCACCAGACAGGGAGCCATCGCATCGCTGGGCGCCATAGCGAATCTATTCCAAGGCTAACTCCGAGTTCGGTGTGCCGACTGTGTGGCGGTGTGTCTGTGCACAGTTCCTGGGTAGTGGTCGACGATGGTCCCAACGGGTTGCCTGCCACCAGCACACGCCATCATTACTGAATTGTTGAACCAAATTCTTTGCCTTCCTCAGTACACGACCGTACACACAACACACACACGATCACTCTGTAGGAGAGTGTGTGTTCAAGTTTAGCCCAACCAAGCAAACCAATCGGGAGAAAGTAGGCCAACCGCGGAGAGGGCAATGACTCGGTACGACCTTACCGCATATAATGTACATACAATGTAGATACAATGTACAACAAACTGACGTACAATCGGACGAGATTCCAAAATTAGTAACGCGCGTCTAGATCTAATCTGATGGGTCGCTCCGTTGAGGCTGTGCCTTTCGCTTTTCATTGCGCTCCATTCAGACCAGGAAGCGATCCAAAACATGATTTGGCACTCACAAACAATTACACAGTGGAGATTAACCACAATTAAGGCGAGACACATTCCACAATAATTTGACTCGAGTAAGCGGCTGCAGAATCTCGGGTCTTATTGGTTCGATTCAAAAGTTCATGTTGTCCAAATGACGATTAAATTAGCATTTGACCAATTAGTGCACACACACACAAACCGACCAACTCATCCATATCTGCACGATTGATCAGATCGAGTAGTGAGCAGTGAGCACCAATCAGTGGAAATTGTTCGTCCAATTAGTCGGTCGTCATCAGTGCGTGTAACCTTGAAAATGGTCGAATAATTGTTGCGTCCTCTCGAGTCCTTCAATGGTCATTGCATTTTGCCCGAATGCACACACATCGAGTGAAGGTCCATGTTGGAAATGTCTCTCTCACTCTATCCACAGTCGCTAGTCTCGAGCCTATCTCCCAAGCCTAAGCCACCGATCTAATTGTCCCTATGTCCACCCCATCTTGTTTGCATATGTGCACTTCATCATCGGCATCATCTTCTTGTTGACGTATTTGATGAATGTCCTCGATCATATGTTGGGAAGGCACATAGCAGTAGCACGACATAACTCATATTGGCTGGTTGCGTCTGTGCATTCGATGCAAAGATGGTGCCCCGTGCAAAAAAAAAGAAGACGGTGGCCAGGCACACAGGCAACAACATCTAGACAAATCTGTGACAAGGTTATGGAGATGTGTTGCACGTTCTGTTGCCGTGTTATGTTATACATTATTATATATTTTTATATGTATTGCCATCGATCGCACTTGGCCCACACAGACACACACACACACACACACACAGGCACACTTGGTTACTGGTAACAGTTGGCCAGCACGTGCGCAACTGTATGGGTTCATTGATATGACAGTGCTTTATAGTGTCATTGGAATATATGACCGGAAAGAATGCCATCAGCTTATGTAGATGGGCCTAATCCCTCATCGTCATTGTCTTTCTTTAATCGACAATTCGCTAAACCTAATAGTCGCATCAAGTCGTGTGCACCCGAACAATGAACACTTATCTAACAAACAAAGTCAAACACTCGTTACTCAATTGCCATCAGCTAAATATGGTTCAATTGTGGCACTGTCTCTTCATCATCTTCTCGTAATCTCGTAACTGCACATTCAACTGCTCTTCATATTCTCTCACAAGTCAGTCAGCAGACCAAAGCACTCACTCTCACTCCACCAAGAACAACATGGACTTTTGAGTGAGAAGCGTGGGTTTCAGGCCATGTGAAGGTATAACCATTCTTCACGAACCAAAGCACTAATCCGTTGTAGTAATAATTCTAAATATAAAACGGAAGAATCGAATGAAGCAAGTGCAACATTCATTCAGTTTGAGGCACACCACACCAAAGTGTAGTCTGTCTCACTCTGTCTCTGTCTCAATGTTTGATTGACAATTGAGCGACGATGTGTTCGGTGTGTGTGTGTGTCTGTGTGCCACCCGATAACGATTCCGAGTGCCAAGTCCAAATATAGTCAAACACTGAACACAGTTCCTCAGGTACTAAACATGAACATGAACATTAAAACGTGTGTGCGTACACGAACTGTATACAGGTAATGAACGATTCTCGAGCGAGAAATATTCAGTGTGGAGAGACTTATTGAACAGGCCGGACCGAATGGAGACCTTTCCCGAAGTTAGTGTTGTAAATGGTCGTCCTTGCAACTGCAATTGCCAACACAGAGCAACAAGAGGAGAGGAGAGTAATGAGCAGTAGTGAGACGCGTCCACGAGAGGAGGAAGACACCCTGACAGAGAGGCACAGGGCGCCATATACACTCGCAGCAGTAGCTGATGGCTCCCACCGCCATGGCACGGCCACAGCAGCAACACAGCACTGCCACATTTATCCTTCCTTCAAGTGGTTCATTCACTTTTGCCCTCATTTCGATATATTGGCGTCATCGTTTACTGCACACACCGTACACTCTCACTAGTGCCTGTGGTACAGTGTTGTCAGTGTATAGTGCATACACACACACCGCGCTTATATCTGTCCTCGTCCATACACTCTCGTGAATGTAGTGTCCGCGTCTGTTTCATCATATCACGCCTAGCACACACAGCTACACTCTCTCCCTCTAGAGGACTTCCACCAGAGACAATCGAACATTCGAGATTGAGACTCTAAACGCCGCCAAACACACACAACTCAAATCAGACTTCGGATTCATGAGAGGCGAAGGGCCATGTCTCGAGGGGGTTTACCCACTCACTGTCAGGTTGAGTACTCAAGGGATTCGATGATTGAGTGTATGGGCGCATATTGATCGATTGCATATGCATTCAATGTATATTATCAATTCAAATCATCGATCCAGCACACAAAAGAAATTCGGTTTATTGCACATGCAGAGACAAAAAGTACAAAACACCAGTCTCGAAAAGGTCAATCAACTTAGGAGCAAATCAAACTAAAAGTAGGTCATCCTTTGGTTAAGCATTCAAAGACACACACACACACACACACACACACACACACACACACACACACACACACACATCCTTAGGCCGTCAGTGACATCACCAGATTCTGTGTGCACCTCAAATGGTCGAATCAATAATTGATTCTGATTACATTTGCCACTTGGTTAATTCCATTCCATTCAGACAGACAAACCAAAGTCCAATTGTCTACTAAACCTCACAATAGAATCTATATTTACACACTCACACTTTAATTAATTATAATTCTATATTTTTCCATTTAACCAAAAATAACCAATGAATGTAAACAATGCAAAATGGAGGAAACGCGCGAACATTCGAAAGTGTTCATTGGTCTATATGCACTTAACTCATTAATCATTAAGTGTTATACTTTAATTATTGTGACCATTGTGTCATTTGAATTGCATTATTATTATTATTATCACTTTGCTGGTGTGGCTTTGTCTTGTTGTATTGTTTTATTGTAAGCTTTTATATAAGATTCTATAAATAAATTTCCCAGAAAAGATGTACAAACGAAAGTTCCTGTAAAAAGATTAAATGCTACAAATGAGATGCTTGTTTGAGCAATAATAATTCGATTATTTGATTCACAAAGATAGTTTTGTTTGACTTGTGTGTGTGATTAGGAGGCATAAAGGAGACCTTAGAATGTCTCGATTTTGGCTTCAACTTTGAGACTTGATGAATGAATGAATGGAGCAATGAATGTACAATGGCTGAAATGTTGATTAGTGGACACGACTCAACACGACTCAACTCGTCACTTTGTGTGTGTGTAACAATCGAGTGATTTGATCGTTTGATCGATTTAGCCGGAGATGTGCACTGTGCACTGTCTGTGTGTGATCGATACTTCGAGGTGAGACATAGCACAAATGCAAGACATATATGCAAACAAGCAATGCACATGTAGACATACTCCACATACCGACAATCACATTTGTTCGATCATGTGTTTGACCTTTTATGTCAAGGTGGAGGACGACTGGTGTGTGCTTGTAAGTGAGCTAGCTAACTGTCCCAACTAAATGGTATAATTATCCTGGACTGTATGTTGTGTTGTGTTATTATTGAGTGTTTACTTGAGTATATATACGACTTTAGGTGATTTCCTCCACCTTCAACTCTTCTCGCTCACTGGCTCGACATCCCCCGAAATGGACAACACACAACACACACACACAACCACCAAATGTACACGATGGCCAAAATGGCTAATTAGACAAGCAAGTGCACTCGACTGCTCTCCTTAGTGCACACATTATCGTTGTTGTCATTAGTGGTGCAAGAGTCCGTGAGGAGACACGAGACGAGTCGTGTGTGAGTAATCGATCCAAAGGTACAATCAGCAGCAGCAGTGTAGTAGACAATACCGAAGTCATGTATCGGCGGAATTTTCCACGTGTGCAGATCAACCAGACCGACAACACACCACACACACACAAGGACCTTCTGCTTCGGTTGTTTTGCGTTCGTTTTTTCTGGTTGTGTCCTCCCTTCTTCTTCCTGCCGTTGCCTTCTTCTCTCCCATGCCCGGTCTGACCTCAAAATACTATTCCTTAACAGCAGTGGCACAGGAAACCAATGAACCAATGAGAGTGAGTCCTAAGAAGAATCATTGCACTAAATTATTCCTATCGTCGAGTGGAATATTCTGGTCGGATTCAGAGGAAGTAAAAAAAGAAGACAACAGACATACTTGAACTTATGTATTTGTGATCCAGAGTAATAATAATGTGTTTGGGTCAGGAAGGCAAGACACACACACAAGACAACAATGCAGACAAGAATAAGAATAGTGCTTAAGGAGAAGTTTATTTAGGAACACAGGAAAATTACCATATTGAAAGTGGTTGGCAAGAGTGGTATGGCACACGAAAGAGGGTCAATTCGAGGAAATTGAGTCGATGAGATGAGATGACGGAAAGGGCAATCGACAAACACAACAACAACTACAAGTGCGTTGCTCATTATGTGTTGACGACAATCCAACAAGAGACACTTGATCAATACTCATTAACGCGGCTATTTATAGACCTGACTGTACCTGAATTGAACCAGTGGAATTGTGTGGCACTGAAGTTTGGGTAAAATTAGGTTTCGGCACTTGTACATTGATTTGCATTATTATTAATATTATTATTATACGAACCTATTTGAACTTTCGGGTTTTATGCTAATGTTCATAATGCACGTTTTGACAAACACACAAAGTTCATGAACTCTTTAACTACAACTTGTGTTGTTTGTATCACTGGCTGGCAATTATACTTTGATGTTGAACTTTTTAGGTGGCAACAAGCAACAAACAAACTCGACTACCGAACTACTAAGCAGAGTTCAACCTATGAACCGGCAAACACCAGAGCGGTGACCGGTGTGAATTGATGCTCGCGATGGCTCCATTCGACGAATCACGCCATGTTGTCGACTTTAGGTTTAGGTGTGCATCATCATCAATGTGTGCACCTCTACCGGGGTTCAAAGGTTCACAGTGAGATCAACCGAACCGATGTTTCGATGGTGAACTTGAGGCCGAGGACACAAGTCTGACACTTTTAGCCAAACCAGAACTCAATGAACCCTACACGAGCATCATCGGTTCAAAAGGGTTCATGACTCGTTAATGTTCGGCTGACTGTCAACCATTGACATGTTTGAAGTGCCACATCCGAACAAGCGGCCGAGCTGTATGAATAATGCAAATTAAGTCGACTAATTAGCCGAACTAAATTAGCCCATGAACTGTGTGCGGTGCTATAGCAATGAGAAGCCGCACACAAGAAATGCTTCAACACGAGGTACACGTCATGGTCAGTGTTGGCACTCGTCTGCCTCATGTCTCCTTGTGTGTTGTGTTACATAATCGTCATATAGAGGAGACACGAGCAATACATACGCACACACACACACCTGTATGTGCTCATCGCAACCAAATGGCCTTCATTGTGACCTTTAAAACTGGGAGCACTGGCGCAACTCTTTCGGATCCAACTATCGAATCGACTCAATCTGCCAATCCATCTCGTACTCGCTCGTGCTGTTGCTCGCTGTCAGGTCTAGTGGATCAGTGCCATTTGACTTAGTCTCTCTGGCACCACCGAAGTGGCTGTCCTTACAAGTCCAAGTCGTCCCCTGAGAGTCTCTCGGCAGCCACACACAAATTCACTTGGCGCCATGCATTGCGTCTGTCATTGAGACTTGAGCTAGCGCGGCGTGTGTGCAAGTGGTCGTTTCGTTTCGTTTCGACAGTGCCGCGGCCAGTGCAGCCGTACAGCCGAGGACATCTCACCGTGTGGCAAGTGGCGAGAGGTGAATGGCCAAGTGGCATTTGTCTGGCAATGTGCCTCTGTGCCAGCCACTTGTGTTTCGCTTTCGTTTGTGCTTCGGCTTGTTGCTTCTTTGGTGCAATTGCAATCTTCAATGCATTTCGCCGAGTGATGGCCGGTCGCGCGCAAGGTCTTTCTCTTGCGGCACTAACTAAACTCTTTCAGCACCGAGTGTCGAGTGTTGAGTGTTGCTAATTCATTCCAAATGCTCAAATGGCGGTGTTGTGAGTGTGCCTCGGTGGTCGTGCTCACACCATCCTCAAGGCCTTGCTCCAATGTGCACACCGAGCCATTCATCTTGGTGCACAATAGGTCACACAACACCAATATCACTTATTTCGCAGGGTCTTGACTATATTAGCCAAATCATAATTTACAATTCTCTCAAAGGGCAATAAAGAATTGTTGTTCATGTTTTGGTCAATGAACATTTTTTACGTTTGTTAGTATTCACTTTTACCTGATCGAATTGACTTGGTCTTGAGCATTTTTTGCTTGCTTTTAGTTAAACTCGCGCGACACACGAACTTAGTAATGTAAGTGCCGTACACATAAAAAGCCTTCACACGCGATCAAATTCTCGGTGTGTGAGACAGCGAGAACAAGTCGAGTGCCAACCATCGAACACAACATTCAAACTCACCGAGCCGATTATGTCTGATATGAGAGTCAAGGACTGTACGGCCGACTGTATAGTGCAGAACTTTGAAACTATCACCACAACAGTAGCAAATAGTTGTCGCACTCTTGTTGACTCTTGAAACACAGCTATTCAGCTGACAAAGTTGACGAACAGTGCAACGATCTCTTGCAAGTGCGTGAGTGTGTTGTGTGTTGAGATTTCGAATCAAATTCAATCAGTCCAGGGCTGAATGTCATACTGACTCATAAATACTTTTCGCACTTTGTGCACACTTCACTTCAAGTTCCAGAAGTGTGTGTGGCCAATTAGTTCTGGATTAATAAGGCGGATGATGCGACCTTGCCAAATGGGTCGATGCTGGCTGCCTGCCGGCAATAGCTCCAACAATTCCAACAACTTAGTCATGCATACCCAGGAATATAGATTGCGATCATCTCTATTTGATGCTGAAGTGAACATAACGGCGAACTGTGTCCTTCAACGATAAAGATCATTGACAAGCCCTTGAAATCCTTGAATCTGCTTTTGTAGAAAGCCTATTTTGTAACATGCGAACAACTTGTTGCGCAAGTCAGTTTCTTTCTGCAATAATAAATCAAATTGAACTTTTATCCTTAATGAAGAATCGTTTCGTAGTTAAGTTGTGGCATAACCACTGTGTCCTGTGTTGCTACATTGTTTCCAAATGTGTGTAATCCTTTTACGCGAATTTTAACAAACAAAATTTTCCTTTGAAATATTTGACCCCTTTGGTTACCCTTGACTTGACTACACTAGTATTTACTAGTAGTTTATACTATTTACTGAGAATTGGCCCATTCACACCACTTTGTCGATTTGACCGGACAATTTGCTGATTGTGAGAAAAGGTCGCGTCCAATCTGTTCGCCTTCATCCCTTGGGTACTGTGAATGGCCGAGTGGCACTAAGTCACTTGGTAACGACAGTGAGCAGTGAAAGGTGAACTTTTTCCACTGCTTGCAGTGCTGCATGCAATTCCACTGAAATGCAACGAGGAAGAGTGCAAATAATGTAATGTGATAAGTGATGTGGCACTGTTGATTGTGTCCATCACTGGCACGACCCTCTCACAGTTCCAAGAAACTGATTCGAACACAACACAGTGCACACAATCACCGTTGACTTGCAATGCAAACACACACAAATGCACCATCAGCAATGTGTCCTCGACCTTACCGAAGACCTTCATGCAGGTCGTTCGACTTTCGAATCGATCAAATCACGGTCCAGTCAGTACCGAACCAGTGGAGACTGGCACCGAGACAAACACTCACACACTCACACCGTACAGCAAGACATTGTCGTAATGCTAAATCGAGACTAAATGCAAGTGAAGGTCTATTCGATCGGTGATCACTATACAATATATGTTGAGTGTTGGCTGGACACAATTGGCGCAACAAGCCACCAACACCGACGACAACGAACATTAACCTCGACCGTAACATAGATCAACTCGCGCCAACATCATGAGCACACGAATGTATGTGTTATATGTGTGTCTGTGTTGTACAAGTCCCTGGACATAGATGACTAGACTATAGCTCACGAGCGAACAAGTGAACGAGTTCGGCATGCCCACGCATATGTGCACTACTGTGTTGACTGCACAAAGGGTTAATTGTTTCCAGTGAATGGAGATAATATGCCTCCTTGCAGAGAAGCAAATTCACCGGACCCGAAGGATGTGACAACATGGTGATTCACCAGCATATAGGCACACAGGCCACCACTGATGGCCATGTGTTGATCAGTGGATGGACAAGGTCAATTAGTGAAACTAGTGACCATACCGTGACCACACCACCACCACCGGAATGATGACACTCAATGCTCAATCAATGGATTACCACAATTAGCTCGAGACCACTTTCACTTTGCTTGCAGGCAACTACACTGATGAGGTCAAACACGACCTTGCCTAGGCCTGTGCTAGGCTCAAGGACGAAAGGTCAGCGAGATTAGTGAATTTAGCGAGAAATTCATCTTTAGGCACAAGTGGTGGCCACCGGTCATGTCCCAAGTCAGGCAGTCAGCCAGAACACTACTCAAGGTCCAGTGCGCGGTCATTTACAGTCACAGAGTCTGAGAGTGGCGAAATGTGCGGCACGCGAGCCAACTCCTCACCACCACCACACAAGGGCCACTGTGAGTGTGTGTGAATGTCAACCTGCTGGGCCATCGGACAGGCAATTACAGGTGCGCAATATAACACAACACAATAGAACATATTGGCAATGACAATGAAATTCTCGGGAAAAGGACCAGGCAGATTGTTAATTGCCCTTGGTGGGTTTTTGTTTTTGTGTGGCGATCGTCTTTGCGTGTGAATTGTACCTGGCAGGAGTGCAAGGTCGGACACCATAGGAGATAATGCTAAGGCACATTGAGTGGCCTTGTGTGTCCTTTTATGCAATTTGTCGTATGTTGCTACATAAACACTAGGAGACAAGGCACAGAGTTTGTTGACCGAGGACCTTATAGTGCCAAGGTAATCGACGATAATGCACACACACAAACACTTACCTTTATGAGGGCCACAAAAATGTCCAATTCCGAGAATTTCATAAAAATGAATTCATAAGAACAATTAAGCAAAGTGATTGTATGACAAATGCCGAAACGAGTAGACTAATGGACAGATCTAAAAATATTCCAAAAGAACAACAACAGAACCAACCTCCAAATAAGTATAAGTTCAATGCTAGTCTGACAGTAAGATATATGGCGGCTTGTGTTGTTGAGTGTTGAAAGTATGTGAGTAGACCGTACAGTGATCAACTCGATCGAGCGCCATTGTACAATGTACGGCACACCGCAATCTACAATCTTTGTACATGGCACACAATATTGACTAAATCACATCCAATTTGGCCACAGAATAAATCAAATAAGCAATTTAAAAATTGTGTTATTACAATTGCTACCAAGACCCTTCATCTACAGAATTGAGTTATCGCTGCAACAAGCATTCGATTGTGCCAGTGGACCGTACGAGCAGAATATGCTGTGCTATATCTCTCACAGTGGTGTATTGGAGCCGACTGGTGGCCGAGAGTGGTCGCGTCCACACAGTCGCCGAGCAAAAATAGGCCACGGTCGACCTTCGAACCCAAGGCTTTGACGTACACGCGCACAAGTTCGCAGTAGTGAGAGTGAGTTGAGTGGCGACGACGATGATGATCATGTTGTGTATGTATGTGCACGTATACACTGGAAAAAACATCACTAAAAGAAGCACTCTAAATTGAGACAAAGCTAAGACAAGAAGACTTATAGCTTTGGAGCTATTGGTGAGGAGGAACACTTGCGCCCTCACTTGTCCGCTATACATTACATACACCGAAAGGAAAGAGCCCGCTGCCAAGGTGCCTGCTACTGACTGCACACCACGGACACTGACCTCTGACCCCCTTTCGGGCTATGCCAGCAGAGATGAGATGCTCTGACTGCTGTGACTTTCTCGTAATAATAAAGATAGATACTGAGTGAGTGAGTGAATGAGTGAGAAAGTAGAAAGTGCACAGTGCAATTAGAGTGATAAAACAGACATGGACTAAAATAAATACGAAACAAACAACTGGTGGTGCAGAGTTGGAGGTGGGACAGTGCAGGGGGGCAGAGGGCAACGGGGAAGCAGATGCAATGTTTGGGAGCCATCTGGGACGAAAATAGGAGAGATGGCACCCATTCAACGGACACAACCATAATCAGCAGATATTTCGGTGGTGTGCACTGAAGAGAGAGTCTCACAGCCCCACTCGGGGGGCAGACAACAGTGCGTGCACTTTCATTGGTGAAGTGAAGACAAAGACCGAGATGAGATCGATGAAGATGAAAGTGTTAAGTGAGCCATTGGCCTGACGAGAAGAGTGCATGCATGCAACGAGCGAGTGGACAAACGGGTTCTCGGACAGTTCACTGCTCACAGTCACTCAGCCCGACATCACGGTTATTTGTGCGACCATGTCCGGACAGTGAGATTGATAGTGCAGTGTGTGTGTGTGTTGTGTGCTCACACAGTGTGTCTTGATTGTCGAGTGCAGCAGGTTAAGTTAAAGGTAAAGACAGGACAAAGAACTTTGACATAGAAGTGAACGAGTTGAGGTGAGCACATTGCCTGACGTGCACCAATTAAGCCGAGCCGAGTTCGAGTCCGCTAAAGTTAGATCCAAGCTGAATGATTCAGTGCCCATTGCCACACTAATAGCGATCGAGGAGAATGGCCAAGAAGAAAGCCAAAGCTACGACACAACAATAGAGACCAGGCGAAATAATAAAACATGAGATAATTATAAATAATTAAAAATTGGGTTCGTATTTTTAGATTTATAAGAGAGAACGAACTAAGCCGGTAAACGGTGTAACGTCATTTACGTTGTCGAGGTGCTAGATGTGAAATGAGATAGTATGCCTGCATGCACAAAAATGATGATCCACGTGGGAATGGAATGGAACGGAATGAATATGAATCGATTATGATGTAAAGTAAAGTGCACATGCAAATGGACAATCAATTGCAGTGCAAGCAATGGTCAGGTGTATGTGGCCAAGATTGAGATTGAGCATCATAGTGTGAAATTCTCACCCACACCCAATTGAGGAAAATGCCTAAGCCAAAGTGAGATGTGAAATGTTGCAATGTTGAAAATGTGTTTGTGTGCTCAACCCGACCGGAACTGAGCTTAAGTAAGATGCTCTTTTTCTTGCTTTTTGCTCTCGATATATATCGAGTGTTTGGGATAAACTTATATATCGGACTTGGCCAAAGGGGCAATACAACAGGCGAGTCAGAACAAAACACTCACTGACAAACCAAACAAAACCACATCAACAAGTGAAAAGAAAGAGAAAGAAAGAAAGAGCTCTCCATCGGAAATGGACCAATATGCCAAGACATAAGGCACTTTCTTGTTGAATGTGTCGCGCACTTCTTACACCGCACAACAAACCCTTCTGCCAAAGCATTGCAAAGCATCACACAAAGGATCGAGTTAATCAAATCAAGTCTGTTTGGCCAAAAATCCCCACAAAAAGGAGTGGAAAGGGACAGAAAGAGACAGACCTAGACCTAGAGTAGTAGTGTTTGGTGCAAATATTTAGACAAAAAGAGTCAAGTACATCCAAATATTGAATGACTTACTCTTGTGCAATGGACACGTGTATGCCTCCTCTGTGTGAAAACTAGGTCCTAGACAGTCGGTCCTTAGTACACCTCACTGGTCCCCTCATCTGATTAATCAAAGCAGCTGAGGATGTGTGTGTCTGTGTGTGTCTGGGGTCTGCGCGTGACTAAAGTCGAGTCCAATAGAACTAGCTAGGTCCACTGTTTGAGTGCAAAGCAGTATGTCAAATTGAGGACTGAACAAGTTAAGTCGATCGACTCTGCACACACACAAAGTCAACAAGTGGAAACAAACCGCATCCTTTTGTGTTACCCACTGACCTAGAGACCTATGAACTTACTAAAAGAGTGAGAGGTGAAAGGAGAGAGGCCTGTAGTCGAAGCCACCACTGAAGAGGGCTATAAATAAAATATAATAAGAATTATGTAACCGATCGAGTGAGGTGTCGCGCTGATCGATAATAAGGCAATCAATTGGAAAGAAGTGTGCCAGTTCGGTTGTATGTGACAAAAGGTGAGAACCACCTAACCTGAAAATAAAGATGTCAACGAGACCACTTTTTCAAGGGTTGCCATTCAATGTGTGCTCAAGGTGTTGGGCACAGAGAGAAGAGTGCATTACATGGAGTCACACATAAATCATATACTGCACAAGATCAATGACACAAGCACACGAGAGCGAGCTAACACAACAACAACATAAGCTAATACAAATACGAATCGAATTTATCGATTTCAATCAAAACAGAAAGGAAACAACAACACAATGAAAGACATATTTCAATATGCAAAGGATGGGCATTAGGATGTGTGACGCGAAACAGTGCACTGTGTGTGTTGATTGAGTTATTATGAGTGCAGGCATACTGACTGACTGATTGAGATGAGATGCAAATTGATATTGAGTTCAACAGACAGACACAAACGAGAGAAAAGAGACGAAGATGCAATACGATAAGACAACATTAGAAGGTGCTAATGATAATGCACTGAGAATGAGAATGATAAGATCGAATGCTATTTTGGGATGTGCTCTAAAGCACATTTACACACACACATTCGGTTGATGTTAATGATTTTGAAATGTTACATATTAAGTGATTTTGGGTTATGCACACCAAAGTGGCTGTGAGAAATGGTGCCACAGAATTCAAGTATTAATAGACAGTCGACTCGACAGTATGTGTGGGTGAATTTGTATAGTGAATTTATAATGACTTCTTGTGATGATTTACTTGATTACTTTTGACCATTTTTAAAACCGATTTTTGTGTGTGATTCAAATCAACCTACTAAAGCAAACAATCATCGTTCAAAATCGCAAATATATATCCATGAGAATTGCACTGCAGAACAATGTGCAATGCGCACACAAATCATGCATGAACAACTTGACAATGGCCAAAAAATGGTCCGAAAAATGTCCATTTTAGCTGTGCATGCAGCAGCAGCATTGAGTGAATGAGTGAGCGCATTGATTGAAATCAATTGCGAATCAATCACCACCTCGCGCAAATGGGATACAATCGATTGGTTTGGCAGTGAACGAACGAATGGGAGAACGGAGAACAAAGAACTGAACAGTTCATGAACATTCAGTTCATGCTTCATGTTCATGTTATGTAATACATGCAAGTGATGCAAATGGAACAAGATGTCCACTTGCAGATAGATAGAGTGAGTGTGTCTAGAGTGCATTGGCTTGTGCGTGGCAATGAGTGGACTCGATGGACGGTGCTACAGTAGGAACGATCCTAAAATTGCACTTTGAAGGTAGCCAAAACAAGCGCAAACAAGCAAAAGGTGCAAAGCAGTGCAACACTAAACGGAGTGTGGTCAGTCTGTGTGTGCATCAGTGGTCTAGTCATGTTTCACAACCAATCAATGAATCCCTCACGACCAATGTCTCTACTTGCACATACAAACACAACTCTATGAATATGAATGAGCCATACACTGGACACAATCGAACAACAGACTACAAGACACAAACAAAATCATTGCCAGTAAGACACTGTCCAGTTAAATATAGTGAGACCCACAATGCAGCCTGCTGCAGCTGTGAATGGACACAGACGGAAGAAGGTGTTCGCGCCAGTGTTCCACTGATCAACTTGTTGACGCCTCAATCGAACAAAAGACTCATATACAATCAAACAGGCACACAGACCACCCTGTAATGGATATAAATAAAGCAAACGAAAATTTGGACGAATATGAAAATAACAGAACAGGCAGAAAATAGATTTACTTCAAGATAGGAACAATCAACACAGACTGTGTGTGTGTGTGCACATCACGAGCATATTCAATCAATATTGAGATGATTGCACCATACTAGGAAAAGACAATCCAATGTGGCCAAGTTTCTCTATTTTGCTTTTGGAACAGCATCGCGGTCTAAACTTACTACATTAGTATGCAACATCATTTTTGTTGTGTTCAAAAATAAACAAAATTTTCAATTTCATCAGAAGACATCATTTGTCATTATGTTTGCCAGCCTTGGTAATGTAATGCATTAACATTTATAGTTTTAATTCTCAAATGCCATTTTGGAGCACTTGGTATGATGAGTTATCACTTGTATGGTGTTGCGCCAATTCAATTCTAAACTGTTCCAAAATGTCGACTTGAACAACAAAAGAAAAGAAAAGAAAGCAAGCAAGGTGACATTTCATCAATAATTCATCACTCACACACATCAACGTGCAAAACTCGAGACAGTAATTAGATGTGTTATAAATTAATTATTAAATTTAATTAATTTCCCGTGTGATATATAAATTATAATTAATTCAATCAATTAGTGCGAGTGTCTTTCGCAACTACGAGATTATAATAAGAGATTTAAATTTGATCGAATTCGCCATCATCTCAAATTGATCCATCAACTTGAGATGTGTGAGGACATTTAATGTCATTTCGTAATTGTTTCACCACCAGCAACAAAAAAAAAAGGAAAACAAACAAATGTCAGAAATGTTGTGGCATAATGTTCGACATGATCATAAATAGACATTCGTTTGGGCATTTTGACAGGCAAAATTCATCATCAAACTAGCTAGTGGACAAGCAATGTAACTGTCATGTTTATGTTGTGCGATGTAATGTAATGTAAGGTAAAGTCAAAATGTACAACTCTTTGAGCACACACATCTCACACATTAATGTCCACCAAAGTGATTGCCTGTGTGCTATGTGCCACAATTGCATAATCTCAGTGAGCATTACAATCCCGCTGCAATCATTATTCACTTTGTACGTAGCAACACAACACTAAACGCGTGTCGAATTGCGCCAGCGCACAGGAAAGGCCAGTGTGGTCTTGTTGTCTTGTTGGTGGTGTGTCAGTGATGACCTCTAAAATGAAATCACATTTATACTATTAGTAGTACTACATGAGATGCTATCCCCTTAAATGGAGGAGAGTGCCAAGACCCACCCATTCGAACACACGAGCTGTGTGTCCTTTGCCCAGATTGATCCACACACGGAGTCAATGCACTGAGAAGAATAGAATCATATACATTGAGTAGGAATCCAAGTGCACATTGGATTATTACATCAGTTCGATGGAATTCATCATGTGCACACACATTCGAATGTCTTCTTCGTCCTTTGGTAGTGTCGAAATCATGTGTCCGCATCGTGTGTCCAATAACAATTTTGTAAAGTCATAAAAATCAAATCGAAGGTGAGTAAGGTCATCATCATGCAGCAGTAGCCTTTAAGCATTAGAAGCCTTTAGGGTCTTGCACAACAGCCAGATCGGATCGGTCATCGGCAATGTTCATACACAGTGCCCATACTGCAACTGCAAGCACATCAAACACATCAAACACACACAGAATTCAAGTCCATAAAGAGAAGACAATATTCTCTCAATATGTTGGCTCGAAAGGCGAATGAACGACATTGAAACATACAAGAATTTTACATTCTGTTTTGTCCCTTATTTGGATTCGAGTTACCAAATCTCACCTTGAATTCTTGCACTTTGAGAGGATTTCACTGCAAAATTAAATTATTATTATTATTATTCACTATTAACAGTCAATCGAACAATACATGCTGGATTGATGAAATCAGCACTTGAGAACAGAGAACAGAGTGAGCGAGAGAATAAGTCAAAAGTGAATTTGATGAATTGCTTCTTTTGAGCAGTGAAGTAAAGTACACGAATTTAGTGGCACATTGTGTGCTAAGGTGATGTACAAGGAGATGGAGATGATTCTTTGTGTAAAAATAGATTCGTCTCTGTGTTGTAAAGAACTTTTGATTTGAAAATTTTGGTTTGGTGCAATAAAAGTTTTATTCAAATCTGATTTGACTAATTGTTCCAGTTTCTTGAGGTGCTTTGAATTGTAAAACAGAAAATTCTCGAAAAGGTTGAACAATTCTTAAGAAAGTTTCTAGGCACATGCTTTTAGCATTCGCCGATTAATTAAACTCAAATTGAACTTTATTTTTTCAATGAATTTGTATTTAAAATAATATTATGTCATGTCAAGATGGCGATAAATTGTGCTCAACAAGTGTTACGAATTGAGTGTCCAACAGTTTTTTGCCTTTTCGGTCGAATGTAGAATATATTGCAATGTGCAATTGCTATTGTCGTCATTCTACACTAAAAGCATTTCTGTGTTTATCGGTCATTTGGTGGTGATGGCGGTGGGCCAATGGCCACTGATGTACAGTCCACTGTGCGCCCTTCCACAACCGAATGACCAAACATTACAGTTTGCACCATTGCGCCATCGCTCGATCGAACGAACACTTTGTTTCACACAGTCAGTGCAGTGCAGTGCAATCCCAATTGACAATCCCTTTCCATTCCTATAATGCGACGATATTACGATGCTTATTGAAGGTCACAAGGTCGTTTGCCTTGTTTGTCTTTCTGCTTTTTGTATGCTACTATTCACGTAGTCATTTGAACTCGCTGTTCATTTTGAGATTCTTTATTACTAATTCGAATGTACAGAATCAATGAAAAACAGCAGCATTATCGTGTTTCGAAAATGCATTAATGGATTATTATTAGTATATACATCTTGATTACAGGGTGTACTGAATATGTTGATTGAATTTGCAATTCATATATGAACAAGTTTGATTGTTTCATTTGAGTGTTGCAATTCATTAAACTTTCATGTATTTTAATGTATATCATTTAGCAGTACATTATTATTGTAAATTGAAAACTGATAATTTGGTTTCTAATTTGGCCTGAATGTTCCAAAATGCTTCATTGTTCCAAATGGTGTTTAAAGCTGAGAGGCAAGTGGATTTCCTTATAGAACTCGAGATATCTGATTTTCAGTGAGATTATACTTGCGACAACTGTGAATTGAGTCTGTGGCATGAACATACCAGAAGATTTGCGCAATGTGGCTCTAAATGGTTCATTCCTTCGAGATTACCTCTCATACTCTCTGGAACAGAAGCGATACTTCATCAAGACCATGGCCGGTGAAGCCTGGGACGCTTATCTCGCATGGACCAGACGAAGCCGTGCGAACATGCCCCCGGTGAAATGCTCGATCGTCACTGCCACTTCACTCAATTCGCTCTTGATCATGGGTCTCACCAGTCGGTACGAGCAAGCACGTGCCCGAGTGAAACATCTCAAGCCCGCATTTGGTGACATCAGTGTGTTTCGAGTGGTGACCAACTTTGTCGGTAGCTTCCTCTCGGGCTATGCCCTCACTGGTGACCAGATGTATCTCACAAAGGCGATCCAATGGAGCGAAGGTGTGCTCGACGCGGCCTATCACCCAGAGACAGGTATAACCGTGACTGTGTCTTCATGTCAACTGCAATAACCCAATTCTACAGGTCTGCCGTACTATCACATAAACATGATCACTGGAAGTCCACTTGCCGGCAACGATGGCATAGTGTTGTCCGACTCGAATGCTGGTCTGCTCGAGTACCGTTACCTGTACGAACTGACTGGCAACAGACGATACCTCGACCGTTTGGGCGCACTTGAGCAATCGATGGCAACACTTGCCAAGTCAAGGGTCAAAGGTCTTTATGGCGCTAAAATCCAAACCGAAACTGCCCATTGGATCGGTGGCTCCTCTTCGTTGACCTATGCGGGACGCGATTTCTACTACACTCTACTGAAGGCGTATGTGCAGTCAAATGGTCGAGAGCACCAATACATGGACATGTATCGTGAGGCATTGCGAGCAGTGGAACGCAACCAAATGATCACAAGTTCGCGCACTGGTCTGCACTATGCCCGAGATTTCAATTTCAAGACAGACTCGTATGGCTGTGTGATGCAGCACGGTAGTTGCTATCTTGGAGCAATGCTAGGACTGGGTGCTAAACTTGACCGTGCTCACAATGCTGCCGTGCAGAGGCAATTGTTTGGCTGTGTTGGTCGTAAGCGGCCACTCGACAATGGTGCACCCAAAAGCCGACAAGTCTACAGTGTTTATCAGCACTGCCAGTGGGCTAAAGATATCACCGAAACTTGCCTACAGGCATCGCTCAGAACGGAGATCAAACTAATGCCAGAATTGTTCATGTTCGACTCCGAGGACGATGCCACCAATTCAAAGTCTACTCGAAATGGCCACATGCTCAGGTTAGTAATATGAATGAATGTCCACTCGAGATTGCTACCCAAATGTACTTTTCTCTAGTCCCCAACTAGCCGAAAGCTATTTCGTTCTTTACCGCAAAAGTCACAACGAGAAGTACCGTTACTATGCCTGGCAATTGGCCCGATCAATCCACATGCACTGTCGAGTGTCAAGCGAGAATGATCACTGTGATGGCTATTCGGTACTGTCCGATGTGAATCGTAATCCTGCGAGCCACTCGAATCGACAACCGGACGACTTCCTCACAGGCACTCTGCTCTACCTCTATTTGATCTTCAGTGAGGACTCTGTTCTGCCACTGGACCAATGGGTCTTCAATGCGTCAGGACATCCGTTGCCTGTGCTCAAGAACCCGCGTGATCACAGTGAGCCACTGCTCAAAAAGCAACGCAAAAAGTAACTCACGCCAATCTCACCAATCAACTGCCAATAAATATCATCGAATATCAATAAATCAATACATAATCAATGTAATGTTGCAAATGCAAATGCAGTGTTGTCGCTAATTGTCACCATAAAAGTCAACTAACAAATTATCGTGCTCACAGGCTCGCTAAATTCATTGACGCCATCGTCATCGACGCAATTTTCTTCTACTTTTTTTTGTTCGTCTGCTTAAACTCAAAATTAATTAATCCAAGGTGAGATGTAAGAACAGAGAGACAAGTCTCAAAATGACGGGCGTCATTCCCCTGGGCAATGCTATGCATCGAACAAACCAAACATTAAAAGTGTCCAAATTGAGACATCAACTCAATTGACACATGAACACATACACACAATTATGACTATAAACAGTGAAGGCAGCAGCCATAATATACTAAACAATATCTTTGCTAATTAGAATTGTTCTATAGAGAATTATAAACACAGACACCTAAGCCGCAACAGTTTTGTAATCTTAAAATGTGTCCACGATTTGGAAATATATATACCATTTAGACAAGCACACATTACTCATACACACAGTCGAATGGATGATGATTATGTATTTTTAGAATTAAGGCAATAAGGTCAAATAATATTAGTGTCGAGTTAAAGCAATAAAAAATCTAATAAAATTATAATTTAAATCCAAAATTGCCTTTTCACTTCCTCAATCCGTTTAGTAGATATATTCGTAATATAATTAATTAGTAGTAGACACAGAGTGTGCCCACACACGATCAATCATAATTAAACATACATGGAACAGCAAAACAAAAATCTTGATAATTAATTTGACAAACAAAAATAGATGTGAGATGTGCAAAATGTCCGACAATGTGCATCATAATCAGCATGGACATTCCAAGACACATGTGAACAAAAAACCCACAAACCAATTAGTAACGGTAAAGCATCGAGAAATATAAGTCATTTCGTATATAGACCTATTATTCATCTACTATACTATGACTAATATACAACTCGTGTTTAGTAGTACGCAAACACAAACATAAATCATATACATTAAATAGTACCGATACATTGCAACCTTGGCAATAATGGCCAAGAGAGAAGGCAAAGACCTTTGCATGAGGAAAAAACGCGCGCGCGAGACTCTTAATTTATAATTCAATACAATACAAGTTGATTGGTTTGGGAGAAAGGTTTCGAAATAACTAATGTGCTCAACAAAACAACAACAACACGAATGAGTGTGTGGAACCTTGAAAATTATAAATTCTGTGTGTTTTGAGAAGTAGTCTTGATAAGATCTTTGAACTCTGAATGTAATGAAGGATTCGAGGCAAAAGTGTCAAGGTAAACATTCACTTGCAAATCGATTATTACTAATTTAGGTTTAAGTTTGCAAAGATATTTTAGGTAATTGGCAGGTTTGTAAATACACAATAGTTTCGAACACAATTCGAGGCACGAACCATCCACAAAAGATGTAACTCGTCTGTGAAAATGAAAGAAAGAAAACCAATAAATGTGCTTTCATTCTAATAATAACAATCATTAATGGCACAAATAATAATTAGTTGTGTAATTAATAGCGCCAAATGAGTGCAACCCAAAGGTGTGCATCAATGGCAGACATCATTAGACTGCGCACTCCTTTGCACTCACAATGAAGGTGTGATAGGTCTAATAATGATGCATTGCTCAACTATTTAGTGCACAACTGGACACAAATGTTCGTTTGATTTGGTGTGATATAATAGAAGAAGAGGGCAATTTCCGTTTTTAATTTGTGAATAATAATACGTGAAAAGCGCGCGCTTGCGAGCACACCACTTTTCTGAGTTTGTTCGTTCAATCAATGGTTTGATGTTTTCCACCTGGAAGTGGTCGAGCACTGGTACGTGATCGTGCATACATTGAACGAGCTTGTGCACTGAACTTGTGATGTGCCCAGTCACCTGGCCAATATGTGAGGTGTAGATGGCTGGTTGGCTTGGCTTGGTTCATTGCCAAATGTAGGTCACTCCGACAGAGGAAATACCACAGACTGAGTGAGAGTACTATTACTAGTGGGGGTATGTATGTACAGATATATAGTTATGGTTAGGGTTACGTGTGTGCTGGTGCTAGTTTGTGTGTGTCCAGTGAATGGGCACTATGAAACTATTTGAACACCTTATTATATTACCGGCCAAATGCTCAAATGTCGTAAGTCAGTTAAGTCTTAACTTTACGTAAAAGTACGTTCTGTACTAGATTAGTGGCATAATGCAATCAAACGGACCACACTAGGCCAGGCCCAAGCCAATATGCACACACACACACGAACACACGACCAACTGTTTGATCGAAATGTGACAAACGATCTTTTCATTGATGGAGGGACACATTATTTAACAAGCACCAAGTGGTCACCTTAATGTGACTCAATGAATGGTCAGTCGCCATTGGTCACTGGGACTGTGTGTCAGTCCGGTTCGAGGAAGAGAGAGACCGTGCGAGGGAGAGAAGGTCAAGTCCGATCGATCGGACAATTGAGCAACGAGATAGACCCGAGTCTCAGTGACAGACTGTGCATACGTAAGAAGGCAAGTAGTCAAACTCGGTGGCACAAACAAGGTCACCTCTGTACCAGCAAAGGGTGTGGTGTGGCCTATGGTCCACTGTCCACCTACTACTGACCCGTTCGTAGACGGCCGCAGATGACCACCACCACCACCGCCGCCGCAAACAGGGAAGCAGTGAGCACGTGAGCTTGACCTTAGACTTGCCCCCTCGTGGTCTATCCAGTTGCACAAGGGCCCTGAGGTACTGGGTCAGCAGTGCACTGCTCAACACTGTTCAATAGCGCACCCATGGTCGTGTAGTGAAAGAGACCTTGGGCTGTGCGTCTGTCGCACACTGTGTTTGCTTGTTGACCCTCAAGGTTTTGACCTTATTTCACGCGATCGTTGCGTCAATGTGTACGTGGAGGTTACGTGAAGTGAGGCTAAAGGTGAGGGTGAGCTGGCGAGAAGGAAGCAAAACACCGACAGACCTCGAACAGCACGCACAACTACAACCACCACCACCACCACCACCCTCAGGCTCCCTCTGACATGTGACCTTAAAAATGCATTGACCGTTGAGTGAGGCCTTTTAGAGGCCAAATGGCTTCCAACATCCGAGTGTTGTTATGTTATCTAACACACACAGTCACTCACACAAGCTTACACCAAAGTGATCAAAAGGCCTGCAGGAGCACTCTTCCTCTGGCCAAGTTGAGCCAATTAGCACTGGACTGGACCGACAAATGGTCATTAGACATAAATTGGTTCAAATGGCCCATTTAGTGTCAACCAAGTGGACTGCCGACATTGGGCAACAACACTCCAAACACAAGTGGCCACCGTTCAAGGCAATAAAACTGTAAATTATTAGATCACAATAACAACAATAACAAAGTGTCAACCCGAGCGGCACCTAGGCACTTTGATCCCGTTAAAATAGAACCTAGCCCGCAGCCGAGTGCGCCTTCACTTTACTCACTTCTTGTCTTTCGGGACCAAAGAATGTAGAGCAATTTTATGGGAACCAAACAGTGAGACAACGTGGAATATGAGACTTGTTTATTGCCTTTATGGCAGATGGACTCGACACACAGTTAGATAAGTGCAATTAAGACGGTGCAGTGTGCGCGCACATGCCCAGCACCAAATGCAATTATGTCATAGGACCTTAAATTGGATTGTGCCCCGAACCAAACACTGCTCACACAAGTCCGACAAGAACTGTCTTGAGAGGCTTCACTTCATGTAATAATCCAATAAATTACGCAAAAGTCGGCTTACTACTACTGCTGTCAAGAGTGGAATCTAGTCAAAAGGGTCAAGTGAAACGTCCCGAAAAGTGCAATAAACACTATCTCTCTCTCTGTGTATGTCATAAAATCATAAATTCGTTCAATTCGCACACTCTCCAATGTATCTAGATCAATCCCAATAGAACATACAAATGCAATCGATTGTGATCAGACAAACAAACAGGCACACTGCCATCTGTTGCAGAATGCACATTTTTGGGATAAATCGAGTGCACTGACAGGTAAAAGGTGTGCCTCGAGTTCAAACACACGATTGACTAACTCGTTAATGAACGGAAATAGAACAACACAACACAATGCACAGCACACAGCACATCACTCTAAGCAAATCCAATTTTTCATTCATTTGATTGGCTCACCAGCCAAAACGACAACCCAAAAAGACTAACTCAATCCAATTTTAGCAGGAGAAAACGAGACAAATGAAATAATCCTTGGATTTATTAGTGCGATTGTGTGTTTCGTTCACTCATTCATGTGGCACTTTGCACTAATAAATCTCTTGTGTGTGAGGTGAGCCTCCGCATCACAACCAAACAAATAATATTGTCGGCCTCAGTCAGTTTGCTCTATCCACCTTCTCCAAAGGGTGCAAGTCTGCATCCTTTTTGATCAAACAATGTGATGATTTACCCAAAAAATGGAAATAAAGGTCAATCCCGAAAGGTTAATCCACTAGTGTGAGGAACAGAGTAAAATTCAAGGTGTTGCACGGGCGAGTGCACAAGGGTACCTAGCCACTAACAGTCTCTACCTGTCACTCAATCTCGGTGTATTGGTCTAATCATATTTCATTTTTATTGAAATCGATTTGTGTGTGCCTTCTGTAGTAAACAGGACCAAGTGTGCGAGTGCAGTCACGGGTCATAGGGTCGTGGGTTATGTGTTTTCCTGTCTGTCATCCAGTCTAGACCGGTGAGGTCTAGTGGCTCTCCCCTCTCCCTCCTGTTGCATGACATGTTTTCACAGAAAACGGTTAGAATTTCAAGAGCAAGTAAAGGAGTGCAATATTGCCACTGAACTAGGCACTTTTGGTGAGACTTTCCAGGCAAAAAGGGGAATGACTCACTTGCTGCAGCAATACATTCATAAATCAAAAACGCACTCAGACATGGACTTGTTCATTCTTGTTCAATGAAAACTTAAACCGAACCAAACCCCCGCCATATGAACCCCTTAAAGAAGGCAAAAAGGAAAAGGTGGAAACGTGTGTGTGCGTATTCGTGACCTCGAGACCGCGAGGGGAGAGGAAGAAAAAGGATAAACCTGTGTATGTGTTTGTGTGTGTGCTTGGTCATAGGTCAAAGGTGGCCAGATGCGGTGAATGCTGCTGCTGTAGAGCATATACTTCCTACAAGTAAATGTGAATATGTGCAATATCCACACCGATTTTGGAGGGCTTTTTTGAGGACGAATTAAATGAAATAAAATAAGTCACATTCGGATGTGTTCTGTGTGACTCAATTGGGTGCGTGCACGTACACAAATACAAAGCTTAAATGCTAAATCGAATGAACGAGTGTGAATGGACAAAAACAATGCAAATGTGAATGGAGCACCTAAGGACCCGTGACGAATGTGTGGTCCAGACAATGCACACACCGAAGGATGCGTTCTTGTGTGTGTGTGTGTGTGCCTGTCTCGGGCACAGTGCTTGCAAGTCTCTCTCAAAGGTCACCACACTGTGGACTTATGGGCCATTTAGCTTGTGTGCCATGCAGTCAGTGCCTTCTCCTTTAGACGGTAATTAGACTCGCTCGAGCCTTTTTCCCTTATTTGTGTTTTATTTCGTTTCCCGTTTAATGCAAGGAAGGCACGCAAAGGAACTACCAATCCACCAAAAGGAACCTCCACAACCATAACAAGGCAAACACGAACATTAAAATGTCTAGATCACTTCTCTGTCAATGTTCATTGACCAGACCATGTCTGCATGTAATGCATATGCAAGTTGAAGTTGTCTCACTGAAGGGTCACAAACCGCAAAGAGAACTCACACACACACACACAGACAGACATGTGTTTGACCTTTGAGAGAAAATATATTATCATTTCAATCATTGAGTTCATAGTAATATATCGTTTCGATCATTTTACTGTAGTATGTACTTCATCTTCATTTCCACTTAAATATAAATCAAACCAAATCACGAAATCATGCAGATTGATGACAAACTCTATAAATACATATAATATTATATAAAACAAAACAAAAATCGTTGATTGCACACACATGGCAAATTGACAAATGCATTCGGGCACAAGTGCACTTGAGCCAAGTGTGCAAAGTGAGCAATTCGAATAACTAGTCAACAAATCTGGCAAAAAGGGTTACACGCACAATTTATCTCCGAGATCGCGGTTAAGTCAGAGAGTGCATAAGAAGAAGAAGAAGAACAGAACGAAAATTAGCATCTCCAAATATATGAATGAATTAATTAAAGGGGAGGGAGTGAGGAGATGTATGCATGTGCATGGTAAACAAAATTAAAATTAAATTAAAAAATAAAAATTCAGATCAGATCTGCAGGACTGCAAACATAATTTGCATATACATTCCAGTGCTAATGCATAGTCAAGAGCTCACACAAGCCCAAGTTCACATCTTGTATATTCAAAAACATTTATTATTAACCTTTTCAGTTCTGTGTGTGTTTGGTTTACTTTGAAATGGCCAAATGAGAGGTAGCCATGAAAGGGTTAATATGTAGATGGTGTGCTGATGTGAAGAAAGCGCGGTGTGCAGTGCACGGTAAGTAGGCATAAAGCTCGCCTGCGGCGCCGAATCTGACAGATCAGAGACAGACAGAGAGACCGATCTCGAATTGAATGAATGAGCGAACGAATGTTGATGTGACGAGTTGGCAAGTGAAGAGCAGCATTCGAGCTGCAGCAGCAGCTTCAGGATCCTTACCGCGCGAGCTCACGATTACCGCACACACAAATTGATGTGTAATTGTGAGTGTAAAGAGTTGAGAAGCAGATGAAGAACTTGTGTGTGTTCGCCAATTGGAAAAACAAATTAACATGCCCGGTAGGGAGTCCGCAGGATGTACTGCTCTAATAATAAAACTGGACAAACACATTAGTGACGATGATTATGATGATGATGGCGGTGATTATTATTAATATTACCTGAACGAGAGATGCTGAGATGTGAGTTGAGCAGTAAAGTAAACACATTTTGATGTAGGAAGAAGAAGATCAAGTCACACAGGCGAACTGATGTGACGAACGCGAGTCACATTCACAAACACACGAACAGTGAGGTCATCTCACACACATGTTCTCGGAATTAAGCCAAATCGAGCACACAAAGTAGTGAGTGTGGGCGTTCTGGGTGAGGTCGACCCGAGTGCTTACAAGCGCCCTTTGTGTAAGACACTTCTCTTTTGGGTTAGTCAGTCAGTAAGTCATAGACGGATGGAAAACACATTCTCACAGGCCAATGAACCTGGCCACAGGAAAGAATCATAGAATCGTACTAAATTATAGTTCTAGAGAATTTAAATTATTCAATGTACAAATTCAAATTGGCACACAATGGCACAACTGAAAGCAACAGGTGGAATCGAACAATTTGAGAATTAATTTAAATTTTAAACAAACCAATTTGTAACTATACATTGTACACACATTTACATTCTCACAGATTATTAATGTGTAATCATGTCTACGTTTTATATATTATAAATTTTGCTCATGTCAATGTGAACTTTACAGTAAATTAAACATATTCAAACAGTATAAATCTTGAAAATCTGCCGTTCGAAATTGAGTGTTAAAAGGGATGAGAAAATGAAGAAGAAAATTGAGATTTATTGAGAATAATGAATGAGTGAATGGATGTGCGAGCGAGCGAGCTCTTCTCGTATGCAAATGTAGGTCTGCTCAAATAGAAGTTAAAGGATTGCATACAGTTCATACAGAAGTGCCAAACAAGTGTACAAGCAAAGACAATAAATCATTGGACATATTCGTATGGAGGGGCAGAAGGCACACATAAATGTGACCTCAAACCTTGAAAAGTTTTCCCCTTAATCCTAATCTCAGACACAGACAGACGTCGCGTCTAGCTCTCGCTCAGACATCAGAAATTTATTAACAAAAAAAGAAAGAGAAAGACCACCGAGAGTCATTAAGAGAGATTGAGACTGGCAAGATGCTCATACACACACAAAGGAATTACTAAACATAAATCTTGATTAATAATTCACGCAAAGGACCGAACAAGATATAGCCACACAATCTGCTTGGTCTAATCTAGGAACACATTTAGGAGACTAACTAAGATTAGGTGTTCATTAGTGATCACTACTTATAAATAGATTCATCTCGGGCTATATGACTTGACTATTCATACAGTGGATGGACTACTAATCATTAAGAGATTAATTGAGCTCAAATCGGGCTCCAGAGATTAGACCTCAAATTTCTCCAGAAGTGATTGCACATTGAAACATTCGCCAGACAGATTAAGAGATGCAGCTCGTTCGCTCGCGAGACCGGCAAAATCAAAAAGAAAATTAATGATCGTGTATGTATATTGAAGTGCGTGTGATAAATGGATTGGCGCTGATCATAATCACAGGAAAGAGTTATCACATACACAACGCACACACACGAGTCGAAAATGTATCGCTCTTTATAAGGAGATATAGCTCCTTTCGGGCAATGCATCTAAAATGAACTTGTTATTTAACACGAGATTGTGCTCAAATTGTGTGATTCAATGTATCACTAAAACAACAAACTGTGCTCAATTTTAAATTAAATGATTTTAATGTTGTTTCGTTTGAAAGTGTCCAATGTGTGCGTTTGTTTGTGTGCAGTAGAAGGAAAGTGATTAGCAAGCAATTTAAACTCACAGTTAATTAGTGGCCAATTTAAAGCAAAACAATGTTGTGTGGTTACGTAATGTGCACTGCTGCTTGTTCAATTAGTTATGTGTGAATAGTTAAGCTGAGCTTAGTTTGTAGTTTTATCTAGTCAGAAGAATCACACAAAGTCGCTACTAGTGTTCAGTGTACACAAACACGAATATACAAGAGTTGATTGGTATCGATGTCTTTGCCTCCGCACATTTCACTTCATTCGTCTTGAACGAACATCATCGATTATACATTGTGGACAAATTAAATATCGCATAAATTATATAAAATGTCTCGTATGTGTGAGTGATGTGTGTGCAGTAGTGGGCAATGCCATTGACTCGTGGTGAAACACTGGTCTTGTGTTGCGGTGTGTTGTGTTGTATAATACTTGTGCACAGAGAAATAGAGAAAAAGGACAAGGACACGATGATGATTGTCAATGTGTAGTACAACGATGTGGGCAGATTTGCTTTGTTTTAGTACTATGCTCCTTTGTACAATCGACTCGAGTTATCCTTGTTCGCATCGTACAACAAACAACACACACACACAAACGCATGCTCACAAAGTGCAAACAAATTGACATGTTGAACTTGAAATTGTAAATGAATTCAATTCAATTGAATGTGCATGTGAATGTGTGTACACAGAAATGTGGTCAAATGATTCAAATAAAGCTAAGTTTATGTATTAATAAAATAATAATAATATTAAAAACAAAAGATGTGCTCAAGAATGAGTGAGTCAGTGTGTGCAGTGTGAGTCACTGTTGCTTGGTTGCATATTCAGGTCAGCTCGCCTGGTGGTGGTGCCACTGAAAGGGTTCACATTGGACAGAATGAGCACCAGTGGTGCACTCACCTGTTGAGTGTAGTTTACTATTGACCACACATTCCACACACACAGCACTGTCTAATGTGTGTAATCACATTGTCGTCTATGCACATTCGAAACAAATTCAAATCTGTCCATTGTGGCCAATTTGTGAACACACTCGAATTGACCAGGTCAGACGAAGTGCACTGCAGCCACAACATTGTCCCCCGATGATGGTGACTCATGTGAATGTTCAATTGCGTTCTGTGTGTCAGTGTCTGATCACTGGTTGGGGTGATGATATTATCGGGTGGTCTGTATAAATAGCAACATGTACAAGGTGACGTTGTGCTCTACTCTGTCGGTGTATTGAGCCCAATCACCAATCGGGCACCAATCAAACCTAATGATGTCAACCATAAATTATCATGCAAATGTGTGTGCGTGTGTGTAATGAATTGACACATACTAAAATAAAACTTTGATTTGAATTTTAAATTTTCAAGATAAAGTGTAAAACGAAATGTAAAAGGAACAAAAAATTGTTAAAAATCTAAATTTAAAATGGTTCAAGCGGAGCAAGGAGAAAAGAGTTCAATCAAAATGATTAAGACTTTAAAGTTAAGACTTTGTTCGAATTAACTAAATCAAAGTGGTTCAGGTGTGTAAAAATAAAATTCTTAAAATAAAACTCAATTCAAACGGTCATAAAAAGATAATTAAATTTGATTTTAGTAATTTTTACATTTTGATTTACATGCAAATATGGAAAATCTCTTTAAAATTATTGCCTGAAATGAGTTGTGAATTGATTGTCAAGTGATGCGTTAATGGTCAGTGGCTTGTGACCTTTTAGTGTTGATATAGATTATGCGGTGTATTTCGAGTGATATGTCATCTGGTCATCCATAAGTGGGTTTGCATTATATAACATGTCAACTTGTGTGTATGTGCACAATGCAGTGAGATGTCAAGGCAATGTCAAATGAGACAAAACAGCTTGACACTTGTCAAGTAGACACACACACAGCACACAAATGCACATCCGTGACAAGTTAATTCAATTAGCGCCCGAATTCCATCCGCACACAACAGAATTCTGCATTGGCCTAATTCTATCAAGGCACATTTCAATTCTCATGAATCAAATGGTCACACACAAAATCCAAGTATCAAATCCAATAAGACCTCAACTCTGAACTAGGAAAGCACTTTTCGCATACAACAACAGTGCACTGAAAGAGAATTCAATCGAACAAAGGACTCAATGACTAATTGGCTTATTGAGTTGTGTGTGTGTGTGTACTGTGTCTAGACTGTAAATTATTATTACACTCGAAGATAAACAGTAGTGCAACTGTTGAAGTGTCACCCGGCGAGAGACAAAGCCACTGACTGACTGAATATATATCGACACTGTTGTTTGTGCATTGATGGTCAATGGTGCGCGCTCAATTGTCAACTACGCATACAGTCACAACCCCATTAGCCCCATAAATGGTCCATCTCTTTTCAGTGTAAGCTCGCTTTTGATCGGCCTTTGTGCATTGTTGTGAGTATTGAGTGTCACTGCAGGTGTATGTGTACGAGTGCCAACTACTGAAGTGACATCAAAGCCAAGTTCAGGGCAAGCCTCACATTACCTTCCAAACCAAAGCTCTACTAACCCTTTTCATTGAGAAGAGAGCGAGCAAACGGTGAGACGTCGGGGAGAGGTCGCGCGAAAGGGTTAAATGAGCGTTCGTGTGCAAACAGTCCAAACGTAGATGAAAAGGCCAACTAATTGACAATTCATTCTCATCGCACCTCACTTGGTGGACCTCACTTGATGATCTCTCTGCCAACCCACTGATTATCCATTAGTGCGTTAGTTAGTCAGTCCACCACTTAGGACCATTACGAATTCATCATTAAAATGTCATTTGTCTTTGGCATTAAAATTAATTTTCCATTTTCCTCTTGTCAGCCTAAACCTTAACCTAAGGAGGTTTCAAAGTTGAAAGCAGCGTTATTTCTGGTGCAAATTTAAAAATGAGCACAATAATTCAATTCGAATGCACAAAATAGTGATCATCACCATAATTCGCGGTTCATTTGTGTGTGTGCATTCTAATTATAAACCAATGTGCACACCTGTCGTGTATAATATAAATTCAATTAACTGCTTCAACTGTAAATTCATTTGGAAGACCTATAAATAGTAGTGAACACACATCGCGCAGTATGTGACCAATTAGCCACTAAGCCGAGTGTTAATTACGCACAGACAGACAGACGTGGTGAGGTGTTACTGTGACCACAAGTGCACCGTGGTCCACAAGTGGGTGAATGTGCCATTAATTAACCCATCTCTTAATGAATGTCTACATTTGCAACCTCACCCATATAACGAGTTTTGTTGTTTATTCATTATATTCGAAAATTAATATTTTTGCTATTTATTAGACATTTCTTAAAATAGAGACAACCACTAACTAACAAAGTCAACTTAATTAATTCAATTAGTGGGCTCAAATGTGTGTGTGCACAATCCACACAGAGTGAAAACTACAAAATAAAACGTGATCAAAAATAAGAAATATTAATCGGTTGGTTTTAAATTGTAAATTGTAATTTGGGTAATACGACAAAACTTTCGAATGCTAATTTCAAAATAAGCACTGACCCAATTGATTAATATAATAGAGCAATTTGTATTGATTGTATCTGGTGATTTAGTAACATATCGTGCCAGGCAACCAGATGCACACAAAAGAGAAAGAATAAAAAGGTTTCATAAATGAGTTGCAGCAGTAACTACCTGATGATTCAAATGAGCAACAATTTAACTGAACATGTGCACACTACACAAGTCTCAGTATGCACAATACAAAGACTGTAATAAATCGATAAATCGTGAAGTTCAAGAGAACGAATATGTCCGTTCGTCTATTAATGTAATGATAACTAATAACTGAAAGGCCAATATAATATCATCGTTTGTGCGCACAGTAGCCCATTACATCGTCATTCGATCTATAATTGGAATATATCAATCGATCAATTCAACGCGGCAAAAGGCCCTTTGCCTTCATCAATAATAAGACAATCAATAAATAAATGTGCGTGCCTATTCATTAAAGGTGTTCCACACACACACAAACTGCTGTGCTATTCGTGTGTTAAATCGATGAAAAATTCTGGTTTTGTTGAATTTCGACAAAAACTTTAATTTATTGAAATTATACATTGCTGGTCTGTTCTACTCATCACCTTGTTTTGTTTGTTACCCTCGTTTAAGTTGCCCTTTGTGACCTCATGTGCGCACGAAATCAGTTGGTCAATTCGACCTCAAATTGAGAGCTAATGGAAGGCCAAGTGCCTTAACCCATCTGTGGAACTATGCACATACGCACGCATAGATGATGAAGGCAAATGTGAAATCAATTGCATATAACTTCCCATTGGCACCCTTTCATCGTGTTCACTAATATGTGTGCAATTAAGTGTATACATTTGCCTGCAAGTGCTTCTGTGCACTGCAATGCAGTTGATTGATCGATTGGTCTACTCATCGAGCAAGATATATCAACTCAACTCAACTCAACTAACCAAACAGGATCCAAGGTTGGGACACACCAAAATTTATCAACATCCCGCCATAATCAATTACCCACACTAATGACACCATAAATAAATCACCTTGATTTATCATTATCACCATTTTTTGTGGTCACATACTTCTTATTTCGTTTTGTTTTCTTATAGACATACTATTAGATAAATCATTTACACGGCATCGAACTAATATAAATAAAAGTTTAACCTATTTTAGGAAGTTTTATTAATAATAACAAAATTGAACGCAAACTTATTGAACAGAGACGAAGAAGCAATAAATGAAGCAATCACAATTACATATTGGCATATCGGCATAATTGTAGTGCACATTGCAGTGGAGCGCATCTTATCATACATGTGAGATTGTGCATGCATGTGCACACACACACTTGATTCGGTGATCATAATCACTAATCATAAATTACAAATCGATTCAATGCGAAACGAACAAATTCGGTCAATTGGCAATCAAACAGGGCCAAAGAGGAGATGAAGTGAGAGAGCATGTAGCATCATCTGCGGAAAGAAGAGAGGTACTGTATATATTCACAAATGCCATAAATTGCTATTGACAGTTTCGATGATTGAGAAAAAAGAGGGAAACCACTCTACTACGCCACTGAACTCTCTCTGAATGATCAACCATTGGGCGTTGGATGAGAGGCCAAATGAGTGTGTAGTATGTTCCACTATTGATGGAGATGTGTTCATTGCATTTGTATTGAGGTATTTTTAGCTATTTGCATGCACAACCAACCAAAAATGTTCAATGTTCAATGTTGAGGCCATCGAGAGACGATTGTGCCAACTAAATACTACTGTACAAGCAGTTGATGATATATGCGACTCGCATTTGGCCAACTAATGATCTATTGATGAACAAAATGAATATTGAAAATATAATAATAAAATTGCAAATGTGCTTCGCCAAATTAGTGTGTGTGTGCCATACAATGTGAAATGATGATACTATTGATGGAAATAAATTATGTCAAGTTATGTGTGCACTTTGAGAATGATGAAATTGTTTGAGATCACTTTTAAGAACAATACCACGAAAAGCACCGTGTCCACACTGGTCATCATCAAGTGGAGCCATATCTTAAATGTCGCTCAAATGGCATTCAATTGTCCCACACTAACCCCACTGTACACTGTCGTACACTCCAAACCTAAGAGAAGCATTAAAAAGCGATTAAAAGGTGATTGGCTTTGCATTTGGCTTTTTTTCTTACTGCACTGCACTGACGCCTTGAAACCAAATGAGTTCGACACACAACTCAACTGTTGATGGTGTGTAATATAAATAGCTTCACTTCACTAGTGCACACCGTCACCACCAGCACCACAATAATGTGAACACATTAAAGTTACAGTTTCAATAGCGTTAAATTGGTGCCGCACAACACGAGAATTAATCACAAACTACACACACAGAACATTGTACCAGGCAATATGCAACACACAAAATAAAGCAAACATTGCATCACTTAGTCTGGCAAAGGAGGCGAACAAAATGGCTCACTAAGTCTTAGGCAAAATTGAAGCATTTCGGGTGTGCAGACTTTGTGAACAATGTACATTCGAATAGACTCGTGTTTGTTTTTGTGTGCATTCGTGTGGGTTAACATAAAACGCGCGATCAATTGATTGGTTCGCATGGCTGATTGATTGATTGATCGACAAGGTAAGGTGAGTCGCGTCTCGAGATCCACTTGAGAACATCAACAAGAAAAGGTGAGTCTAGTCTTACTATATGAGCGAACACGAGCGAATGTGCCTAAACCCGAAAATACCGATCATCGAAGTTACTGCAGACTAAAGATGAACAAAATGAAACAAGTCTACGAGACAACAATAAAAAGACAAATGGGCATTTCTTATAGCACACCAAAACAATTACTCTCGCAAATAAATGTGGCTTCGATCAAAGAATACGCAAATATGTCTGTGTCTGTGCCGTACTGAGAACAGAAACAAGATCGAGAAGCTTCAATGTGATCACGAAGGTGACTACCTATTACTATTATTATTATTATATAAAATAGAGAAAGAACAACAGCAAAAAAAAACTCTACGGCAAACGGCAATCTGATTGACAAATTAGACAGGTGCTCGTGATTGATGCAAAGTGCGCACACCAACATGCAACGTCTCATTAGCAACAGACAGAAACACAAAAATAAACACACAAAGATCAATGTCCAGGAGAGGTGAATGTTAATGCACACAAGATGGACACTCACGAGATTGCAAACAAATGCTCAAAACAAAATAACCTGCACACCGGCATACGCGTCCATGTTTAATTGTGCACCCAATTACAAAGTGCAATTAGTGAACGAGTGAACGAGTGTGACACCAAGTTGACAAACCAACCGAAAAGACAATCAATCAATGTGCTAATTGCAAATTAGTGATGCAATCAAATCTAGGCTAATCGATCGAACACTGCACCAGTTTGGCCTCTCTCACTTGTTGACACTTGCACAATTAATTCCCAACTGATCTCAGTGTGTCTCACATTGCGCAATTCTACAATGTATTGACATATGTACTAACAAATACTATAAATAGATTTAAATCACATTTCGGTAATCTAACATCTAATTAGTAGTAATTCGACAATTATCACCATAATTAGCATCGATAATTGTAATTATCACAAATGCAAATCAATCGATACAAATTGCAAAATTATATACATCTTTGTCAAGTGTGTTCACAAATAATTAATAGAATTACAGTAGTTCCATTGAACTTTATATGACCTATGGCATTTGAGTTCGAATGAGTTTGCTTCAGTCCGAAACAAGTCATCTTTGCACTTGGTCATTTCTCTTTGCGCACCAAATGTATCGTTTTCTTGTGTTTTTAGTTGTCTGGCCCATTTGGATGCAATCAGTAGTCAATTCGGTAAGACTTATTGTAATGATTTTCTAATGTTAATATTTTTCAAATGTCATTTAGAAACACATTTGCGACACTTTGGCTGACTCTGCAAGTAGTCAATTGAGAGTGCAATCACTGACCGCTGACCGTGTCAATGTGTACCTGATTGAGTCTGACCTGTTGTACACCATTCCGTGGACCAGTATGAACAGTCGCACTGGACAGTTGTCGATCAACAGTGAGGAGCAGCCGATTCGATGGGACGAGGCTGAGTGGCTCAAGCCAGCTATTGGCAAGTTGGAGCAAAAGCCCCAATTAGGTCCGTTACATTTGTTGCTCTTTCAAATGTTACCGTGCACTGACAAGCAGTACACCAACCCGATCAAGCACTTGGTGGTGCACAGTGGCGGCCAGTCTCAAGAGCTGTACTGGCACGAGAAGGACAATCTCACCACCTTGTACTACACGGTCGATCCTACTAATGGGGACATTCCTCGGCAGTATCACCAAATCACCGATGGACACAGGCGAAGCTATGTGTTCACTTTTGCACGCGAACTCAAGTATTACCACAGTGCAGTCCGACACGTGTCATCATCTTCGGTTGTACTTGTGCCGAGCCGAGACAGTGCCACCGAGTACTGGTTCAGTCTGTACACCAATGGAGACAATTCCAAGTTGGAGTGCATTCTGCAAGGCAAGCCTCAACTTGTGCCACCGCACAAATCTCACAAGACACATCACAAGAACGAACCATTCGCCACTGCATTGCCATTTGGATTGATTCACTCGGACAAAGTGTACCTTATCGACACTCTCCAAAATCAGGTCTACATTGCCGACTACCTTGATCTGTCCAATTATCTCAAGGTAATAATGCTAATTAGATTGTACTTTAAATCTACTTACCTCTAAAATAATTCACTTCAATTGACATTAAATTGTTACTTCAGGTACTTGACCTAAGCCAGCAACCTTCCCGTTCGTGGAAAATGTCGTTGATGACCAAACGAATGGATCACTTTTTTAGTTGTCATTCTAGTGTCCGAAGCAGAGTCGCCAATCGAGCAGTGGACATAGAGCAAACCACCAAAGCGAACAACAACACTCACACACCTCTTCCCCCTGCGGACGACATGAAGGTAATCGTGACCGTTTTCGTGTTGATGCTCATCTACCTCTTGATCGTGTTCATCTTATCGTACTGGTACTGGCATTGGTACTATCGATACAAACAAATCAACAACAAAGCTCGCACAAAACAAGCCATTACAGGCAGAGCACACAAAGTGGAACATACCGACAAGCGTCACAATGGCAAGAAGAATCAATCTACCACCGGTCAAAGTAGCAATTCTTCGGGTCGAGCTGATGCAACCACTGCGAGCACGGTGAACAGTACCAATACAACTTCATATTGACTCGGCATGGAAATTGACCAATTGGTCCAACAGTTCAAAGCGACACAAGATCAATGTGATCAAAGTAACTTTGACTAAATAAAATTTCAAATATACTCTGACATAAATGCTTTTGAAATAAACACTATCGCCATCTATCGAGCTCAATGTTAGTTTTAGCTCATAACATCAATACATTAATCAAATCAATTTAGACTTTAAAAGTGCTGCTTGTATATTTTTTATATTTAAAAATTAAATAACCAGCCTTTTAAAATTAATTATAAAAGTAATGTAATTTTATTAAAGTAGATTTGCGCTCAAATGCTAAAAAAAAAGCAACTTAACACCATGGTACTTCCGAGGAATACTCTAAAGAAATACTTTCCGAAATATGTATTGTTCGACTTGATGGCGTATTCAGAAAATATTCATTCTTGGATATGTCCCCCAAAATGGTGTGTTCACATAAAATATTCTCAGCAAATGTACTGCTTGCCAATTAACTTGGCGGGCACTATCGCCCAATGTCCCCTGCAGGCGTCACTGCGATTTGTCAGCCGGCCTTTTGGTGACTGCATGTGTTTTGGTGTGTCGTTTGTCTGATGTGATTGATCTGTAGGTTGATTTGTTTTGTCTCAATTTATCTCATTTTGGACCATTTCATTACCCTCTCCTCAAAAACCAACAAATCATGAAGCTAGTTCGGTATGTAATCACATGAAGTGCTCTACTTTGCGACAAATCAAAATGTTTCTTTGTTGTCACAAAGAAGAGGGCACTTTCCCTCGAAAAGTATGCTTTACTGATTTTGTTTACATTTGTAGGTTTTTGATGAAACTGTCACATGAGACTGTTACAATTGAGATGAAGAATGGCTCTGTGGTAAGTTATGACTATAGCATCTAGTGATTTTTATCCTCTAAAATGATTTTTGAGTATTTTCTGCTACTTTGTATCATATTTTACTGATTTATGTCTGTTTATTTGTTTTTAGGCAAGTGGAACAATCGCCGGTGTGGACGTAGCCATGAACACTCACCTGAAGACGGTCAAGTTGGTGTCAAAGTCAGGGGCCCAACAGTCACTGGACTCACTCTCCATCCGTGGCAACAACATTCGCTATTATATTTTGCCCGATTCACTGCCACTGGAGACATTGCTGGTGGATGACACTCCAAAGGCGAAGGCAAAGAAGAGGGATACTGCTAATCGTGGTGGTCCCGGTGGTGCTGGAAGTCGTGGACGTGGACGAGGCCGTGGCAGAGGTGGACGCGGAGGGGCAATGGGTGGCCGTGGAGGTGGTGGACCTCCGCGTGGAAGGCGATAAATTCAAGCGAATATTCTGCACCAGAATTCTTCTCTGTTCACCTCACCATCCACCTTCATTTGGTCTCATGTTTCCGTTTATATGATTCGCCCCGCGTTTTTTTGGATTAGTATTGTTCCAAAGCACCATTTTTTGCACCTTATTTTATGTTTCTATTTTTCAATTGTCATTAATATCTAAATAAATTTCTTCAACTGGATCCACAATGTCTCGATTTACTTTTGTTGTTACTTTCAAGCTTCATTGTTTTATATTTAATAATAATTCCACATCTGCATTAATTGACCAACAAATCTCGACAAACATAAATTTTACTTCAAGCGTAAACTTTAAGCATCAACATTTTATTCCCGACCAAAGTAATGTTGCACTCATGTGTTTATTTTTACTAAAGATTTGTGGTAAAAGTGTATAAATGTGTTAAATGTACGGAAATGTACTAAAATTTCACATGTAGCTGTAAAGTTAGTGGAAGATATTGATAATCTCAGGAGAGAGCATTTCAAAACGCAATGAGTGTGAAACACTTTAGTTGAGATCCCGAAATTGAAAATATATAAATATACAATAGATAAAGTGTTTCAATGTAAAGTAGACGCCAAATATTAGTAAACAAACTTGTCACATCATCGCTATAGAAATATCCAAACGTGCGCGCGCTTATGCCATATGGTAATAAGCCTTATGGTAACGCCGTTTTCGGTTTGTTTGCCTCTCGTTTGAGAAATACAAAGATCTTTTCTTTGATCCACTCTTTGGGAAATGGAGCGTACATGTTCGAGGACCGTTGATATCTTATAGTAGTAAACAGGCAAATTACCAAATGTGAGATAACTCGAATTAGTATGACACTTACACGAGACAGCTTAGATCGGTCACCTTGTCGATATAATCAAACAGCTGTGATATGTCGTAGGTGATTGTAGTCATGCCTGGATTGTCCTCTTTGAGGTGCAACTCGTACATATGACAAATATCTAAATAATCAATAGGTCAATTCCAAATGCAAAATAAGCACACATATAGAACTTACATTCCAGAGCATCGTTCAGAGATTCAAAGTCCCAATAGGTACGAGTCTCAAGTTTACCAGGCTGAAACAAAACAATCGTGTGAGCCATTTCTTCTTGGTTAAAGATGACGATGAGAACCAGGAGAACCTAGAATAAAGACAGAAACGGTTTGAGTGGGGGAGGGAAGCGGGGAACCTTGAAAAGCAAAGAAGCAGGTGAACAAGCCAATTGAAAAAGCTAATCACACCAAACAGAAGCGAGAAGCAGACAAGAAAGAAATTACACAAACCAAAACAACAAAACAGCCAGCCGCTAAAATGCTCGTTTTCCAGAGAAGACCGATACTATCGATAGTACTAGCTATACACAATCGATTCTAGTGTTTGGCGCAACTTTTTGAATTCCCAAATGTTGAGCAATTTGTGTGTCAAATGTCATAATGATTTACAACCAAAATTGTATGAAAAAGTCCTAAAATGTACAACAATTTTGAAATATACTTAAGCACATTTAATATTCAAGTTTTATTTCATTTAGTAGAAATTCTGCTATACTTGGAATTTTCCACATTTTCATTAAAGTCACCCAAAAAAGTTTGCCAGGGTTTCTGTTGTAAATAATTTATGTGAATTATATTTTTAACCTTCAAATGTAAAATAGCATATTCTACAGATCATCACTAATTAGAAAATTAATTAAAAAGTTAATTTAAAACTCTAACAGAAAAATCGTTATCATTTCTAAATGTGTCCTCATTGCTAGAAAAATCTAGTTGCTCTTAAAATTTTGAAACTATATTTTCAGTTTGGTCTTGTCTTTAGTTGTGTTGTGTTGTGTCATCTTTGTTACTATCGAGTATTTCTTTGTATGTATTGGACATTGCGACACACACGATTTATGGTTAAATTGACAAATACAATTCGACTAATTAATGGTGAGTTATCAGTTGTCAAGTTGTCATTTTTGGACACTATAAAAAATTCTTAAATTCATACAACTTTGTCCCCAAAAGTTCGAATCTCATTTACATTTAAATCGTTTAAGAATATTACAATATTATAATATTGATTTTAAATCTCCTAGATTTCTAGGAGAAAGATTTGAATAATAATAAAATAAAAAGAACAGTTCAAGTGCGATTATACCGAACTTTTATGTGGATAAATCGATAATATAATTTGAATGTAAATTTATATTGTTTAAAATATTATTGCAAATCACGAATCAGGTCGAGGAAATGTTTAAGTGTTGCCTAATTTTAAACATAAACTAATCAACCTTATTAAAATATAATTGACATTGGTTAAATTTGGGGGGAGAATTCAAATTTGAAAATAGAATTGGTACACTTTTATTGCTTTTATCGATAAATTGAATCCTGAAATAGATTCTTTTGGCCGAATTATTCAGGGAAATGCAAAATTTGATTGAATCTGTTTGGACTTTGACATTAAATTTGATTTAATTCCAGATTTTTAATATATTAAAGTCTTTATTTTGTCTAATTCGATTCTTTGAAGGGCAAACATTGAGTGAGTTCAGTGTGTCCGTGTGAGACGCACGGCAAACATTGTCTCAATCCAAATGTAATTAATCATAGAAGGCACATTTCCTTGAATTTATAATTCACCAGAATTTAAAGAATATTTTAAGCTATTACAGTTTCTAGTATATAACTTTAACTTTAACAGAAAAGAAGAAGCCAAACTCAAATGTACAGGTGAAGCACACAAAAGTGAAATCGAATATATCATTTGTGAACAGAGCAAATGAATAAACAAAACAATAAATAATTTCTTTGATTTTGCAGTGAAACCTTCAAAGTAGAAGTACTTACTGTGTATTGTTAAATTGTGTGCGATTGCATTTCAAAATATAAATCTTTCGGAGAGTGTCAAAAGTTTCGAAACTGTTTCAAAAGTGAACTGAAGTGAAGTGAATTTGTGCTTGTACATTATTGCTACTTTTCAATTTACTTCGCCAATTGTTTCTTAATGTCAAGTGAAGTGAAGAAGAATAAACAGCAGAAGAAGAAGAAATGAATTCAAATCAAAATGTTACAGGTTTTTATTATGTTCTTAAATGATTTGATGATTTGTGTGAATTTAGTTTAGTGAATTCTCAAATTTCAAAATAGTCACAAAGCTAAATAATGTTAGCTGATCTTATATTAGTGCATTTACAAAAGTACAATTCAAAGATAATGTCTACTTTAAGCTTAATTAATAATCAATATTTTCTGTGAATAATAATTTGCTATATTTCGAAACAATATTTACATTGTGCGCTAATTAAATTTACTTTATTTATTTTCCCAGATTGTACAAGTGTTACAGAAACTTCTGCATTCATGAACATTACTATTGTTTTATTATTTTATTTCATTATGAAAGTCTCAAGTACAAATGACATTTAAGGAGCATTAGTGTGTTTTATGTTTAATGTTTTATACCTTGAGATTATAAATACAAAACACATTATCAAGATCATCTGCCAAGAATAAGTCCTGCTCCAACAACTGCTGCACATTTGTGTGTGTGTTTCCATTTATAATTTCGGTAAATTGAAAATCGATTTTGCCTGTGTGCTCTTCTAGTCTCTCAATTAGTGTGGCGCACTCTCTAAACTCTAATGGTCTTTGGAACTGAGCACTTAGAGAAAGGACGACTTCTTCTGTGTCTGTGTGTGACTTAAATAATTGAGTGTTCTATCATTATCGTTCACACCGACTATTCAATAGCACTATAAACATAGACATTACCTGTGAGAGATTAGCCGATTGTTCACACGAGTTTGTGTGCATTTGTTGTTTGTTGCTTTGAGTGATTTTGTTTGTTTCGCACTCAATCAAAACTGTACTGAAATAACATTGACATTGGTGCTGTCCTGGACTTTGCAAATTGTGCAAGAATTTGCATTGCTTTTACCAAATCGTAAGTTCACAATTTGTTTGTTCGCTTTTCACCGTCAATTTGCTTGGCCAAGTTAGCAAACTTACTTGCACTTGACCGTTGATAGCCAAAGTCGCACATTTTACTCAAACTACTTTTCAGTCCCAAATTAGTATCTAACGTTTTGAAATTCAAATCTCAAGGCCATTCTAGTCGTTATAGTCTGTCTTAAATTATCTTTTAAATTTTCCTATTGTTTTCAAATTCGTCTAAATCGAGAAAATGATGGCGAAAGCTGCAGTCTTTATTGCTTTGTTGTTCGGTAAAATAAAATAACAGAATAATTTAAATTTTATTGTTATTTGCTTATTATTCTCGAATTTATATTTAAATTTCAGTTTTACATTTATAGCCATAAATTATCGAAACATTTACCTAAATGTGTATTCTATCCTATAAAATCAAATTGCCAAATTGCAGATTTTAGTCGATTAGCAACTATAAATCTATTGACTATTGATAATTATTGAAATTGAGATTATCTAGATCTAATTAATCTAATATTTATTTTCTGGCAAATATTCCTTGTAAAATACAATAGCTGTATTTAAAATTCAAACTCGTTAAACTCATTATTCCAGAGTCTACTAGTTTCTTGCTAATGATCATTATCGCCACGCTCCTAATTAATAAAGTAATTTAATGTGCCACTAAAGTCATAAATTTTCATCTTGAAATTTGAGTTTTTTCAATTTCAAAAATTTTCCATTTTGAAATGAAGAATATATATTCGAAAGTTAGTTAGGCATATAAATATTTAATAAATGTCATGTTCGTGTGTGTATGTGTTTGCGTCTTAATTATTATTGCCTTATTATTTGATATATATCTTTCAGATAATTAGAGCAGCATTGCAAGGTCTTGGTCGAGGCGCACAAGTAATAAACTCATTAATCGATTTTCACCGAGTCACGAGTTGAGTGAAGGCGACGATGAAAACAACAAATATTGACTAGTTCTAGTTCTATAGAAGAGCACACTTTGTTTAGCTCATCTTTAACTTTTGATGATTACCTCAAATGGTGATCGTTACAGAATTGTATCGGTTTAAATGAATTAGTACTGTACAAGTCTTTTGTTTGTACTTTTCATGATTTTGGTTTAAAATACAAAAATGGAAAGTGAAGTTTAATATTTCTCAGGAAAAACATTAAGGCAAAGTTTCCATTGAAGGCTACTACTACCGAATTACATTTTAAGGGCGAATACAAGTTTACTTACATTTTGAAACGCGTTTCAAATTTAATAAATTAACAAGAGACAAACTAGGTTAGTCACTAGCAAGAATATCAAAGAATTCTATTAACTATTATGGGAATTTCATTGATTTATAAGAATCAGAAATTGAAAGAGCAATCAAAACTAGCAATTTCTAGATTGACAAGCACAAAGTCGATATAATCTGCCCTGGAAATTGCCGGAGTTATTAGATTAACCACAAATTTTCCGTGACGACAATTGTGCGAATGTCTCGACCTATGTATTTACGAAATGCTAAAATTAGTCATATATTTTCACTTAGCTTTTCTTTTTATTCTTTTTACTAACATATTGCATTAAACTATCGTTTGCTATGATTCAATGTCGCCTTGATTATTCAGTGTGTGTGCGTGTGATCCCGATTGCTCAATGTGTGGCTAATGATTTAAATTTTAAACTTTCCATACGGGAAAGTTTGAGTCTTTGTCAAAGTTGTTTGACTTATAGTGTGCATTGAAGTTAACTTTGAAAACGATTGTCTCTCAAAGGTTATGCAAAATGGGAATTGCATAACGTACAGAAATTTTATTTTTTGATTTATTGAAATCATTGAAATAGTCAATTGGCTTCGGAAACCGTTTGGAAACTTTGTTATTACTTTTAGAAGTAAAGTTTTGTTGAATTGGCGATTTGTATTTATTTTTGCAATTATTCTTAAAATATAAATTTAGAATGACGTTTAAAATTGTCTTATTTTTACTAGCCATCTGAAAACGTATTTTGTATTTCGAAATAACCAGTTTAAGCGGAAGTCAATGCCATTTTCAAGTTTAAATAATAACCGGGTCGCTTCTAAAATGTAATTCCAATTCAATTGTTTAGCTTTTTGAACTGTCTAAATTGCCTTTCAAAACCAACCTGTAACTTAACGTTAATGAACGTGTTGATGAATATTTCATTTTCGTTAATTACTCTATTTTTATTATTGCCATTTTAAATTGCCAGTTTTATTGTCTTATTTTGAAAGTTCAAATGCTTTTCTGAAATTCAATTATTATTTATTACTTATTCAAATGTAATTAATTTTGCCATTTCTTAATGCAATCTTCCGAATATTGGAATAATTGAAAAATGCAATTGAAAAGTGATTCTCGATTGGACCGAAAATCGATTTTGAAAGTGATCTCTCCGAAGTAATTGAGCAATCGCTGTGCTCGGTTCTACTTCAAATGTGTGTAGGTTGAATTCATTAGAACTGACAATTAAAGCCGTTAGGGTGTGCAGCTGTAGTTTTCGTTTGTGCGTTAGCGAAAATTTAAAATTGCAAATCGAAAGTAAAGTCTTCTGACTTGTTTGTATCGATCCACAATTTCGTTTGCCTCTTCTCTCATTAGCTTTCGCTTTCGTTCTCTACCTTGAGACGCGCCATTTTGTGTTTGCGCTTGCTTCTTTCTTTCTTTCTTTCTGTGCTCTTTGTTGACTCTTGATATTTTTAGTTAAATGCGCGCTCAATGCTCAAATGAGGCTCAAGAGACTGACAACCTAGGCGACCGAGTCAATCGAAGTGAGTCGGCATAAAAAACTACATACTCTCAAAGAAGAATTAGCGACAAAAGTGAGATCATTCAACATTGGCGCGAATACGACAATTTACCTTCGTTTTGCGTCCTTCTCCTGCTGCTACGTCTACACCTGCAAAGAAGTTGAAGGTGAGTGGTGTGTATTGATTTTACAGTTAAAGAATATATTGTCATAAATATATCTATGAAATATGTATCTCTTCTTGGTTTGTGCTGTGGTGTACAGAGCTGAGCAGTACACAACATATCAAAGTGTAATTACACGAAAATTTAATGAATTGCTAAAGTTGGAAGAAGTGAAAGAATAAGAAGAGCCACTCCTTCACTGGCGGAGTCAATGCACACTGTACATGTCACACGCAATATTCTATATGAATTTTTGATAGACTGTAGCTGTACAGGATCATTCGTCAAATTCCACAGGAAAGACACCTCTTTCCGAGCGAGTGTATATGTCTACGAGCAGGCTGATTGACAGATCGCCTGTTTGTCAGTCTAATCGAGAGGGTGCAAGTGTTGGTGGCAGTGCATTGAACGATTATCTCGGCACTCGTCGAAGATCAGTTTCCGCTCAGGGGCCTTTGCGAACCTTAACTGAAAGGGTCACTGTCGAGCGAATCAAGTCCGGTGTTCCAAGTCAAAGGCAATCACCATCACTAGTTTGTGGCGGTTATTCAAAGTCCTCTACAGCTAACGCCACCAGCGTCAACGGCAGCACCGCTACCAGTAGGCACCATCAAGAGCTTGTCATCTCTGCACATTACCAACGTGAACCTGAAATTTGGCTTCACCCTGAACAGGTGAGCAAAGCAGAAAGCAGTGGTAGAAGGACCGAGCCAGCAGCAGCAAGCAAGTCACCGGCAATCGAGCCGAGGCACAATTCCGCGTCATTGCGTGCGCCTTCAGGTGTTGGTGGTGGTGTCGTTGGTGCCTCGCACCAATCCACCATTCCGCACCGTGCCACAGCAGCCACGACCACAACCGATTGCACCTCGAGCGACTTCTCCGGCTGCTCGACGGCAGTTAACACGAAGACGGATCGATCCGAAGCCATATCATCGGAGTTTTATTCCACCGCTTATCGTTCGTCATTACCACTTGCCTCCTCTCGTAATCCTCTGCCGCCACTGAAAGCAGCCAAGACGATCTCCCAAATTCGTCGTCGGTCTTCCCCACCACCGCTAAAGCCACCACCATCACCTACTACCTGGTCCTCACTAGTACCGCATAGTTCACTGTCGGCAACGGTCTCGCCAGAGTCACCTCCGCCAGATTCGGCACTATCCTATTCGGATTTAGGCACTGGCGGTGGTTCTGTGCCTTCCTCAACCCAAATCAACGGCAGTCAACCCTTTGACAGTTCTCGTGTTGGAGCGGTCGGTCAGATATTTCGCCAATTTGCAACAATGTTGCTGACCAACAACAAGGTGGACGTGCTCGATGGCTCCACGGTCACGGGCGGGATGGCCGATGACACCGACAGTGGAGTGGTGGTGGGTGGCATGGGCGTTGGATCCGATGGCAGTTTGGCCGGTGGCGGTGGTCGGTCCAACAGTGGTGGCACCATGAGAAAGGCATACTCGGCCTCGAATCCCACCAGACTGGAGAACACTCATCTGGACACAACCGCGAGTGGACACTCGATGCTCGACTCGAATCGGGTCCGAATCATGAGCCCCTACCTTAGCTACTCCACCGTGATGTCGCATGCCATTCAAGAGTTCTTCGAGGTAAGAGCGTTCGCTTTTAAGCATACCCATTGGCATTGTTAATAGCATGCACTTGATCAATTATTCATCACAAGTACGAAAGCCTAATTCCCCAGTTGCTTTAAATAACTCTGACCGTGACATATAAACAAGCCCACGAGGGTTGGAAATACGAATAGGTTTTTGAACCGAGATGGACTTTTCCATTAGCTAATTCAATGATTTACAACTTTATAAACAAAACTTGTCGGAATATTCCTCGGATAACAAACATCTTCCAATGCATATTAGTGAATTATGTAGTAATTTCCATTACCAGAAATGATCAATTGTTTTGTCGAATCATCAATCTAACCAAATTTCCTCCACCTCCACCTCCAGGGTAAAGTGCGAGGCAAACTCGAGCCGGACCACATCTTTTACGACAACATGCTTCTGTACTTTGCGTACTTCTTTGCCTTCCGAAACATCTTGTTGGCCTTTATTGAGGACATTCAATGGCGTGGATGGCTTGGCGAAACCGAACGAGCCCGTCCACAGCGTCAACTGGTGATGGTCTTCTCCATTTGGTCGGTTTTTATTGCGCTCAGTTTGAAGAATTTTTCCCGGGCAATGAACTCCAAGTACAGGCTGAGCTGGTTGTCTCCCTTTCTGGTGTTGCGAGGTAAACTTGAAGTGATAAAGAGATAGTGTTTAACGGAAACGTTTAGGCGAGCAAACTCCCCAATCCTACGGCATGAGCCAGGACATGTTGTACGACTGGTACGAATGGACAATGTCCTGCTGGCGTCGATATTTCCTCTTCTCCGCTGGCACCATCGCCAGTGTGTTGATATTCTTTATTGGCATTGTTCGACATCGTTGGAATTCGTATCCAACCGAGGACGGCAAAATGTGGTTCAACGTAATGACCATCATTTGGGCAGTGATCAATGTGCTGTGGACCTATCTGGCGGCCACTCACTCCTACATTTGCTTTGTCTACTTCAACTCACTGTGCTACTATTTCCGACTTCGCTACGAAAAGGTTGATTTTGATTTTTTCTTGTTGCAAACTGACAAATTAAATTCACAATCAATTTTGGCAGGTCAACCGTGACATTGAGATTATCATCTCGCAGCGATTGAAGGCAAACGAGCGTGTTGCAATGCTGCATCACATTCTGATCGAACACAATGAGCTGTGTTTGAAGGTGTCCGAGTACAACAAGTTCTGGGCCAAGTACCTCATGGCGACCTACTTCTTCCTGATTGCGGTCATTTGTTTCACCATGTTCCAAGCCTTCTTCACCACCAACTACATCTTTGTCCGGCTGGTCATGTTTATGTACGCCTGTACTTGTGCTTACATTATTACTCGCATTTCGGTTTCTGCTGCGGTCATGTCCAACACGGTAAGTGACGCTAATGGCTCACAAAGGGTTAATTAGATTCGTTCTTTAGGCTCACCATCCGTATGGTCGATTGATCCGTGTGTCCTTCGAGAAGTATCCAGTCGAATTGCAGATTCAGGTAAGCATTGATTGGTTGAATCGATGAGCCAATAAGTAAATTCACTACTCACTTAGCTTCGAATGTTCATTCAACGTACTTCCGGTCCCACCATTGGCTTCTACTGTTTGGATGTGTTTGAGATCACCTACACGACCTATGCTAGTGTAAGTACAATTATTTCATTATTCTCCAAACTCGAATCTACTAAATCAATTTGCCAAAACTATAAAATAGATTCTTGCCGCGCTTGGTCAAAACTTCCTGCTCATTGTGGACTTTGTGCGCTCGTATGCAGAGGTTGGCAAGGAGTACGATGACATTTCACTGTCGCAGTTCAATCTACTCACGGAAAGTGTATTCAACTCCACCCTGGATGTGATAGACGAAATGACCGGTGCTCATCTCTCGGAACAGTTCACCAATCACACACTGCTCACCATGATGCACACCTGATAAAGACACATTCAATTGATTCGAACCCAAAACCAATCACATTGTATGTTGCACTCTAAATGTATCATTCACATTATACACAACACAACACAACTCACATTCGTTAGTTGTTGTCCAACTTAACGTAAGTTGACCTACAAGTTCTATGCACCAAGCACTAGTCTTTGATTCAGCAGTGATATATATCACATTGTGTTAAATTGTCGATATACTACATCAACTTGTGAAAGTATTATTATATATTTTTATATACTCCTCAATTCAGATTAACCCTAACCTTGAGATATATATTCTTTATTTATTATTTGTTATCAATCAACACAACATTAATTGTGTTACTTAACAACATCAGCTCAATACATATGTAAGCGTAACATGTAACGCATTGTGTGTCAATTTGAATATAAATTAATGACATAACTGAGAATAACCGTTCATTTATTTGACAGCTGTCTAGTCACTTTTGTTTGATTTCGATTGAGACTTTGCTGCTTGACTTTGCTTTTAGTCCCTCCAACTGGCTGTTTAGGCGGACTAACTAGACTCATCTTGCCCGTGATTGATGAACTTGCACTTGAAAGTGAGCTCGAGATCGATCCTGTTTTGCTGTTTGATTTACTTTGTTGTTTAGATTTTCGTCGTTGCCTTCGTTGTTTGCGTTTGTTTCGTCTTTTCATTCGGGCCATTATTGTGCGACTGGTTGTGGTGAAGCCATGTTTCTTTACATAGAAGAACAGTGGCGCACACAAAAAGGCCAACATGATCGAACAGAACAGAGTGGCCAGTGCAATCCACCAAAGGCTCCACTTTTTGGGATGAAACTCTAGGTCTGACACCTTTTGATAGTACTCTGGTTGAGACATGTCATTGTCATCGTTGTTGTCTGTGATGTTTGACTGTTTGGGATTGCATCGAAAGAATGTCTTCCACGGTATTCGCTTAAATGGGACAGATTCCAAACTGGACATTGCTCCATTCTCTCCGAACAAGGCCGCAATTGAGTTACGCTCGATCACATAAACTCGTTGGGTATACATTCCAAGTAGATAGATCTTGTCACTGGTCATGAGGCCAGGCGGAGGATAAAGGAAAAAGTCATGCTTTGAGTTGGGTTGACTTGTGACGTTGGAAGATTGAATGTTCAGGTTGGTTCGATCCTCATTGGTCTCCAGGAAGTAATAGGGAGTGTCGATAGGCAATTGATACTTCTCAACCGCGTGCAAAGCAGGGAAATTAATATGCACTTTATTGGCTAAAGTAGAAATGACATTATTTGATTGATTGAAACAATTCCAAACACAAACCTTTCTCAGTGATGAGCATTGGTGTCAGCATAACACGTTTGCCTGAGTCTGCCGGGCCAAATCCAAAAATGTAACCTCCTTTGCCACTGGTTGGGTCGCTGATTGAACTAAATGACAATGGCTCGAGCAAACTATCGAAGAAATCTGTCATCTTTGCAGTGCTATCGTTCAGCACTAGGTAATACGTCTGCGTCATCAAATAGTACAGATACATTCGACCAGTAGTGCCACTTTCCATTAGGTTGAACCACAGAAGAGTGTCTGGGCTGTTTTGATTCTGGTCGAACACACGCATCCATTCGATGGTATACCAAGCTTGAGGGCTCACTAGCTGGCCGCCATTGTCGCGGTCAAACATGAAAAGACAATCCATGTTTGTGTCAAGGTAAGCACGTGGCAGTTGGTACATCTGGTCAGACTCAATCAGTATTATGTTGCTGTTGGTGGCACTTAGAGATTGCAGTTGTAGGGAGTCGGGCTTAGTTTGTAGCTTTTGGCAGAAATGATCCTGTTAATAATAAAGATTATTAAAATATAGTTACTTCAAACGTAATTTACAAACCATTTTGAGATCTTCCTGAAATGACAAGTCCACTTGCAGCAATACATTGAAAAGCGCGAAATAATGCACTAGTTTCATTTGGAAAAGCTTTCGGATAGACTAAATAATCAGCAGTTGGCAGTCGATTTTATATTGAGACTTCAATTTGAATTAATTAGAATAAAGCATAAACATTTTATTGCAAGTTTAATGAAAGAAAGTTCAAAGTGCATTTCGTTCAATTAGTTTGAGATTCGTGTTTCTCTTCCTCCTTTTGGGTTGTTTTCGCACTGCCACTTGTACTCGATGGAGAGGTCCGTTTTGTTCGCAACTTGTCGAGCCTTGCTCTTCTCTTCTCCAATCGATGATTATGTCGAATGTGATGGAGCACACCACAGAGCAACAGACCAACAAGCAGACCGAGTCCAATGAGAAGAATCGCTATTCCGGCGGTGAAAGATCCTCGCACTTGTGGTTTCGCAAAATTGTCTGCCATCTGAATGTAATCCGCTTGAGTGATGTCAGGTGACCAGCCAGAGGGTTCTTGGTCGTCTGTGTTACACATGAAAAAATCTTTCCATGGCTTACTTTTTATGTTGACTTCCTTTGAATGAAGAATGTCATTTTGATTGAGACAGTTGGGATGACTTACCTGTGGCATTTGCGAATCGGCATTATCTGGCAAGTGAAAGTAGGAAAAGTGGTACACTCGTTTGGTGACCACACTAAGCAGATAGACAGAGTCTTCCACAATGAATCCAAATGGAAGGTGAAAGAAAAAGTCTTTTTGACTGTCCACATAGATGTGTTCCATCTCTGCTTTATTCCAGGTGTGCCCAAACCAAATGCTAGATCTGTCATTATGAATCAATGCATATGCTCCAAGTGGCAAACCACTCTGAGTTGATTCATTTCTTGGAAAGTTAATCTTCCCTTCATCAGGACTTCCATAGTAGGTCAGCGGGGCAAAGAGCACTCGCCGTCGATGCTTCAAGGCAACGTCAAAGTAGAACATGTACCCTCGCGTGGGGCTATTTCCATCTGTGACTGCATGGAATAGTGCATGTCGATGACCATTGTTTGACTCTGGCTCACTGTCAAACACCATCTTTTTGGTATTCTCATTCAGTAGGTACTCGTCTCCATTGCGAAAAACATAACTTCGGTATAGGAAATGGCTCGTGAATGGAGTTTTTGTGTTTTCGCCCACAAAGTAGTGAAAATGCTTCAAAGTGCCCGCTTGCATCTTCTTGTGGTATCGTTCATTATCCTTCTCCTTGTCAATCGGAATGTCTGGATTAGTGTCCACTTTAATGTTCAAATAATTGGTTTTGTACCACTTTTGAGAGACATACTTCGTGTGTGAACTTTGGTTATACATGTGCAAAGCATGATCTCTCAGATTCAACCGTGGAATTCGATACAAATCATCATCTTCCATCAAATAGATGTACTTGCCATCGATTGTCACTGCTTGCAGATTGACATTCTCTTGATTTCTTAGCCGAGAACAGAAATCATCCTATATATAGATTATATATGATTTAGAAAAGAATCAGACAAAAAAGTCGACTTACATTGTTAAGCCAATTTGCTCTGGCTTCATTTTGATTCTTTTTAGCGTAAAACTTGTGCACACGTTTAGTTGCATTCTTGGGGATATTTGTTGTCGAGTCCACCAAAAACAGATGGAAAAGAAGCACAAAGTAACAGATGGGGCGATTCATTACGAGACAAACGTGTTCACCGAAACATCAAACAGAACAACATACATAATATTGATTAGCTCAAATTATGTCGGCATAAAACGATCGAAATCTTAGAAAAGTTCAAAACTCATTACAAGTTCCAACAAGTTTTAAAATTAACTTTATAAACAATGCAAATGGCGCGACTAGACTAATTGCATTAAATGCCAATTGGCGCTTGATCTGAATCCAAACTTATGTTTTGCTATTATTTTTGTTTGTTTACTAATAATCGGCAGTAAGCAGTAAGTCTTGTCACAAGCTAGACTCTTGTGTAATGACGATTTTCGCTGCAGCGATGTCAATGCCATGGCAATGTTGGAAATTTAAAATTTTCTGGATACGTAAGCAATTCTGAGTCAGTTTTGCAGTGCTGTTTGGTTGGTTTGTCAACAACCGCCTGTAAGCATCTATCAACTGCGGCAGGCATTCCAGTTTTGTGTGATTTAAATCAAACCAATTTATTAGCCAAATGAAATTTGATACCATCTATCAAAAGGTGACCAATGGCGAATTGTGCTGAAGCATGTTTGCAAACCGCTATGAATTTTGTATGTTGAATAATTTTCTCGATTCGTGAAGGCACGCGGTCACCTAAAGAAATGGGCCAAATCCTTGTGTTGCCCGACTATCTGAACAATTTAATGAATGTTTGTTCTGAAGAAGCATGTCTCAACATGGCAATAATCGGTAAGTAAACAGCATTCGTAAACAAATGTTTCTGAATGGCGAGCTCTAGAGGCATATATGATATCATATACTGCAAGCTGCACAGCAATTTCAGTTAGTACATTGCAACATTGCTTTCAATGGCTGCTTATTTTTAATTCATATCAAACATTTCAATTTGAATTGATAAATCGCCGAAGTAAGTCAACAAATTACAGCAGTCAACTGATTAAAACCAAACTACAAACGAACCAGAAATTTAATTTTATCATTAATGCAAATCATTGCACCATTCGCTAATGATTAATTGATCAAAGCAAATGATTGATTGGCAATTGACTTAAATGATTTATTATTGATAAAATATATCAAACAAAAGCCACCTTTGAGGTTTCAAGTGAGGTGCCACTTGTATTTTACAGTGTGTGATGTTATTATGATTTAGCTTAACATTTTACAATGCATGTATTCTTACGAGGCATATTTGAGCTCGCCTTGTATCAGTTTGCTCACAATTGCAAACTTAAATGGAAACTTTTGTTACATTAATATATAAAGACCACTTTTGTTAGTTATTATTTGTATGACAAAATTAGACAAAATGAAATCTTTCACCATTTCAGCGCTTTTCTCAGTTTTACTGGGAACTACTTTTGCTGAGTTCACCAGTCTTCCAACTGAACAAACAAATCACCTCATCAATGATTATCTAACCAAATTCTCTAAAGATAATCACATTCCCTGCTTTGTGGCTGGTTACCAGTTGTATTCCACTAAGAACAATACAGTTGTTGGTCAAACAAGATTTGAATATACCAATGGCGGCTGGGCAGATGTGGAGAACGATGTCAAGTGCACTGTTAATTCGGTCATGAGAGTTGCCTCCGTCTCGAAGGCAATCGGCAGTGGACTGGTGGCCAGTTTGGTTGAGACTGGCAAGTTGAACTGGGATGATGATGTGCACAAATATGTGCCCGAAAGTGTCTTTCCGCAGAAGACTTGGAACGGTTTGTTGCCATTTGAAAGTGATAATAGCTTTCTCACACTTTTGAACTAATAGGAGAGAAAGTAACAATTACTCTTCGCGAACTGATCACTCATCTTTCTGGCCTGAGGACCACTTCGAATGAGGACCTGATGCATGACTGGGAATTTCGAATCACCAATTCGACCCAAACTGTGGCTTTCTTCGCCAAAGACCCACTGATTGCAAAGCCAAACACAAAGTTTTATTACTCCAACTCTGGCTGGAATTTGATCGGTGCTATTGTGGAGGCAGTCGAGAAGCGTTCCTATCATTTGGTGCTGCGTGACTTTATGCGATCGGTTGGCATGAAGGTGGCTCAGATGGACACTCGACTCGAGTTGGTGCCCAATCGAGCCCAACACTATTACCCATCTAAGGATGCGCAAGGAAAGGTGCACATCTTACCGGCACCAATCACCGACTCGCTTCGACCAGTGCCCCACTGGCCTTGTGGTGGAGTGATTACCAACATTGGCGATTTGATCACCTATGGAAGTGAAATGCTCAATTCGTACAATGGACGGGATAGTCATCATCTCAAACCGGCCACAGTTCATTCAATGTGGAACTATAAACCACCAGTCAATGAAGGTCACCTCACCATGACCATCGACGGCCACAGGTTCAGCAACATTTCTAACCGATACGCTCTCGGTTGGGATCGAATCGACTTCCCAGTTGAACCGACCGATAGCTCTCTGTCCAATCTGGAGATGGTCTTTCACGTTGGTGCTATTGGTGGTTCGAGTGCCGTGGTGGCTGTGCTGCCAGAGAAGAACCTAGTAGTGGCTGCCATTGCCAATTTGGGTGGAGTGTCTGATTTGTTGCCAACCGTCGCTGCTCAGGTTTATCACATCTTGGCCAATGGCAAATAGAGACGAAACGCGCGACTTGTGTGTTGACTTGCTTGCGCAATGTTCACAAATGTTGACTCTAGTTTGAGACTTGTGATAAAGTTGTTCAAGTTTAAATCAACAACAAGATTTATTATAATAAACTTAATGACTATATTTTTACACAAAAGTGCTAATTGGTTCCGCAAATCAATGTTTATTTTTAGCATTCAAGTGATAACATCAATTTTATTCAATTAAAAATTGTATATAAGGAAATGTTGATTTTTTGGTTTGGCTTGGATAATTTCATTGCGTAAAGTGTGCTGAAGATGAACATTATAATTACAATCACAGTCCTATCTCCATTCTTGGCAGTCATCTGTGCTGCAGGTCAAGATCGTCACGAAATCCGCGATTATGGCCAAGTGTTGCCTGCTGGTGTTGTGCCCGTTAACATCACGGAAGAGAAAGTGGCCACGTCGACAACAAAATCCACAACCAACAAGCAATCAAAGCCGAAAAATGATTCAACTACCAGAAAAATATTGAAAAAGTTGTTAGTTTGTTGATTATGTTTATGATCTGTTTGTAATTTTGCAATTAAAATTATTTGACATTTAAATCTGACAATATTGTGATTTCTTAATCTAACAAATTGCAAATGCCAATGTCTAATAATAGCTTTCTATGGAAAATGCTTACTAATCAATTAATGCATTTGATCGCTAATGATTTATTCAATTGAGCCCACACTTGAATAACTAGCGTCTGAGGATGAGTTTGCATTCGTATAATTCAATTTAGTCTTTGCCAATTGTCACAATTAACAAGTGCATTCAACAGTGCTTTGAGGTGGTGTGATTGTGTCTGTGCAATGACTGCTCGATTGGCTTGAATTGCTCAATTGAAGTAATGAAGTACAGTTTGGGGTCCCACAGGTGGAAGTGCATTCCGACACGAGCAAAGTTATATAAATGGACAATTGTCATGGTAGAATAGTCTTGATGAATGATTTGGTGAAACATGTCCAACAGTGACCAAGTATCGTACAAGCGAACACATGGATTGGCCTTGTGGACTGCGGCCATATTCATTGTGGGAGATTTGGCTGGAGGTTGGTCTTGTTATGTTCATACATTCTATTTTAATTTTTGTTTGTATTACCCAAGGTGGTATCATGTCACTGACGTATGCAACTTCAAAGGCTGGTTGGACAGGCATTGCATTGATTGTGTACGTTGCCTTCTGTGCGGCCATTTCTGGTGTCTATCTGGGCAAATGTTGGATTATACTCGAGGAAAAGTATCCCGAGTTCCGGGAAGTACTCACCCGCAAGCCATATGCCACCATTGGATATTATGCTTTTGGTGGGTGGATGAGCACAATAGTGTCCATACTGGCGGTGATTATCCGATTGGGTGCTGGAACAGTCTTTCTGCTACTTTCGAGTGTGCACGCCGCATCACTAACCCACAGCTTCATTCCACTCACCTTTTGTCAGCTCATTCCAATCATGGCACTGCTCATCATGGTGCCACTGTGGTTAGGCTCACCGAAAGACTTTTGGCCAATCGCATACACGGCAGTGATCACTGCCTGTTTGGGCACAATCCTTCTACTGATCGACATGACCATTGAATTGCATCGAGATGGAGCAGCCAGTGATTTCCGAGTGGAAAGTTTGGACTCTTTTGCATCATCGATTGGAATAATCATTTTTGCATTTGGTGCTGCGGTTGCCTTTCCTAATTACCAAAACGACATGAGACACAAGGAGAAATTTCCCAAAGCCGTGGTTATTGCCTTCATCGGTATGAATTATATCGTGTAACTAATTCAAATTACCTAATTTTCTTTTCATCAGTATTACTCATCATCTATTTACCTACCGCAATAATGGGTTACTCTATATTTGGTTCAAGTGCCAGCACTAGCATTTTGGACGATCTCTCCAGTGGAGCACTAATCTCAATAGTGAAAGTCATCTTTCTCGTCAATTGTACTTCGGGTGTCTTCATTGCACTCAATCCAGTCTTTCTTGATCTCGAAGAACTGTTTAACATTCCAAAACAATTCAACTGGAAACGAGCACTGCTTCGAACACTAGTTCTGATGCTATCGATCTTCATTGGCGAGAGTATTCCCTCGTTTGGTCAAATAATGGATCTAATTGGTGGCACCACTATGACCTTGATGGCATTTGTCTTTCCACTGTTGTTTTATGTGAAACTAAATTACAGTCTCAAAGGAAGAAGAACTCCGCTTGCTTTGGTGGCTTTGTTTGTGCTGATTGTGGTTTCCACTGTTTTGGGTGGAATCATTTCAACCTACTCAACCGTTCGAAACTGGGCTCCTCTTGAGTCTGCTTGTTATGTCACGAAAAGTGTTGCGAATAGTACAAACAGTAGTTTGGTTTAGGTGAGCAGAAACTCTAGTGTTATATTTGTTTGGCTAATTATCATTGATATATTAAAATGACGTCATATCGACAACAAATCACATGATAATTGTCTTGATGGTCAAATACCATATAAATAATGGTAGCAGCTTGATAAGACGACATATCTGAGCAACCAAAGTTGGGTATTATGTCGGTATAGTTCTAAGCAAATGTGGCGGACCGCCACTGACTTTCTTTTTTACCGACAAAGAGACCGCCTGCCTTTGTCTTGACCGATCATTTCGACGGAACTTGTTCGCTTTGATGCAAAATGGCCGCATGATGCGTTTTATTTTGTATAAAATATGTCTAAATTCACTAGTCATCGGAACGTTGAGATTATTTACTAATGTCTCTATTGAAAAGCACTTCAAAATGTGCAAGTCAATTAAGTGTTTCGCTTTTTTAGTGATTCTTGTCTTTGACTGCATGATCATTGGTAACTCCTGTTAGACTTGAATTGTCTCAAAACGACAAGTGCGATTCGCAAGAAATGGTTTTTATCACTTCTGAACAAAATTGCTATCATAAAGGTAATCTCATTTAAATTAAACCCAAAGAGCAATTTTATTTGTGTTTATTCACATAGTTCAACTAAATATGGAATGTGGATTTAACCTTCAATGCAGTTCAATGACTTCCAACGCATACTGTGCAATCATTCCAGAGCAAAGTGTCAAGTATTGCAAGTGTTTGAATGGCTTCACTGAGACATACCCTGATCGGTCCTGTGTGCCAATTCCCAGATGTTCATTTGATGCGTTCAATTCTGCCATGGACCAGATGGATTGCCAAGATCAAAGCCAATTTTGTAGATACACATTCTGTCTTTGTTTGCCTGGCTACAATTTTGATAGCTCAGAAAGATGTGTCCAAGTGGCAAGAAAATCAAATTATAGTCAAATATTAGATAGCAAACTAAAACTACTGGAAAAATCAGAAGATACACTTGCTTTTCAGGTTGGAATTGATTTGATTCAGTCGAGGGCAATTTTAATGCTGTGTACCTATTTAGCTAATTTGACCTGGGATAATTTGGTTCGTTTGCTTCAGGACATGTCTTTCATTGTGCAATCGCTTTTTCATAATGGCCTTTTTGCTGTTTGTCGCTTTGTAATTTCAAAAATATTTGAATAATTTTAAATTAAATATTTCATGGTTTATTCTCATTTAATCTATGCTAATAACAACTCATGTGATTCAATGGGACATTGTAAACCGTGAAAATACAAAGTATTATGGGTACAACTTTGTCAGAAGCCATATAGTACTGCAGTATGGTAGCTGGAGCTGACAAACAGTAGATCAAAAGCACCGCCAACAATCGTAACAACTAAATTAGCAATTATACTTTGTGTCGATTGGCTTAGGTGGAAGTACGTCACTTTGGCGGAACAAAGGACAAAGTGATTATTTTGAGAATAACGGTCAAATTAAAGTAAATGTTAATAAGCGTGATACTTTGATACTCTTTTGAAAGTATTCCGACAAGATGTCTTAATTCAATTTGAAATCACTTTTAAGGCGACACTTTCAAAAGTATAGCGCCATCTGCAAGTTCGCAAATAGACACTGCCAAGTGCAGTTATCATTAGTAATGACATTACACTCTAAATGTATATAATTGCGCTCAAATAGATTGCATTTTGGGGGTGCGAGATTGAGAAATGGTCTGTGGTTCTATGGAAACGAGATACAAGATTGTGTCAATATATAAGCGGTCAAAATGGCAATACTAGTGAGCTATAGTATACTCATGGAGTATATTACTCAAGCCTACTGCACTTGATATTACACCTTGTATAATAACCATCTTATAAGCCAACATGACAAAGCTACATTCATTTGTGGTGCTATACTTGACCGCGGTTTGTATCAACTCGTTCATTGAAGTGTCATCCAGTTCGGTGATCATTCCCGAACGAGAGTCAATCGCCATTCGAAAGTCCACCAAGCAGAAGTGTCCCAGCGGCCAAGTTTACGTCAACCACCCAAATGCCAACAAGTGTTTGGATAAAGGTAGGCATTTTTGATTTGCATTTGTTTCTAGCACATTTCATGAGTTTTAATTTGAAAATTAATTTTGATTTTTGATTTGAAACTTATGAATATTAAATAATTATAATTAACAAAATAAAATAAAAACAAAATAAAACGACATCTTCGTATTGCTTAATTGGTCTATCAGTGTCTGTTCCTAACAAGTGTGTGTGCAATGCCTGATTGTCTGAATGAATCACCACCATTAATATTTGTGTGATGAATAAGCAAATGTGCATGCGTTCTTCCTTTCCAATTTGTTATCTTATCAGACACAAAGCAAACATTCCTACGATTACCACCAAGTGAACAGCACTGTACATATGTAATATACTTTGTTCGGATCGAGTGTTGGATGGTAATGGATAGTTTTGGTTTGCGTTATTGGCTTTGCTTATTGTGCCATGTACGATACTCGTAGACTACATTGAAGACTACCGTGTACGATGGTTTGAGATTATTTCTCTCTGTAGTATTGCACAACTAGAAAAGGAAACATTCATTCTATACTTTAGCACATTCATTTATTATACAATTTATTAAACGATTTCTTAGTGCATCGCTAGATAAAGATTATACATATCATATTGCGCTATTATGATAACAATTGTAGGGTTCGAGGCTCAGAGCATGATGATAAAGATGGCGGTCGCGTCAAATGGGCATTGCGCAGCCATTAGTTGCATTGTTCTTTACTGAACTAATTAAATCAATTCTCTCTTTATATTAGTTTCGCTCAATAGCGTGTGCAACTACGATGCACAATGCAACTCGGTGGTGGCATATTCGTTTTGTGGTTGGAGTGTGGCAAATGATGACACAACGTGCCGGTGTATGAGCGGATATACAATGACAACCGAAAGTAGAGACTGCATTCTCGTCCAAGAGTGTTCAATCGAGACGTTCAATTCAGCGATGCTTCAGGCCAATTGTGGACTGAATCAATTTTGTCGAAACGGAATTTGTATGTGCAGACCGAATTATCGACTCGATAGAGACAATAATTGTGTGCCTTTGTTGGCGGATGAAGTTGAAGTAACGTCGACAAAATTGGATAAAGTAAAATCAACCGAAGTTGAAGTAGCAAGTTTGCAAGATGACGAACATTACGAGTTGAAGAAGGAAATTCTTGAAACGAACATTCGGATTGATATGCTCACTGACAAGTTGAACAGTCTATATTGCTTTGCCATTGGTTTGTTGCTGGTGCTTGTGTTCACAGTGGCACTTGTGGCACTTCGTCGCATTATTCTACACATTAATCGAAGGGATGATATTGCGGCTGCGAATGAACAGAATGTGGAACTCAATCTATTGAATAACGGCGAAAATAAATGAAAAATATGGCAGAATAATATACGTTAATTGTTGGTATAAATTAATAATTTAATTATGTATGAACATTTATTTATACATTGTGACAGCCAAACATACAATTCTTGGTCTCACTTTACACATGCACATTCTTGTTTATCCTCGACTGTACTATTGAAAGCATTTCTTAATCGCTAAATTAATTTCACTAACGTTTATACACAATAATTTATTCTCAATAAAGTAATAACGCACAAATATTGATTGACACAAAATTGTCCGAATGCAACACGAGCGTTGTTCAAATAATATAAATCAAGTCGACATTTGCTTTTGTCAAAAATTAACAGTTTTACTATGCTCACCAGGATATACCGTATCAGCTAGTTGTGCTGCATAGAAACCAAATTAGTGGCCACTTAGAACTTATAATTGAAAATAAGATGGTTAAAGATCACGCGATTTACGATTTACCTCATCCGATTACGCCTACAAAGCAAATCAGTTTGTAAGTGCAGGCGTGTGAAGCATAAACAAAATGGCGAACAATTGTTGCATCAGTTGACATTACTATTAAAAGTATCATTTTGGTACACTTGAAAAATGCGACGCACTAATACTAAGAAACCCAAAACTATAGCAACCATTTAAAGATAAAATCTTTATTATCAACACAGTATAAAACCACCAGAATATACAAATCATATAATCATTTCCAAAAAGAGCTCATTTGTATCGCAGATTATGTCTAAACCCTAAATTAATCAAAGTTGTATTTGTTATTATTTGGTTCCATCAGTTAAATAATATTTTCCATCTGTGCCATCAAATTAAGATGTGAAGATGTCTTTCAAAATAGTGCGCCTTTTGATTGTAATGATCAACATTTATGTGATCAATTCATACAAGCTCGCCAGTTCGCAAGAAGAAGTTCAACACATTTGTGGTTCAGATCAGGTTTACATCAATAGATCTTCGAAAGAGGGCTGCTATCCTAAAGGTGATTTGTTTATTTATAATTTATATAATTTATTTGAATTTTAAAAATAGCTAAATTGGACCAGGAATGCCTTTTCGATCCTCAATGCAGCAATGTAACGTCATTTTCATTCTGCGGACTAGATCAGCTATCGGATAACTCAATTTGCATGTGCAAGGATGGTTTCATGCGAAGTCACGATCTTTCAGCATGTTCGCCGTACACAAAGTGCGCTTTCAAAGGATTCAACTCGGCAATGGAGTCTTCGAACGAGTGTGGTCATCTACAATTCTGTCGTCGCGGCATTTGTCTATGTTTGCCCAATTACGAATTTAATCAATCGGGCAAATGTGTCCCGATCGTTTATCCCGATGAGGAGACATCCAATTTTGACGAAGGCATAATCAAAATTGTGAGTGATACTAAAAGTCGAATCGAGGCTTTGAACGCAAAAGCTGGTGCAACTCAAACCATATTGATCATTTTGATTATTGGACTGGTGGGTGCGATTTGTGGTTGGGTTGGCTATAAGGTCTATACTAAGAAAAGTAATACATTTAATCGCATTGAAACGAACGATCGAGTTGGCCCAGGACAAGCTGATCAAAATGATCGACTCAACCGAAACGAATAGTAACTTTTATTTCATTATGTTAATTATTAAATTAATTTAACCAATAGTCGGTTTTGTATCAGTATGATTAATTTTTGATTTAATTTTAATAAAATTATCATTACCCTTTACCCGACTTCAAAGCGTACGTGGTATTTTTGCTTCTCACTTTACATCACATGATATGCATACCGAGACATAAAAGCAAACAATATATAAAACTGTACTATTTGCTATGTCAATAGAGAAGATGCAAGTGCGTATTTACACGAAATATAGAGCCTATTGACTACTCATTCGATGTGCTTATTGCCGACAGGTTACGACAATTACAATGCGAAGCTAAAGGAATACAAATATGTATGACAAAAATTGGACTTACATTATTAGATTAGCTTAAAATCCTCATGAAACGTTTGAAACGCACTAAATGAACATCACAGAAAAATATATTACAATGCAGTATATCAAGACATTGTAATTGCTATTTAGCCTAAATAATTTAGGTTTGAGTAACCGTGTCTTATGATACCTTTGATAAAAGAGGCGAATGTCAAGATGACTCACTGTCACCTTCCAGGTGCGACTGCCAATATCATAGGCTTGTCATTATTTAAGAGATCGTACATGATCAATATCACTTAAACGTATTGGTTTTCGTTATCTAGCTTCACAAAACATTGAAGTAAATGAATGATACTTTTGTTATCGCAATTCGCTCCATTAATACTATAATGATTTTTAAAGAATCTAAAGCTTATGATCATGATCTCTGCGGGTCGACCAGCAGAGTTCAGCTCACTAATATAAATAAAATATTGGGATTTATTTTTCAAAATTTTCACTGCAACAAATGAGCAAGAAGAAAGTTATTGCTTGTGAAATCATGTACAATGTCGATTTAAAACAATGTAAATATATCCTTTGTAGATATTATCATTGTAGTTATGTCGATTATCAAATAGCAACAAACTAGTCTATTGCAAAGCCCATACAGAGTTAATATTTAAAATTTACTATAATTACATTGACAAGCAACAAGAACCTTTACGTGCTGGCATCAAACAAGTAGTCTTATACTTAGCATAATGATTACTATCCGAAATATTCCCTCAATGAAGAGAATTTTAATATTCTTTTTTATAATTTGCAGTGCAATTTATTCTTTCAATTCATTCCAAAAAAGATCAACTCAACAGGATCAACAATGTCCCGAAGGAAGAGTTTTTGTTAAACATGTTGGAGAATGCTACCCAAAAGGTTTGATCATTAGTGAAATTTTTTAATTAAAATATAAATTTAATCTAAATATTATTTAGTTCAATTGGACTTTGCTTGTGAATATAGCATACAATGTGAAGCGCAAACGGAAAATTCCTATTGTGGATTTAGCACTGAAGGCATCGATTTAGAACGAAGCTTTCCGGTATGTCTTTGTAGAGACGGTCATAGGTGGAGAAGTGCATTTGAGTTGAAATGCATTCCCAAGAAAGGATGCACCAAATCAGCAGGCTTTAATGAACATATGCAACAGTACGATTGTGGGTTGAATGAATTCTGCAGAAATGGAGTGTGCTTGTGCAAGCCTCGGTACTCTTGGGACGGTCTTGGCAATTGTATTTACTCGCGTGATTTCTGCATTGATCCAATGGTACTTGTGCCAGAAGTTGGTTGCTTTCAAAAAGGTCTGCTATATATCCGAGTTGTAAATACTAAATTGATACTTATTTCACTTCAGTTGAACTGGGCAAAAAATGTGAACTTGATATTCAATGTCTATCACATACTAATAGTTCGATCTGTTTGAAAGAAAACAACAGTGACACTATTGGCATTTGTCGTTGCGCTGAGGGCTTCGTCGATAATGGATTCAAGTGCGATGCACATGAACCAATTGTGGTTGTGGTTGACGAGCCAAAGGAATTGGACTTACTCACAACTCAATCGACTAAGGCTGAACAAAGCTCAAAAACTGACAAACCAAACAAAGCATTTGCAGATGTCAATCAATTGATTATTGTTATTTGTTTTGCCCTGGCTCTTCTTTAGTTTTCTAACTATCTCTAATGTCAAATAAATCTAGTTTTAATTTAATTTTAATTTAATAATATTTATTTTTGCTCACTCTGTATACAGATAATACGTATAATAAACTTTACATTCCAAATATCCTGAAAATACGACACCAGAACGTTTGATCAGGTCCTTTTCCCCCTCTCCATGCACATGCACTTGTTGCTCAATATACCAACTCAGTAAAGGCAAACTGATAAACCGATGCTGTGCTGTGTCAATACAAAACGATATTTGCTTATGGTCTGGATTGGATGCGGCGTGCTGGTTACAAACATGTTTGCAGGTAAAAAGACAAAGTTGCATCAGCTAAACCAGGAAATTTCCATTTGAACTGATTGGCATCGACAGTTCAATAAACATCTAATGCATTTCTAAATCATATTGGAAAACTTACTTTTTATATAGATTATATGTGTAGTTATTATATGAAGACATCTCTGTACACATTATCACAAAAAAATCAATTTAAAATTGATCACAAATAATACACTGAACAACAATTTAATGATTTACACAAACTCGAGTTGATTATGCACAAAGCTTTCTATTTTGACTATGTACAAATGAGGATGCACATTCGACATTGCCATTGTCAATGTCATTGTGTAATGAGCATGTCTGCGTTTTTTTACTGATAAAGGAGACGGATCTGTTGATACAATTGCTTTATGGCACACAAATGGAGCCTCTTTCAGGTAGTCAAACACAATGATAGCCAATACGGGAACAACTTAAGACTTTTGCTGCACACTTTTCTGTAGGAAATACACTGAGAAACATTACTTTGAGGCAATATGTGTCTTGTCGATAGATTTGTTTCCATGCAATAAAGGATAAACTATTTCAAGCCGATTCTCTTTATCTATCTATGTATCTTTTCTATTTTGAAAATAGTGTCCACAAAACTATTTCATAACAAGATCGATCGTTCTATTGACAACTTGACAAAACCATTTTAAATGAAAACATACAAAATGTCAATATTGATTCTTATTTGATATGAAACAGCATAAACACAAAATTTGGCACTTGACTGTTGATGTATGAAATGTTTGCGTCAATGTGTAATTATTATGTTTTTAAATTTGCTCAATGGAAAATTTCAAAAGTAATAAGCAAAACAAAACAAGGCAACACGAAGAGTGGTCGATTAGTGCCGGCAAATCGTTAATGAAGCCATTAATGTCTTTTCTCTTTATTTGTCCAAAAATAAAGAGTCTTAGACTAAGTCTTTCTTTAGACCAAATCATGGACACGCGGGCACCCGATTATAAAAATTAGTAAACTTCTCTGATTATTATTTAAAGATTTCCCAACCTGTACATTTTTGTACTCAAGATGTAGTTCGCGAAATGATACCTACTTTATAGAAAATATAATTTATTGCAATTGCTGAACGTTCATTTACTGCCTTGTTGTGCACATTCGTATATCTTTCATCAAATTGAATATAAATTGATTGATTTACTAATTGATTAATGATTCGAATGATTCGAACGATGCGTTTATCGGAAAGATAATTTAATTCAGAATTTGAGAATCGTGATAAAGTTTATATTATTACATCAATGCACAAATGTATCCACTGGTGGTCAAACCGGTGATTGATTTGATAACTTTTGTATGAATGTGTGCGTGTGTGCACGGAATTTTAATATAAAACCAAAACTGGCCCGCACTGTGTCCGTTTTGCACATCTACTAGACAGACATTTTAGTAACGATGTTACCAAGTGACAATACTTGAACGATACTTAGCGAACATAGAGTGCAAGTGTCACCTTGTTGCTTTGTCCTTGCAACAAAGTGGTTTCGGGCAGTTTGTTCAGAGCTGCAGTGTGAGTGAATGATTGAGTGTGACTGCACACGATGCCTACGTGCGCCCATTCTGTAAATCATAATCATATTGATCATGGCAATGACAGTGGCAACAGCAGCAACCGCAGTAGCAAGCTCTTCTCAAGGCGGACAAGATGCAGTCGTGTGATTCAATAATAGAAAAAGAAGTCTTTTTCAAATTCAAATCACTTTGAAAATATTCCAAAAAGTGCCAATATTGCTCGCAGCTAAATTCGAGCCGAGTGCCACTAATTGCATGAATGTGACCATATCGTGGCAATATCTGTTTACCTAATTAGAATCGTTCGCTTGTCGAGTCGAATTGATCGCTTACTTTGATACTAACAATGTTTGTACATTTGTTGTTGTTGTTGTTCGGTGGTGTGGCTGTTGCTTGGGACGTCAGTTGCTCAGTGGAAAAGAGTATTTAAGTGGCACTTTCTTGGTAGCACAAACTTTTCAGATAGCGTTTCACTTTTGGGTGCGCATCATCATTGATCATGATGACTAAACTAACCTGGGTATTGGTTCTTGGTCTGGTGGCACTAGCCACTGCACAGCTTCCTGGTCTGCCAGCTGTGCCTGGAGCGAGCAGTCTCACCCGAGTCCTACCACTGGCTGACATTCAAAAGCACATCACCAGTCAGAAGGGTCAACTTGGCTCGCTGATCAACATTCCCAATGCAGACACCACTTCACTTGCTTCACTGTTTCCCGCAGTTGGCGGTGCCGGTGCTGGCAAACTTGCCGAATGCTACAACTCGTCCATGGGCGCTGGAAATCAAGCGTTTGACATGTTTCAGAATAACATCTTCGATGTCGTCAATGCCTACTATGTGAGTATTTGATTTATTATTGTTATTCATTGATTTATTTGAATTAATTTTTAAATAGAAAGCTTTCCCAGAAAACTTCGATATAAATCGATTCCCAGAGAAAGCAAGGAATCTGTTTCAGGGCATGACTGAGATTGCCCAATATACAGTGTCTTGTTTGAACGCTCCAAAGGGATTCCAACTTGGTCTCACTCAACTCAGTGATTTTGTAAGTGTTTGCTCAATACACAGTGTCGAGTGCTTTGTATAACGATGAGTGTTTATCTATTTTATCAGAGCGTTGGCGAATTCCTCAAACTTATGGGAGCTAAGCCACTGGACAGTGCAGCAATCAACAGATACAAAAACAGACCAAAGAATCTGCAAGAGCCGGGCGAAGAAACAACAACGCCCAAGAGGAAGAATAACGCTCTCGGCGGTCTATCAGGTGGACTGTTCCGACGAAAGCGTGAAGCTGTGGAAGCTGATCCAAACTGTTTTCCCAAGGACAAATCAGCCGTGCCAAAAGAGTACGACTACAAGAATCAAGGCCTGGTGACCGAAGCCCGTTATCAGGGTCAGTGTGGCAGTTGTTGGACTTTTGCTTCGATTGCCTCGCTCGAGAGTGCTTACCGAATCAAGGGCAAAGCAGCAGATATCAATTTCGATCTGAGTGAACAGCAACTGTTGACCTGTGCCAAGGAGGATGGTAAGGGCAATGGCTGCGAGGGTGGCACTCCCGTTGATGCATTCAACTTTATTCTGAGTAACTTTGGAATCACCGACGAGAAAACTATTGGTTATGATTTCGAGGTTTGTTAGCTTGTGCATTATTATATGGTTATTATTATTATTATTATTATTAACATGCCTTTCTGATTACACACAGAAAAAGGAAAAGAAATGCGAAACCAAAAAGAAGAAGCGACACGCCAAGATCAAGGACTACTGTCTGCGTGGTACATACGTGACGGTGAATGGCCAGCCCGAAGTGTTGACCGACACGGACATTCAACAAGCGATTCGAGAGTTTGGTTCAGTGTACGCCACCGTGTACGGCGAAGACACCAATCTGAAGCACTACAAAGCGGGCATCTTTGATGATCCAGAGTGCAAGAAGGAGACCAACCATGCGATCGTCATTGTGGGCTGGGACGACAAGTCCTGGATTGTGAAGAACAGTTGGGGTAAAAAGTGGGGTGAGGATGGATTCTTCCGCCTGGCGCGAGGTAAGAACATGTGCGGTATCAACACGTACATCACTTTCCCCATTGTGTAATGTGTTGGGCCATTAATAAGATGACAATAAATTGACCTTTATATTCCGTAACAAACATAAATGTTGTAAAATGCAAACAGTGGCGTCATCTATTAGAGTGAAAGTCAATTACTACTTTGAGAGTGCATTTGTATGATAGAGAAATATTTCGTTTAATTTATATGGAATAAGTATAGAATTACATGCATAAGTTTGAGTATAGAATATAGAATAAATATATAAGTAAATGTATAAATAATGCCATTATTAATGAATGAACACATGCAACTCGACAACACTCATTTGACCATTTAGCATGAGTCGGACAATGAGATGTAGGATGCGACACTGGCCACTTCAGACAAAACAAGCACCATTTCCATTGTACGGAACTTGTCCTTGTTGGTGGTGGAGTGATGCTCAGACAACAGTCCAATCATCACATCTCGACACATGCGACGAAGTTTTTTGCTTCCCGGTGATTCCTTGTCGCCATCTGGATCACCAAACAGTAACCAGGCAGAGACCAAACTCAGCTCTACTTGGTCCAGATTAAGATGTTCAACCACTCGATAGAAATTTCGCAACGACATCAACACAGGCGAAATGGCTGTGGTCTTTTCATCCACCATCAGTTGAATCTCAATTAGTTCACTTCCGTATGGTTCAAACAAAATTTTGCACACTTTAGGCACATGTCCATCACTGCGATTGTGCGGAATACTGAAGTGGCAGGACCGAAGCACCAACACGTCCAACCAATTGAAATGCAACTCCTCCTCTGGATAATGTTCCATTTTGATCTGTTCCTTCACTAAGTCAATGATAAATTGTTTAAAGACAATCACCGCCCGATATGAGGAGTACATTCGTTGATAGATCCAGTTGCCCGAGGGCAGTTGTTCTGAGGAGTTGTCAGTGGGAGTGCCTACAAATATGTCATGGTATGCTTGTGAGACTCTGCTCGATAAAGTATAGAACAATGAACTTTTAGGCGGGATGATATCCACAATAGCCTTGGAAGGTGACTCAGGAAAAACGGAAGATTTTGGACGATAAAATGCTACCTTTTGATTAGGTCGTGCGATAGTCGAGCTGACCATTTGTTTTTTCTTTGCCGGTTGACTCATTAGATTGGTTTGATTCAAAAGACGTTTCTTCTTATTGATAGGGTGTTGTGGTCGATGAGACATCTTAAGAGATGAAACAGGAGAAATGTTTGTCATAGTCATCGATGGTTGATAAGAACAGGTGTTGGGGTTGAAGAAGAGTGAAGGTTGTTGCGGTGGTGGGAATGAACTTGGCACCACCACCCGACTCCTTGGATGCACAACGTGCTGCGACTGGTAGGAGTAGCCACCAAAGATGATTCTACCATAGCCACTACTAGGAACTGTTTCGGTCGTCACAGGCGCACTTGTTGGATTCCTGTGAATTGGCTGAATCGAACAAAGATTAGGGTCAACGAATAAATTGTTATTCGATATGTTTGGGTCAGGAATTTCAGCAGACAGGAATGACTGTTGGTTGTAGTGATTGTCGACAGTTTTGACAGATTCGTTCACTACGGAATTGTCGCTTGAAGGTATCTCACGGCTAAAGCTGAAAAGAGCCCTCTCGATATCGTCCATTGTATACTCTGGTGTCGGTAGTGTTGGGCCATTCATGGCGATAACAATTCTTGACAACGTTGACAGCAAACTGGTGTACAGGTCAGATCCGAGATGATCAAAGTCGAAACTTGAAGTTGACAAAAGGTTTTCAAAGTCCGATAAGCAGAGAAACAGAAAGTCATGCCACGATGTTCACGAGTTCAAAGTAAGACACCAATTGAGGGTATGTCAACTTTTCTTGACATAGAAAACATAAAATAGAACTGAGTGTGGCGTTAATTTTTGACTCACATACATGACTTATGGGTGATGGCTCGAAACTTGTTATATGACTGGCGAGTTGAAGTAGAAATGAAGTAGACAAATTACCGTTGAGTTACTGATTAGGAGGGTGGGCGGATGGGCGTGTTCTGAGAGGGCTGAGAGCGAATCAGATGAGAAATAGAAAATTGACAAATTAAAGTTCAATTATTAAACTTTCAAATCTTTTGTCCATGCCATGACATGTCATAAAATTGTCAAATTCACTTGATATATCTTGCTGTGTTTCATATTACCATGGTAGATTATGAGACATTTGTTATTTGCACAAGCAACCATACTATCTCGGATTCGAAGACTTGGAACAAGCTCGATTTTTGACTATTGATTAAATATTGAAACGGTAAACGGTAGAAGCTTTTGTATAGAAGTGAATCACTTCAAGTAATTGTATACATGAGTCGTATCGCTGAGTAATGTTCGCCGCTATCGGAGACATATTAGAATTCATCTGTGACTCGAATAGACAAATGCATGATAGAGTTGACTAATTGTGTGCTTGACAAGTAGCGCTCGTACGTGAATGAGTAGTTTTTCAGGAAAGCATTGACTAGCCTGCATTTATAAAGATTGATCGCACATTAGTATAAATAAGCGAATATCTACAATTTCCAATTTGTTTGCTGAAGGATGAATTACTGAATAAGTTTTGAAACGATTGAACAAATATGCTTCCAAACAGAACAATGATGATGTTTTTCTTTATTTTCCATTTTTCAATCTGGTAATCAGTTTACCAGGCAAACTGTGAAATTTTTTGCTACGAGACAATCTTTCACACCAGTAGAATGGTAACGTACGTATTGGTTTGGCTACCAAACGAACTGAATTAGGTGCAAATGAAGTTGGCGATAATCCATACTTGATGTCATTCGATGGCTATAATCAATGTGTTTGGCAAAATGAAGTTCGGCATCGAGTAATAAAATATCGGAATCGATTTTGTAATGCATGCAATTAGTATAGCATTTCCAACGAATTTCAGCAAGTGGATAGCTGGAGACAACATTGGCTTTCTAATTGATGCAACCAGTAATTCCCATCAAAATTTTGATGTTTTTTCTTAATGGTCAACGTATTAATTATCATCAAGAGAACATATATACTTATTTTGCAGCAGTCAGCCTGGCAGCCCACCAGCAGTGTCACTTTAAACTTTGGACTTCAAGCACTCACCCAATCTAGAGTTAGAAAATTTTTATTCTGCAACATTAATAAAATCGCATATTTAAAATTACAATTTCACCAGCGCTCATCTAAGTCAGGTGCTGATTTCCATTAATTAAACTTTGTATTCAAGCAAGTAATATAAAATCAAATGTCTTCAATCAGCGGCGATGATGTCCAATTAAGTGTATGTCGATTATGTTTAAAATCAATGTCTTCGAAAGTAATTCACTTTGAATGCTGAGACCACATAAAATTTCGTTTGGAATGTGCCAAGTTGCCAGGAGATTGTCATAAAAGTTGAGTTATTTTTATCTTGATATATTTTGATTGCAAATTACTAATTTTGGTACAAATAAAATTATCTACAATTTCAGATCCTTCACTTGCTGATTCACGTCTTGAATGAAATTTGCCGAATCATTTAAATTTAAGTTCACATACATGGCAGACCCAACAAACAATTGCTCTCGATGTTGTTTCATGTACTCGAGTAATTGTTCAATGCAGCAACAAATCCAGTTCCAACATGTCGTGGACATAGTTTGCAAATGCTCTCCCATTACATCAATTTTGGTGAACATTCGAAGCAAATGGATTGGTGAGTAGAATGCAGTCAACTCGACCAAAACATTCTTTTTCATGTCAATGTGGTTGTGGGTACTTTTGAATTTATTTTCGATCGACTCCACCACCTCTCGGTACTGTGACCGTTCTTGCTTGTACAGCAGTTGACGAAGCATATGAGAGAAATAAAGTTTCAAGCCACAAGTCAACTCAACAGTCACAGCCTTCCGAACAACAAAGCCATTTAATTCGTCAGGGTCGAATGTCAACTTTTGCTCCAACACAAATTGGTCCATCAATCGATCGATTGTAGTGGTGGCAGGCACTTTCACGATCATATTATACTTCTGAACATAGTTCATGTCCTCAATCAGTACTTGTTTCAGTTCTATTGGAATGTCAATGTTCATAGGTGGTTTGTCCGTTGGAGCTGTCACAGACAAGCCTGGTTTTTCAGTAAAACGTTCTGAAAAATTAACATCTTATCATTTAGACTCACATTATTACTACTAATGAACGTACCTGGATAGTAATTTTTCTTAATACTTGAAGCAAATGAAGATGCACTTGAAGTTGAACAAATGGACTCTTTTCTCGAAAGGGACTTTCGTCCGTATGGCTTGGAAATGCTTTTCTTGTTTCCTTTCTTTTGCTTATGCTTGACCATTTCGGCCTTCATCCTGTTCTCTTCGGTGTCTCCGTGCAATAAATCTTCATGGACATCCGCATCTTTTCTGCTGCTCCATCCAACGTAGTGAACACGATACATAATTTGACCGTTTTTGAAAGTTCCGTCAGTAAGCAGTTTCACCATATACAAATTGCATAGATTATTTGGATCTGAGCAGAACAGTTTGTCATCGCGCTTGTACTTGGGTGTTTGGTCCATTTTGAATGGCCAGAAAATTAAATACACACAAACAAACTCAGTCTACAAACACAGTCATGGACAGTTCAATAGTTCTTGCTCACTGATGCAATGCACACTCGAGTCGGCACAAATGTCAGTCGGCGAATGATTGCGCAATGCATGCACAAACAACGTTCACGTGCGTTTGTTTGCTTGTTATGTGGATCTACATAGCAAAACAAAGTAATGTTTGATTATCATAATTCGTTAAATGAGTAAATTTCATACCAAACACAGATAATTTTATTGAAATCCAAAATTTGAATGCGAATTTTCTTGGGAAGTGATCATATTCTAAAGTAAAGAAAAAAGAATTACATTCATAAAGATTCATTGCATTGACCATGCATACAGCATATGTGAATTTACCTCAAGAATTTATATTGCAAAAGTAACGATCAAAACATTTTGCACATCTCAAATTCAAAGAATTTGTTCAAATAAACATTTCTGAGAGTTGTACATTAAAAAATTTTAAAGTATCGACTTAGAATTGAAGTGGCACAATTGTTGGTCAATATTGAATTGGACGAGACTGTCTGTGCACTTTCTACATTGCACGCTGTCAATAAATAATTTCATCCGAATTGCACTTTCACTTGTTGTTTTAAGCTTTGACCCAATTGCCCATGACGATAATAAATGCACTATGGCATAGTCTATGCAATCAACTACAACTAAAGCAAAGGGTAGTTAATGGCACGCAGTGTTCAATGAGTACTCGGTTGTTGTGGTGGTTGGCTGTGCAGCTTCGCTTGAGCAAAACTCAAAGAGACAATTGAAATTATAATGTTACGTTGAACGCGTTATACGCGTATTTCTAGCTTGTTGTACCTGCTTGAGATCGTATCAATTAGATGGCACTAGTGCTACTTTTGCTTTTGATTTCAATGCCCATCCGTGCACAAAAATGTTTATTATTTGAGACCACAATAAAACTAGACTAATTTGAAATGAACCTAACGAACGTCAATGAGTTAATCAAGGCTTCACTTTATTGACATCAATCTTAGATTGACAATCTACATGTAATGATAATCACGGCTTTATTGTTAATGACATAAATAAGTGATGGACGGACTAAGGTGACTCAAGGTGACTAGTAGTAGGTGTGCTGTTTGATGCGGCGAATTTCGTTGTACCGCCAAATGCCATAACCGATGCCGAGCAGACCACAGGTCAAAATGATTCCACCAACAAAGGAACCAAAATCAAACTTGCGACGGTAGATGTAGATTGGCTTACAGGTGGTTGTTTGAGGACTCTCGCTTGTGGTAATGTCGTTAATGGTACTACTAGTGATAGTTGTTGATGAATCTGAAGCTATTCCTGGATCGGAAGTTGCTGGAATATTTGTAGTCGTTTCTATGGGAGGCTCGGTCGAGTTTGCAGTTGGCGATTCTGTTGAGATTGTTGTATCCTGTATAGTTGTTCCCAACGTTGATGGAATATATGCAGTCGTTTCTATGTGAGGCTCGGTCGAGTTTGCAGTTGGCGCTTCTGTTGTACCTTCTGCATCTAAATAATTTTCGTCGTCTTCTTCTTGTGAAGAAACGAATACTGCCGAATTGAGAGCCAAAAAGCCTAGAAACACAACAAAGTACACAAATTTCATGTTGAAGCCAGACAAAACCACGAAACCAAAAAGCAGCCACACAGCCAAGTTGATCAAAGCACAATTACTAGCAGACTTAAAACAGTATGTCGGTCCATTTCTTGTTATATACAGTTTTATTGCTATCCGCTATGGGAATTATCGCATTGTGCCATGTCAACCAGTTACATATGTCATACATGTAGTGACTCAATTGGTTGCATTCCTGTTGTGGCAAATATTGTTCATTGAGCTTTCTTGGGTGACGCAAGTGCTATAAAAAAACTTTTAAATATTGCAATCCAGACGAAAGCGGCCACTTATTAGATGCATTCGGGCAAATTCGGCCACACACAAAGACAATATTCGTGCGTGCCGTTGCCTTGATTTGTTTGCTTCAATAATGTAAAAAGTCAAACAAATTGAACGTGACCTAATTTGATTGAAAAGCAATTTAATAGGGTTGCGAGCAGTTGCTGTCTGATCAACGATCACTCAGCAGAATCTGCCAGACATGACATTGAAGGTCATGCTAAATTTGTCTGACTGATTGGCTGGTCTCTTATTGCACCAATGTAACTCGTGAATTTAAAAATTTTCAGCCATTCACGTAAAAGTCAAACACTTTGCTGGTCGATTCTGAATTTAGAGTCTGATTTCGTCTCTACAAAAGTATGACTATTCTAAATATTCAAAATACACCACCAAAGAAGCAGGACAACAATGAAACAATTTCTCGAGAACAATTCTCTCAAAATTTGAATTGTTTAATGAAAAACATTTGTCGTGAAATTATTACATGTGAAAGTGATCTTTACGCCTTGCTTGTGGATGAATCGGACAGTTCAACTGATGCTAAATTGAGTTCGACAAGTGAAATTTTCGTTGCAAGACTTGGCTTACGAATTCATCAAACGCTTTTTGCTTTCTATGCTAAATTGCAACATGAAAATCGTATCAATCACGAAACAACTGAAAATAAACAATAATAAATTGCAAATGTAAGGTACAAAACATTTTAATATAAGTCTTTACCAAAGTCTATTTCGAATTCGTTTGTTTGTATGAGTTGACATTCAATTATTTTGTTTCATCACTTGAACCACCTGCGTTCGAAGTATTTGAGTTGCTTTTATCATCCTCAGAAGATATTGCTTGTTTGCTTTCCTTGTCAAGTGGACTCTTGTTGGCATCAACTGGCAGTCTTCCACCTCCACCTCGTCTCGGGTAAAGCACACCTTGTTTGTTCTCGGGATCAAGATCTTGTCGATAGGTGGTACGTTCAGGCTTGCAGCAATACCACCAAACACCACCCAAAATTTGGTAGCAAAATGTGTACAACATACACAATACACTGACCAAAAGAAGCAAAAGCCATGGATTTGCTAGATATCGTGACTTGGAGACAACATCTTTATGTGAGACATTCGTAAATGTGGATTGGTTTGAATAATTTTGAGCGAGGACAGCACCGAAACAAAGGCACAAGCACCACCACAAAGTGCTAATCGGCATGGTATACCATACTATAGTCATATTTGACAAAGCACAAACAAAATGTGAACTAACTCAAAGTTGCAGATTTAGATCGTTTAGTAGAAGTGGGCTTTTAGAATTGTTTTGAAAACTTCTAAATGTAAATTATTGATTATTGATTATGCATAATGTACATATATGTACAAATAAATTTTATTTAATAAAAGCTTTAGTTCATAATTGTAATTGTTCCATTAAATGGAATCCATTTCCATTGATTTCTGAAAATCAAAAAGTAACGACATATGTGTACAAAAATATATTCCGAATATTGCTGTCCGCTTTGACAAGCGGCTTTGTGTTATTCTACCGAGGAATGTCCCAAATGTTACAAAAAGGACATTAATGTATATTTTGTTTAATTAAAAACATGCTGCTGTGCACTTTGGGTGCATCACGGATGCTTTCTGGTTGTCTAAAGGTAATTTACAATGGATTTAAAATTGTTTGATTTGATGAATCACTATTGTGATAGTTTGTATTGTTTATCATATTTCAGATATCACCAAATCCGTTTGCTAATTTATTTATAGCCAAACAATCGATTGGAATTTGGCAGTTACGAAACAACTAATCCAGCTAATTTATCTCATATAAATGTCATTTATTTTATAAATCTAATCTTATGGAAAGCTTACATGTTAGCATAGTGACAATTTCTAGGAATATTGAATTGGTATTTTAGGGCAATACCGTATTGCCCTAAAATGTATAAATTTCTTAATTCATGCTATTCAATTTGCTGATTTTATTTAGTAAGATGCTTGAACTTAATGTAAAAATGTTTTACAAATTTTCTAATTTTAATTTACGATTTAATTTAATTTTAATTGTTTTATTTTCAGGATTGCGAAAAAGTTGGAAATTTTATAAGTACATGTACCGAAATAAACAATGCTTCCTCCAATCTACATTAATGTGCACTTTAAAGTAATTACTCAATTTGATTTAGTCAAGCATAATCGCACTAATGGTTTACTTTGATTCAGTGTTCACGGTAGCAAGTTGAGCAAAATCAATTCGCACTCTTTAAAGGAATTTTCAGTTGATCTGTCTGGCCAGACATCGATTCATATTGAACAGTTGGACAGTCACGAGTTTGATGAATTAAAAGTGATTTGGAAAGGCGCTGGTTCAAGTCTGAGACGAGAGCTTTGTTTCCATTATGGTTTCAATTGTGCCAGTTGGTAAGTGATTTAGCAATATTTTGGCCAAAAATTCTTATCTCTAATTTCATTTCAGCAGTTATGAGGAAAAGGAACGATTTCCGTTATCGCACAAAATGACCACCGGAATATGAAAAATATTTAAAATGTTGAAAAACTTTACAACATCGGACTTTTTGCAAGCACAATTTGGTAACATCATTGAACATCTTTTCATGGCTTTAGATGGATTAGGAATACTACTGGGCGAGTACAATCCGTGGTTTTTCCGACAAAATTTAAATCACGTTGATCCAATTCTATGTGTGGCCGCGGCCAAACACATTTCAAACGAATTCGTTAACTGCCCTACTCAATGCTGACCAAATATCAATTGATTTTAATATCAATTTACACTATTTCGATATGACATTTTATATAAAAGTCATGAAGAATGTCAAAATTTTATAGAAAATTTACATCAATGGCGAGAATCAACAGGTAAAATTTTTGTGACATTACATTAGTGCTTACATAAATTTCATCAATCAAGACAAAGAGATTTTCAGCCATTGCCAATGTCCATTGTAGGCTAACCGTTCAATTTGCCCAATATGAAATTGCCATCCACCTGAAGAGTTACTACTGGTATAAATTCTATGGATTCAGGCAAACATTTTTCTGCCTTCGATGCATTTCTCAGTTCCACCGTGGAGTTTTTGAGAAAGTTTACAAACATTTCAAAGGTCATAGATTCGTTTATCTGCACTCTCAGGCACGCAAACACATTCATTGCACTTGCACTTGCGAGTCAGAAATGGCGAACCAATGATACTTCCAATGTGGTATGCCGACTGTTTATGCTGCCATCTGGTGTTTAGATTGATCAACACGACAAAGAGCTTAAAGGGACAGCCGAAATACTCTTTCACCAATTTAGGAACTGCCATTTTTCAATCGAAAACATTAAAAGTAAGTATTTAATTGTTTAATCAAGGTAAAAATATAATTAAAAAATTAGTTGAACATAGTAGAATATATTATACAGAATAAATATGAAAATAACTAGAAGAAAAACTTGGTTTCAAACAAATTACTTGCTTTTACCAAGAAAATGTCTTTGCATTTCTTCGATGGATTTCTGTTTGGTTTCGGGCACGAAGAAGAACACATAGAGCACCGAGAGCAAACTGCAGCCGGCAAAGAGCCAATAGGCGCCATACTGTTGCACCAGTTCGATCAGTGCCTCGAACTCTTTGGTGGTAACAAAGGCCAACAGCCAATTGGTGGAACTACCCAACGAACTGACCAGTGGCATTGCTTCATTCGGAGTGATCTCACCCACGATCATCCATGGAATTGGACCAAATCCAAAAGAGAACATTACCACAAACAGAATAAGACTTGCAACCGGAATCCATCCATTCTCGGGAAAGATAGCTTTATAGTAGTAGCCCATAAGTCCAAGTGCAACGACATGGCCAACTCCAGAAATGAGCAAGAGCATTTTTCGACCGAATCGGTCCATCACCAGAGCAGCGACAATAGTAGCAACCACCAATGAACCATCCACCATAATGGCCGCCACGTTTGGGTCCATCGAGCTGCCCTCTTCAAAGATGTTCTTCAGATAAAACATGACTGCATTAATGCCCGAAAACTGTTGAAACACCATCAACATCATAGCAATGATGGTGGGGTGATAAACATCTGGTCGCTTGAGAATGCTCAAACCAGAAGAAGAAGTGTTCAACTGATTTGCTGCCACTCGTTCTTGAAGTTCTTTGAGTTCCGCATCGACATCGCTGTCTTCGCCTCGAATCATGGCCAACATGTCACGAGCTCCATAAGTATCGCCAGCTTCGGCCAATCTGATTGGAGATTCTGGCGAGAATATCATCCCAACCGAACACATAATCGTCGGAATGACTGAAACATAGGCGAGTGTATTCCACTCGAGAAATGTTCCGAAACAAATCTCATATAACAGTCCAACGTTGACCATGATTTGGAAACCAGTGCCGAGTAATCCTCTTGTTTTAGGTGTGACAATGTCGCTAACATAGCCTGGTGCAGTGCCCGAAATGATGCCACAACAAAAGCCAGTAATAGTTCGACCAACGATAATTACAGTAAAACTTTTGGCAAAACTAGATTAAAAGTTTATTAAATTAAGTTTTCTTATGAATCAAAGATTATTGCTTACCAAATCAAAGCCCAACCAGCGACCATAGGAATACCAACAGCAATCAGTGTTTTACGTCTTCCAGCAAACTGAATTATAAAACCGGCGAGCAAACTTCCAGCCAAAGCGCCCAACGTAATGCAACTACTAATCCACGTTTCATATTCGACAGCATCCGCTGAGGTATGTAGCTTACCTCCATGTTCATATGTCCCTATGTGTGGCACACTGCCGTTCTTTTTCATACTTCCAAGTGCAGTTCCACTCCAAGCTAAACAAATTTGCAATTAATAGGAATATATAATTATAAGCCAAAAAGACACTTACCCAAAACTGCACCCATTGACCAGGCACTGCAAAGTGCAAAAAAGACTGCTAAAAACATTCGAATAGACGCGGTTCGTTCTTCCATGTTGATTATTATTGTTGCTGACTAGAATCAATTGACACAAACTAAACGTGATTGATGAAGACTGACGAAGACTATTTAAGCAATTTAAAGTGATACTAAGATGAAGTGGAATGCTAACAGAAATGTGCTTGACTTGAGCGTCTGCCCATCAAAATCACTCGCGACCAATTGGCGTTAAATATTTGAAACATACAATTATAAATGCTTTATTAAATCAAAGCATTCCCCCACACCGTTAAATACCTGATTTGCTTTGATTAGATTAAACAAGAGCTATTAATTAACATGTGCACGAGGATTAGGATTTAAAAAAGTGTACGTGTTCACATCTACATTTGACCGATCTATCAAACACAACACATGTCGCATATTTAGCTCCCATGATGTCCCATCAGAGTGAGATTTGATACAATCTATTGTGGTCGGTAGTAATGTTTTGAATGATGATGTAACGATTGGTTTTGGATTTAAGCTAACATGTGGCCCAATCATTAAAATATTCCCAGAATAGTCGAAATCAAATGTTTTGTGCAATCGAAACGGGATTTAAAGTGCCACCATTTTGTCCTCCGGTGTGTCTGAACTTGACAAACAAAATATCTAATCATGCACATGACAGCTTAGCATATACGCTCTCTCTCTCTCTCTCAATCTTAAAGATCCATTACAAATGGCGTGTTCCGTACCAATTATCACTTTGGCTTCGATATAAGTAATCAAAGTGCAAGGATTAGCCAATTAGGTAAGACACATACAGATTGTATTATTAATTATTATTATGGCTCAATGCCAATGGTGGGCGCACTTGACTTTGACCCGTATATTGGCACGTCTGATTAGGAATCACTTCACCATTTTGTCACAAATGTCTATGTTGTCCACAAGTGAAATACGCAAATCCACCGTGAGAAAGTGTTGTGCCACATTAGCTAAATATTTGACTAATGATAAATTGTGCACTTGATTTTGATCAAAACAATAACAACATTCACCTATGGAAAAATGAAAGAATCACGCAATTGACGTGTGTTCAAGTTTTTTTTGTCACGGATCTAAATAGATCAGCACTCGGTCTGTACGTGTGTCAATGCTAATCGCCATTATGTCCGATGGAATGAAACATTCAATGCAATAAAACATTTGTCACAACTTTGAAAATAATTGAGATAAACACTTTAGCTTACCTTTTAAGATGCGACAGATATTTGTGTGTGTCTGCCTGACATCCATGGCTGCGCAGATTCAAATGTTTGATTTGGTTAAGCATGAGAGTTGGTGTTAGGTGTGCAATCGAACGAGACACTGTGCTTCAATCGGTTAGCTAAAGTTTGATTACATTGCGAATGCCATTTGTTAATTAATTAATTTTAATTGCTTGTATGACGATAGTCCATTAAGCATTAAGCAAAGATATACAGACATGCTTGGATTTTATATTTAGAATCTCATTAACGTTAACTTGACCGATCTAGTCAGTGTCACAAGTGGACTCATTTGGTTTTTAATTTTTATTTGAAATGATTTTTCTCAGTCAAATTCAAACACTCAACTTTGATCGACCACATTTTTCAACCACTTGACAAAAGGCTCAACTTTGGTGTAGTAGCCGGGCATATGTACATTTTCAGATGAACTCTGTTGTGCTGGTGCATCTTGTCCCTGAAAAGCAACACCCACAATTGCGTACGATTCTGGTTTGTTCTTGATTGGACAGGCTAATGGTCCACCGCTGTCTCCATAGTTGGATATTTTTGCCTCTTTCTCGGTGCCAGCACAGATCATGCTTGTTCGGTTATATGAGCCACTGGCCTTTGAGCAGACAGAATCACTTGCAATCGAAATGTTGGCTTGTTGTAGTTGAATTGCCTGAGTGCCCGATTCGGTCATGCCCCAGCCAAAGGTGACGCACTCGTTCGTTTCATACTTGACCGGTGTCAGTGGCAGACAGGACTGAGCAATGTAACGTCCGACTCGAATCGAGTCTTTGAATCGGAAATTCTTCGTCATTTTGATCACTCCAATGTCGTTCTCATGTGTTTCGGGGTTGTATTCGTCGTGGCAATAAGTCTGCAAATGGAATAGCTTAATAAGCGTTTAAAGGACAACAAAATGTCAAACCATTTCAATGTTATGTACAAAGATTGTATTGGTGTAGTCGACCATAGTGTGGCCAGGGTAGATTGTGGCATTCGCACTCTCCAGTGGTTGATCTTTGAATTTTCTGATATAATACAATTAAAACATAAATGTGTGATTTACAAAACGAAAACAAGCTTTAAAAGTAACTCACAGACAACGACAAGCGGTTAGCACGTGAAGTTCGGTAAGCACAATTCCACCACAAATTAGATTGCTTTGCCCAAAGATGGCCACCATAAAGGAGACATTATTCTGCTGCACTGCAATGCCATTGTGGATGGGTTCGATTGGGTGAGATGTGAGAAGCCAAAGTGCCATAGTGATGACTGCCTGAATGGAGTAACCACAAATAGATCGATCACCAAACAGCGACATCGATTACGTTGACATATAGCATGCTCACAATGTCCTACATTTTTACTGTGCACTGGAAAAATCTAACAGAAAACATTTAATTTGATTTAGATTAAAAATGTTCTTTATTTATAACATTTTTGCAAGTTGATGGAGTTTGTCTTTGCGTTAGGACATTCGCTCATTGAATGCATTTGCTACAAAATTTCTTGTGCATACAGCCTTCCAATCGCAATCGTTTGCAAATGATTTGGCCATACCAATGTATTGGGATCACATTTCGTTGAACCAATTGAGCTATGTTTACTACTATGAGCTGCTGCTACTCACCAGGGGGGCCAATGAGCATTGGATGGGCAAACGAGCGAACTCAATTGAACAAAAGTACTGTTGGCAGTGATGATGCCTCAATTGGAATTGATGTCTACAACCGATGTGTGCGGCACGATGGCCGAAGTATTTCATTTGCCAACAGAAACGTAACTCGATGGAAGGCAGGTTATGTGATTGGTTGTATGATTGATGCATCAGGCAAAAGTCGATTCAAGTGTAAACGGTTCTACTTTTTTCTCAATGGACAACAAATTGATTATTACACCGAAGAAAGCATTCACTATTCGAAGCGATTGCCATATCACGCTGCCGTCAATCTTGCATCTCATCAACACTGTTACTTTAACTTTGGACAAAGTCCATTTAAATATCCACCAAAACGAGTTGATTATCTAGACTTTTGTTGTATTAGTAAAATTGAAAAACAATTTGAAAAGCAACAGCTTGAAAAGCAACCCTCAGTGAACTATGAAATAAGCCAAGTTCAACTGAGCAATTCACTACTGTTGGTTGGCTCAACCAGTAGCAATGGCAACTTCTCTCTATCATCACGAAATGTGTCAATTCAAAAGTCTGTTCTATCCAAAACAACAGCCGAAATTGGTAATGCCAATTGTCAATTGTGCGAGCAGAGTGTATCGAGCAGACTGCTCCAATTTAGTGGACTGTGACCATTGGAAAATTTGTCGCGATTGTATTGGCTCAATTCTTGACTGTTCTAAGTGCGCTCTGGTTCACAAAAACAAATACAATTGATAGCTCAACTTTTGGGTAACTTGTCAATAAATAAATATATAAACACATTTGTACCGTTTAATTAATTAACTAAATTTATTTGATAATTGCTCATTAATAAACAATAATGATAATTAAATTAGAAATAACCTTGAGTTGCAAGTGCAATCCCATTTATTATGCAATTGGGAGATTCTACTTTTTCTCCTCACACTTGTATTGCAATTTCTATTGACGTGTTTCGGAATGGAGCAATTCAAAATTAAAAACAATTTTACAAATGATTCCGATTTGAACTTTGACTATCTGAATAGGTCATACAAGTCACATCCACTACAAACTGCACATAAAGTGTCCGACAAACAACATCAAAGTGGTTCATCATTCATCGTCATCAATAACTGTCCAAAATCGTTAAAGTTGATAGTACAATTTTACAGGTTAAATATATTTGCATAATTATTACCCAATTTACTTATTTCTTTAAACAGATTCTTTGCCTTTTCATTTTCGGGAATTGTGTTTGTCGATTCAGGCATAATTGTTAATTCAAGCAAAGTCAATCAAGTGGCAGATCGGCGATTGAATCAAACTGTGCCCAAGTCGCAACCCAAATATTCATTTAAAAGTGTACTTTTCATATTGCTCCACATATTATTTTTGTTAACATATTCATTGCCATTCTGGTTTGAAGCGGCCGATTTGGTAAGCACAAACGGCTCCATCTCCAACCAGAACTCCTCATGGGAAGTTGGCTTCAGACGATATCGACAAGGTTTCACCGATCTGAAGCCAATTCTTCGTGTAATCATGGAGTCCGTTTTGTATGTGTTCATACTTGAAGGCTGGATCAGCTATGTGCACAATCTCCTTGCTGGTGGACGGTTGATTCGATGCATCAGCGAAATACCAGAAATTAAATTGAACAAATTTGATTCAGACAAAAGACGGCTTGGAGTAAAACTATTGAGTGCAGTTGGGATCTTTCTAACAATCATGAATGTCATCTCTGAAGTTACCTTCAATCTGGATCGATTTAAGTTGCTGTTTGGTTGGCTATTGAACGACAAAACCTTGGCGGCAAATATTATTGCAAATACAAATGAAGAACTCATTTCCACAAAGCAATTATTTTTAATAACGTTGGCACACGCTGCGAATTTCACCATGTTGTCCGCTGTTCCAGTACTGTTCGTCTATTCAATGGTAACTTTTCAGGCACACATTCGGTTGATTAGTGATGAAATTGGCAAAGCACAGTTGGACGAAATGGCACTGTACAAGATGAAGTGCAAGCTGACCAACCTGGCCGAGCATTTCAAACGCACTCTCAGCTACTTTTCACTGCCCTTGACAGTGGTCAATGCGGCAAACATTTATCTCATAATCAGTTCATCGTGCTTTCTCATGATCAGTCAGGGAAAACGAAAGTACTTTACCTCAATATTGTTCAACTTTGGTATATTCGGCTTCTGTCGACTGATTGTGCTCTGTTGGGCGGGCAATCTGGTGACCACTGCATATCGCGAGCTGCTCTGCACCACATACGAACAAATGCCCGAGTGGAATCTGTCCACTTGGATGTGCTTCAATGAGATCAAAAGACTTCGACGCAAATTCAAGGCTATCTTACTCAATACTTATGCGGTGAAACAGTCGTCAATATTGAGCATGCTTGGATTCGCTCTCAACTACATTGTAGTTCTATTGCAGACGGAAAATTATGGAACTTCTAACAAACCTTGAACATTGAACAAATTCAGCCATTTGCTTTCAAGATCATGGATTAGCGTTGGGCGCGGTGTTATATACAACAATTGCACTCTATCGGTTCTGCACTGCAATATCCCATAAGTGTCTTCAATTTTGACATTTAAGTTTAAATAAATTAATAATCATACTTTAGACCACTCCCTGCTAATTCATTTAGGATTACTGATTAATGATAAAAATGCATGTATTTCGTGACTCTAAACACATTTACATTTATCGATCATATCTGGGAGTAAAACCTGGAATGAAGAAACTATCTTTGATAATTTTTGGAATGTTTTACCAAATCGTAAGAATGAAATGAACAATTCAATGACAAATTCAATTTCTAATTCCAATTTAAAGTCAATTTCTGAGTAAATCAGCAATGGACACTGCTTTGCCTAATGGCAGCTTAATTGAACGAAATGTTATGCAGTGAAGTCTGTAATGCATGCAATCGGCATTGAAATAAAGTGAACTTATGTACATTTCTCTTATGACCTGACCAACATTCTCAGAGCGCTGTAACTTATTAAACTTAACTATTACATTAATAAATGCTATAGATCAAAACAAGTGATTCATGTTGTCAGTCTCATCAACAGTGTAATTGAGAGTCTTGGAACATGCGGCCAAGCAAATGGCAAATGTCAAAAGGCAATGAGCGACAGCCACTTGCAATGTCACGAGTGGTAAAAGCGAGAATCGCCAAATTGCATTAGTGCCGCAAGTTCTTTGGTTGATCAAAGTTTTGCATGAACCGTCATCTATCAAATTCATTCATTCAAACTACCACCGACCACACCTTCCGCAGCGATCCTTTGCAGCAATTCTTTGGCCACACGGGCTGCAGCTCTCCATTTGCTAAACTCATCGACTTGATCGAATCACTGGAGAGTGGCACTGTAGTGGACATTCTAATGTAGTCCACAGACTGGCCCATTGATGAGTACATATGTCTCTAGTTGTAGTAGCCGAGATCACCACCGAAATAATCGCTAATGTTGATGGCAGGTATAGTCGTAGTATCACCGTTAAGCAATGCCTGCACAAACCATGCAGTCCGGTCTATGAGGTGCCATTCGACTGCAGTGGTGATGATTACTTTCACCAGTGGCACGATGAACAAAAGATTTTACTTGATTCGCCAGTCCATTCCACCAGACAAAGCAATTTCAAATGTATTCGCAACTAGTCTGTATACTTGTTTCAGAAGGACTTTAAAGCAGCAATTGTTCACACTACAGCAACGCTTCAGTGACAATGTTTCTCCCTACCTGAGCATATAGTGACCAATGTATTCCTGATAACAGGATCTGTTTGTTTCCTAATGGTTAAGCAAGACATAAAAGTAGCGATGAACATCAGCAGCATTTTGGGTTACTAATAATTCGAGTTTGGTCTCTTTTCATTTGTTCGGCGAACACACTTTGAGGTGACCTTTTACACGCTTATGCACTCAAACAGTCGACCATCTTGGTGCACGATGGTGCTTGCTTTTGTGCTCAATGTAATATTACTGTTGCAGACTGAATATTATGCTTCTTCAACTCTCACTTGAAAGACAAAGAAATCCTTTGTGAAGCACGTACATTATCCACATATTGCACGATTCAACGATTTTCTACGACTACCGGCAATGACATCAAGCCAGGAAAAAAATATCAAAAGTATCATATTACGTCGAAGTAAATTTATACAATTCATTCATACAATTGTGTTCTCAGTGTCATTCTGTCTATTCTTTAATTCTGTTATGACATTTAGAGAGAATTGTGAAAAGAATACAAAATACGAACAATAAAACTAAACGCACAATTCAAGGACAAAAAATTGGTAACCTTTGAATAAATTATAATTAATTAATGTGTTCACCGACGTTTGCTGAGTCATTTGTTTTTCTGGCCTCTTGCAACTGCAAGTTTGATTTACTAGACTCTTGAGATGAGTTGCAAAAGTGGTTTTATGTTTCACTTGTGAATTTAACTCGAAGACCGCACCGGCACAGACAAAACAGCCCAACCCGTAACTTCTGAACCGGAACGGAACTTTTGATATTATTTTAAGACACAGCAGACAAATTAATCTGAGATTTAGTCAGACTTTTCCAGACAGAATCTTTGAGTAATCCGTATGGAAATCTTCATGGTTTATGCAATTCTTTGGTAGATTCATAACTGCACCCGGACCAGTACCTCTACATGTTCACTCATTGTTTGTCGGCATTTGTCTAAATGTGCCTTTTGTGTCTGTGCGAGCACGCAATCACAAGACCGCTTAATCTGTCGCTGTCTGTCACTCACGCAAACATTGAATCATTCAACACGTTTTGCAGAAGATTTCTCTTTACTCTTTCTTCACTCAACTAGTGGCACTAAGCACTTATCTGTTCAATCTCGTGAGACACTCACACTATTGTAGACTTTTGTTTCTTCTTATTTTGTTTGCTTCCTTCGATTCAAACAAACCGACGCCAAGTAAGCCACAAGTGCTAAGTGGCTTATGTGCATTTGTCAAGTCGACTGTGCCTTCTATTTATATACTGCATTTACGAGTACCGCACACTTTTGGTCTTTCTTATTTGTGTAAATTGCCCCATGCCTTGCACCATGATTTAATGCTTTGCTCAAAGTGTGGCATATGTTCATCATCATAACAATAATTTGACATTTAACTTTCAAATGTCGCCCATTTGGGCGTGTGCATGTGTTTGTTTGCTCAAGTGTTCGAATGATTCACTGCGGTGTTGAGAGTGAAATTTCAACGTTAACTTTACCACATCGAATGTTGACAAGTGTGGAATCGAGTGTATATTCCTGTCATAATTGCTCAAAAGTATATTCTACAGTGATGACTTGTGAACACACGGTTTATTCTAGTTTGTCAGTTTTGAAATGCACTAATTGTGATCATTTGACAGCGATCGATCATTTATGAAAATTCTTTAACGAATTGAATTGTTCATTAATAGCCACATGTTTCTCCATATAAATTCAAATTATTAACATTAACTAAACTTTTTTCATCAATTAGATCATTTTGCTATTAATATAAATTTCAAAATGAATAGCGAAACTTAATGAACACATGTGTCTTGTTATTTTGTTATTTTGCAGATCATCATCACAATAAACTTTTGTTGTCACGAATTGTGGCATTTTTATTTTTGCCACCGTCAGGAAACGAATCATTGCAGCATGTATGCTCTCTTGGTTTGGTGTCACCAAAATAGATCACCATCATCATCTTCATCATCAGTGCAGCACCATTCACAAGTGTATAATCCTCAATCCGTGTCCGCACACGTAAAAGCGTTATGCTTTGAGTGGAGTTCAAAGCTTACAAGCACAGACACACAGTCCCACCATTGAGGCACTGAAGTCATATCGTGTGTATTGTGTGGTATCAAGCAGCCATCATTATCACCAGCCGAGGCAGTAAGAAACCGACAGTAAAGCATGTTCATTGCCACAGACAATCATCCTCTTGATCAGATCGCGTCTACACGCGTTCAAGTGTGCTTGTATTCAATTGCGTGAATCTACAATCGTTCATTTGGCTTCACTTTATTTTACTCAACCAAAGAAAATAGACAATTTTGCTAAACTGCCGACATCGAAACTTACCGATCCTTGCTTACCCAATCGAATGTTCTTCCCCAAAAGTCACTGTTTCCCAGATCACCGTGTCAAACTGTCATGTCTTTACTACTCTTTTATTCGATTACGCTCTCACTAGTCTGCCACTGATTGGTACATTTTCATGTACAGTAAGTGATAATTGACATGATAATTGGCGCTCTGCTTGATTTGGTAGCCAACTAAAAGGACATCGACTAAACATCGCTCATTCGTTTGTCATTTATATTCGATCTACCAATATTATGTTTCGGTGAACATTTTGTCTGTGTCTACGTGCATGTGGGTGCGTTTTCCACCGCAAAGTGATTTGTGAAGATTATTTAGACGTCAACCGAAAGTACTGCACTGAATTTAGCTTGTGTGTTTAGCTAATTTGTTTATTATAAACTCAATTAATTTACAAGTTGAATACAACAAAGCCCCAACAGCATAAAAGTTTAATTAATAATTATTTATTTATTTATTTTAATTTATAATTTTGAACAAAGCTCAACTATGGAAACATTTCCATATCAAGGTAAGCTTCATTTTTGTGTCATTGCTCATATTCTATTTATAAGTACAATTTCAATTTGTCACTGTCACATTGAACACAATCAATGAATAGAGAGTGAATATAGTTAGAGAATATTCTGTGAACGCATGTGTGATTTGCCTGTACTGCAGTAGTCGTTTGGTCTGTTCCCGGATCTGTACTTCTACTTCTAAAGTTCCATTTGGCCGTCTGTGCCACTACAATCAACATCGGACTGGAACCGATCAGTAGCCAAACGAGCCAATGCGGTTGTATAGCGCACAAAAGCAATTCACCGAAACTAGACTGTTCAAAAGGGAAAGAGAAAATGGAGCAAAACAACAGAGAATAGTGCAAGGGCGAGCAGAATCACTGACAGCAAAGCCAGTAACAACTAACCGGGATCTGGTCGGCCAATGCTAATTGAAGGAAGCTAACGTGTTCGGAGGATTTGCTTTGATGGTGGCCTTGCAAACTTGCCGAGAAGGAAAACAAATGGATGATCGTGTTGAGCAAGACATTGACGGGAGACAAGACAACAGTGCACTTGACTTACTGACTGACTAACGCTTATGCAATCGTGTGCATTTGAAAAGAGCCAAATTCGCAGCCGAAAATGTGTGTGCCAGTGTAAACATCACTAAGCTAAACTGAGCAATAACCATTATAAACCCCAAAAGAATGCTCGTTCAATTGGTGCAAAATGCAAAATGATTGAAAATTGCGCAAACAACCAAAATGACTTTTCTAGCCAAATTCGGAAACACTTTCTCGAATGTGTCGACGAGAACGGAAAATGCACTCAAAAGATGACATCGGGACTTTTTCCTCGCTAGACAGCGAAACAGTCTGTTCGTTTCACCTGCAATTTTCCTCAAATCTCCAATCTGTCAAGTCACTGCACAGAATGCCGAAACATTAATACATTTTCTTCTTGTGATGTTTAAATCAAATGGTTTTCTTCTTTTTCCTGTTGATTTGTTGTTTTGATTATTTAGTTTTATTTATTTCACACTTGCCTAATGCTCAGCACTTTCGAGAAACCACTTTCATATAACTGTCCAAACGATGAATTATGACTCTTCCTGGTGTGTCTGTGCATGCGAGTCTACCTGTGCGTGTTCAATGTATTGACATAAAAGCAAATGCACTTGCAATATATTACATTGAACTACTTTATAACTTGTGTGCGTTGTCTTGGCAACTCGTAAACTAATCGAATCAATCACTCAAGTGGCCATGTCGAAGTACAACTAAATCAACAGCGACCAAACAACTAAACCAAAGCAATGATGAAGAACCAGCAGCAGCTCGTGTATCACAGAAGCATCATCAACCAAAGCTTAACACATTCACAGCAACCTCTCAGTATTATTGACAAAGTCAAACATAGTTTGTTGTCAATAATGTCTTGATGATTATTGTATCAATCAAACTATTGTTTTCAACTTTGTTCCACTCGCCAAAACCTCAATCTTAATCTCACAATGACATCATTGCCAAATCGTTCATTGACTCTAACTAGATGTATAACAACTAATTATTTTTATTTTTTAAATTATTTCAAATTCAAATTACTAATTTATCACATTTTCAGATTTGCCAATCAACTACAACCAGAACTACTATCAGACCACAGATGGGCAGCAAGATGGTGGAGGAGGCATGTTGGGAGTGGGTGGCCCAGTGGCCGAGTCTGGCACTGTCACCCCTCGACGAAGCCTTAGTCAAACCATTCTCTCGCAAATGTCCAGCCCCACCACTGGTTTCGGTCTAAACCGGTCTACCTCACCATCGCCACTGCTCAGCAGTGCACTCCGTCGAACGCCCTCACTCAATCGGGGCAACTTCATGTCACGTGGTCCATCACTGCAATCACTGGTCAAGTCATTCATCAATCGAGTCTCTCGTGGCACACAAACCGACAGTGACGACAACTTTGATTCGATCAGTATTGCTTCGATGAAATCGGGCTTTTCCGCACTGGATCTACAAGATCTTAGCCAAAGTCGACTCAAATTATTCATCAACGATCAGCAAGCAAATCATCAAAACAAAAGTTATGCCTCCTCACACGTGGACGACAATGAATTTGTGGAAGAGTTGCAGAAATTGAGAGATGAAATCAACGGAGAGTTCGGTGCTGATGGGGAACAACCGGAACCGATCTACACGGAGAATCAATTCGACCTTGACGACTTACAGAATGAAGAAGACGATCAACCTGAATCGGTCTATGAGAAGAAAAGCTACCGACAGATGGAAGCAGTGCCTATACCGAAAGTAATTACATGTGATCAATCGGTCGAAACAGATTTAGTCCAAACACAGGATGGTGTCACTCAAACAGATCAACCGGTGAAAGTTCAATTGGTTGATAGAGCAATGGAAACTGATCCTGAAATTGTACCACAAATTGTACAGCAGGTAAAAGAACCGGTGACGTTATTGGAGCAATCAATTCAAACCGATCCTGAACAACAACAAGAAATAATTTCCGAACCGACGATAGAACCGACAATTGAACCGACAATTGAATCGACAATTGAATCGACAATTGAATCGACAATTGAACCGGAAATTGCAATTGAACCCACGATTGAACCTATTAAAAGATTTGTTGAAACGCGTACTAGTGAAACCCAGACTAATTTATTAAAATTTTGTGATCACTGTGCAGGAGTTATGCTCAATTCAACTCCGGCGAGACCTGTTCAAGAACCTATCGTGGTACAGCAACCTCAACCGCAGATAATGCACTGCGAATTTGTCATTACGGTAATGATATATTGACTATATATCAATAATCTCTATCTTTGTTCCCTTTTAGCACGCTGATATAATCTGCAAAGAGAATAAAATGATTCGGGCACGCAGTGAGTCCACCACTACAAATGACTCAAAAGCATCGAAATTTCAATCCAAATTGCACTCGTCTCAGGTCCACACAAGAGAGTCTGTGATGGTACAAACTGAAAGTCCAGTAGAAAGTTCAAAATCAAATGAAATATTAACCAATAGATCCTCAGATAAATCCTCAGATGAAATTGATCATAAAACATTAAATCATAGTAATAATATTGACGAATCTCCAAAAGAGGTCGTTGAAGAAATCTCTCAATTGAAAGTGACAAATTTGCAAAGTGAATTCAAGCCAAGAGAAATTAATCCACCGGAAAATGTTCACTTGCCCATCTCTCAGTCTAATGGCCATCATCAACAGCCACAGAATGGCACAACCGAACCGAATGAACTGACCATCATCCCTGTGGTCGATGACGAAACTAACGGAGCAGTGCAGAATGGAACACTTACACTTAAAGGCAGCAAAAAGAAGAAGAAAGATAAAACCGAAAAGAAAACTCCAAAGAAAAGTCCTCGAAAGATATTGATGCAAATAATACCGGGCAGTGATGATGAGGAACGTGATAAACGACATCACTTGGCAATGACCTCCGTTCGACCCAAGTGTTGTACGATATCGTGAATGTGCACATGAACATATAAACATGAAAGCATATGTTTGTGTCATATGATTGTGATTTTTTGGTAATGCTAAGAGCAAACCAGAACTATACTTTGTGATACGCGAAGACATAACACGGCCTTTTCGAAAACGAACGCTTCTATTCTCAAGTTTTACTACAGTTATTGAGTTACTGTTGGCTATATTTTGTTGGCACATTTATCTCGTTATTGTTCATTTTTGTTCAATTTGAAGTAGACTCTTATATTCTTCTCATTTGTTAGTGTGTTACTATTGTAAGTTATTATATTATTAAATTATTATATTACTGAAAACAAGAGTTTTAAATAGTTGACAATCAAACTTTATTTTAAGTAGAAAAGGTTCGTGTATATGTTAACATCACTAATTGTTATAGAATGTAAAATCACGAATTGCAATAAGAACAACGATATGTAAAATGGATATAAAATGCATAGAGGTAACACAGGTAAAATCAGTATAAATAGAATTAAATAAACAAATGTAATGTATCAATGTTCCCCGCTGAGTAAGTCTTCAAACGAATCACACGCTTGGCCATACAGTGAGAGTCGACAGAACTCATTTGGCTTGTCTCCAGTGATGAGAATGTAATTTTGAGGATCAATCACGAGCACATGATTGGCGTCCAGTGTCTGCTCCTCTTCGGCTCCAACGTCTAAAGTGCCAGGATTGAAGATTAGCTTAGTGAGGACCACTTCGGTGCGGCTGTCCTCCAGAGGACGGAAACAGGTGATCTCGTCACGAACAGTAAAGCACTTGTCACCATTTCCAGTGTTGCTCAAACTCACATTCAGATGGGTCACTTCTGGCGCCATTAGGGAGATGACCTTTGGCCAGTCAAGTTCACATTCTGACAAAGTAGTGCCCGACAAGCAATAAGTTTCTGATTCGGTCATATTAAGAGATATCAATTTGAGGTTAACACGAAGCTCGTGCAAAAAGGCCTCACTTAGAGGCATTCGATTGGGTTCATTTCGTTTGCGACTTGATCTTGACACATCAGACTTGGCGCTGACCTTCGGTTTGCTGATAGACTCGTTCGTTTGGGTGGGAAGTCGAATTGATGAGATATTACGAGGCATTGGAGTACTCGCTTGGTGGTCCCAAGATGAAGCAACATTAATGAAAACAATCAAAGTAATATACACAGCAACAAAGAGAACCACAAACAAAACTATCCACCGAAATAGTGTCATCAGAGCTTGACAAAAGCTTGATTGACCACCAGAATTAGCGCTTTCGATGTCGTAAAAAGTGGTGTCCATATCAAATGCGTTATGTTTACGCATAGGAACGTCATCCGTAGGCCAATAAGTTCCTTGATTCTTGATTCGCAATGATTCATGAATAGGCGCCATTTGATGAATGCGAGTTTTGGTTGGCAACTTACTTGACATTTTGGAGGATCACTGCAGGATTGCCACAGACAACTTATCCTATCCAACTTCAAATCGAAAAGGTCAATAACATCTAGTTAGTGAAAATGCTTTTAAAGACTAAAATAAGAAGACGCAAGTAAGTGACATTTGTATGACTAATTGTCATTGCCAATTTGCGCGCTATTTTGGCGAAGAACGATTCGATTTAAGTAAAGAATAGCGCAACTATCGATGGTATCGTTCATCACGCGCACACGTGGGTTATTGTTTTGGTTGGCTGGCTGTCTGCTGCACAGTGAGTAGCTAGCAATTTAATTCACTACTTTGCACTTTAGTAAACTAAATTTCAACCTTAATTATCTGATCGACTGTGATAATTAGTGATTTTATATTACCACCAAGTACCTCTTATCTGTTTAACAGATTCTGTTATACGCACAGTAAGCAGTACTACAGTATTATTGTTTTGTGTTGTCAATCATCTGGTTGCTACGATGTCCTCTACAAACGGAGACGATTCTAATCATCTGGTGGATTCGTTCATGGATGAATTCTCTCACTTCACTTCGGTGTTCGACCAAGGACAGGATGGCGATGAGATAGACAATGAACGCGATGAAATGATACAGCAATGTTATGGGCGTGGCAAAAGGGTGAGAAAAGATTTCAAGGCACATCTCAGTGGCCACTTTCTACAGAAATGTTCCGGTGAAGATGGTGATCGTTCCTTTGATAAGTTCAAGTAAGTCCCAATTGCATTACATATCGAATATTTCATGTATTGTTATTTATTTTTTCTTTCAGAATTGCTCCTGGTGATATTCTTAAACAAGTTGATGGTAATATGTCATTATCAGCTAATGTCGTGAGGTCTACCTGATCTTGAGGTCATGTGTCTCAACAATTTCTAATATTTTATTTTCTCTAGAGCGTTACATTTGTGCTCAGTGCTACAAATCTCGTCGTTTCTTTTGCTACACGTGTTTTACTCTTTCACCTCAACTCGAACCACACCTACCTCGTATGACACTGCCTGTCAAGATTGACATAATCAAACATGTGAAAGAGGTTGATGGCAAGAGCACCTGTCCACATGCGGTCATGATGGCACCCAATCAGTGTCGTGTTTTCATATATCCCGAACTGCCCAGTGATTGGCCTGACGATCCCAACAAGGTTCGTGTGTACGACTGATTTGATCTACTATTGATTTTACCTTTGTATTACATAAGAGTACCTTTTTGCGTGTATGTGCAATTTGCAACTTGCCAAATGTAGTACTTAATTTAGCTTCAGTTGAGTCGTAATAACTTGCTTCCCTGCAACTCATATTTCTCAATTATATTTTCAATTTCCAGATTTCCGAACTTGAAATCCGATTCTTTGTTGATGTTTGTGATAACTTTTCCGATTAGTTTTACAACGCACACATATTATCACGACATTTTGATCGATTTTATGAGTTTAATATTCTAAACGCATACACACCCGCCTACTACCCAAATATCCTTTGGGAAATGTAATTACGAGTGCATTATGTTGTTTTTGTTTAACGAGCTTATTATTTAGTTTATTTACTGTTTGTTGTGAACTTGAGGCGTTTTATATTATTTTCCACCCACGTATCATTTTTTGTTGTTTTATGTTCACTTTACTATATATTTGCAATGATCGTTTTTATGACTTGAGAGGTGATAATATTTCCCTGTATCGATATATAAATTGACGCTTCTGCGTGTTTATAAACACTATAACTATAGCTATTGATGTAATTAATTAATTACTTAACACTGTATCAATCTTTGTATATACAATGTTATACATTACGAGTGTTACATAATACACTCACTTGTTTGTTTCAGTGCCATGATAGTAGTTGGTTCGTTTGTATGTCGAAACATTTTGTTATTGAATTCATTTTACCGGTGCTTGCTTGCTTGCCACCTTCAACTTCTCATGAATTCACTCTTGGGCAGCCGAGACTTGACTCGATTCCAGTTCATTCACAGGACTTTTAGGACATATGTTTTTGATCTAGGTGAGCGAATCGGAACTATCAGTAGTGGACAGCACTAACGTACATTTTGCAATCACAACGTGTGAACCAATTTATTTGATTTTATAATATTTTATTAGGTTTCCCTCACGCTCTGGGTGCATTTCCACATCTGGTCTCCAAGTTTGCGATAATATATTGCATTGACTTTTATGTGGAAATTGTGTTGTGTATTAGTTTGAATTTAGTGAATTACTGTTTTGGGCACCACTGAAATGTGTCGTATCAATTTGTTTCTATCGGCAATTTGGTTGCACAGCAATGTTAATTGGAATGTATGTTGAAACAATGCAATCAATAGTACAAAATTAAAGTGATTTTTTGTGTTTTACTATTACATTTGCGGTATTGCAGCAAATTTCGAAATTTGATGCTATAACACTCTATTATGTGCCATCCGGTATTGGCATATATGCAGCCTAGACAGTCCAACTTTTTAATTATACACACACACATTTTCTTATATATTCGAACGGGTCTCACATTTGTGTCATTTGGGCTATGCATGGATTGCCGCGTCTTGCGTAACTATTTAATTTTGAGGCATTTTCCCTTTTGTTATTAGTAATAGTACTAATAGCATTCAAAATTGATTTTATTATAAATCTAGGATAGCATTTGGATGTTTTGAATTATATGAATTTGTGTAACAATCCGGCCTGTATGCTAATTTGCATTTGGTCCAATTTTGATTTTATTTCATTCTTTTGTGTGCATTTACGTGACATTTTTCTCGTATTGCACACACACGCAAATGAACATTTTCGACAAATTATTGCTATGATTGGTTCTTTCCGGTGAATATTATTTGATTCATTACTTGAAGTATTACATACATGTGTCAGGTTGGACCCTACTCCCAGTCCGTGTTAATATATTTTAGTATTCTTCCTAATTAAGTTTAGTGCTCGTGTGTTTTGCTTTAAATCACACAACACATAAGACAATACATGTTTCCTATTATCGTCACCATATTTGATTATATACACTTTATTGGTTCTATTATTAGAATTAGTTATTAATTCCAGGCTTGATGATGTTGATGATGATGACGAGTGTGAAGAGTGTGCGGTCTGGACCGGGTGAGAGTCTTAAGTATGTGACGAAACCGCAAGCAAACACCAAACTATGCCTGGGTACAGAATTGTGTTTTGCTACTTTTTTGTTTTGGCTGGGAAATGGTCCACAAGTGAACTAGTAGATTTTCCTGGGACTCGTACTAGGTTGCGCTGTGTGTGTGTGTTGTTGTTCTGTGTTGGTTGTTTGGTTCGGGACACACTTTCGAGACAGCTCTATAATTAGATTTGTTTTGCATCCATATTGGGCTATTTTGGGTTGTTGTGTGTGGTTTGCTGTTTGGTAGTGGGGTGCGTGCTGATGATGATGATCCCCATCTCGAAGTGCAAATGTCTCCAATGTGCACTGAACATTGACACTGAATAAACCAAAACAATTGATCCAACAATGACGTACTGTGCGTGTATGTGTGCATTGGTTGGAGTGTGTGCTTCAATTGAGCAATGTCTCTTGCCGACCACCGAAATATGTTTGGCCAATACACTCTCAAATGAGACCAACACATACGATTCACCGCCTAAATGATCCATTCCCAAGTGGTCCATTTAAGATTATGAAAATGAGATATGTCCCAAAATAGACAAGCGAGCGCTAAGTAATGTCTTGTTTACCTGCACGATTGAATCCAATGAATTGAATGTCTGCACCATTGGCCCTCTGTCCAACTTTGCTAATGACATATATCACTTTTTTGTTTTACCTTAATTTTTGTTAGTAATAAATAATGTATAAATGGCACATTTAATGGATTTGGTACGGCGAGGAGGAGGAGGAGGATAGGTCCTTCACTGTTACAAAGTGTCACTAGATCTCTCAATACAATTGTCAATTGAGCACATGCCACATAAGATCTCTCTGATTTGGTGTGACAACATCAAGGTCACATTTGCAACATCAATTTTCGGTTTGTGGTTTATTTTTAGGTTCGCTATTTGCAATATGCAGTATTGTTTAGAGTATAAATCAATTTTAATTTGAAAATATATTTTATTGTTAAATTATGGAAAATTTCATATTTATTTAGCGATTTAAATTGTTCACATTATTATTATTTTTGGGTGCACCTTTTATGCATTTTCAAATATAATTTCGAAGGCAAACATTAAACACGTTTGATCTGAGGCATTTTGTAAAAATTGTTTAACATTCAATTGAACCTTGGTGTGTTTGTATATTTAATTTAATGATATTTCATATTTTGCAATTGGACAAATTCGCATGCAAGCTCAATGAGACATTTCTCAACCCACAAGAGCGCCGAGTGTGGGCGAGTGAAATAAGCGAACCCAGACAAAATAAATTAGATTTTTAATTTAGGATGAATATTAGTTAAAATATTAGTTATTTGTGTATGTTCTTTCAAGGCGAACTAATTTGCCGGGCAATTTAGACTTTGCAAAATGGCTACTTGTACAGGGTGATGCCCAATGTTTAGTTCTAATGGCTTAGATGGATTGAGTGTAAATTCTACTATGCCACCTTACTTCCAGGAACATTTGAACTGTTTACCTTTCCGATTGGACACACACATAAGCTAAATGTTGTTTTCCTGTTTGTTGGTCGATTATAAATTTCAATTTGAGATTATTTTACTAGACTTTTCGTAACTCTACACTCGTTACGATTGTCCAAATTGTTGTTTATGTCTGTGAGCATAATTGAATTGATTTACCAATTGCATTACCAATACTTTTGAATGTGGTAATAATCATAATGTGCGCTAATCTTCTGATGATATTTCTTCTTCCTCATAGATTTTGCTCATATTTCCACGCAAAGGAGTCACTCCGACCGTAACCGAATATCTTGATGAATATTTTTCATCACTTTTCAAGCGAATGTCATTATCTACTTCATCTTCTCATTCACCTGCTCCTACGGAAAATTGCATCGAAAATAATTTCGGTAAATATCTATTGATTGAATGAGAGATTTAATTTATAATTTGTCTGCTTTTTGATTTGATTTTCAGAAGCCGAGGAATGGTCTGAAGCCGACAAGGCGAATAACCCTTGTTCTACTCAATTACTCGACTTCCCATTTGAGCGAGTGGTCTTTATTGACAGGTAAGTGAAGTGAGGTGTTTTGTATGACGATGATGATTGCCTTGGCCATATGATTTATGATGACTAGTCACTCGTGTGTTTGGTTTGCTCATTGAGAGGTTCTCTTTGACGTCAACTCAAATGTATTGCACAATTTGTCTTGTCTTTCTTTCTTCTCGAGACAATTCTTAGAATTATGATTAGACAAATCGCGTTCAACCGGTAATTGATTTTTTACGGAATTGTTTGATTTGCTCATTGAGGAATATTCGTCGCACGCATTGGAATCAATGATCGTAAAATGATCTTTATAATGAATTTTCAATTGTCCAATAGGCCAAATAATTTATGTATTTATATATAGACAGAATATATTTATAGTTTTTGTTTTTGTATTCACTATTGATTGCTTATTTGTATTAATAGAATATACTCTATATTCATCCCACAATTTCAGGTGATTTTGTGCCGCCGCTCTTCCCTTTCCGATGTAGTTTCCCTTTTACTTCCTGGTTAATTTTAGAATTTTACAAACAGTGTAAACAGTCTGATCACATTTTGCAGTATATTTGATGATTGTTTTTTTATTATTCATTAGCGCGAAACCCTCTCTTCTCGCCTTGATTGCCAATGGCATTTGTCTTTGTGTGTTTGGCTTATAAATTTATTTTGATAATAAGAAATATGTCTAAATATAGCCAAATGGTGTGTGACTCTGTATTACAAGGCATAATGCAAATTAGTGACTGCTAACTAGCTAAGGCACTTTCACTTCAATTGTAATAATGAAATATGTGGTACTTAAGAATAGTTCAAACATACACTCTAGTGATTAGGTGGTGAACGTTGGTTGCTTTCGGTTTTATCGGTGAATGTTTCAATGAACTATTTCGAATAATAATAATAATGACGACAATTTTGTCTATATGAAATATTAATAATAATTTTTTTCTTTCTCTTATTTCCTTGTGCAGCACTTGGCGTCAAACGAAACCGATTATTAATGATCCTCGACTCAAACGTAAGTCACCTTCATTGACCTCACTTGTGTATTATATATTGCATATTCTACTGGACCTTCATTAGTAAATTTTGTTATTGCATTTCTACTGTGTTTGGTATTGATTTTAGGGTATTTTAAGATTTCAGGAAGTTGAGATGGCATTTTGACATTTTTGAATTTGTCATGTTGTTGATTGGCCTCGCTCAATTGCAATTGATGGCCTTGTTTTGGATGTGCCTTTATTGCTGCTTGTGTTTTATGACAAGCGCGATTTAATATATCTGACATTTAGAGGTCAAGTCGAATTAGGCATTTAGGTGTGGAAAATACTAGCCGAGTGCAAGTGCCCTCCTAATCCTATAATTAGGTTAGCCAAGCCAAACACTCAAACTAAATGAGCCAATCGACAATTGAGCTCTCTCGATATGCAATTGCTCAATCGTTCATTAAATCAGTACATATTTCTTCATATTGCTGATTATTATTCGAATTCGGAAATTGTTTTTGTTTTGGTTTGCTTTTTGAGTAGTCTTGCATACAGAATTGTGTGTGTGTTGCATAGCTATAAATACACTCGAGGTAATTATGGGGCTCAGTGTTTGTAACAAAATCACAAGTTCAAGTGCATTCACTTATATATTCATTGGCCAGTGACATTTGTTCTGTACATTTGTCTGCAATTGTCATTTTGACGAATTCTTATATGTAATAATAATTGTTGACATATATTAATACTTTTTGGGTTTTGTACTGACAAGTACAGAGTGATACAGGAATTTCAAATTCATGAGAACGTGTACTATTTTGAACGAATGTGTAATTGTTTGTAATTAATTATATGGAATATTTGTCTCTAGCTTTGCTGTGAGATTCCTGCTAATTAGTACTTTGCTATTGGTTGTGGCAATTTGTATTTACTATGAGATTATGTCCAATGTGTTTCGCTCTCGAGACACTTCAAACTTGGCTTTAATATTTAATTGACTTTTGATGGCGGTTTCGGTGGTTTCTTTCCACTGTTTCAACCGTTTTGTTTTATGAGTTTTATTTTGAATATTATTCCTGGAAAATAGATTTAAATTCAGTGATGTCATCTTGATGGCATTATTTATTGGTTGAAACGTTTTTGATTGGTTGATTGTTTGTTTGTTACAAATTTGTATGCATTTTCTATTTTAAAACAATGTGTTTGTTATGTTGAAAATACATTTCTGGTACTATGTGTGCGTTTGAATATTTTATTTATAGACATTGTTTCGAATCATAAATTTAAATTTTTTGAAATGTCTATTTTAAAATTCTAAATTTAGTCTTGGATTTACATGAATTTTACATGATTAATCGATTTGGGGCGTGATCATCTGAATATTACCAGAAATCTATAGACCTTAAATATTCCATAGTTCCGGTTGTTGTTTATGTTTTTTGAGAGTTTAGAAGTCAAACCATATTTTGGTCAATGGGCAAACTATTTTTAGATGACAATTAATTTGAATCATTTGTTGATTTTTACATTATGAAATCAAATGACCGAAAATGTTTCCGATTCTACTCATATTTGTACATACAAAAGAATTGTCATTCCCAATTGAGCACTAAAATTTTCCACTGAAAATTCCTAATTTGACTTTTCGCAATTGGCACTGAATTTGTCTGTGTTCCTTTTCTGTTGGGTTTGAGTCTATTTTCAATTTATGATGACTAATCGTTCAGTAATTCTGTGTGCAAATATGGACTCTGGTGATGCGGTATTGCCTACGTAATTGGTTTGTGTGCTTTGGTTTGGCTTTGAGGTGATGAGGTAAATACAAAGTCGATTTCACGATTGAATGGAAATTGTGCTTGTGCACCATTTGTTTCGATTCGATTCTATTTGAGACATACGATTGGGCTTTGTGTTTTGTGCGTAAACGGACGGACTGACTGACTGACTCACTTACCGGATCGAACAGATGATGATGAAGATGGCGGTTTCTATTTTGGGACCGTTCATTCATTCTCCCATAGCTTGACTATAGACCCAATGTGTGAACTTTTGCTATTTTGTATTGTGTTTTTCATATATTGGTCTATTTCATATATTGTCAATGTTATTGTGCCCGGCACCTCTGACATTTGCAGATTTGAGATTGAGATTGAGATCTATGCACAGAACACTCATTAATCTTGATCAATCGTCACATTGGAAAACATGCTTGACTGATGAATTGACTTGCTGATGCAATCGAAGCAATCGAGTGGGGGAGTGGAAAGGGCAACTGTGTGTGTGTGTGTGTGTGTGTGTGCAAATTGTGATTGAATGTTTGAGTGTAATTTAATAATATAAGATTCCTCACAATTGGACGCGCAGGTTCATCGAGGCGTTCAAATACCGGAAGCCATACTGTGAATGCAATGCATATTAGCTGCGTCCCATCGAAATATGTCGTATTTGTTTTGCAGAACGATTTATTTATATCTTTGGGCTAATTATGGACAGACACCGACATATTTCTCATTCGGTGTGATGATCTCACGTATGTGGCGGTTAATCCACTAAATCGATTTATCATTACATCACTTTATTTCTTTTTGCTACAAATTTGCGTGTTGATTCACTCATTCACACTGATTCATTCATTAATTGCTTACGAGGAAGATGTTTTTTGTGAGTGTTAAAGAAAGATGTCTTTAATCCCAAAATAGCTCACGCTTAATTCGAGATGTGTGAGGTGTTGCTTGCACTTGTGAACATGAGTAGGAAAACGAATACGAAAACATTTGTTTATCCGGATTCCTTGATCGTTACGTAATTGACTTGTCTCTGTGTAATTGTGTGCCTAATGACTATTGACACATGACTTGCTCGGTAATGCTTCTTTTAATTGCCTTTTGATTCATTAAACGTGAGGATCGATTGAAGAATCGGAAACATTGCTAATTTCATTCTAGTACATTGTAGACGTGTTCTCTCGTCATCGATGACGATTGCTTTTGTATTTAAATTTGGAATCGTTTTTATCATTGCATTCCAAAAATATGTTTGAGTTATTTTTAGTCTTTGCTTTGATTATTGTGTGCATACATTCTGATTTGAGGATATGCGACGGAAATATTCAAGAATTAAACATTTCTTGCTGGTGTAATACTTCATACAAGGTGTACTGTTTTTTGGTTCGATTTGAGATCCTTCGATATGGATTTGTGTATGGATTGTGCCAATTATGTGAACCCTAGGGCACACCTTGTAGTATGCTTAATGTATATTCGAATATGCAATCATCGATCGATTGAACGAGATGACGAGAATTACTGGCAATCTATCGAGGATGACTTTTGCATTCTTTCAATTCTTGGCATTTTTGTTGCATTCGGTTTGTTCAACTTAAATGTTCCACGAATTTTTCACCAATTGAATTTAATTGAACAATAATAATTTTTGTTGGATTTATGTTATCAACAATTTTTTAATGTGAGTTTTGAATTAATTTTGGTTAGCACTTCTTTGTCTACTCGCTGAAATTATTAGAGAAAATTTAGAAAATTGAATATTATTATTATTATTATTTTATTACCTGAAGTGGTGACGTCAATCGCGTTCAGCATGTTTTCATCGTCGGTGATAATCACGGACGGGAGGCGGTCTATTGTACAGTGTACACACACTGAAAAATTGAATTGAATCGAATCGATTTTTGGTTGGTGGCTCGTGTGCAAATATGGAAAAGTTTATCATTAAACAGAGAATGTATACTACAAGCCAGTGCGATGAGTAAACTGGAAGGTGGACGAAGGCGAATTTTAGAATTGATTACCTGCACGCAATGCTGCATTGGTTGGGATTAGCTGTTCATTAGCCCGATGAAATGGTGTCACTGTTGCAAATTAAATTTGAATCATTCGTTAGATTCAATTTTAAATTGAGTTTATGTATTTGCAAGTTTTCCTTTGCGTTTTTCCAAATTACACTCAACTAGTGCACTGCAACACGAATATGCGCTCCACCAATTAGGTCTCGGTCTAGACACTGTGGCTCTTTCTCTTGATTAAACTAAACTTTGATTCTACTTTGGCGCTAGTTCTCGATTGGTTCGGTACAAATCAAATCGAATTGAAACATGAATTTTAACTTTAACTTTGAATTCCTTGGTGTACTTTTATTTTGCTTATGATTCTGCTCAGAGAGGACATTGACTTTGGATGTTGAGAAATTCGAATGTGTGACATTTTTAAGTATAATCGTCTTGTTTTTTTTACTTTTCTTTTGCCACAGGACTGCCAGCTGTGGTGATCGATGCGGAAGAGACCCGATTTTGGCGATGTGACCAGAGACGACCTGTCACTTTTCTCTCGACCATCGAGGCGATCTACTACTTTTGTCTACAATTGCACAAGTTTATGGCCAATTTGGCGGACCGAATCCCTGATGGCACGGTCTCCCCTGAGGCTGTCACCGAGCTGAGAGACCAATTTCCGGCGTACACGGGCCAGTACGACAACCTGCTGTTCTTCTTTAAGTATACCTACCATGTGATCAAGAATCGGTACCAACTGTGAAGGGAACACTAGTGGTATTGCATCGTGTGTCATGTGATGCAGTGTAAGTTTAGTGTTGCATATATGCATTCGCACGTTGCCATACAAGTTCACGTTCAACATGTGTATTCCTTCCATTTCTTTCATTGAGCTATTGAGCTAGAGACAGTATTGAATGGTGATTAGCATGGATTGGCACTTGTTTATACTACATATCCGATCATATAGCAATAGGACACACGCACACACACAAACACACAAACACTTTAGGGTCAAAACAAAAACAAAAATAGAACAAACACAAGAAGCATCAATTGAGTGAATCGGCTGATCTAGGGGGCAACACTGTCTCACTCAGGGTACAACGAAGTTCACTCAGGATAGTTGACTACTTGACTTTATTGCAATAACAAGCTCACATTTAGCTACTTATGAAGAAACTCTCCTGTCTTGTGTTGTATCCTAAGTCATGTTTTTATTGCCACTGGCCTGTCAGTGTTTGTGTGTGTGGTTAACCCAGATTCCATACGAATGCTGTCCAGCAGTGGTGCCAGAGACAAACACACACGCACACATGCATTCCATATTGATTATTTATGTTCACACATAACATGTGTCCTCAATTTGTCCCCTAATTTGTAACCATCATATGAATGGTTAATTTAATTAATCTGTAGTCTTTTGTCACTTTCACCACACAACACCAAGTCATATGTTCTAATATATAAATAAAACAAACACTTCTTTTTTGGGTATTTCTGTGAAGTATTTTGCTCTGTGGTGATTATCGTTTTGTGGCTACTTTCAATTGACATTTGTACGCCCGTAATGCATTAATAATTGACCCTCTCCAAATGGGCCAGACAGAGTGTGCACTAGTGTGCCTCACCAACCGGATACATTTATGTGTCCTTGTGACCATTTTGTTGGTGATTTTTGTGGGGCTCGAGACAATGGAAGCAAATTTTGTTTTTGCTACTGCAACAACACTCGAATGTGTTGAGCTAATTGGTGCTAATTATTAATTGATTGTTATGCAAACAGAAATGAGATGACGCGAAGAAGACATGATTAATTACTTGAGCTAAGAATTGTGCTGGGTTCTGCTGAGTTTGGCCTTTTGTGGTAATGCGCTCGCACTAGATGGCCTGGTTTGGTTGAGTCAACGTTGACCTGGTCTCACTGAATTATGACTTTGCTCTCTTACTGGGTCATGTTTGTGCATTTGCTGCTGGTCAATATGAGCGAATATGCACTTGCTGACCAGATATCCTTGATTGTTGCATTGGTGGCATTTTCCAGTGCACCAGCACCCACAAACAAATTGGTTCCCACTCGAATGCATTTGCAAACAAACATTCCAAGAATAGTAACAGTCAATTCATTTGAATTGTCATCATAACATGTTGGTTCTGACCAATGTCATACCATTCCGATTGTCTTTCATCATGTCCTTCCACTGTCGAGTCCACTGTAGAATTGAACTTTATATTCTTGTTTGATTACTTACAATCAATCGAGATTCGTTTTGAAAAGTATGAGCGAATTGAGAAATTGACACTTGTGATTTGAATGTATTTCAATATCGGATTATATCGCGTTAAGTCTCATTGGATTCAACTGAATTTGTCCACATACAGTATATTCACTTTGCCAATAGTAATGTACTAAATTATGGTATATTTCCAAGACGGAAATCGCACTTTGACGTACTACTCCGCACACGTAGATCTATTCTCGAAGCATTTACTTTACTTTATCCTTGGCAATGTTTATATTGCTAATTCCAACAAGCCCAATTTGCATTACAATCAATTTGTTCATTTATTTTATTTACGTTTAATCTACATAGCATAATGTAATCAATTCACAGTTAAAAGCTTTCTGATGAACTATATAATAGAATTGTGTGGAAATAATTAAAACACAATTGAATATTCATGTAAAAATGAATCATTTTAATATATAGTCGAAATTGCATTTCCCAGATGCAATAAATCTCAAAGCCAATTTAAATCGATATAAAAGGACTTATCTACGGAAAAGTACAGGAACGGTAAGGTGTGTGTGCAAAGAAGAAGGAACAAGGAAAAGAAGAGACTAAATTAAAAGCTTTGTGGAATTGATTGCAATTTGCAACTTTTTGCAAACTACATTAAAATGCTTTTAAAAATTGCAGTACGTACACATTGTTTTGTGCGAGTACTATTTGGTTGATTTGGAAAAGAAATTAGTGTGCGGGGGTTCCGATTGCTAATTGCCCGGGAGTAAGTTTGTCTCTATGCCGAGTTGAATTAAGTGAATTATATTTGTGAAATGCATTAGGAACAATTAAACTGGTCATTGCACCTCCCTGGAAATGGACCTAACTGAGTGGGTGTACTTGGAACGTAGTGTGAAATGCACTCAATTTGGACCGATTCATTGATGCACGCAAATGCATCTTGTCAATCTTCTTCTTCTTTTGCGGTTGTGCAGGTTCAATAACTTTGCAATTCGGATGGAAAATTAAATATTATTTGCAAATTGAAATTATTTTTTCCTTCAATTATTCTAAATCTCATTAAAATCCGGGTTGACACAAATTGCTTTAAATGATTTGCTACATGAATTCATGCATTCCTTGTGATGCATTTGCTAATGGACAAGTTTTTAATGAGTGGATTATTATTTTACATAATTCAAAAACACATTTTCCTTACCTAATTTGTCCGCTGATAAATGGGTCACCAAAAATAATAAAAGATCTTTTCCCTATTTTTCTTTGTATTGTGATTGTCATATCTAGCGGAAGGTAAATTCATATTTCTCGGGATAATGCACAATTGTGTTCATTGAGATTTGGTCTACTTTGAAATATATGACAAATACAAAATTCATGGAAACAAATTCGTCACTACCCGGAATATATGGTCAAATTATTTTCGACAATACAAATGCACCTATGCTTGGACAAATATTATTTTGTACTTAAAAATATGGATTTTTCAAAAAATTATTAATGAAAATTATTGGCGAACAAATAATGTGGAGCGAGACTGACGTACAATGCAAATTCTCTCACCTGAATAAGAGAATTAATACGACTTTAGTGTACTATAAACATTGATTCCTTTGGTGCAAAGTAAACCAGAGCTTGCCTTTGATGGTAAATCTGGCGCTTCACGATGGCACCAAAATAAAAACGTGTGATATAAAAAGAACAATGCAATCATGAATATAAATTATTTTTAGGTGTGTGTTGTTGCACTCGATTGTACCTCTGTGATTTTGGTTCGTTTGATTTTGCAACTCATCATTCTCTCGATGTGTTGTCTCTCGAGTGTCAAGTGGCAATCAAATGGTTCACTTGCGTTTGGGATTGCAGTCAGTCACGTGAAGTGAACCAATGGCAAAATGACTGTCTTGTTGTGGGGAGTGCTCAGTGTCATTAGCCGGTGTGTTGGTGATGATTATGGCACTTGTGTGTGAGTGAGTGCTATTACCTGTCGACAGGTAACTGCAAATCTGTCAATTGGTCTCGTTGTTCAACTGTCTCTACAACTCGCTAGTCATACAGAATGTGTTTCACCATAATTGATTCGATCGCTTCGAGCTCGGTCTATTTTTAGTTTGATTCAATGGTGAGCTTGCTTTCTATCTTTAGTCCTTGGTTTTGAGGTGTGTGGTGGGTAAGACCAGAACAACACATCACAACAAGTGAGAATAGAACCTTGAAAATTACTAATGAATTGAAAGAGTTTGCCGACCCAAAGTGAGTGATAGTTGCTGTTGATTGTTGACGTTGATGCTGCTGCTGTCGGCACACATCGACGCCATCGACACTGTTCACTGTCAATGGTGGCAATGCATTCGTACATCATCATGTTCCTAGCACTAGTGTTATTGGCGCGCTAGTATATTCATGGCACACACTTGTGGGTGGATTGTCTGTCACATGCTCGTTAGTCGCTCAGTCACTGAGAAAACGAGTCAATTACGCAAAAGTCATTTTGCTTGCTCTTCTTCTTCAGTGAGTTCTTCTGTTTGGTTCACACTGTTGAGAGTGTTGAGTGCCTGTGTTTGCATCAATCAATCGGCTCACACTCACTCACACTGTTGGTGTCTTTGTCTTAATCTCTTCTTCGCCTTTTTCCGTGTATGTCTCTTCACACTTCACACATCCAGGTCAGACATTCAACCCATTCGCTTGGTGGTTGGTTCAGTTGGTTCACTTCACTCGCTCTACACACACACACACTCACCGAACGGTTCGTATATTCTTTTGCTTGGCTTGCTGGAAAATAACGGCGCCATCCACACGGAGCACCCAATTTTGTGCCAATTACGTGTGTGTATGAGTGTATGTAAGTGTGTATGTGTATACTGTAGATTTATGTTCCTGTCTATATGTCTTCCTGTCCTCTCTGATGAATATTCTTGCTCGTGTGCTCATGTGCTTTATATATTTCTTTGGCCAATTATACTGATTTGAAATTTTCAATTTTTTGTTGGTTTTTTCGGAATTGGCAGTCAAACAAATTGGCGCTCGATTGAAGATTTTATTTTTAGGATATCTACTACTAAACACACAAAACAGACACACATGACTCGGCCGACTACTCGCCGATGACGATGATCACTCCAAACTCGACTCGTGCCCATCAAACTGAAAGGTCAGTTTCGAACAGTCAATTGATTGAATGAATTGAATGAGCGAATGTTAGTTTTGTAAACATACAATCTCAATTCTATTTATAACCGATTTGTGTTCATTCCGGTCATTTTGGGATATTATCTTTGGCAAAATGCACAGCATTTTGACAATGACTTTGTGTATTGGTCGACTTGAACTATTTACCTTAGCCGAGATCGCTCATCCATGGCCTTTGTGTGCTTCTTTGTGTCCTTGAAAGTTGAACTCAATCGACTGTGTTTGGTTTAGTTAAAGTTTAGTTTAAGTTTAAATCTCATACTTAATTTGTACTCGAAAACTACCTTTGAACGGACCATTGAACTTGAATCACAGTCATCTGTCGATGACCCTTTCTGGTCACACACGTAAAACGCCTTAGCCAAAGTCTGCCACAAAATTGGTCTAAAAGGTTTCCATTGAACCAATTTACAGAATGATTCGACGTGCGTGCGTCTGTGTAGTATTGTGCGTGTGCCTGTGTGCAATCCCCCACTGTTCAATCACTGCGAGAGAATGGTCGATCAATCAATCAATCGGACAGATTGGTTGTGAAATGTCTTCTCTCGGTGCAATTTGGCCAACGACGAATGTCCGTTATTTATAGTAGAGCATAGAACGACTCATATCGCAGACTCATCTTTGGACTACTACTTGACATTGTTTTCGCAAACACAGACAGACGCGAAACAGTACACTGACAGATATATACAGAAGTCATCTTCGGGATGTGAGACGATAATTGGAAATATATCGAAATCGGACCAACAACAGAGACTTTGATGATCAACAAGGATGACGTACTCGATTAGGATTAGGCAAATGATGTTTTGATGGATTGTGGTCGAGTTGAGGTATTGCGTTAGAGTTGGGATGTGCTTTTTATTTGAGATTCATTTCGAATTTTGAATCAATCGAATTTGGCATATGTTTGTCTTTTTGTTTGGTTGTAATTTACTGAGCTTTGAGTTTGCCGAAAGCGATCGTGTGTGGCACATTTAACCTAATCAACAATATTTCGTCGGTGCTTTGTTTTGTTACTTTGCCGATTGTTGCTTGTGAGAGTTTGACTTTATTTCTTCTTCTTCACATTTGCATCCCTTTCTTTGCATTTCTTCTCTTTAATTTCCACTTTGGGCTTTACCACACATTAAACAAATTCGCCACTTCCTTTTGGGGGGCTTATGCTCAGGGCGGACACTCAATTTGAAGAGCACACACTAGCAAATTAGTGCTGGCCATATTGGGTTACCATGTTGTATCATCATCACCCAGTGCATGCATTTCTAATTCACATGAAAATTATGCGAAGCAAAATTTCCCAATTTCTGCAGCATGAAATGAAATTATGCTGCGAGCAACACTTCCACCACCAGCACCAGTGCACACTTCTCCGCAATGGCTGACCATTTGCAATTGCAAACCTCAAGTGCACATAATGAATGTTCACTAAATTAGGCTATCCGGTGTAGTTGTGCTCTCGGGCTTGTTGGCCTGTCTATACTTTTCTTTAATAGTAATTCACATATTCGAGAGAATCTATTCGACCAGTGCAAGTAAAGGTTGATGTGAACCAGCTGTTAAGTAAAGTGTTAAGCCAAGCACAAATGTATTGTGCAGTAGTGTCCCAAAAGTGGTGACAATAACCTTTAAACAATAACAATTGACAACTAGGATATCTCCTCGGGCACTTCCTTTCATCGTGATGCTTTCACACCAATCAACACAATCTGTGCTTCTTCTTTTTTGTTTTACTCATCTTTTTGTATACAAAGAAAGGTTAATTTGGAAATTGTGAACAATTTATTGTGCTGATAAGAATATAATGATGAAACAATTAAATTGCTTTATCATCAATATTATTGAAATGTCTTGAGGGCTATAGAGAGGTAATTGTTTATGGCAAGGTAATTACACTTTGGTAGAGTCAGTTCACCTGAAAGTGTGGTTTCGTTGAATTAGCTCAGAAAGTCCAATTTGAATCATTTGAATCAATTTGAATTTGAACAAAACTATCGGAACTAATAAAAAGATAAGAGAATCGTTAGTTACATATTGATTAATCAAAATTGATTGCATGTATGCACTTACACACTTATTTGGCACTCGTGCAAAGCAGGCCATCTCTGACCCAAAAATCGAAATTTATTGTCATTCCAAATTATTATACCTAATTTAGGTGAATTTTCTGCTCAATTTCCGATTAACGAGCAACAAGGAAGCCAAGTGAAATATCGAACAGATTTTATGACTCTACTGTATGTGTGTTGTATGCAGTAAGATATTATTTTACAGATTATTGTCATAAAATTTTATTGAAATTATTCTCATTAATATTAAAAGCGCAACAGAATCCTGTCCTGTACTCGGGTCTCTCGATCTGACCGTACAGAGAGCCATATGAAATGACTATTTGGCCAAACAGGAGCCTAAATGTGATTCGGTCTGTGATTGGAAGCTTTGTGTCACTGGATGAAGTTGTGGCGAGAGAGTGACTCTCGACTGGGTGAGAGCGAATTCACACACACACACTCACTCACCGACCAGGAGAGAGAAGCAGCAACAGTAGCTACACGCCAATTCACGAATCAAAGTAGCACCGAAGACACAGGACGGGCCGTTGCCAATTTGAGTGTGTGGTGTGGCTGGTGGTGCTGGTGAGTGGTGCGACTGCCACTGGCTGAGACTATCTTCTTGTACTGCACTGTTGAAGGCGCACTTTGGCTGGTCGAACCGAATAGAGTCGCTTGTTGGTTCATCACTTCTCGCGCGCGCGGTTCCCGACTCTTAGCGTTCGACGCGTCGTCTTGTTCCTTGGTGTTCAGTTGAGTTCGGTTAGTGGAGTTAGTCACAGACAGTTTAGCGCAGTGATGATCATCAGTGAGTTAGTGAGTTTGGAGTGAGCCAGTCCAACACATAGCCACCGCACACATCGCCACTAGTGCACTTCACTTGCCATTGCACAGTGCAAAGCACGTCCAGAGTGGATTCCCTCTCAGTTGTATGTTAATCTGCCTCCACTGGTTGGTGTGTCGCGATCGGTCTGCCCCACACACACCACCACCACACTTTCTGGTCTACAGGCACTACTAAAGCTACTGTCGACTCCTTATGCTTCATCATTACTGAATTAGCTCTCGAGCGAGAATCAACACGCTGCTTTCTGCTGGCCGACACTCACATACACTCAACTGTTGTTGTCATCTGTGTACTTGTGTGCTTTGACTTTAGCACAACACTCTTCCTTGAACGGTTCCCAATTGTATAATTGACCAACAAGACAACCGAGCCCTTCTCAACTCAATTGACCAGGACCTAGACCTTGGGATTGCTTACATTGCTGCCACATTTGAACACTTGTCACACTCCATTCGATGATGATTAATGCTCCTTTCCATGTGTGTTCTCGTGTGGTGTGCGTTTAGTGACGATCATTTGATTGGCTCAAATTGAAATAAATCAACCCGCACCAACAAGCTCGCTCTGCACTTGTGCACTGTGCAATCACTCACTTCGCCACACAATTAACTAACTAACTCACCATCAATTGGTTAAATCAATTCAAAGAAATCCCTTTGTCTAGACATTTTAGACCAAAAGGCTTGACTGTTTGTGTATTGGTGCAAAGTGGTGCGTTTGTACTCGAAAGGAGACACTCCAGCCAACCAACAGTAAAATTTGTCGCGACAAACTAATTCTTTCGTGCCTGTCGTCAAGTCAATTTGCGTGAGGTAAGTTGCGACTGGGTTACATTCAGTTGACACTCTGTTCACAGGGGGCACATTCGAGAATTGTTTGAATATTCTGAATATATTATACATTTTGGCTGAAGCGAATGATCTTTACGCTTGTTGAGCACACACAACAGAATATTATTCAGAATATATTCATGCAGGCATAACTTGTAGCGCATTTTTGTTCACATTTTGTTGCTGTTGGTCGTGCTGCTATTAACTGAGTGTTCAGTTAAGTGACTGCTTCAGATACGACAGCTCAAATGATGCTTAGAAAAATGTTAGTTTTCTTATTATTGTTTGTACTTGTGAATGCTTGTTGGAGTGTTGATTCTGTCTTTAGTCTCACAAGCATGTGAGTGAGTCAATCATCGCACACACACTCAACACTGTCTGCCAGACGTGACTAACTAACTAACTAGCGTTCAGCCACACTGGAAGGGTTGCAAGATGGAGCGATTAATGACTTTCGACTCTCTCGCCATTCGACAATATAACACTAATAAGTCTCACTGTCTCGCACTGACTCGCACTCGACTCTCAGTCTCGTTTCCAAGCAGTTTAAGAAGAACTGTTGAGCAGTGCATTCAGTGCACAGATATATTCTTGGTCACAAGTAAAGTTTCTTTTTTGCGACACATAAATTAGCGCGAACCAATATAGACAGACTTTTGACAGATGCACTTGCACCCTGGGAGAGTGTGACTGTGAGGATAGAATGTGTCGAGTCGAGTCCGTAGGAACAAGAACATGAAGATGCCGCACTGGAGAGCTGTTGCTCTCTGCTATCTTGTGCATATTCATTTGTAGTGCTAAAACGAAAATGAGAGTTTGTGAGAATATTCGACTGATGGTGACCGTTAATAACGGTCGGATCGCAACATTGTCATGTCATGCTTTCCCAGAACCTTCAAACATAATTTTGAAGATAATATTTTCAAGTGTCAGTCAATGAACTTGTGACAGACAATGTAGTGTGTTCGGTAAACCAGTGCAATCTCGTTTACAATACTTTTGCTTGGTGTCACATTCGGAGCATTAAATTTAACTCTCTCTGCTCATCGTCTCCCATTGAACAAATTCTATTGTCACTCATCACTTGTCTGTCTGTATGTCTATTCGTAGTCATCACCATTGACAAATTGGCTCGCACCCTCACTCTCTTTTTTTGTAGTGAATTTCAGATTCCCCCTTCCCAAGTAACACTTGTTGACATGTTAATATCGATGTCATAATTTGTCTGTTTGCCACTTCTCTCAGTGTCTTTTCTTTTCAGTGAAACACATGTATATTTCACTTGCAGTGACTAGACAGTATTCGCTGTTCACTATACTACATGATTCATTAGCACATTTGGTGGTGAAAGAAGAAGGAGAAAAAGCACGAAATTGCAAGTAGGTTTAGGTTTGGGTCACAAATTAGTGACAGTGATAATTATAATTGTGTAGTGTCTATTTATAGCACTAAAGGTGTATTGCTAATGACGGCTGGGTGTCCATTAATAAAATTAAGCGAACATCTACTACCGTTTATTGTGCTATCTGTATGGTCCACATTGGATGAGTTTGGAATTAGCTATATATTTTTTATATTAATAATCTGTCTTTCTCATTCTTGAGCTGCTTATCGAAAGTTCTAGGCTTTGGAATTGAGTCGACAATGGTTACATAAGATTTTTTATTGCATCACTCGAGAGTCACTGCATGACGATTTGGAATGCTTTTGGAATTTTGTTATTGTTACGCACTAGTGTATTTTCAAATATTCTATTGGTCCTGACGTATCTCACGAAATGTCGTGTTTAATAAATGAATTTGTCTCCATTTTGTCCTCGGAAATTGACAAACGCAATTAGTTGTTCTTAGTTAGCTGGTTGGTTGTTGCAATTAGTTAGTCTTAACTTGTGTGTTTGTGACTATTAATAGTCGCGATCTAATTGAATGATGATTTATTGACTATTTCATTGTTCAATGTTGAACCTTTGCTCAACCTGTCAGTATCGAGTGAGTATTGTACTTTGATGCAATTGCCTATTTCCGTCACAATAGTGTTTTTGTTGGTCTTTTTTCCACTTGTCATTGCTTCACTTGTGGAGGTGAGCAACAGCAGTGTTTTATCTGGTCAAGCACCTCTCTCCTTACATTACATTACCCCGTCAGTTGCAATCTTTAAATAGCCATACACATTCACAGTGAAGTGTTGTATTAATTGACAATGTCATTATATACTTTTTAGTTTTTTTTGTTGCGCGTTTATTCCGGGTTTCTTGATCCCTGACCTTCAAACATAGAGAAACAGATAGAAAGAGATAGTCTTCTGTGTTTGTGCATTCCAATAATGAAGAGTCTTGGGGATTTCCCGTGACTCTCACTGACTGACTAGGAAATGTTTACCAAACAATAACGCACACACACGAACAACAATGCAATGAGAAGTAGCGAGCAGTGAGTGGTCAATGGTCCTGTACAGGCAGAGACATTGACATCTGTCCTGTCTTGACTCAACTTGACTCCTCTATTTTGTTTCTCTTCCTAAACCACCAAAAAACAACTAAAGAACAATCCATTAGTAAGACACAATGTACACACATACACAGGATCACGCGTAGGCTCAATAACCAAATGAGTGAGCGAATTACATGAATTGATATATCAATAATCAATGAATAGAACAAACACTGAATAATACAATTTGATTATTAATGCATTAATGGACATTTTGTTTGTTTTCATTTTGAGTGATTCACTTACAAAGAAGGTACACTCAAAAAATAAACCAGAAATAGACAGGATATTAAATTTGCAATAAAATAAATCTCAGGCACACAATCTGGGCTTGGTTTTGCTTGTACACTTGCGAAACTTGACATATTCTTTGTGGCCATTTGAATTTACATTCAATATTAATGCATTCGATCTATATCGATTACACCTAAAGTGAAATCCCACACACTCTTAACACAGTTAAATGAACTGTTATTGCTTCCTGTCTTGTCGGTTAGAAACACCGGTCAATGTAGACTGCAGTGTTTATCTTTTATGGCCAATCGTTATGGCTGTAATGGTGTCTTTCAATTGTTTACGGAAAGAATATATTTTGAGGTACCCAAAAAGTAAAGAGAGTGGGTGAGTCAATCACTTCAACTCAATTGACCAGATTCTTCTGGCAAGACACGCCACTTCAACTCTCCGTTCATTAATTATTCAACCACAAATAAACAAAATCTATTTCGAAAACAAAGAGGTGTAAGGCAGTCTCCCTTTAGGGATCACTTCTAGTTTCGGTGCATTGCAATATCTCATCAACATTATCTCTCTCCTTATCTTTTAGTTAGATTTTGGTTTTGCCTGATAATTTTTCCCGTATAAATAATTGAGCCAATTTTTCCATATGTGCGTCAGCATCTTTTATTTTGTTTTGACACACAATTTCCGTGTTTTTGCTTGTTGTTTATCACATTTTAGCTTTGTTTTTTTTCAATCAAATGAATTGTTATTTTGCTCTTTCTTATTTCAAAGTATATTCTTCAAATTTTTGTTCATTTTGTTGGTAATTATTTGACATTTTTGTAGACGAGGTTTGGCCCATTTTTGCTGTTTGGACAAACGCGCGAATTGTGCGACGGAAATTGAGAATTTAAATAATACAAATAAATAATACAAACAAAATGACGTAAGTCAATTCTTCTAATGTCTGTACGGTTTGTTTGTTTGGTGTGTCTGAGCCCGAACCGAGTAATTTGCTTCTAAATCCCAAATGATGTACACTGAACTCTTTTGCTTGATTGAGCATTATTCTGCAGCATAAATGAGAAGAGGAAGTGTGCTTGCTGTTTGCTGTTGTAGTGGGTCAGTGCACAAGTGTTATCTCAAGGCATATTCTTGGAAGTTTAATTATATTTATTGTAAAGTTCAAACAAACACTCGACCCATTAGTGAATGTGAATGTTCATATGAACGATGCTTGGTGCCAATTAGTTGATGACCACAAGTGTGCCCAACCAGATTGCACTCATCAAACGCCCTCGCATTTATTCACAATTCTACCAAAACGCTTATCGCTTCCTTTCCTTTTCACTAATTGCCATTTTGACTTGACCATAACAATATTCTCTCGTAAATTCTGCAGAACAGTAAACAATAATAATTTCAATTAAATATTAAAATCGATAGAATTTCTTCACAATTAATTGGAGACAATTAATAATATATATTTTATTTTGAAATATAATTGATTCTATTAATAGCATTGAACCATAAACGAACGAACTTGTCCACTTGTTTACGTATTGTTTGCATGATGCAATGTTGTACAATAGAACGGGAGACACTTTCAGGATCATTATTGCACTAATGCGCCACTGTGCAATTAGTGAGTGAATGTTCGAGAGAAGACGGCAATAATTTTCACAAACACTCCAATCACCACCTGAGAAGATTCTGGGCATTTCGTTTTGTGTTGTTTCGTGTGTGTGTTTTGTTTGTGTGTTTGTGAATTGTCCAAATGGTCAGTTCTGTTGGTAAAAGGTAAATGTCAATGCTTTTAGCAGCAGCATCAACACACTGAGAAAGAGAGGAGCATTATCGTTATTATCACTTTCTATTCCTAGTGGCAATGCTCATCTTGATTCTGCTTTAATTGTGTGCGAATACTTCTGGGAGGATGTGTTTGTGCATTATGCTTTTGGTGTTTATGATACTCTGGTTTTTGTGTTTGTGTTGAGATTTGTGTGTGTGTGTTCGCTATTATTATTCGATGGTCACAAATTATTCAAGTGTACTTTTCGGTGTATTCGATGAAGTGCACATCTCATCTGATCTAGGTCAAAAGGTCTCATAAGCTGTGATTACTCACAAATGTGGGTTCAGTGCTACTGAACGAGACACACGACCGTACACGAGAGTGAGAATGCACAACACATTGACATATGTCGAGTTGGTTAATATTTAATCACCGTTAAAGTTGTCGCAATTCGCACTTATACACACATATTGATGATTATGATGAGTGAGAACAATGTTGGTGTGGGTGAGAGTGAGACTATTAGTGATAATAATGTTCGAATTTGTCACTGTCTCAGTGAGTGGGCCACCTAGTTCCTAGTGTTACCCGAATTTGTCATATTCGTCCTAATCATCATAAATTGATAAACAGACACACTGCACAATATTGAGCGAGAATATTGACTGCAATTAGTTCGACGCGACAGCTATTAGTAATGACATTAAATATATTGAATTATTATTATTACGATCCTATTAGGAGAAAATGTTTGTCAATCGTGTTTGCAAATTGGAATTGTCTTTCCGGAGGAATAAGGCTCACAAAAAAATTGCTTGAACTTTAAACAAAGTTGTTTCGAAAACGAAATGTTGAGAAAAGGACGAATTTTCAATCTTAGAAATGATTGAAGAATTGAAAATCAAAACGAAATTGCAATCAAATAATCTTTTGTACAATTGAGTGGAATGTGAGCGTGTGTCGAATGCGAATGTGTCCCATTACTCTTATTAATCATATTATTGTTGATCTGTTTGGCACACTTTAATTCACCTTTCTCTTATTTCTCCTTAGGGACACGGCCGTTTGTGTTGTTTGGAGTGAGCACACACTACCAGCAGGACATTGTCGACATTGGCTGGCGCATTGATGCAAATGAAAACATTTCGTTCCAGACGAGCATTGCTACACAACGTTGCGAAGTGAACACAAAGTCCTACCGCTGTTGTCTTGTTGATGTTTGTTTGTATGCACTCTCTCCCTCCTCTCCGAGACAAGGAATCGAACGAATTGCATTCTGCGAAATTGTTTGCTTTGCTTTTGTTTGTTCGGAAGACCTACCGAGGGAGATATTCCCGCTGATTGCTCTCTCGCCAACTTGATTGATGATGAACATTGCTCATGCAGATTACCATACTCGGCATGTGCTAAGTAGTGAGAAATTAGTTCCTGAGAGTGCGCCACCGTCGAACAACTCTTTGCACACTTCAGTACTGCTAAATTGTACTGCAACCGGGGAGAATAACTGCGCGAACAATGATGATCTCTGTGATGACAACGCAAGCATCGAAACACTGACAATGACTTCGTTTGCACTCGACGCCTGTTTGGTTGGTACTGACAAGCAAGTGGTGCCACACGAAAGGTCGAGAAAAGACAAATCAATGAATATGTCGAACAGTGGGACACACACTTACCCCACTCGAGACTCCACCGATATTCTCTTGAGAAAAAATTCACTACTCACCGTTCACTTGCCAGGTAAAATGGCAGTGGAGGGCGGTAGTGACCACACCCACACCCAAACCCGACAGTTGGCCACAATTCCTCGAGGGAATTCATGTGGCCAGGTCGGGCACCGATCACCTGCCCGGCCAACTCACCAGTCCAGTGTATTCATATCTCCATGTCTGTCGCCCTCGTTCCACTCATGTTCATTATCCAGTCTTATCACCTCGCGCACATGCCCATCCTCGCACAAGCCCACCAAATTGAATCTCTTTCCAGTGTTGGTACTGACTTGTATGCTTAACTCAGTTGTGTCGTCTCCCTTATCGCTGGACATCAGCACCAAAAGTACCAGCAACAGTATGGTCACCAGTCCCACCCCACTCACCACCCCTGCACATATCCATGGCAGTAGTAGTAGTCATCAGTCTCACCATAACCTGATCCAAGACAGACTCAATCCAATTGAGCTCAAACTTTTGGATCACCTAATCAACAATCAGCAGGTGCACCATCGGGTGTACCACCACAAACCGTCGCCATATGCTTCTGAGCATATATTCGATCCCAGTTCGGAGGAGATTAGCTTGAAGTTGGAGAATTCAGCTCGAACAGTGCCCAACTCGCAAAAGCGCGATATCCACGTGCCGATGCATGTCTCGGAGAGCATGCTTCTCAGTGCGAATCAAGCAAGGCAACATTCAGTATCGGGGAACAATGTCAATTCAGCAGTGAACGAAGCAATGACCACTTCCCAGCACCATCCTCACCTCGTTCATCATCATCAGCATCACTCACTACACCAGCGTCAACCACCACAAACGTTCGATGAAGCATCACAACTTGACAACACTCCAACAAACTTTGAACAAGAACGAATGAATCCGACTCGAGCGCTCGAAGCAGCCGAGATGACCAAAGAAATTCCCAAATGGCTGTACTGGCTGCATCCGGCACGAACTCATCTCACACTGAGTGAGGCTCATGCACTGGTGAAAAGTGTCATCAACCACGGACTGGTGGAGAAGTTAGACTTCAAAAAGTTGCAGCAATTGACTCGGAAATATTTCCCTGACGAAATGGACAAAGATGAGGATTTTATCGATTTGCATTCGGAGACGTCGAACGAATCATCGCGAGACAATGAAGATCCACTCAATCCTGAAGAGGAACTTCTCACCATCAATCGAAGTAAACAAGTGGATGAGTCGGAAATAACGGTTTCGGCGAAGGAAGGGCAAGATGATGATGATGATGAGCTGCCGCCACAGGTCGATCCCAAGCAGAATCAAATTTCTTCCAACGACAAAATGCAACAAGCCAAAACGAAAGGAGCTGCTTTCGCTTCCGCAATTCTCAACGAGGATTTGTTCAAGAATTACGAAAATCTGGAGCAGGTCATGGAGATTTTAATGCATTCGGAGAATACTCTTAAAAAACGAGGTGAAGGTCCTCAACTGTCGATCGATTCCGCTTTGACGGTGCTAAGGGAACGACTTTTGCTTGAATTGGCACGACGGAAGGCGAAAGCCACCCAAGAGCAAATTGCGCTCAACTCGAGAATATTGGAAAAGTTGGGCAGACGACGACGTAGACGTAGTGTGGACGTGCAGCTCGAAGCTGAACATAAGCCATGGAAATTGGCTCAATTAAATCGCGCTCAAACCAGAACAAGAAGCGCTCATCGGAAGCGTTCTGGAACGGTGAATTGTGACGAAGTGAAGTGCACTCTGGACGACCTCAACAGTAAGTGGTCCAATCTGCACGAGTCACTGCTCAGTCTGACCAACGACTACAACACGGCCAATCTGGACAGCAAACAGAGTCAGCACTACCCTCACATTTACCTGAACTATCACGTCAAGCCCTATTACTACCCCAGTGGCAGTTCGCCGGTCTTGAAGCACAATCCTGCACCAGCACCACAGCAACAACGCTTCCGAAACAACGACAAATACATTGCGTTCGACGATGACGAACCGCAAGACGATTCTACGCTCCAGGATCAGGATGAACAATCTAATTTAGAGGCTAAATCTCAAGAGACACATGAAATTGTGCGAGATTTAGCTCGAATTGAGCCCAACAAGGACCGACTGGCTTACATGCAAAGTGGCACTAGTTCTGGCAGCAGCAACAGCGCTAAACCATCTGACCGGGCTCGAATCAATTCGAGAAAGCCAGTCTTTGTCGGTTCAAGTGGACGATCATCTTCAGCATCGTCATCTTCTGCAAAATCCTCACCGAGCAGCGCAATATCTAGTGCTTACTACTATCGACGACATCCCAAGCTGGCAATGAGGGAACAACCGATAGAAACGCCCGATTGGACCGACAACTCTGCTGATGATTCCAATGAACTGGTTGACCAAAATGACAATGACGACTATTCCCATTCGGTACTACAACTGGAACGAGACACTGCAAAAGTTGATCAGTTTGTTACACTGATGAAATGATAATAGTAATGGTAATAATAAATGAGTGAACTGAAAGAGAGTTTGAAACCAACAATAAAATAATAATATAGACACAGAATTTTATAAAATTGATGACACACAAAAAGGCATAAAGAATATAAAATGATAATCCCCATTCACAGAAAAATAATAATATAATATATAATAAAACTAATTTATTTGAACATTTCAAGCATTTCAATTTTGGTAAATCAACTTGACCAAAGATTTATTCAATCAATCAATCAAACTTATTGTGTATTTCAATTGTATACTTCGACATGACATAACATTCATGTAAAACTAAAGTTCCTTACTAGACCTCACATGCGCAAACCAATTCATTCATTCAGGTATTTATTGACACTAAGCATTCAACAATCAACAATATTCTTTATAATGCTTCCATTTTGTCACCAACACAGAATCAAACCATCCAACTTCCGGACCCTTCAATTGTGCTATTATTTAGTGTGACTGTCCAGTTTTAACTTAATGCGAATCTGCTCTTCCTCCCTGGCGCAATCTATTCTTTGGCAATTGTAGAACTTACACCCCCGAACACACATCGAAGAGAGAGAATATATGAATGATAATTGCTCTAGTTAATAATAATAAGAAGAAGAATACTTTGTAATATCATTTGTTGTTCTCTCATTTGAATTTGTAATCGTCCGATTATTAGGATTTATTAGCTAATGTTGTAGTGCTCTTTGGTATATATTGCAGCACACAAGCCACAGATTTATTTATAGAAGAGAATTCACCACAACACAAGCACAAGCACCTAAAGGAAGTGAACCATTTACTCTTTGATTGTGTCACTGTACTACGAATGATACTCCACATTGGATTCAGAATTCAATTACACACAAACACACACATACCATTCAATAATATATTTCCAATTTGAACAATTCACTCCCACCCACACCTCAACACACACACATCACCATAAGTTATACATTATTGTGTAATTCTGGATAAAACCAATTAAATTCGTTATTACATTTTTATTATTATTATTTTGTAACACACTTTTTGTCTCTTTTTGCACCATTTTTTCATTATATTATATTTTTTCATTATAATTTATTGTTATTGCACACACACACACAAACACACATACATACATACCAGTTATGGACACAGTGTGATCATTTATTCCCACTTAATTAACACAAATACACATAATAATAATAAATTCACCTACAATTACATACCAAACACCTACTCTGATGTATTGAGAGACAATAATAATTAATCATTTTTGATCAATTGACCACTGACTGAGTGACGACACATTTGCTGTAACACATCCGACACACACCAACTCCATTCTCCACAAATGTGTTATTTACTGCTGATAATGATAAATAAATTATTTCAAATATATATTTCAGTGAAATTTTCAAAAAAGAGTTTAACATTTTTTAACAGCAATTTTTGTTGCAGCATTCCAAACTCGGTGTGATTCAACAATACGATGGATGCACAATTTATCACTATTTGGAATATTGGCCAAGTACAACGTGTGGGACGTGTTGCTGCTGGATTGATAGTGTCTGTGTCTGGATAGTGTCCATTTTGGATATTGGGGCAGGCAGACATTTTATCGCACTTGTGATGAAATATATTCATCAACATGTATCACACTTGTTGTTGTCTACTCTCATGATCATCAACGAGTTGACTCATCAACACACTAACCAACTTTGTCCACTTTGAAACTCGCCTTTATAAACTTAAATTAACCTTGAAATTGTTAGCGACAAAATGAGACATTTACTTTTTGCGACAGAATTATAAGGCACTAAAAATAATTGAAATAAAGTGATTTTGACATTGATGAGAAAACGTATTAGATTCTAATCTTACCAGAATAATTATGCGATAAAGTAACGTGAAAAGATGTATGATTATATAATACTCTGATTGCTACCAGATTTGCCGTGTTGGTGCATTGTTGGTTGTTGTGAGATAAAAATAGCTTTTCACAGTTAGCTTTTGTACTTTGTGAACGTGTTGTTTTCGAGCCGATGATTTATGACGCCATATTTGTCTGATGATGATGATGATGATGGCGCACAGATGAACTTGAATTGAGCTGTGTGCCATCGGCTTTTTAAAATGCATCACGAACATTCTAGTTGTTCAACCGAACGGCCTTTTCATCTCTGTTTAGCTGTCAAGTTCATCAAGTTAAGTCATCATCATCGTATACATACGAAAAATTTGTATTCACAATTCAACTGTGCGAGCCACATTTTAACGATATTTTCCTCTTCTCCTTTTCATCATCTTCTTTTTTGGTGATAATAACGAGCCGGGCGCACGAACGTTTTATTATTATTCTATCTATACCTTGTTTGTCAGATTCAACCAAAATGCTTTTCATCACCTTTTCCTCATAATTTTGTTTTTGTCAAGTTTAATAGTCAAAAGGTGCTAATGTTTTGTTTGGTGTGGAATCGATAATGTTATACAACACACACACCGACAATATGTTCGACAAATCGATCAATATAGATTAACTCGTGTAGGGCTATAGAGCGAAAAGTGTCTATCCCAGATATGCTTTCAAATCAAATTTGCTTGCAAAAACAAACGGATTATCTTCTCTGCTCTTGATTTATATTATGTTGTGCACTAGGCTTATAATTGTTTTCATCGTCAACTGCAACACACACAATGTTTGCATGGAATGATTTATGCCATCTTGTAATACAGACACAATATTTGCGTTGTACATTATACATATTGTATTCGATTAGTAATGTACTGTAACATCGTGCAATATGTTGTTCGTGTGTTGTGTGGTGGTCGTTAGTGTAGAGTTCAATTCACTCGACATTGAGTGCAATTTGTCATCTTTGCATAAAGGACTGCGGTGCACACTGTTTCGCCTCTCTTTGCTTCGTTCAATTGTTCAATTGAATTGTCCTGTCATAATCACACACTCACACACACATAGTCGTCTACTCTGGTTGCAGTATTATATTCCCCACCGAAAAGATATACTCTTTTTGTCTTTGGAGTACTGCAGTGCTTTTGTATAACATTTCACACAAAGATCCAATACACACACAATCTGTACACCCTTGCCATTTGATCTATTCAACAACTCAACTAGTGAAAAGTAGTTCAAAGTCTTTAGTGGCCAAAATACTAATAATGGCATACCTTTGAGGAAGAGAACTACATTTAGCCTGAATATATTTTGGTGGTTTTTGTTATTTTGATAGAAATGCATGAATTTTCCATTAAGTGTTGCTCATTTAATGGGTTATAAATGCAAAATAAGCCAGTTCTAGGTAATTTTGAAAAAGATAACCATTTTATTTCTGTTAAATATATTAGCATGGTAAAAGAAATGGAGCACATCGGAAGAAATAATTAACCTTCAAATTGTTGAAAATTGATTCTTTTCGGTAATGAAAAAATGCCATGATCGGTCAATTATGAAAGTCAATTAATCATGGGAGAAATTGAATGAGTTGATTCGGAATTATCATTTTTGTGAATCACACAGATTGGCTTAATAGTTCGTTTGCACAGAATTTAGAAACTTAATTTGGAAAGTATTTTAAGAGAATTAGTTTATTTGTGGCTTTCCTCTTTTTATTTGTTTGTTTGTCGATTCTTATCACTTTTGACCAAATTACCCCAAAGGTATTTGTGTGTTGATTTATTCTTAGAATCGCGAACAGAATGATGGTCAAAAGCTGGCCGAACAGTCAGCAGTCAATTTGCACACATCAATTACCGTGTCCATTATCGAGTGCGGTAATGGCAATTCGGTAATTGCCATCGACATGTGACTCAATCGGAGCACATCACAGCGGCCAATCGAAACGAATGCACATTATCGCGCTTGTCCATCTTGATCTTCTTCGCGAATCAGAAAGCCATTCTCCATTCGATTGTATTGTATAATTGTTCGATTATCTTCTTCTCTTCTTGTTGTCCTTATGCACATACCTGCACTGCACACTGTTGAATGTATATTGTGCGGTTGAGCTTTCTCTTAGTAGTGTGGATCACATCTCACACATGAACGCCATATCGTTACACTAGAACCATAAGACGATAGCTTGTCAGTCGAGTTTCGCCCACAAGCAGTACTCATAGTAGACAGAGACCGTATGAGCGTAATGAAGTGTGCACTTCTCTGCAAAGCGATGATGCTACAAGACGACGACAAGCAGTAAGCAACAGGTCTCTGTGCCATCACTCAAGTGAAAGCTCATGTGTTCTGAAGTTGGCGCGCGCGTTTGTTATGATTCGGTTGTTGTTGTTGTTGTTCATTGTGCAAATTCGATTCCACAAGCAGATGAGCACCATTCGATACGATCGCTAAACAAGCAAAACCAATTAGATCAACATCATCCTTTCCTGTGTGTGCATATATTTCTCTGCCCCCAGAACAGCTGTTCAGTGTTGTTGTTTCGCGGAATAAACGGATCGTGAAATATCATCAAAATTTGTGTCGTTGTTTGATAATTTAAACTTCAATCAAAATTTGCAAATTTTGTTTTTTTTTTGCTTTCCACCTGGAAATGTAATGTCCGTAATGTAATAATAAACACAATACAGGTAAGCACTATTCATAAATATATTTTGTCGTTTATTATAATAATCATTTCTATAAAATCGCTCAACCATCACACACCAAACAAATTCTCTCACTCACTCATTTTGTGTTTGATTCAAAATGTGTTTTCCGATTTAAAATTTGATATTCAACAACAATCCTCACACAAATATACTAGCAAACAAAAAGGTAATAATAAATTCTCGTGAGAAAATGTATGAAATATGTATTAGAATATATTTGACAGATATTTGTGGTCGCGCGACCTAATCGACACATGTTGATGACATATCGAGAGAGTTAGCACTCGAAGTAAATATCACTTGTTAGCAATGTGTTTGTTTATATGTTTATGTTAATGTATTTTGCTTATTTTCACAGTGAGAACATATGTGTGATATATTCCAAATTCAACAAGGTAGACAACAAATTAGCGTTCAAATGAGTGGCATTAATCAACATCTGCATAAACAAACGTAATTTCAATCTCATTTGCTCACTGCTTTGGCGCTAATTTATCACAAACTAATTTATGCAATCAAGCAGAAATTGGTGAATTTTCAATTTTACATAAATTAATTTTTACCTTTTGTAATTGATCAATGCTGCTTTTATTAGGTACTCATAGAGTCTAGTCACGCAAATTGATAGTAATCAATGGAAATTTGATTTAGAAAAACAGTTAATTTTTGACATTTAATGAAAACAGGATGTAACGAACTCTATGAATTGCGCAGAGCGTTCGAAAATATTCTGCGTTTGCACGATAAGTTGGTGGAATTAAAATTGACAAATTAACAACAAATTGTTCTAATCCTGGTGACTTTTGAAATATTAAATTCAATTCACAACAATTCAATTATGTACACACGAAAAGTACATTCTTTTCCTCGTTAATAATAAATTCGAACACAATTTCCAGGAAACCGTTGTTTTTTGCTGCCACAAGCTTTGTCTCAATGCCTACACACATGCACGCACACAGTCCAGCGGACTTTTAAATTAGAGCAAACACTCCTTTTGACAATATAATTGCAGATAACTCTTGCTGCTGGCTGGCTTTTTGTTGCTGCGAAATGTGAAATATTTTATGGGATAAAAATTGACCTTTTTTGAATGTTTAGATAGACAGAACAAAAAGCGCGATAAAATCTCACAAGAAAAGTTTAAAGAACAAAAAATAAATGATTGATTTTTTAGTGCAATAATTTAAATGCAAAATTTCTTATCAACAGTCAATATCTAGAGGCAGACAGAGGAGATTTGTCGATTGCATCTTTGATTTCTTTTGATTTATCCACAATGAAATCATCGTCATTTTCTATCGAATTTGATGCATCAGAGATATATTTTATCGATATACAAAAAGGCCAAATTAGGTTTGATTTTGTTTTGTTAGTTGCAAAATGTGCAATGCAATTTAGACATTCGTTAAGCCCACTTGTGCGCACAAGTTGACACTATCGCACCCCCATCTTTGACCATTATTTGAGTAGACTTGCTCGTAATGATGACTTTGTGCGGCGTTTCCTCTTCGTTTTTCTGTGAGATGATAAAAATTGATTTCGTTTTTGTTAGAGAAAACTAACTTTCGATCAAGATCATACAGATCTGTAAGTGCGAGCACATCGCGTGCAATTGCTCGTGCATTGAAGCACTTCTTGGTGACGTTCATTCGTGAACGTTTCGGTAAATCTGTGCGACTAAGAAGCTTTGTTGTTTGACTCAAGCCAGTGTATACCTTGTGTGTGTGTGTTCCTGTGTGTTCACAATTGAATTCACAGCTAAGCTAATACGGTGAGCGAACGATCTGCAAATCACTTTCACTGACAAACTGTCGAGCTCAAAGTGCAGTTTGTTTCCATGCGGTAATATTCTTGGCCGTATTGTTCTGTTGCTTAGTTCGCATTCACCTCTGTGCGGATCAGATGGGATTGTATTGCAGACACTTGCCGGCAGTTTCCCACCTTTGTGTGTGCATACTTCACTTGCTCTCGTGCTCATCTAGATCTCACTCTCACATGTGTCCTCTCTCACCAGGTCTGTAATCAGCCAAAATTCGCCTCTAATCAAACGGACAGCCTGTTGCACTGTTGTAGTGCCTTAGTGTTCAAGTGAAGCTCACCTTTGCATTGGATCTATTGTCTTTACGTGTGTACATGCACAATCACCACAAGCACGTTCTCACCGATCACATTCACAAACTATCACTGAATTGAACAGAACACACACACGAGTTCGGTTAAGTCGGGTGAAGTGGTCGAGTTTAGAGTTTAGTCTGCAGCAGCAACCACCACGACCACCAACAAGCAAATTGAACTGTACAACTGGACAAGAGCATAACACAATCCTCTCACTTTCAAGTTGACTACATGTGATTTGTGCATGATTAATGCAGGCAATCACTCACCTAATGCTCATTGACCATTTTGCACTTGTGCAACAGCAACAACATAATACTGACAATATGTGTGTGCCGCAAAGTAAATCCATTTAATCTCTCAATAGATTCTGCCCAGTGTTCAAGTTCATCATATGACACACCATTGACTCGTTAAGGGCGACCTGTGAAAACGAAGATTTAAAATGTGGACACGCGTTCCTTCTTGACATTAGCTTTCGCACTCATACATCAACTGTCAACCAATCGAGTCAGCACGCAACTCCACCAAAAATGTGTACCACCACCACCAGCAAGTTCAGTTCCTATTGGACTTCTTACCTCTCAATGTCATCACTCACACAAGCCGATGTCGTGCCAATTGTAAAACTATCCTCCATCTGTCGATGTCCCAATCGAGCTGGTGGCATTCTGTCTTCCATTGTCATCACACTGCTATTGGTTCAATTCCTGTTCGTGTGCTCATCCAATTTTCAGTCACAAGTCAATGCACTATCGAGCAACAATGCGCACAACAATTTTCGTTCGTCAAATTATCGTCCTGTGCTACCAACACTCACCGGTAAGCATCATCTCCACCACCACCACCAACATGCAAATAATAAATCGCAATCTGATCATTCGAGATCTCAATGTAAGTTCAATGTGTTTCAATTCGCGCTGTCCTCCCCCCTTCAAATTCCCCAGAATGTTTATTTATATATATTCACAACAAACAGCATCTTAACCGTTAGGCCTACATAGTTACCGTTTATGATGTTATAATTTGGGACTAAATAGGCATACTCGAAAGTCTGTCACCCAATTTACGATGTATTTTTGCTGTTTGCTCTGCATATGGTACAATTTGAGCAAAATTGGGCGTATTAAATTGCTCCTTTTTTGGTGGCACTGAATGGAAAGCGTTTAGAGAGTGAACGATAAATGTAAAGTAGACTCTAAAGTGTGTGCACAGTGCGACAATGGCCTGTATTGAAGAGAGATTGGTTTATATGTGTGTGCTCTACTAAAATCGTGAATAGACAAGCAGCTCTAAAGAAATCATAAATCTCAATTCAACATCCGACAATGCCAAGTTGAGCCTAGAGTGTTTACCTTACAAAAAATATAACTACTGACTTGTGAGCGGTATGACATTAAAAATGCATATTCACCAAAATAGAAACATTTTGGGAGAAATTTGATATTAAACTACACTTGACACATCGCTCCACTGGATTGACTTTGATTTGGCGCGTTCACTTTTGTTACTAAATCACACACACACACAATGTGTTTTCGCTTGTGTGACCATTGACATTTCGAAACACCATAATCCAGAGAGAGATGGACCAAATGTCCGGTTGGTTGTGTTGAGCGTTTTGTTTGTAGTAAACAAAAAGATGATTGTTTTGTGTGTCAGAATATAAAGTAGTGATTTAGCCATCTCGAACATTCCTATTATTCACTCACTGATGAGTACATCACCACCCAGTCAACTCAAACAGTAGACTTAAATTCAGGCACATACATATTTGCTAATTCATAACAATTTTCATTTAAATCTAAAAATAAATTCATTTGTCGAAATAAAATGAAAAACAACATCAAAACACATCATCACCCCAATACAGTGCAATATGTAACTCGATACGTCTCTAAATGTTATTTCCTCACCTCCGCACATCACTTTTCGTTTCCTTCTTTTTCCAATAGATCAAATTAATAATAATAATATTTTTATCTGTTTTTATTATTATTTCGGTGTGGCGCGGGCTCAAACACATTTCGCACATTTCACCTTTGCGTCAATTAGTAGGCGCGCAAATGTCATTAGTGAGGTGTCTGACTGTCTGTAAATGTGTGTGCAATGCAGTGCAGTGTTGATTGTGTTGATTGGATTAATTTGCAAATCACTTAACCGAAATGACCTACACACACACAATAACGGACACAAATGATAATGTCTATTATGCAAATGTGCACTCGCACACATTTTCAATGGGCCAAAATGTGTTTACGAGCTGCACAAAGTCTCGAGAGTTCCATCACTTTGATAATTTAATCATTGAAAACATACATTTTATCATTTTGAATACATCAAAAGTGATATGCATTGAAGGATACATATTGATCACACCGGGCCAATCACATTCACACAATGCCACCTTATCTATATATTTATTATTATTATTTTCTATTAATAGAAGTTAAGTTAGGTAGCTAAAGTTTCAAAGTTTTAAATTTAAACGATCTTTGTTCAATATTTTACATTGTACATATTCTAATCAACACGAGGGTATGAGCCTTTAAAATGTATATAATATTCTTGTATCATTAGCGAACTTGGAAACAAGAAAATAATATTATCAAAACACCAAAGGTTCATGAACTTTATTTTGTCTTGTCTTTGAATAATAATGTCAGATTTAAGATATCTCAATTTGCTTAATATTTCGATCTTCATTAGCTTCAAACCCAAATGTGTGTGTGTGTCCATTTGCATATTTTATTTTCTAACACAATCATAATCATAATTTTATTGAAATCACTTTGTTGAGCATAATTTTTTATTGCAGTAATTATTTTGCATTCAATTTATTTATTGTATTACCCTTTCCCTTTTATATTTTACGTTAGTTATTTGCATATTCACATTAGCTTGATTAGCCAAAATATAATAAATGGCATAATAAAAAACACATAGACAGGTAAATATAGATCACAGGCGCGTTATTAAGTGCCTTGATGAGTCGACTGATTTGATCAGAGCATTTGCATTTGTGTGATGTCACTTGATGATGAACTCGAAATCAAGTAATCTAGGCCGATCGCGACTGAATAATACAGAACCACGATTTATAATATTTTATTTGTTTATATTTATATTTATTTACTGCATTCTTTAAGATTTATTACATCTCGGATGCTTCTCTCGAAATATAATCAACAACAACAAATGTAATGGATGAATACGGAAAAGTGGAATTAAATTTAGAATTTATCATTCAGAGTTGTAAGGAAGGGATACATTTGATGTAAGTTATTAAATAATTAATTAGACAATCAAATACGAGAAAGCATATTTATGTATTAAATCATCTTTTTATGAAGTGCAGTTGAATTGTTGAATTGAAAAGTTGAATTATTCCACCAAATTGGTTACATTCGAAATGGCACCATCCATAATACATGCAGCAATCATTAATGAATTGAAATGCGTATAGTGTGCAAATATACAATTTAATATATTCCCTCGCAAACATCTTCAATTCAACAATTCATGCAAACAACAGCAACAAATTAATTCATTCAACTGAATGGAATCGAATGTTTGCTTTATAAATAGATTCAATTCTACTTGTACTACTATTGGACATTTATTTATGAACGCATTGACATTGAGATGTACTGCAGAATGTTTGTGCATTCATTGAAGCATCAATGGCCAATTGTGGTCATTCGATAGTTTTTTGCTGTATTCGATGCCAAACAGATCAATCCTTGATCTGATTCGTAAAGTTTTATTTTTTCTCGCACTCGTACATTCTTTTAATGACGACGGCTGACCTTAAATGGTCAATGTGTATTAATGAATCGTAACATATATATCATTTGGATTGTCTTCCGATTAATATAATAAATCAATATAGCAGTTCAGTTGTAGCACTTTTATTCGAATTCTCATCTTATTGCTATAGTACCACGCAGAAGTGCTATTTTTAACGCATGCACTCTCCACAGCACATCTCCAATTGGATGTCCAATCATAAATTCTATCGAATAGCGCGCGCGGAATTTAAAGGTCGAACAGTTCTGTAGGCACACACTGAAATATATTCTGAATTACTACTACAGATGCATCTTTTTGAATTGGCAATACATTTTGAAATATATAGAATAACATTTAAACGCATAAAATTTAATGCCATCAATTATTTCAATTAAAAGTATAACTATAGAATTTATTATAATAAATTCAGTAGTAGGCGTCACATGTCAACCCTAGCAATTGAATGAATCAATTCGAATTAATAATAAAATAAAATATTTAATTTCCGTTTCAGATTTACATTTTTTAAATAGTTAGTAATATTTCAAAAGTTGTCGAAATTTACTTGTAGAATTGCCCAAGACATAAATTGAATATCTAAATTTAAATTTGCCTTTTCTCAAATTACACCTTTTAGCTGGAGCATAATTTGAGCTAATTTGACCTATACTCACAATTGGCGATGGCATATTATGCAACTATTAAGTCATTAAATGTGATGATGTTTGACGAATTGAAGAATATAACAACATAATCCTCGGAATTGAATAGATCATTATCATTATGACGTAAATATGCCTTCACAATCATATATGCCTCTTTGACATTACATTTTGTCATTTTTAATTTCTTCTCATGTCTGGGGACAGAATAACTTGAATGCACAGAGTAGTCACAATAGATTCTTGAGACCAGACATTGTGCGAATAGCATCATAATGAAGAATGCATCTTAATTGAGTTGGTTATATTCATTAATATGTTCATTATTCATTATTATAAGGCCATCATATATGACGATAATGACCACTACAAAAGATGGGCATTAATTTGTAAATGTGCGATAACACGGTTGTATTATAATGTCATTATCGAATGTGTATCCTTGTGCTCAACTCATCAGCACACAATTCAGCCAAATGGTACAACAATTGGGTTTTAATTACATCATATTACAATGCATATCATCTGATTGCTTGTGTTTGAGAACTTTGACCAGAACGTGAACAGGCGATTAGTTAGCTCATTGCGGATTGGATTCAAATCGTTTTGCGCTTTCCAATTTTGAATGTTCATATTTTTAGAATAGGGCCATTAGTATGTTAGGATGTTACGCCATTTTGGATCATGAATTGAGATTTAATGGATGTATTTATATATTTTAAATATAAAAAGAGGCATTTCTGTTAGATTGAATTATATGCACAAAAATAATCTCACAGTATGAAATTGACATTATTAGATTGGTTACAGTTATGTGTAATTAGCTAATTAGTGCGGCATGAAGGTGTGAATATATAATAGAATGTCGTAGTATTCAGTAGTAATGCATATTTTGCGGTAATTACAACTCTGCTCAACTAATGAGGAGGAAATTATTTTTAGCGAATATTATTTTACTATTACGGTTAGTCGCGAGTTAACAAGCAACCCGCTCGCTTAATCGAGTTGTAATTCGTCATCATCATGAGCGCCGTCGGTACTTTTGGACTGTTTCTTGGGAAAATGGAAAGTTTACGACAGACACACACAATCACGGACATTTAACGAGATTGTCCGACGGTTTAGTGGTTGCTGTGTGCTGTGTGTCCAGTGTGTTGCTAATTTTTTATTTCAATTTGCCTGTGGGAAAGTTAGCCCTGAACAGAACGCTGAACACTGAGCCGAACGTTGACAGATTGACCGAGCACGGTAAAATGGCACCAATTACGGTGATGAACAGTCACCGGTGTGCACAATGGTCATTCGAACAATTGATGATGGCCAATGATGTCACCATGTCACACATGCTAATTCACTCGAATGTACTTTCCAATGAACACTCAGGCGAACACTTCTTCTCACACAGAGGACAAACTCAAAATTGAGTGCCTCGGAAAAAGTGCAAAATTAATGAATTTCCACTGAACACACATATTATTATTGCTCCAGGATGAAACTGTTTTGGCCGGTTGCCTGGCATTGGCACTAGCAGTGGGCAGCAATTAACATTAAATAATTACACCTAAATACATTTTGCAATTTGAATATACTACAAATTTATTATTGCAACATTTGATGACATTCGAGTAACATTTCGGACAAACTTGCCTTTGCAAAATATATATTGAAAAAAAACTTTAAGACAATTCGAATGCATTTCCTTAATTAAAGTTAAATTAGATTGAGTGCAAATTAAACCAAAATCGGTCACATTTCTCTTCAACTTCACTAATTAGTATGTGCAGTAAACAAACAGTGAGAAAAACAATAAGAATGTGAAAAATGCTAAACAACGGAAATTGGCAAGTGTTCTTTCATGTCTTGTTCATTCAGTTTCCTCTGCCTTTCCCCTTCCATTAGATGACAATTTACAATTTCATCTCCATTAACTCAGGACCAATTACACTCGCTTGTTTAATTTGCTGTACCTTTTTTTTTGTTCATTTCGTTGTTTGTTTTAGTTTTAAAGTTTTCTGTGTGATTTTGTACATGCAATTCAAATGTGCACATGCTTCGTTGCATCTCCCTGCAACCCCCAATTATGTCTTCCTAAATTAAATCTGTACCAGCTACCATCTTTGAGTTCTTTGAGTTTAAACACATTTTGTATTACGAAATAGTTACTCACAAAGTTATAACAAATCCTAGATTTGTCATATTCAGAGGAAATTTTTATTATAAATTTAGAATACCAACAAAGTGTGCTACCTTCAAGTTAATTAACTTTCTACTCGATCGTTTGCTTCCTCCTACAACTCTTAAATAAAATTCATAAGTACATGTAGTTCTATAAGAATTGAGAGACTCGGCAGCTCCGATAATTCAAAATGTTATTTTCAATCAGAATCATCATATTGTGAACTTATTTGCCACTTTTTCTTATTCTTCAATAATTGGCTCATCTAATAGTGATTGTCACTGTACACTTTGTCATGCACATTTGGTTGGAATCACATTTTTAATTAGACTTCTTATTACTTGTGCTACAAAATAGTTTGCTTAATTTAATTTCGATCATTGAAATATTTGAATTTTTAAATTTATAAGTGTAGCAAATCATAAATTGAGCTCGCCCGGCTAATGCACAGTTTAGTGCAATTAGTGTATAAATGAGCCAACTTGAAACGATTGTGCAAACAAATTAACTTTGCAACGGTAAAAGGCACAATAAAATGATTATTATTTCAGTTACAAAACCAAACAAATGAAGACCTCAACAAATAAATGTATGTATTTGAGCAAGCGAACATTTATTGAGTCAAACAATGCACACCAGCATCACATTGTAGACTTTGGTGTGTGTCATGGTGTTGTGTTGCGTTACATATCTCGATTGTCTCGTCTTGTAACTTGCCAACTTGATCTTCTTCTTGCATCCCATTCATTCATCCATTCGTCGGCTAATTTGCATAGCATTGAGTTAGTACACACACACAATGCATTACATTGCAGCAATACACACTAGACTTGCACTCGCGTCTAGACAAATTAATTTTCATACACATGCACTCAATTCTAGGTTAGCAAGCCTCTGGCTTTATGAACACACACACACACACACTCACACACAAGCTCGTGTGAATCTAGTTTTACATGTGCTGAAATGCAATTTGATTAAATGTATGCAAAAATGATTTATTATAAATTATAATAATTTAAAAATTAATACAATTTTGATGAATAAATTTTCATTTGTGATTAATTAATTAATCAAGCGTACAAAAATTATAATTGTCCGCATAATTGATGTTTGCACTTTGAGTGTGTTACATTTTACATTTTAGTGTTCTCTATTGTGAGGTTGATGCGTTTGAATTTGAATTTGATTTATGGAAATCAACACACACACACAATGTGCATGATGTCATCAAGTAGAGCAGGACAGAGTGTGACAGTGAAACCAACTTGGCCACTTTGTCATCGTTTCAATTAATTGTACACACGTATGTGAGCGAGTTCTCGGTAAGGTTGTGTGTCCTCTTGTGTGCTTGTTTAATTAGCCAACTTGTCATGACATTTGCAAGTGCACACACACAACAACAATCATTCACCTCGGTCAAATGACTGTATTAATGTTATATGACAATGTCGGAGTATGCAATCTCGTTATCGTTGAACTTTAACCGCACACTGCTCGCATAAACAGATTGCTCGCGCTGATTTGGTCCAATTAGGTTTGTGCACTCGCACTTAGGTTCATGGTTGTTGTTGAGATTGCTTGTTAAGATCTGTGGCCCACTGTCTGTGCGCTTGTTTTACTCGAGTTATAAGTTCGGGTTCATTATGTTCGGTTTAGTATTTGGATTTATTCTTCTTCTCTCTGTTTATGACTGCAAAGTCCTTCTCGATAAGCAGACACAGACTCGTCTTGATAATGATGAAGATGATAGTCCGTGGCAGGATGCAATGTGTACGTTTTAATTGCCATAACCCGACGATTACGAATATGTAATAAAATACTAAAATAAAATGAAATGACAACGAGACACTGACACACACATGCACACACACACACGCATCAATTGACCTCAAGTTGTGTGTTTGCATTGAGGCGGCAATTTGTCTCATTTAACATTTAATTTGATTGTCCGTTTGTTTGCCTAGTCGTACTGAGCGAAAATTGTTCTAGGAAATCGTCAACGTCGTCGGTCAACGTTGAAATGTAATGAAATAAATCTCTTTTCTTTACCGCGACACAATTAAGCAATTAAGGCTTAATTGTACTCGAGAATATAGTGGCACAGTCTGTGTGTGATGTGTCATATCAGCAGACTGATCTTTATTGCTTGATTCATTCAAATGGTAATGTCACAAGCACAGACAGACAGGACAGACATATCTCACAATATAATTAGACTCTACTTTAAAGAAGGATAAGAAGAATTAATCAAGAAGTCTTAATGAACATTAATTAGACATAAATCTAATATTGACCATTTGATGATGTCACATTACGTCGCATCAAATCGTCTTAGCAAAAGATTGCTCGCAACTCTCAGTCTCATTGCTAATTATAACCGCATTTGAAGATTATAAAATGTATGTCACAAATGAAATTTTAAATTGTTTAACTTTTCAAAACACATTTCGTGACAATATTTACAACTTATCAGTTATTATGACCGGCCTCATCACCGGAACCGGAACCACTTAGGGAATTCCCTTAATCGATCGTTGATGTATTTTGAGCAAGAAGGCACACACACACACACACTCGAAACTTTTAGCAACAGTTGCAAAGTAAGCACAATCTAATCTAATCTCGAGTTGTTAAGTGTGCATTGTGGTATTATTGATACAGATCGGAAACAAGTGCTCTATTCTGTGCAAGTGAGCCCTCACTTCATTACTGGCCAACGCACATCCACACTCACACTCACAGGCAGATGCACATTCGAATCAAATGAGTAGATTTAAAATTAGAGCACGTAAGACAACAACTGAGACAAGTGGAAATGACTTTCGCCTTATCGTGGAGACTTTGTTTTTCAATCAAACTTTGGTCTTATTAGCGCAATACGCACACAAACACACACATACACACTCATATACACTCGGCTTTACGCCTCAGCTAAAAGAATATATTTCTTCTTGTTCTTGTTATATGCCAGTTCGCCAGTTAAAGTAGATCTCTCGATGTGGCAAGATGTGTGCACGGGATTATCACGCGGGAGCTTCTTTAACGGCACACACCAATAGTGAAGCGCCAGTGAGTGCAGCTTTTGGGAGCAATCGAAACTTTTGATCACTGCAGGCACGGCAAATAGCTTATAGTTAGTTAATCGCATTTCACTCTGCTCGCGTTTGAGCGAAATTAGTGAGAATATATCTATCTTTTCATTGAACCAACGGGCAGTTATACACAGCACACATAGATAGATAGACAGATCCTTATCGGTAAAACGTGAAAGTCTGTCCACTGTCCACTCGAACACATTTTACACTGAACGGCTGGTGTCGGTGTGGTATGCGGTGTGATTGCCATCTAACTCAGTGCAACTTTTATTGCTGCTTTGGTTCAACTTTTTTGATCAACTTTAGTTCTTTATTTTATTGCCGAGGCTCAAAAGCATAAAGCTGCTAAATAAACATTTATTTTATTGGCTAATTATGGGCAATCCATCAATCACTCACCCTGAGTGGCCGTGGTCAAATCGGGTTAGGTGCTTTAAATCGTTTATTAATTGGCTTCAATTTAAATGCTAATTTAATGCTCATTTGTGGTAAACAGAATTAATTTTAAATTATTTTGAGAAAGTAAATCTGTTGAGGAATTTACAAAATTTGCATTCTAAACTTTACTTTCAATTGTAGAACGAGAGATTCGACTGTTTACATAGACAATTTTATTTATCTTTAATTTTAAGGATAATCTTTTGTGTTCCGCATCATCTGTCCAATTGTTTAATTTTACTAGGCAAACTAGACACAGCAAATGTACATTGTTTTATATATCAATTGTTTGTGTGTTTGCCAATCGACAAATTGATCGTCTGAAGTTTGTGAGTGCAAACGCAATATGCGACGCCCAATCAATTGAATTTATCAAACAAATTGTGTTACTCTTTTTTTCGGGAGCTTAGTCAAATGCATAGATTGCATATTTATTTGTGATAAATCTTTTTTGCTTCATTCAGTTGTGCGCATTGCAGTCTGCTTGGCAACTGAACATACACACGAAAAAGTTCACGTCCGATTATAATCGATGATTTATTGGGGAACAATTACCGGGTTTATCATACGATGCATGACAGAATCGCACACGAAGAAGCAATATATATTGTTGCTATATTGTATATTATAGTTGATGCTCGGTGATCCATATTTGAGATTGGTCCATCTTTAGGTCTTTTCTTTTATCTGATGCATCATTTGTTATGTGTACTATAAATGCGATAATAATTGAGGGGGCCAAATTGGGCACAAAATGCAGTAGTTTATTGATTTAGATACTTTGGCATGCTTTTCTTCTTATTATTTGACCTACATTTCATCCTGAAAACACAATGCTTTTAATAATAATATATGTTCACTATTATTTGGGTGATCACTACACTAATTTGTCGATTAATAATTTCTCGTTTAATTGATTATATAATTAATCACTACTACTTACTTATCTATACATCACTGAATGTGAATAGGTGTCAGTAAGATTGATAACATCTCATTAATTAAACAAATTAAGTGGGAAATATAACCATTTTTTAATTCAATAAAAATATATATGGCTCATGTTAATTTTGTTATTTATTTCTCAAAATAAATAAATTAAGTAAGATAAAATCTGAGACATTTTCTGCTCTAAATGGACCTTACTTTTGCACCCCAGAAATAGCCAATCTATCCTTATCTGAAAATATCACAAAATCTCAAATACAACCGCAATATATTTCATTCAGCAATAAAAGTCGGCAAGTAAGGCGCGCATTCAAGTATATACATTTTCTATACATGGCACACACACACGAGTTAATCAATTTCACTGCTAACCGTGTAAAATGAATGTATAATCAAAATGTAATAAATCGTAAATGAAGTAGTAGGAGAAGGAAAGAAGAGAAAATAAGGTGGCAAAATGAATGAACGAGCGCGCGCGTGTTAATTAACCACAAAATTGTGCGTTAATGGACATACAACTCGACACAGACACGCGTGTTGCACTAAGTCGATTGACTAAATAGTAGCAAAGTAGCTAACAAGTATGAATAAATTCACACCAAACCATAATTGTGTGTGTGTGTGTGTGTGTGTGTGCACATTAATCAGTGGTTGGTCAAGGCATCCTTGACGCTGCCTATGCACTCAACTCGCTCAATTGATTTGATTGATACAAATTGTGTTGGACAATTTAGACTATAAGCAGAGATTATGGATTGAGTTCAATTTATACGACTTTATACTATGAATTAATTCATATTGAGATTAGACATACAAACATTGTTGTCCCTGAAAGCATGATATTCTTTCTTTCGAATGCAATCAATTATCGACTATCACGAATTTGTTTGAATACCAAAATGAATTATTGCTATTCTTCAATGATTTAACATTGAAGTCGCCTGATTGATCTGTATGTGTGTGAGTGGAGTGCACGAATTGGTTGAATAGAACCAATCAATCCTCTCAATGCAGTATCAATGGGATGAAGTTGTGTATTATGCAACTTGAAAGGCAACACAACACAACCACACACACACAAGTAAATTACCTTGATATGATTTGTATTTATAAATTATATTATATTCATTACATCATTACGAGTACGAAAAAGGGGAAAAGCATACTATACTATAGAATAGATCATCAATTACAAATTGAGACCTCAGTGCAACCTGCTTTTGTTATGCTAATTTTGCGCTGCTTTCCCCAATCGAAAGGTTACAGGCAAGTTAGTTTAATTACTTACTTAAATTATATACTTTACTATTCATATATGGATCAAAAGAGTTTTTCTTATTGCTGTTGAATTAAAAGTAGTAGTTTTCTTTATTTTTCAAAATGCGAAATATTGAATTAGTAAACTTTATAGAGGTATAAGTAGATTGATTAATGTCGACTGGTTTGTGCAATATTGGTCAACATGGTATCGTTGACAACGTTATTGACTTGAATTGAAAGGAAGTGGAGTTAACGAGCAAATGTTATTGTTGTTGTATTGTGCACATTGATGCAATCAATGTCAAATGTGCACTAGCGCATCAATACAAACACACAAACACACAGACAACTCAATCTCGGAGAGCTCAATCAATGCACTTTGGTCTACGCAACAAGTCTATTTCACCTCTCGATGTGCTCGAATCACGATCGATCAATCAATTACCCGATCGAGCCCGATTGTTGTCTCGTATGTTACACGCTTGTTCGCTTGTTCGTTATCGTTTTGTTATCCCTCGACAAAGTGTTCATTGATTGTGTGTCCATACGTTACAAGCGAGCCAAAAAGATTGACTCATAAAGACGTCAAGATGCGAAACAAAACTTCTCACTAATCATCTCAATCGAACAAGCATGAAGTTTAGTGTTTATTTCCTTAAGGATTTATTTTTAAACTCTTTTATCTTTTAATATTATTAATTTTAGAAAGTTGTATCATTTCTTAAAATAATATATTTATTGTTTTTCCTGTAGTTTCCAAACATCGCAAACAATCATCAACCGAAGCAATTGCTAATGACAAGCGACTAAAGGACGATCAATTGGTGGCAGCAGAGAGTGCACACAGAAATGTGTATGATACAGAGGATGATGTTGCTAGTGACATTTTGAGACTAAACAAATCGTCGTCTATCAATTTTCAATGTCCCGAACAGTTTGGCTACTTTGCCGATTCGACCGATTGTTCGCGTTACTTTGTCTGTGTGTTCGGTGACCCACTGCACGAGACCTGCACCGGTGGACTGTACTTTAGTTCGGAATTGCAAACCTGTGACTGGCCACAGAATGTGGAATGTCTCAATTCTCCAAGCAACAGGAAAGTAGCGCCATCTACAAAGAATGCGGGACAGTCACATTCGAACCG